>JANZLQ010000022.1:7212494-7237664 GCA_026212715.1 Elanus axillaris
TTAGTTTCTTCTTTTCTGTTCTATTAAACCATTCTTATCTCAACCCACAAGTTTTACTTCTTTTCCTGATTTTCTCCTCCATCCCACTGGGTGGGGGGAGTGAGTGAGCAGCTGTGTGGTGCTTAGTTGCTGGCTGGGATTAAACCACGACAGAGTCCAAAGGAATTACTTATGCTGGAGGTCTCATGTAACTGGTTGCAAAATACCACTAGTTTTTAAAATACTATATGGTAATATACTAATACAAAAGAGATTGTTGTCAAGAATATGTAACACAGCCCTAGATGGCCATCAGATGGTTAAAGAAGGAGTAATCACCAGTTGGCAGTTGACTAGGGTCCAGTAACAGTCTATAAACTCACAATGAAGGCACTGGCATTTTTTTGGTCCTTTTTTGAAAGCCACATGATAAAATATGAGCTGGCCCTTTACAGAGGCTTGGGAGTACCCTAAAGAACAACTCAGTGACCTAGCAAATGCTCCCCCCAAACTGGGGGCAATTGATTACAAAGGATAAATAGATACATAAAACTTAGAATGAAATTAGAAGTTCTATAAGAGTTCATTAAACCCCTAAAAGCCATAAATTCTCAATGAAGGAGGCCACATTTTGCAGAAACACTTCTTTTCTCACCGACATAGAGAAGCTTGCAACTAAAGATAAAGTACTATATTACTGATAAATAAAGGAGAAATAGTGTTGAATATCTATTACATGATCTACTTATTTTAAAAAAAATGCCAAAGTAAGCTAAATATAGCAGGAGAAGAAGCAGTGCTTAGGGCAGAAGACAGAAATATGTCCAGGTTTTGAAAGCATCTTCAGAATCAAAGAACTGAAAAGGCATTACATCTTTGAAACAATTTTTAGGAAGCAAACCAACTGAAATTACAATTTTATTTTGTTTTTCTCCATAAAATATGACAAAGTTTTCAGGTGCAATTTTTGATTTAATAACCCAAGAGATGCTCGAGGAGAAATATTTGCCTAGGACAGATAAGACAAAAGGAAGTCCTAGAAAAAGCCAAAGAATTCCTAACCCACTTGGTTATTAGGCCATCCTTTTGTGTTTTCTGAAAAAATGATAAAGCTCTTAAATTCCTTCCACTGCATAATAGGAATACACTCAATCCATTTTTAATGCAGTCAAATGTGCTCCAGGAGAAAGGGACAGTTACCTATGGTTGCGACAATACAGGTAATAAGTTATTCCTGCAGTGATGGACAGGAAAGTGTAGTGGGGAGATTTTAACTCCATACACAGAACAGGTGGGACCAGTATGAAAAAATGGGGTGGGATTCCCCTCCTGCTATGAGATGTGTCTATGGAGTATGTGTCTCTGTGTGCTAAGCTCCCCTTAGGGTCAATGGAGATCTGCTCAATACTGTTCGTGGAGTCCAAAGGGCAACTCATCCCTTTCTGAAGCAGACTCTTACCTTGTCCAAGAGAATTGCTCCCTGGGCCACACAGCCTGGATAAATCAGCCCTGTATGAGGGATGAGCAAACTGTGGGCTGGGAGCAAAGAGCCCCAGTGCCTACATAGACACCCTGGTGGATAGGAATTAAAGACTGATGCTGCCAATACTGCTGCCATACTGCCTCTAGTGCTGGCATCCATGGCTCCAAAGGATGCTGGAAAATGAACTGCACACAGATGAGAGCTAGAAAAAAAAGACTTAAGCATCAGAGTAAATGTGTTCATTCTATGGAGAGGCTTGAGAAAGCTCATTTATTTAGTGTCTCATAAATTAAGATTGTTTTATCACAAAGGATGGATGATACCCTTACTAGCAAGAAGTACTGTGCGCTTTTCAAGAAAGAAATCATGTCTGAAAGTTGAAATAAGAGAAATTCAAATGAGGAGGAGGCAGAAATTTTAATGAATTCTTGTGCACAGGCAGTGTAGATGATTCCAGTAGAAGGCTATTCCACTAATGGCAATGTAAAGCCACAGTAAGTG
Organism: Elanus axillaris; assembly: GCA_026212715.1. Classification (NCBI taxonomy): domain Eukaryota; kingdom Metazoa; phylum Chordata; class Aves; order Accipitriformes; family Accipitridae; genus Elanus; species Elanus axillaris. Next base: position 7,214,458 of record JANZLQ010000022.1, read on the forward strand.
TAAATAAATGTAATACAGTTACAAAGGCACACCACCCAAATAGCAAAGAATGTGTGTGGGTTGAGGGGCAGAGAGGACTGAGAAAAGTAAATTCTTTAGGGCAACTGGGCAGACTCATTCTTGGAGACACATCAGAACGTTATGCATGTTGTATGACCATGCACAGCATCATCAAAAGCTGAAGATACAGGGAAGTAAGTGACCTTCCTCCTTCACTGGGCAAGGCAGGACAAGGTGTTTCATGTAGGTCTGAATCAGTTGGGTTTTTTTTTTCCATTTAGGCTCCTCTAATTGCATCCCATTTCTTTTACCGTTTATCAACAAACTTCACCGTCAAGTCAGGGGAAGGAAAGTTAGAGACTCTTTATCTAATTACTGTTGTGTTTAAATACTTTTGTCTTGGAGAACTAAGTGCTAAGAGGCATGGATGTGGGTGTGGGTGTGAGTGCTTATGTGTGAGTGAAGTGAGGAAGAAAAGTTGTCAATCTTAAAAGTATCCTGTTTGGGGATGTTGATGGGGAAATAAACAGATTTATTTTCAATACAGAATAATATTTCTCTCTGGCATTACAGTAATATTTACAGGGAAAACTTGTAAAAGAGGTGGCATTTAGACCTCTTGCATAGTGTTCATGCTCACATTGTCACTCTGCACCAATCTGAGAAAAAAAGTCAGAATTATTCTATTTATAAGGCTGGTACTGTCAGAAGCAGGCACCTAACTGGACTTTTGGAAACACCAGCTATATATGTCTCTAGCTGAGTCACTGGCACATTTTTAATCAGCTGCATCATTTTATCCTTAGTTTCTCCACTATCCAATAAAACATCAGAGAGAAGCTGAGGAGCAGGACATACTCCTCAGTCTCTGTGGTCCTGCTCTGACAAGGTGCTTGTTAGTGGCTTTCTGACTCCCTGACTCTCATATTCTCAATTGCCCAGTAGCTGAGTAGGTCAGCCGAAGGGGAATTTAAGCAAAAACCTCCCCTCGTCCAGTAATTGCTCTCTAGGCAAACAGTGCACTAGTCAGTGAGTCACCACAGATTTTCAGTGCATAGTAAGGGAAAGACAATTATTTATCATCAGAACAATTCCTTTTGTCTGCATGATGTCATTATTTTCCAGCAATATTTATAGATTAATAATGTGTATATTTGCTCTGTGGTTTTTGTTGTAACATTATGTACATCAAATATATAAATAGACTGTGGGATAAAAGGAGATGCGTGTGAGTGCAGCAGTGACTGATAAAGAATGGGTTTGAAACAAGCAGAGCCAGTGAGGGCAGGCATGGCAGTGTCTCATATCTAATACCTACCTCCCTTCCAAAGCATCCCCGTGCATTCTTTACTGTGAGGGTGGCGAGATACTGGAACAGGTTTCCCAGAGGGGTTGTGGGTGTCCCATCCCTGGAAGTGTTCAAGGCCAGGTTGGATGGGGCTTTGAGCAACTTTGTCTAGTGGAAGGTGTCCCTGCCCATGCAGAAGGGTTGGAAATAGATGAGGTCTGAGGTCCCTTCCAACCCAAACTATTCCATGATTCTATTCTCTGATTCAAAGGAGGCTGTCAGTTGGTGAACAAGATACTGTTCTCATTCTCATTTTCCTGAGAGTAGGGTTTTTTTCAGTTATTAAAAGCTCCAGATCTTCTAGCCCAGCTTTCTTGATCTTATTTGGAGACTACACTTCCATGCTGGTGAATTCCTCTTCTCTTCTGCACAAGCACAGAGCCAGCAGAGCCTGGTCACAGCCTCCCCTCCTGCCGCAGCTAGGAAGGAGAGGCTGGACCGGGATGAACTTTGGCATTTCCTACCAGGTGAAGAGGCACTTGGGGGCTGCAGTCTGGGGCAGGTTGGACTGCCACCAGGCTGAAGCCGACTTCTTCAGGCACCTTTTGCTGAGTTGCCAAGTAAAATTCTGGTGAGACATAGGGATCTGAGTCCAGGAGGGAGCCTCATCTGCAAGAATAACTCCTTAGAGAGCAGGGTTTGCGATCATCAGGCCTGCTGCCCATCTGTTAGATAGGGACAACTCCCCCAGAGAGCAAGCAGAGGCACCTCCTGGGAGCAGATGCATGTGGAGCTCTGGGTACACGTGTTACTACAGTAGCACCAAGTGGCCCAGATCAGCACCTTGGTGCAGTCAGATAATTGTGCCCACCAGCCAGGAGGTTGCTGGAAGAGGCATTATTACCCAGGTATGCTGGCTGGTGTAGCCAGGAGGTAAGGCGCAGTAGCATTAGTTCAGTGAGAAGGTATGATTAAGTCACCCAGCTTTATGAGAAATGAACACAACCGTGAGGAGTGAGTCATGACTGCAAATGAAACACATCTGAAATGAGTGAGAGACAGCAAGTCACTGCCTCTGGAGCCCAGATCTCTGCAGAGTGTTACTTGAGAGAAAGGTGAAGTAAAGCTCAGATACCAAGAGAAAGCACACCTAGAAAAGATCAATAGCTTTGAGAAAACATCTGTGCTCAGCAATGATGTTAACTTTCACTCCAGACACACTACTGGCTCTCTTCTTTAGCCACCACATGGGAAACAAAAAGGGTTGCACAGTCCATTCAATAACTGGCAAGGGTTGCTCACCAATGCCTTAAAGCTCCAAGCTGTCCTTTCTTCATGTACTGAAGAGACATTGCACTGTACTCATAAGCTCTATGCTGCTGCCATACTGCCACATTGTTTTTGTGGCTATGGCTATAATGATTAACTAGTGAGGTTCCTCAGCCAGAGGTGTGGCCAGCTTCCATCCTTTAATACAAGAGTCTCAGCCGTCTCCAGCCTATGGGTTAAAGTACTGGGCAAGTAACATGCTATGGGCCCGGCTGTAGTTTGGCTTTTGCTGTCAATCTGCGTTGTAAGTGGTGGCAAATTTGGTGTGTTCATAATCTTGTGGTTATGAGTAACAGCAGAGGATCTTGTGGGCAACATGCTGGGAATGTATTATTTAACTTCAAACCAAGATTAGGAGGTGTTTCTACAAAACAGTCTCCCTCAGTCAGAAGAAATGGGATCACCTGTGACAGTCTGTGGTCCTTTGTATTTTTGTATAAAAGCTAGGGATTTCTGACAATAGTTGATCAACCTTAATGTTCACTCATTTCCAGTGTTTCCTAGCTTTGAGTTTTAGCTTCCAGCCACTGGAAATTTGAACTGCAGAGTCATCTGCTCTAATGCGTCACTAGCCACACCAATGAACATCTTGAAAAGACCAAGGTCTGAGATTTGCTGGCAGCTGAACCTCCTCACATGGAAGATGTCAGTGGAAAGTGCCTCACAGTAACTTAAAAAATAAACCTTCAAAAAGTCTTTTGAAAATCTACCCTACCAGTGTTGATTTGAAACAAATGATGTTGGTTGCAGTTTAAAAGACCCATGGCACAAGATCTTAATAGCCTTGGGATCCTTCCAGCATTTTTGGGCAACTTATTCAGCATAATCTTATAAAAACTCACATATGCTTACATGTGAGTACCTTGGCACAAGAATCAAATCCCTGGCCACACTGCACCCTTGGCAGATGCCAAATCTACTGGAGATCAGGGGCCACATAGGCAGCAGAATCACAGTGCAGAGGAATGGTCCTATATGAGAGACACTCCAAAGACCTGAAGGTCAAGTGAAATTGTAGAGCAGAGTGTGTATAATAGCTGAAAGAGAGAGATTTACAGAAGGAAAAGGAAAAGAAAGAAAAATAGAAGAGAGCAGTCCACTGAAAACAAGCTCAGTAGCCCTGAAGAAACTTGAGGTTGTTCCCTGTTTTGTTGATATTATTTTTCCTATAATGATCTCAGAGCAGTTTGACAAATAAAAGCCTCACTGCTGGAGAGATGACCATCTGTCTGCCCCTCCCTGCTCTCCTGCTTGTTCTGTTTTTCCATTAGCCCTGGTGCCTTCAGGGCCTCTTAAAAAAGAGAGGCAAATAAGTTACATAACCACACTGACTGGGACATGGTCAGCAGAAGCCTTCAGAGGCACCTCCAAAGGCATCCCCATGGCATGTCTGCTAGGTGATTAAATGGGAAGGACTCATTTGTGGGCACGGTGATATTATCTACTCCTGTGCCACTTCCCTCTAGATCTCAATGCTTCTTTTAAGGTGTTAGGTGATAGCAACGTAAGACAGTGAACCTGCAGCAGGAATGTGTGTGAAGTCACCTGGTGAGGTAGATGCCTGCTGGTTGTAGGAGAGGGTCTCCGATAATGTGAGCTGCAGCTGCCTGGGAGCAGCTCGAAGGAGCAGAGATCCCTTTATGTCTTTGTTGTGGCTCTGTATGGTTAAGGAGAGAGTGTTCGTGGTTTGCCCTTTGCTCTGTCATGATGGGGAAGGGAGAAGGAAGTTTCCTTCCTCCTGCAGAAGAGGATATCTCCCCTTTCCAGAGAGACTGCTTGCAGGATAGAGGCAAATCCTTTTTTCTTGCACACCTCAGCGGAAAGATGAAGTCAGTGGAGACAGCCTTCCTTCCTCTCCTACATCTGGGATCATTTTGGTACCAAAGTGTCATTTGGTACCAAAGTGTCACAGTGTCTGGCTTCTTTAGCCACACTGTACATGTCCCATGCCTTCTTCATGGAGAAGAGAAAGCAGAGAAACTCAGGATGAGCCGCAGCTGTGCTGGAGGACAGCTGCTACTTGAGATGTAACATCTTTGAGAAGCAAATTCTTGACTTGTGGCCTGTTTATTTAGTGGTAAATGTTTGTAGGAGAGAGAATATGAGATGGGACCTTTGTAGGTGAGATGCTGGAAAGCCAGATGACCCTCCTCCACACAAAAAGAAGCTAGTCAGTTAGGATGATATTTTCTGTCTCAGCAGTACCTAGGGATGAAATACTCCCAGGGTGCTTGGTCTAGATTTTCCTTTGCACTTTCAGCTCCCAGCACGCAGTGTATTAAGGTCTCTTCTGAAGCTATGATGGTGTGCCAGGAACCTCAGTGAGCTTTTGTGAAAAACATAATGATTAGAGTGTCCCCTCTGATTAAACTCAGGTAGTACAAAGCTAAGGAAGTTCAGCAAGAGGCAGGATTTCTAAAGAGAACCCAGCAGAGTCCTTCAGAATCTGCTCTGGACAAAAGCATCCCACAGAATTTAATAGATGGTAACCTCCTTTCTTTAATTTTCTTTCTTCACCAGTGTTTCAAATAGATTTCTAGCTCCATTCCAGACTTTTAAAAAACATAGAGAGGATCTCACCTCTAGTAAATTCTAGGGGTCTGCGAGTCTTCATAAGTCCCAAGAACATGACTGGCTTCATCCTTATTAAAGTTACTGGGACGTTTCCCCATCAGCCCCAGCCTCCTCCTGCCCAGACATCCTCAAGGTTTTCGGTGGATGCTTTGTTTCCATACGACACTGCCCTCTCATGGAACAGCACAGGTTTGTCACTCCCGAATTTCCCTGTGAAATGGAGTAGGGATGGGGCGATATACCCTATGGTGAGATGTGGAGAGGCTGTTTTGGAAGTGGAGGCGTTCTTGCCCAGATGTCATCAAGAGAGGTGATTCCTACAGCAGGAGGCCCATGTATTTACAGCAGTTCCTTCATCTATTTTTTATTCTGAGGACAAGGGAGACAAGATCACCAGGATCACAAGGATGGGAGATATAACTGATACATGCCTGGGGCTAATACAAGAGGAGAATCATTTGAAAGATGTAAACTATTGAGGAGAAAGGACCATATCCTGGAAAACAGAAGTGAAGGATAGCAGGGTTGGTTTTTTTGCCAGGCTGGAAGTTGCTGGGAAGTGCAAACTTGATGACTCCCCTGTTCCAAGAAAAATACTTCTGTGCCAGGCATCTGGAGATCTCTGGCCACAGAAGAGATGTCCAGAGACAATGCTGTAGATGATGGCATGTAATAACTGAGCAGGAGGTTGGTCTAGAGATGTCCTAAGGTCCCTTCCCACCTGAATTATCCAGTGTTCCCATGGTCTATGTTCACTGTCCTTGAACTGCAAGCCTGGATGCACATTGCAACCATGGTGGCCTCACACTGATGGTATTGTAACTATATTTTGTGGGCAGTGGTTTGTCTGCCTGATGTTTGTGAAAGTGGGAGGATCTGCTGTAATGTACAAATAAAGACTGGGGCCAGGTGGTATCTCAGATGCTTAAGAGACAGCAAGAGCAGGTGCTGCAGGACGGACAATAAGTAAAAGCAATTTGGCTTGTAGGTTCCAGCTGATGAATAGTTTGTTCTTGGGTAGGCTGTTTCCTTTTGCTAAGGCAAGACAGAGGAGACCTGGCAGAGGAAGTGGAGAAAAAAGACTCCTTCCACCTGGGGCATGTCAGCACTTTTCATTTGAATGAGAAGCGTTCAAGAAGCTGAAGTTCCCTAGAAACTCTTGCAGCTGGCAGCAAAGTGACCTCTGCTATCAAGGCAAAAGCCTCCAATTGCTGCCTTGGCTGACAGCTTTTGCAGCTTTAAGTGTTGTAGGGAGAGGAACATCAGCTGCTCAGAAGACAGGTTTTATTAAGGCTTTCAGGCTGGGCATCTTTGACAGCCTCCTCGTGCTGGGGCTAGTATTTTTTATTGATGTAATGGGAAAGCTTTTTCCCTTCAGATGTCTTTTTAATGCCTCCTGTCTCATTCTATCATGGAGTCAGAGAAATGAGAGATGGAAAACACCTATGAGGTCATGAGACCTCTGCCTGTCCTCACCAGTGCTGAATCAAGACAGGCAGATCCATTACATTCCTGTCGCATTTCATGCATCGGCCATGAGTCCTGTGCTTGCAGTCAAAGAAAATAGTTAATTTAGGCACAAACCAAAATATCTTCCCCTTTCATCTTAGTTTTCATTTCCAAGGAATTATTAAAACTTTTAGCATGATGAGGTGGTTCCCTTTTCTTATTTCATAGCACCTCATATCAAGGCAGCTGAACCTCTTCAGGACTGTCAGATGCTGCCCCAGCTTTGGTTTCCACGCACGTCACTGTCACATGTATTCACATTTTTGCTCAGCTGTGAACCCAAGTGGTGCTGGAGAAGTCCACCCAAGAGCACCTCTTACCCACATCTACTTCTGCCACTCATGGACATTTCCCTTCACATCAGCTCTCCTGGCCCACAAACATCTCTCCCCCAGAGAAATCCTCCTTCATGCCCTATTCTCCAGCATCATTTTAATAAAATATAACCAGCTTTACAGATGCCTGAATGGGTTTTGCCCTCATAAAAGTTGAGAGCATGCAAGGCTGGCTGACTTGATGTCTTGTAAAGGTTATGTACTGCCTGGCACATGAGATTTCTGACGGGAGCATATCAAATAGCCAGGAAGCAGGGACTTTTTCAGGGGGAGATTCACAAACACCCATATGAGAGCATGCTCCAGTTTCAATGTCATTGAGAAGACTTTCTAAAATGTGTTTTCTTTCCATCCTTATGGCACAACAGGATGGTAGATGGCTCCTTCATCACCTTGTATGAGTTTCTCTCCCCATAAGATGGTGAAACTCTTGGGTACCCTCTCATGCACCAATACACATCAGGAGTAAGTGCACTGAAATCAATGAAACCTCAGCAGTACCAGGAGGAGCGTGGAAAACATGAAGGTCACAGCATCAGAGCACAGATTGCCACTGCTCTCTGCAAGCAAAGTAGATGTGCTTATTCTCAGCTGACTGAAAAATACTTCCTGGACCCATACAGACCTCCTGGAAGTACTCCTACCCCCATTTTGCAGAGGGACATCTCAATGGCTAGCATGGTGACAGCTCACCAGTCCAGCAGTGTGACCTAAGGAGAGGACAATGCTCTAGGCTATGCTGACTCTGCTTGGCTGATGCATAAGAACATGCTGATGTCATTCTGGTCCTGAAGTCCTCAGCAGTGTAACCATGTGCTTTACAACCACAGGGAGGTCTCGTGTCCCTGATAGCAAAGAGGTTCCAGTGTATAAGGGTTTATAATTTGAGAAGTGAGCACCTATATATCAGGCACTGATCAGGCTATAAGCAAGTCTCAACATTCAGGGGGAAAGAAATAAAAAGAAGCTTAAAAGACACAAATAACTCTGTCTCAAAATTTTCTTGTCCACTTGCCCAGTGCAGAGTCAAGACAGAGTAATAATAGCAGCTCTGCAATGTAAGTATACAGATAATGATATAATTCTGTGTTTTGCTCAAAGTCTATGATTATAAACATACAGGTACATACATGACTAATGCCAGGAGATGTAATTCAAGTCACCTCCCCCACTCTGAGGGGAATACAGACCTGGAGGGCTCATCTTTAAAGGCAGGCCTCAAAGATTTTTTTCAAACATTGTGTGTTGCTTGGAATTCTGCCTCCTCACCCAGGTCTTGGAGCACCACTAAAAACTACAAACATGAGTGAAACCTAGTTCAAAACCAAATTATTTCTGAGCATGCTGTCCCAAGCCTCTGGGCTAGTTTCTGTATTTGTTTTTCATCTGAGACTCTCTCAGGGTCTGAAAGAATTTCACTTTCATCTTTCCATGACAGAAGGGGGGTTGTGAGAATCACATATCCTCCATGGGCTGCTTGGCCAACTTTTGTCACCCTTGGGTTGGGGATTTGGTGTAGAAAACATGGAGGTGGTAAACCAGGCTACAGGGGGTAAGAGCTGCGAGAGGGCTGTATGAGAAGGGGTCTCTGGGTACAGCATGTGGCTGGAAGGCAGTATGTTTAGATAGTTACTACTGGTTCTTATAAATGCTTTAAAAACACCTCTGCCTGGCCTGAGCACAAGCACCATACCTGCCCCCTTCCTATCCAACCTAGCTGTGTCAGCATCAACATGGTTGGTCTTGCACCAGCCCTTGCATCTCAGCATGACAAAAAATCTGCAAGTCCTGCCTAACCTTTTGGGAGTGCTGGACTAACACTGGGTCTCTGCAGAAATAAATTTCAGCAAAGTGTTAGGCAGGATCCACCCTTCTGTTTGGTAACAGCTGAATGGCTCAAATCAGGTAATTTTACAGGTAAGCTCAAAGGTGAGGTTATAAAGAAAACCTTTGGCCGAGACAAGATGAGAACCCAAGAACCATGTCTTTCAGACCACATCTAGACAGTAACATGCCTCACATACAGTTACAAACTCTTTTCTGGAGAGGACATTTGAAGAAAGGATCTGGAAAATCAAAGCCAAAGCAATAAAGGATGAACTCTAAATGTACCCTGTCCTGGTGCTGCAGCCTTTGCTGCGTGCAGACAGAAAGAAGAATTGTGTTTAGAGATGTTAAGGAGAGAATAAATTAATATATTATCTGCAGTCCCCCCCTACACACTCAGAGAACCCCTCTCGTCAACTCAGAGGAAGGCTGTGCATGCACACTTAAGACCAACACAGGGATGTCCAGTCTAAATTGGCCACCCCTGTGTCCTCCTCCACTTGTGTCTCACTGGGAGCTTTGCCCTGCCCATCCTCTCCTGTCCCAGCTCACCAGCTCAGTGCTTGCTCCCTTTGCACTCTGGGGGAGAAACTGGGATTATTCTGGAGACTTATCCAAGACCTGAGCAGGTCTCCCATTCTGCGCTGCCTCTGCCTGTTCTGGTCTCTCTGCTGACTGCAGCAGCAGTCCCAGGACAAGGTGCCTGACTTAGGAGCTTGTGTGATGCAATACCCTGCCGAGGCTGGACTCTGCACTGTGTGCTCCTTAGATAATGCTCTGAGCAGGTCCTAGCATAATTTTGGATGCCACACATGTGAATGAGTAACTAAAAATACCAATATATTCAAATGTGAGATAATTTCAGATGGTATTTCCAACTGGTATTTTAAAATCTGAAGCCAACATTGCTGAAAGATACACATTTGCCATCAGGAGAGAAGGTACTGGAGTCTGCTTCCTGAACTCCCACAGAGCACAGGAAAAGCAAAAAAATGCTTCAAAATATCTTTCCAAAGAGAGTCCTGCCTATAGATGAAACTCCATATTTTCTGAGGCTTGTCCTGAAGCACAGACATGCTAAATGTTGTTCTCAATGTGTGAATTGCATTTAGCTTCCAGTTTAATTTAAATATATATATATTTTACTGAAGGAAACAGATACAAAATGTTGTTTAAGACCTCACCAAATAATCATCCACCACCTGGATGCACAGTTGAACACGTATGGACATGTACCTTCCACACAAGCAGACACATATGCTACCTCACATAGGTCACCAGCGTAGGCATAGGCACACAGACGTTAGCGTGGACTCACCACACTTCTGAGCAGACACTTGTCAAGAACTAATGCACCAGAGGAGAGTAATTACACAGGGACTTGCAGGGACTTGTACATAATTGCATCTTTGTCATATGCATCATTTGCTGGGACAAGACTTTTCTTGGTGTGAGGCTGCCAGGTTGTCTTGCTTTTGAATACTCACCATCATTACTGACGGTAGGTGCAGTGCTGGGCATGGTGCTCCGTGCACTGGCTGGCATTGTCACCAGGGCTTGACCCAGGGTGGCACCGCAGCATACACTGCCAGAGGGAGACCTGCAGTGTCCAGCACCTCCTTGTGCAGGAACCTCTGGAACAACTGCCAGTGATGGGAAATGTGGTCTTGCAGCCCTAACGCAACATCATTGTGGATGCCTCACTTCCCATAGATTGCACAGAGCATTTAGGTGCCTCAGAGTTGTGTTGAGGGGTCTAAGTGACTTGGGACCTGAAGTCAAGGTGCCCAGACCTTGCATTTGAGGGGCTTCTGTGAATTGTTGGTAATTAATGTGTCCACATCCCGTGGGGCAGGCAGGGCAGAAAGCCTGCCCTGGCGTAACTGTGTGCCATGTGTGCACACACCCACACTGTGGAAGAGGACAGGGAACATATTCCCCACCCCACTGGGCAGCTTTCTCTTCAGCAGGAGGGGTTGAGCTCCCATTTCACACCAGATAAGACTGTGGTCATTAGCAGCTGCCAGAGTGGCTGGTATGCCCTCTGTTCGCACCCCTGCTTACTCCCTGATAACGAGCCTGTGCCCTTTGCCTCTCCTTCCCTTCATTTTCACTGGAAAAAACATGTCATTGTTCTTCCTTCCTCACCCAGCAAGGGTGTTGAGAGCTTCTGCTCTCCTCAGCCCCATTGCACCTTCCTTGAAGCATTGCTGATGTTCAGGCTCAGATCTGGATAGCAGATTTCCATCTGAGTGTCCCCTGCTGGGCTCTCAGTCCCAGGTGCTTCAGGTTACTCAGCCTTTTCTCATACCTTTGGAGAGAAATGGAAGTCAGTTCTGTGGCAAAAAGAATGCCATTCTAAAATGAAACATTAAAGCATTTCACTGACAAATACTGGGCAGAGCATTTTAGAGGCCGCTCTACAAAGTTGGGTCTCAGAGTCCACCAGCACACAGCCCCCATGCACTGTTCTCTGCAGGTCCAAAGTGATGCTGTCCCATCCTTCCTGAAGAGAAATATTTTAGCCATTGAGGGACAATGTACATTTTTTAAATCTCAGCAGCATTTAGATACCAAACTGAAGACAGAAAGCCCTTCGGGTCTTTGGGCCAGGAATATTTGAAAATGCCTTGTAGGTCACTGTGTTTGGTGCCACTGAAGTCTCTGTCAGTTGTGGACTTGGTATAAGAGCCAGTGGCTCACCTCCAAAGTTTGAAGTTACTCCTGCAAATGAATCCTGCCATGACAGTGCTGCAAATATACTCTGGGTTCTGTTCAGATCATATAAATCTTTCTATGATTCTATGAAACGTCATTAAGTTGGTAGTAGTCCACTATCTTGAGGGAAGTTGTCATTATGTACTACCATTGAGCCATGTCTTGTATACTGAGCTCTCTCTATGCCCATCCCAAGGCACAGCTGGAGGTGATACGAATAGACCTATTCCCTACTGACTATGACTTGCTGGGTGGTGAACTGTAGTGTGTCTACTTTGTTTCAACTAGGTTCTCAGATAAGTAATCTCTCCTGAGACCTGATAAATATGAGAAAAAATGAAGGAAGTAATTTAATCTTTTCTATTGCTATGGAGTTCAAAGGGATTCCATGGTACCTAGAAGGTACCGCTCAATTTCCTTTGTGTTCCCATGAACCAAGAATAGGAAATGCCAAAATGATCCCATGTTTAACATCTTGATGCCTTCTGACTCCATCCATTCTACTGGCTGTAGAGTGGCTGCAGACACTTGAGCTAACTTGAAATGAGCAAAGTGAGGGATTGGGGGTGACATTTTGCAAGCATTTGAAGCTCAAGGCCATGTTATTCTGCACTGCAGTTAGATGAATTATCCCACCCTGTCAACTGGGAGACCATACCTAAAACATTCCCAGTGCCATATAGGCTAACCCATCTCTGCCCTACACTGGAGTCGGCCACATGAGTAAAGTCTTTGGGAATGGGAAGACATAGAGATGACATGAGTTTTAGATCTAAACCCAAGATTTTATAAAAAGTGCTGGCCTAGACAAAGAAGCAACTTTGTTAGCCTTTGTTGGATTGTGCTGGAGCAAGTTCTCTGGGGGCTAGACTCTGTTCCAGCTCCTTGTACTGCTCAGGGACAGAGGTGTGCAAATAATAGGCAAGTCTGACAATTGCTTGGGTACAGCTCAGTATGCTAGACTTTATCTTCAGGTTGCTTAACTCTTTTCTCATCCTTTTAGTGGGAAATGGAGGTCAGTTCTGCAGAAAAAAAATACCACTCTAAAATGAAACATCAAAATATATCACTGACAAAAAAGGGGCAAAATATTCTGACTTTCCAGGAATTATTTCCTCCGAGGTACCTTTGTCTCCACCAGAAATGTTTGTAATCTTAAATCTAAATTCAAGTATAGTATTGGTGCAGCCCAGATTCCACTTTTTTTTTTTTTTTTTTTTTGTGGATTCACTGGGTCATTTTCCCACTCAGGAGTTGAGTGAGGGGCAAGGGAACCTGAGTTTTGAAGAATAATGTTTGAAGTTTGATTTCACACCTTCCTGGCCTAAGAAGAAAAGATAACACCATTCATTTCACCCAACATAAGAAATGTCTTCCTGGGTCAGATTGGTGGGCCACATATCCCAGGGCTCTATGTCTCAGAGTTACAACTGAAGTAAGGACCTTTTCCACCTCTCCTCCTAAGGCAGCTTTTCCATCCCCTCCAGTATTCCCACTACCTTTCTCTGTCTCAGGTTCAATCACTGTGCTCAACCAGGGAAACCTGCTGCCATTTAGGGGACAGTGCTCTGCCAAGCCAGTCCTTACTGTTCTGGCAATATTTCAGCTCTTTTTTGGAAATCCAGGGCCTAAAAGGTCATCTCTTCACTACAAAGTGCTCCAAGATGGAGTGTCTCTTTTCTCTCTTGGATCTTTTGTCTCAGCAAGTTGACCTTGTCCTGTGTGTACGACCATTACTCGCTGATGCTTGTATTGCCCAGCATTCAGAGAGATATGCCTTCTGCTGCACATACACAAAAGCATATAGTTATTAGTGCCAAAGATGCCCCAAACGCTCCCCTAGCTGACATTCAAATGAGACCTGGTCTAGTCTGTCAGCATCCCTTGCTTTTCAACACTTTCTGGCAGATGGTACTGGCCCCAGCAGGCCTCTGATGTCCGCAGGGAGCTTATCAGCTCGTCACTGTCCAACAAGAGCTGTCAGTGGTGACCACCCCCAGCAAACCAGCCAGCACCCTAAGAGCCGCTCTCCCCCATGCTGGCATGAGTCACAGCTGGATGTGTCACACACTGGCTGATGACAAGGAAGCAAGGAGAACTGTCTGCAAAAGGTGGATGCAGGGCGAATTCAAAGGAAGACTGGATGTTTTATTGCACATATAAAACAGCCGCTGTTGAACATTGCATCGTAATTTCCAGCAGCCACCAAGTGGCTAGGGTCTCATAGGTGTAGCCAGACTGTCAGGGCCCTGAGGACACTAATTGGCCTTAATGGCCTTGACCAGCCCAGCCTCACCTGGGGTCCCCACACACACCCATGGGTCCAGCTCAGCTGTGGGTCATCTGTCCTGGCCTGAGCTACACTGTAGGAGCACTGGTCTCCAGCTCAGCCACAGCCATGGCCCTGCCTGGACATGTGGTACCCCCAGCTGGGGAGGTCCCTTTTGGGGGTGCTGGCAGCCCTGGGGGCTCAGCCGTGGCTCTTTGAGGTCCTCCATGCAGGTCAGCCAGGACTAGGAGGCCATCGCATCCTGTCCCAACCCATAAGCAGTTCTGGCAGCTTCTGTTCTGTACTCTTTTGTTGTCAATTAAGCAAATTTGCTTTAAAACCCCCACATTGCTTGTTTTTTAGTATATATTCTGAGGAGGCAGAAAAACAGTTTTCTGGCCTCATCTGTCTTACATTAGTTTTAATCTAATAAGGTTTACAGATGGATCTTCCTGTGACAGATGAAATTAAAGTGACTGAGAAACCAAGGCCAAAACACATGAGTAGAAAACTTTGTCAGGCATTTCTAAATATATGGTCTATATTTTCTGTGGCTACCTGTTACCTTCACTTAGGACAGTGGATGCATGAAATATAATATCTCAAGTGCACTTTGACAGTCTCCCCCAACAAATTCTGTTCTGCTCTGCTCTGAAGACAGGAGACGGTTTTTTAAACTCTCTAGGACTTGAGTCTGTTACTCTCCATAGTCCCAGCAGTGTCCCTGCTCAGACCTGTGTGTGCAAAGGGCAAGCTGTAGCATTGTAAAGGAGCTTGCCTGGGATGAGGCAGCTTGAACTTCTTGTTTGTAGCCCCATTTTGCTCTCAGATCACTGGTGGCATGGAAGGACCATGTGTGCTATTTTTTGCTACCTCTTTATGGCTGGCTCTCCCTTTGGCTTGTACATCCAAAGAAAGAGGGTTAAATGTAGCTTAGACCTCAGAGCAGTCATTTCTCTCTGTCAACGACACCTTTAATCTGTCATTCTTGTGTTTAAACTGTTTCTTATAGCTACCTGAAGGAATATGAATAATCCTCTGGTATTTCTATAACCTCCTTCTGACCTGCTTGCTATTTTTACCTGAGTGCTTCATCTTCCTTGGATGATGTGGATTACCAGGGCTATAATTGTCAGGGGCTGGCAACTTGTTCAGCCGGGGGCAGTCCCGTCACGCTGACACAGATGCAAAAGCATGAGATCTTCCTTGTTTGCTTTTCAAGTGGGAAATGTCTCACCACGTCCCTGATGCTGGTTTTGTATGGTGTCCAACTTGGCAGCCCTTCTCCTCTCCCTGTTCCACCACTGCCTGTCCTGTGTGCAATGGAAATCTGTGCTGCTGTGGCTTGAGGCGGCCACCCTGCAGTGTGTTTGAAGCATGATTTCACACTTCTTCCCTGCTCTCACCAGCACTGTGGGTGCAGTGGAGATGTGGGAAATCTGTTGGTCATCTGCTAAGTGAATGCTGCTCACTTATATGCCAAAGAGACAGTGTCAGAGATCTTCAGGCTACCTGCAGCCCACTGGTGTGGAAATAGTGATGCTTACTGGGTTTGGAGATGTGACTTTATAGCTCAGTGTTAGGACACTTGTGTAGCTGGAGAGAGAACTGGATATCAACCTGTACATCAATGAGCATCTGAGTATTTTGCTGAGGGGTTGCTTCAGCAGGAGAAATTGAAAGATACTTTCCTGTACTCCTGAGTTCAGGAGTTCAGGCCCCATCTAGGAAGTAAGACACATGGTCCATGTCCTTTTCAGCAGAGGAAAGGTCTGAAGCCACTGTTAGTCAAGATGAACCCTACCTACCGAGTTGTTCAGGCAGGATGGCGGAGACTTTGTGTGGTGACAGGCACCTAAATTCCCTTGGGGCTGTGACTGATATTGTTATTCTTGCAAATTCCTACCATCAGGCTTGGGCAAGCTCACCATGACAATGTTTGTGAACCTCACTCTAAGGTGTGTGTCCACCTCCTTAGCCCACTGACAGGGCGACCAACTCAGGCTAGAGCCTCCACAGGGCGCTGGGATGCTGAAAATTTGAATTTGGCACATGTTAAATTCCTACAGTTAATCTAACACAGCCAGTTTTCTGCATTTTCTAGTGACTAAGCAACTTCTTACCAGCTCCACTGGTGAGCTTCTAGTTCCAGTCATGAGCTCTGCTGTGGTCCTGTTGTGGCAAATGGTGAAGGGTATGAGACATGGAGGACAACTTCACTGTGCAATTTCACATCTGATGATGTGGCAGCTGAACTTACTTTAATGAACTGCTTATGTACTTACAAATGCAGCACAAAGCAGCACCCACTCATACTGATATTTTGCTCTTTTATTTTGCTCACCACAGTATTTTGTTGGTACCTGTCATCACTTAGCAGATATAACCCTTCAGAAAATCCCACCTGCCTGTCGTAATCTAAAAATGAAGTATACATCTACTACAATTGCATGAGTGTAAAAGTCTTGCAGAGCTGAGTGAAACGCCAGTTCTGCTGGCAGAGCAGAAGTTTGAAGGAACAATCTGTTCCATCTGCATCTGTCATAATGGAGAGGTTTGATCATCCTTTGTAATTATTAGAAACTGGATCTGGCCTGATTGTTTCTTATAAGCTCTGTAGCCAAATAATTTAGGCTGTTGGAATATTGACTGACATTCACTACTCATTCCTGATTTCTAGGAAATCATTTGTTACTCATAACTACTTGATGATTATTGGGAGTAAAATGATGTTCTCTGGAGAAAGGTGCCAGATTTTAACACTGCCAGAAATGTTAGCTTTCCTGTTAGGATTTGGAATTAAACTGTCAGAAATCTTATTTCACTCCAATATATTAAAGGATAAAGGATCTTTTTACTCACATATTCAGAGGAATCCTTATCCCAGTAACTGGATCATTCAGTAATACCAATCTGGAACAGTCAAACACCAAGATGAAAGTTGAAATTTTAGCACAAGTGATTTGGCTTTGGTATTGATAAAAGCAAAGTGTGGCTGTTAAGCAGTGCTATCTGACTCAGAAAACTGCAAGTAATTCACACTGTGGATGTATTCATTGTGAAACAAGTCTGCCTTGTTTCTCTAGCTTAATCCACTTTTAATGGGAACTAAACTAAACAAAGCAAGGTTTTTAGGGAGGTGTGCTATCTTTCCTGTGATAAATGGGCAGAAAAACCCTTGTCAGCTATTGGACACATGGGCTTCCTTCGTGTCTGCTTCCGTGTCTGAAAGTTTGTCTGAATTTTCTAATGCTGGTTTTGGTCTAACTGAAAAAATTATCTGTCCTGACAAACCTTGCCTATCTTGTACTCTTTAGCTTTCTTATCTGTAGAACAACTTGCACTTAACAAGAACAAGAAATATGGGCATCCATACCTGGCATTCCTAAGAATAATAATTGCACTTTCTAGACAAATATATTTTTGGATAAAGGACTTTGCTTGGCCGAAGTCTGGTACTCTCTAGACAAGACTAGCAAACCTTCTGTGGTGGCTTTGTGAAAACAATATTAATCAGCAGAGATTAGCAGTCAGCTAATTGTTTCTTCAGATATAAAATCTAGATTGTAAATGTGCCCATTCATGGCATGTGGGAGCTCTGCAAGTGGCGTGCTAGCAGGACTGTGCTTCAGCACACTCTTTCTGAAGCTTTCTAGAGATCAGCAGCTATTTAGAACCATGATTTAAAACCCAATTACAGGCTGTGTAAAATCCCTCTTATTTAACTCAATAACATGTAATGGGCTCAGCTGGGATTTCTTTTGTTTGTCTGTTGTTTTTTTTTTTTTAGATATCACCCTCTTTAAAATCCATCTAAATTAATTTTCAATGAAAACACTCTGTCTGAGGAGACACAGAAGATGCTGGGGGACAGGGAAGAGTTCTGTTCACCTGCTGAAGCCATGGAAGGTCTCAGAGCTTGCAAAGGTGAGAGGAATCTCCAAGGCAGGGAGAGGTTTGGTTTGAGACCATGCCCTAACTCATCTAAAAGAGCAGCATGGAGGTGCTCCACAGAGGGGATGTATCAAGGGAAAGGGTACTTGCTTTTGGTTTGTCTGGTAAGACAAATGAAACTGTCAGTCTGAAATCTGGCCTTAGATTTGGCAAGGCAGTTCTCAAAGCTACACCTTCAAAGCTGTCTCCAGAAGAGAACTCCAAAAACTTGACTCCGCTCATCCAGCAGAACAAAGACTAAAATCTTCTGTAAATATACCAGGGAGTAAAAGATCAAGAAGGTTTGCAAGGCATTTAAACTTAAGGACCATGGTGATGCAAGATGAGTACAAATGCCCCATGAAATTACAAGGTTTCTAAGACCCGGGGTGGTGAAGAGGCGGGGCAGGAGTTATGGGACCCACCTCATTCTAAGCCAGAGCTTGACTGGTTCCTGAAAAGTATCATGCAATATAATATCCTGGAGGGAAAGGACCCAAGAGGAGTAGAGAAGGTCTTTGGAGCCTGGTGATCTCACGAGGGGCTGACACCTGTGTTGGAGTGCTGATTTCCACCTTCATGTTGAAGCTGTGCTAACGTTTCTGTGGAAATCAGGATTGTGAGAAATGAGGCAAAGCCAATGACTTGGATATGTCTGCTTTTCTCTTCTACTCTTTTTTTTTTTCTCAATCCCCCATCAAGTAGTTTTATAACATGGAAACAACAGAGTGCTTAGCTCTTCACACTACAGTAGATGAGAACTGAAATGTAGAAGACCAGAAGTTGCTTAGAAGATATTTATCTCTTTGGCTAGCCATTTTGCCCGGTGCAGTAGTGAAACAGGCATGTGTTACATCAGTGCAACTGCAAGTAGCAGAGAGTACCTGCACTGTAAGTGGAGAAGCCTTCCCTACTGTCTTTCAAAGCTGTGAGCTGGCTCAGAGATTTCCTTCTCGCACCAGCCAATCCACTCAGAAATGGAAATGTCTCAGGGCCACAGACACATGGTAGGAAAGAGGGTGTTTTAGGGAAATTAAATGCTAAATCGATTACATAGGCTTAGCTGATTTCCTAAGGCTAAACATGGAAAGAGAAAAAACAAAGTGGTTTTAATGACTTAACTGAGCAAACATAACAAGAAAGTGATGAAATGTGAGAAAGATAAGACAGAATAAATAGAGAGAACTAACAGGACCTTGCTATGCAAGAGTAGCATTGCACTAGGGAGTAACCTATTACTCATACTGTCAAAGGTACAGTATGTAATGTGGAGGCTGGTCATGTAACACCAAGGCATTTGTTCTGCTACAGTTTCTTTTAGAGAAGAAAATTAAAAAAATGCACAAACCTGAAAAAAAAAAAAAGTCTAAAGGAAAGTGAATAGGTTTCTTTTCTTTCCTGTAAATGGAGTTTTGGGTTGGCATTTCAACACGAGTTTTTCAACTTCACCAGAAAAAAAAAAAAAGACTCTTCCAATAATGTTTTCTGAGGTCTACTGATAGTGGAGCACTCCATGGAAGCCAGGGAGGGTTTTTTTCTTGAAAACCCAGTGGGGCAGTAGACAGCAGCATATACTGCTGGGAAGTGCTGATTTTATTTCATTGTCACAGGAGTGTTTCTCCCTCAGCTGGGATAGAAAAATACTCCATTTCTGCATGTGACTGCTGATGACATCTTTATTCTCTGTTGCAGCAAGATGGAGAGCCAGGTCAGAGCAAAGGGCTGTGCCTCTGGCTCTGCTCCAGAGTCTGGGAGATTCTGAAACCCTTCAAGGTCTTTGTTTTGCAGGTGCATGAGGGATTTCGTGTGATGCAAAGCTCTCCAACAGAAAATTACTTTCCATTTAGCTCTTGGTAATTCATGCATGATCGAAAGTATGTATCTAAGGTATAGGCACATTCCAGCAGAAAGTAATTTAACTCTTTTAATAAAATGTTCCTGCTTATATGGGTGAGACAAACAAGCTAGGATTCTATACTTAACCAATCATCTACTTCTGGACAGCAATACCTTCTTAACTGTCCTTTGATATATCGCTGTTTCATACTCAAGATAAAACTTATATAAGACAAAGAAAAGCACAGGGCAAAAAAGGAGGTTCCTATTTGGCAACTTTATACATAGTAGTGGATGACACAGCTTCACCAGAGCTCTGCCATCTACATGCCACAGGGAAGAATTTAAACATGACAGGAGTTATGGGGGGATCAGTGTGGAGATTTACACCCCGAGAAAATGCAGAGTGCAGATGGCAAACCAGGTGAAATTTGTGTCAGTGCAAAACAGTTATTCTGTTCCTTGAAAAGTGGACAGTAGACACAGGTTTCATTTGGGGAAGGAAGATGCTTGCCCCCCACCAAAAAAAACCCCCAATCAATCAGAACTGAATTGTTCTGATTTCATCCTTTCAAATCTTTAAATTACATGATGTCAACTTGCTTCCTGGCAGTTTCATTGTTCCCGTTCTCTGCATACTGGTCAGCAGTTACTCCCTGGCCTGCCACTGCATTTCCAGTTTTCATCCTAGGCTCTGCAGGGGTCCAGAAGGACCTGTTGGTTTGTGCCTGCTTGGCTGTCCTGGTTAAAGACAGCTGGCCAGGACTTCTCTGGCCCTTCTTAAGCTTGTGGGGGAGCTCTGTGGGGTCTGGCCATCCTTCTTGGTATACCCAAGGAGCAGAGAGCAGGCACCCCATGAATAGCAATGGTGGTAACACTGGACATCTGGCAGTTTGACAGGCAGAGGAGGATGATTTTAGCCCCTTTGCCTAGGCACTGCCTTTTAAATGTGCATGAAATGTCTCCTCCCAGTCTTCATGGAGATCTGGAAACAGTCTGAAGATAAATGGCCTAGAGGTGGGGGAGAGATCTCCCAACAGAGGAAGAAGGGAAAACTCTAAAGCAAAGAGAAAAGGCTGTGGGGATTGAGGTGAGAAATGGGCAGGGACAAGGGGATGAGGAAGGACACTGACAAGTCATGGGAACTTTGGGAAGCTTAAACCCACTTCATTAAAGGCTTTCACCCATTGAGTGAGGTTAATCAAACCAGGGTCTGTGGTTGATTAAAACAAACTTCTCAGTGGGGATGCAGACATATTGCTCCCAAGAGACAAAGACACAAGACAACATTGGGGCAGTCAGAAAAGTGGAGGTGGCTTTTGCAGTGCACAGTCAAGGGAACTGTTGATACCAAAGGGCCTGATATGACCTGAAGACCTTATTGAGACCCTACTACAGGTAAAACTTTCTTTGTAGCTTCAGTTCCTGCTGGCAGACAAGGGAGTCTGGTCTTAAAAAATGCATTTCAAAGATGCTAAACATTTTTGTATGTGTCTTTACCACAGACTGATAAAGAAATACTTCCCCTGAAGTGACTCCTGATTTCTAAAGCTTCTGTTGTATAGACAGTAGCATTAAAAACAACGTTTTGTTGCCCCCAGGGCCAAACCACAGTCAGCGATGAATAGCTCCTTTGAAAGGTGTTTAGGACAATCCCAGGAATTAGAGATGTGCTAACCTCTAGCTTAGGATCACTAAAAACAACTGAGGCAATGACTGACCTAAAGTGAGTCCTTCGACAGGGAAAAATTAATGCATCTCTAGGCAAATGTCACTTATTTAACCCGTCTGAATTCTTAAAGCCCTAACAAACTGCAGCACGGCTTAGAGAGGTGGAGGGAGTGCAATGTATTTAGACTTCCTAAAGGTCTTCAATAGGTGCTTGGCTAGGTGGTCAGAAGTGCTGAATAACCATAGGTTGAAGGAGGAAGCCCCACCATGGATGTAAATTGTTATGAGGCAAAGGGGAGAAAAAAAATCCTGATCCCTTTACATGCCCCAGAGGTCCTGAGGGACCTCAGATTTCAGTACTTGGCTCTGCCAGACACTCAGACTGTCTTACAAAAGAGTCATTGCATCGTTGACTTCTGTTTCCATTTTGAGTTCTGGTTCTTGTTGAAGTCCTTGTACATCTGGTCATGTCTGCTCCCTTCCTTCCCACAATTAATAGGAGCAGGGCCAAAGGAGGTCATGAAGTATAAGTGGTATAATGAACTTCATTTGAGTCTTGATTTTGCAAATATTTCTGGTTTACTTCAGTAGAATTATTTATATGCATAAAAACATAAGATAAGAAGTGGGTGTCAGACTGATGGTATGTCGTGCCCAGGGCTCTGTCTCTGGCAGCAGCAATAGAGCTACTATTTAAGGAGAGCACACAAGCATGGCTGATTTCTGCCATCCATTCCCCTTGTATTCACCCTGCATCTGTAACTGTTGGATTAGAAATACCTGACAGAACATCCCTGCTTTGTCCCTTTAAATATGTGTTTATGGGCTTACTGCCCATGCATATATCTAATGACTTTCTGAGACTGCTGATGTTGTCTGCCTGCACAGCCCCAAGTGACAGCTGGCTCCACTAGTTTGATCCCCACTGGGTCAAGAAGTGCTTTCTGTTATGGCGTACACCACTCCTTTCCCAGTTCCAGTGGTGCCCCTACTTCTTGTCCTGTAGGATTTGGTCAACAACCCAAGCCAAGCGTTACAGTTAATCTTCACAGAGCTGAGCCCTGGTCTAGAAACCTTTTGAAACAAAATGTCTTGTCTTCACAGGTGTTTATACATTAACACGCAACAGGATGCTCTGGCTTCTGTGACATATGGTAGTGATGTGATATATTTCTCTTCAGGATTTTTTTGTAAACTGTTAGTCTTTTTCTATGCAATTATTTGAAATGGCAAAGCAGTCCACGAGCTTTATCTGCTTTTATAAGCCCTCTGCCATGACTGCAACATGTGTTGTATGGCTAAAATTTGAAAACTGGCTTTCTTTACTAGTATTAATATTGCATAGTGTGCACCTGCACTATGGCTGGCTGTCAGAAATATAGGAGAGAGATCTCTCATGAAATGTAGCTTGAGTAAGCACATAATTTCTTCTCAAAAAGTTTGTTTTGTCATGAATCAGAGCTGAAGACTGTGCACATCAGGATACCATACTTGAATCTTCATGACACACTACAGAAGCAGCAAGGAGCCAGCCAGGGACTGTGAACAAGTCTGGTCCACTTGGGACTGCCAAGACAGAGCAGGCCCACAGGCAGCTCATCCCAAGAAGGTAGACTGAAGGGTAGACCACATTTTCCAGGCATGACCTGAACCAGATCCAGCTCACAGCTCTGAATTCCCTTTCCCTACTTACTGCAAGGTTGCTAGAAGTTCATGGTTTTCATGGGCATCTGCCGTGGTTTCAGCCCAGCTGGCAACACAGCACCACGAAGCTGCTCACTCACTCTGCCCCCCCCCCCCGCAGTGGGATGGGAGGGAGAAAATAGAAGGAAAAGCTCCTCGGTCGACACAAGGACAGGAAGGGATCACTCACCAGTTATGGTCACAGGCAAAAGACAGACTCAATTTGGGATAGAGA
>JANZLQ010000022.1:7238236-7291214 GCA_026212715.1 Elanus axillaris
TTCTAGCAGCTTCTCACAGGAGCCGGCCCTGCAGCCCCTGCCCTGCCACCAAAACCCCACCACACAAACCCAGAACAACACGTCTACCCCAGAATTCCTTTGCTGCAGAACGCAATGCCCCAAGGGAGAGAATAACCACATTAGAAGCAACTTTTCTGTTTGCAAATTTTCTTTACCATTTACATGATCTTACTAGTAGTAAATACACACAATTACCTGCACAAGAACAGCTATAGCAAGTCAGATCCACTTCCCATAACCATGCCATAGAATCTTCTTTTTTTTTTTTTTTTTAATTTAAATAAGCCCATATTAGTATCTGGTTTGGCTCTTCTCCAAGAGAAAGCCGAAGTAAGTACCCAGGCAATCGAGCTCAGTAGGTCAACTTCACTCAGCTAGAGTGGAAATCACAGAATAAAATTCTGGTGGTGACTTTAACAGAATACATGGTGACAGACCGAAGTATTGGTGAAGGTAGTGAGACAGCTTAGCATATAGCAGTGAGGAAAAGTCATCAAGGGTGACAGTCTATTAAAAACTGCTGGACCATGAGCCAGAAAATACTGTGCTGCTGCTATCTGGTGTGTCCTCAGTCTTCCATTCAGCATTAATCATCTCAGCTCTAAACCAATGAAACAGATGTAGAAAATGTCCAGTGAGGGGTAAGATTGGCAGAAGCACCACAGCTGGAGGGAGAACAGCTGTTTTTGCAAGGAGAGCCTTCAAAGCCTGGGACCAGTGAATGGGGAGAATATAACCCGAGTACATCTGGAGTCATCTATGAAATAGCAAATGCTACAGAAAAAAACCCAGCTGGCTGCTCCCTATTTGCCTGGCAGAACAAGGGCAGCAGGACATCAGTTCTGCTAGAAAGCAACCTGTTCAATGAGTATAAAAGGATGACATTATTTGTGGAGATTTAGCTGAACAGCACATCTGAAAGTTTGCAGTCTGGTGTGCAACAGGCAGCTAACATTTTGCTAAAGATGTGCAGCTTCTGTCTGGTTGTGAACAGTCTCTGGAGCTACATGAGGATTAAGAATGTTTTAGCAATCCTGAGGAGTGAGGCTGGAAGATGATTGCTAATCAGTCACATTTGTCTATGGTGTTGCCTTTTTCCCCAGAGCATTCAGCCCTGGATGCTGCTCAAGGCAGGCTGTTGGATTACATGTCATCTGTTCAGACAGCATGAACATCACTGAAGCATTGGTCTGTCCTGATGTAGCAGGATACAGGCTCCCACAGCTGGGGGGGCATTGTAGAAAGATGTCTACTGGATTTTAAATTGGTCTCTTCAAGTGCAGCATGATCCCATCCTCCTGCCTAATGAATGCCAAGGTGAACATCACCTGGGGATCCCAGGTCATCACATCTCTAGCACCTTCAGGTAGGAACAGACACCCAGCATGGCTTGTGCTCTCCATGAACGTCACAAGCAGCCTGGAGCAGCACAGGAGAGACTTTTTGCTCCTGCCACTCTCAGTCAATCTTTTCTCAGGTTGGTGATGTCTCTCTGGACCAAGCCAACCTCTCCCCATCAGTTCAATGCATGTTGATGCTGTCATTAGGATGAGCTTAATATTTCCCTTCCTCCTGTGCAATAAAATGAAACCTCTCTTGTATTTACACGGGGGATGTTAAAAGTTACAGTTAAAGTGACTACTAAAGGGAGAGACCAGAAGGTACAGATTACGAGATGCCTCCTACCATGCAATTAAGTGGGAAGGGTCAGAGCTAGTGTGTGTCTGTGATTAGCTGTGATTCCTTTTGGGCTGTTTGGGGGATGGAACAGCCAAGGAGCAATGGTTGTTTCTGACCTTGCTTGAAAGTCCTAATATATGTGTGACTCCAACTAAATCAAAGCACTTTTCTATAGAGAAATAACATTTTTATCCCATATGGCTAGGATCCAGCTAAATCCCACTCCCATTGAGACAAATGGCTGACAGGAGGTTTGAAAAGAGTCAGAGGATTTCTTTAGCATAAGTGGGCCCTTAGTAAGGCTCCTGCAGGCCATGAGTCATTGCTACCACATTATTATTATTATACTATTATTATCACTGTTAGGAATCCACAAGCAAGTCATGAGCTGGAAGTTCCCGGTCAGGAGTGTGCCTCTTGTTCATGGGGTAAGGCTGAGTTTGTCGGCTCTGTTTTCCTTTAGATGTGCGCATTCACAGAAGGTGCCTGGCTCCATCTGTGAGACAAGAATAGACTGTGTCTTCCACCCTGAGTGCTGGTCATGCTATCTGCAGGCAGCAAATTACACGGTAATTCGTCTTTGAATTACTCAGTAATTTGAAAGATAATTACCAGGTAACCTGCAACAACCTGCCCTAGATACTGCATGGACAGTATTTGTATGACATTTGCTATGTAATTAAAGAGCAGGTCGCTAGCTGGATGTGCTTCGGGAAATAAAAGAATACCTGAAGTGTGACTAAGAGGAATGCAGACTTAATGCTTAGTGTATTTAAAAAGAATATTATATGTGTCATCTTCCTTGACTTCAAGCCAAATCCAAACCATTTCCAGTCTGCCCTCTGAAGCTGCCTGAGTGATAACCACATTTCTATCAGCTGTACTTTCGAGAACAGAAAATTTCTTTAAGAGGACTGTTGAAGGGAGCCATCCAGGGAATCACCTCAGTGTTACGTACCCCTCATTACTGGGGAGTTGCCTGCCTCCACCTCCCTGCACACAAGCTGAATTTATGGAAAATATAACAGCTCCTGTAGAGTAATTTCTGTGAGTCTTTCAGCTGGAATCCTTGTTCCATATTTTATAAGCTCTGAAAAGCTGATCGTGACTTCACACCGCACCTCGACTGACATCTTTGGTTCAGTATTGACCTTCCTGGTGCTTGTTAGAATCTCCAATAGAGAGACTCTTGTAAGGGTCCCCAAACCATTTCCTTTCCAAAACGTCCTTACCTGCAATGCTGATAGTCCTGCACAAATTTGTTGTCAGTGTGCTAAGAAATCAAAGACCACTGGAACAAGCTAAACTCTCTCATGGCCTCCCTGTGCTCTTTACCAGACCAGATTAATTTATTGCCTCTCTTTCATGTGTCAGCTGTAAACAATTTGAGGCAAGGACGGGCCTGGGGATCAGTATCTGTACAGCACCTAGCACATGCTCATGCTAGAGCTCATCTGTGTTCTGACAATACTAAATACAATTTAATAGATAGAAACACGTTATCTAAGTTTAACAGCCTGAACTAGGAAAACGTAAGGACTTTTTTTATGCAAGGGAAACTACAAAAATTATTTACTGCAAATCGATACCAGCAGTCCCTTATCTAGGTGCTGACTCAGAAAAGCATACACATACATGCTTCAGTCATGATGTCTTTGACAAATTACTTGGATGGGAACATTTTAATGAGTCAGACTCTGATCTGGAACCACACAGAGTGGCACACAATTGCTCATGCCATCTTTTTAGAGGTGAACTTCAGAAAAAAATCATGTTAGTTCAGCTCTCACCAAGACAGCTGCTATGATACCACCTCTTCCATAGAAAGGGCCATGCGTCCTGACATCTTGTAATGGTTCCTTTAGTCATAAAGGAGGAGTTGGAGCTGCAGCAGGCAGTGGGATGTTTCTCACAGGGCAATGTTTCAGGCATGGAGATCCCTAATGAATCAATATGCCAGCAAGATGCTTCCCAGACTTGTTGTGAGAAGGCATGTGCTCCAAGCAGTTTACAATCCACTTAGCCCGTGGCAGGCAAGAAGGTGAGCATCAGTTAGACACTTGGGGGACATGGTCAGGGACAGCTGGGTGACGAGGCAAGCCAATGTCTCTGTTTAGCTTCTGTATGTCTAGGAGGGAGAAGGGACATGGTGCCCTCCACCAGGACTGGACACAGTGTCCAGCACAAGGCTGTGGTCTGAGCTGGGAACTCCAGACTTGGCCATGACAGAAATAATACAGTATAGGAGCCAGAAATGGATTGATGAAGATCATGGGTAGAAGCAAGGTCTCCAGGTTTTCAGTCCTTGCTTTATTCTGTGCATTGTGTGCTGGTTTGTGTCTCTTTCCTTGCTTGGGCATTTTCTCCTTATTCAAAAAAATTATATGGAATAAACCCTTTTATATTCATAGATAAAAATCCTCAAGACATCTTGCCATCATTAGTAGTCACCATGCTTTGTTTCCACTGTCTCCTAAGCTACCAAGACTGCAAATGATGCAGTGCCAAACTTTTCTTCCATGGCCACATGGCAGTCAACACCCAATATCATTACAGCATGATCTTCTGATAACAAATATAAAGATTTTTTTTCAGTGACATTTAAGCAAGTTTATAAGCCAAGTATTTCTCTGGGGGTCATTGATCCATTTTCTTCTTTTTTTCCAGAATTTTTAGTGTGTTTTACATTTTCCTCATTCTCACTAGGAATTTTTCTCTCTTAGAATCCCACCACTTGGCTAACCAGTGCTAATCAATCAACTTCTGCAACAGAGGATCAGGCTAAAAATAAGTAATAATAAAATCAACAAATTACTGAGCAAAAAGTATGAATGGAAAAAGAAAAAAGCAAGCATTCTAATTGTGTGATTAATTCAGTTGTTCATTTAGTTGAAAGGGGAAACAAATCAAGGTGATGATTTTTGGATGTGAAATATCTGATTTTCAACAAAAAAGTGTCCAAACTCTATGAAAAATTGTTTAAAGCAAACAGGCTTAGGTCTTTCCCTCCAAAATGCGGCTGTAGTTGTGACCAGAGACAATGTGGAACAATCTATCACAATCTGATGTTTTCTTGTGTTCTTCAGTTCATTGGCTAAAAACTCCCAAAGGAAATTAGGTGCCTTTGAAAAAAATTTAGAATAATTTGTCAGAAGACAGGGCTGCAGTAAGGGACAGGCCCTGGCAACGTGCAGCTCCAGCACATTTTCCTCTCATTTTCTGTAGCTGAGCTCCCTGCCGTCTCACCTGCCATTCAGGCACATTTTCATGGAGGGAAAAGATGAGCTGAGAAAGCTCTGGGATTTCTCAATTTGATGCTACCTCAGTGCAGGGGAGAAACAATTCCCAAAGCAGAGCTGGCCAGAACAAGGAATTTTCCACCACTTATTTTGAATGAATGATTTTTTTGTTTTGTTGGAAATTTGTCATGGAATTTCTTCATTCGGTGCCCTGAATTGGATATTTTCCAGTTATTGTCTCTTATCTCAATCCCAGAAGTATGAAAAGAAATAAAAATAACTGAAATAGAAGGGTTTTTTTGATTCTTTACCTTAAAAATGTTTCAGCTATGCATTTCAGCTACCTCTGTTATGAGTCCATGTTGTTTTCCTGGCAATACCCCTTGCTCGTTTGCCAAAGGCATCCTGTTAAGCTCTAAACTGGTAATAGTTATTCACTGTATTGGGCTAAAGGCAAGTACATTTGCTCAGTGGAAGGCATGTGGCATCCCCAAGACTTTCACTCTCCCCGTCTCTTTTTCCCTTCACCTTTTCTCTGTTTTCCCAGTGCACTGGAGCACATATTTAGTGAATGCTTGGGAGGGTTGTTCTGGAGACTATTTGCTTTTGATTTCTCAAAGTGTCAACAAGCACAGCAGCAACTTGATTTGAGGCAGCAAAATGAGAGCAGCCTTCAGGGAGACAAGGATTTTTTTTCTCTGTAGACAGGAAGGTGTGAGAGAGCTCTGCAGCCTCCCCTTGTTTCTGCATATGCTTTGTATATGCATATATACTTTCAGGCTGTGTGTAACTAGCCTTATTTCATCCTGCTTAGTAAAGGTTATCCTGGTATAAATGATCATAACAGCCCTTGCCCTGCAGAGTGTGGCCAAGAGACTTGTGGTACTAATTTATTGACATTTTGGACCAGCAAATCCAAAAATATTTGGGAGTCTCTGGCTCAGAGGCAAGGGTTGAAGGGCACTCCCAGATGTGGACCCCACTCTGTTTTTTTCAGATCCCTCTGGTACAGGAACAGAGAGCAAGAAGAGGCACAGTGTTATTTTACAGTAAGGGTACAAGTGGCCTGAACACAGCATCATTCTGTTATTAACAATAAAGGTGAGGGATCTAAGCTGAGACTTCAAAGTCTTTGGCAGAACATGCTTGCAGCTCTTCTGTACTGTCATCTGGATGATTTGCCCTTGTCCTATGTCCTGCTACGGTCCCTGGTGGTGCCTGCCAGCAAGCCTGGGTTGTCAGGTAGCATCTCAGTCTGGCTGGGGGCCAGTTTTTCCTAACCTAGAACAAATTTCTGTACAGTGGAGGTTTGCTTGAGCCTTTCCTCTAGCTCAGCAGCAATTTCCTTTCCCTCCACAAACAAGTATATGTGGCACCTACCTGAACTACCATTGCAGCTGCAATGCAGCACAGGTATGTTGCAGATGCTCATCTCTATCTAAACTGGTTCCCCACCTGACCAGATTAGGGCAGTGATGAGAAGTGGAAGAGTTGTGCCCTCCAGAAGGACATGCTCTGTGGACACACCAGGCACACAACTTCTGCACAGCTCCCAAGCTTTCTGCAGGGTGAGGTGTGTGAGATGTTTTGTACTTGACCCTTTGCTTTCCAGGAAATTTAGAGATGAAATAATGCTGCTTAGTTACTGCCTCCAGTCTGCTCTGGAAGTACAGAGCAGAGGCAGCTTTGACAGTGCAGAGCTGTTTGGCCACTGGTTTCTCTGCTAAGACTGAGGTCCAGAAGTGATGCTTGCAATGCCTTGACACACACAGGAACACAGACAGAAACCTGCCAAAATATCCTAACAGACAAAACCATGCATCTCTGGTGTTTGCTTGAGAGTTTTCTTGGAGCAAGTAGGAACGTACTATTGGTCAGGCTCATCATCTGGAAATGAGATGTTCGGGGAGACACTGCCCATTCTGACAGATGACTCTTGGGCTTCCCTGAGCCATGGACTTTGACTGCCTTGTGTTTGCTTTCTGCACAGGTTGGACTGCTGGTACACCCACCTGTGTGTTAAATGTTTTTTTGTGCTTTTGTCCTCCTCTGGGAAGGTGTTACTTTATCCCAGGGAGACAGAACCTCTGCACACATCCTCAGACTGGGAATGCTCATGTTCACCATGGTCTGAAGTGTTTTTTCAGCTCCATCCAAAGCTGAAAAATGCCCAAGGCAGGCATTTCTATCATCTGTGTTTGCAGATACTTGGAGACATTTTTCTGCATGTGCACTGAGAGTTGGGGAGCCCTGGTTTCTTATCAAGCATGCCCAGGCACCAAATAATAATCCCATCCCTGGTGCAGGTTTCCTTGCTTTAGGAAGAAGACACCTTTGCAGGGTGTGTAGCAGCTGGCAAAAAGCCCATCATACGCCACAGGGGCCTTTGCAGAGCTGTCCTTGTCACCAAGGAGTGTGAACAGCTATGGGAGATGACTTTTAGAATATTTCCCAAAAAAGAAATATCATCCAAGGCATCCTGGCATGGTGCTTATAAGTAGGTTTTCTTAATTACTGGCCAAATCTTCATTTAGCTCCTCTTCATTTATATGCAGTATTTGATCAAGTAGCTTCTACTAAAGTTAATGGTACTTTTGCCTTAATTAAAACCTAAATGAGGACTCCAACTGGTCTTGTTTCAGCTAATCTGTACATAGCACTACGACTTTGTATGATGCTTTAAAGTGAAGCTGCAAAATCCCTGCTGGGAGCTAGTGCATCAGTTAAACACAGTGAACGGAGAGAGAGCTGTAAGGAGGAGGGGACAGGAGGATGAAAGGGCTGAAAAATACATATTGGGTGAAATTTTTCAAGTTTCTGGGGGCATCTGCATGTTGTCCATTATTGTTAAGGCAAGGTCAATCCTGAATTGTTCCTGAAGGATCCACATGTTCCAGACTCAGAGTGTTTCAAGTAAATTTTGTCAGACTCTACCTACTTTGAGATATTCATGCTGCACCAGAAATAAGCATACAGGCTATCTATCTGGGTTGCAGACTTCCAGGTGATATGAGTGGCAGGTTCCTACAGACACAGGCCTGCCTTGAGAGTGTCCATTGCTTCTACTTCTCAGTGGACTTCCTCACCCTCCCCCATCAGGGTGCATACAGGGCCAGAGTTGCACCCACTAACACAAGAACCAGGGCTGGAAAGCCAAAGGCAGAGGGGGGCACCTAGCCATGGAGCAAGGCTGCCCTTTGAGTCAGTGAGCAGAAACGGGCTTTGTAAAAGCACAAATGAGCTTATCCTGGGGTAAACAGGACCATGATCTGGAGATGCCAGATGTGCCCATGTGGTTCTTGTTGGTTAAATGATAAAATAAAACCTAATGTGGGAGGAAATGTGAACACTCTGGGTAATTGTTGCTGCTCCCTTTCACAAAGGGGCCCTTAAGGGTTTCTGGGTGAAGTCATTTGCTTGGCCTCAGGCAGGAGGGAGCCCAGCCAGGAGCAGAATGCTGTTTGCTTGGCCTCAAGCTCTCCCTTGCAGTAGCCAGGGCTTTCACTGCAGCAGGAAGAACCAGCGATAACACATCTTAAGCTCAGCAACATGCAGAGGCCAAATCTTTGATATGTTGCATGCAAAATCCAATGTTTACAAGTGTCTCCATCCCAGGTCCAGCGTTGGGTTACACAGATGATGCCAACAGCCCCAGGACACCCAACTTCTCTCTGCATGGAGCTGGGCTTCCCACAGGGTCCCAGCCTGCTCATTTGGGCTCTTTCAGGTGGCAAACCTGGAGTGATGAAAGAGAGCAGAGGTGAAGATGCATTTCTGATCTTGACACAAACTCATCAATTTTGTACAGCACAAAGACTCTTTGACCCACATGAAATGGCTCCCATGGCTTCGCTGGAAACCTCACATTTCCACTGGCACAGTTCAACAATTGCTGATCTAATTCTGGTTAAGTGTCCCTGCTTCTGCTGGCTGGTGACCATCCACCAGAAGAGGAAGCCAGCTCAGAAGTCAGACCTTTGTCTCTGAAGAGCATCAGTTCCCAGGGAGGTCGGGGCCAGAAGGAGGCCATAAATGCAGGTGGCATTTGGAAAGGTCAGAAGCAGCTTAGCAAACAAAAGGCATTGCTGGGAGAAATCAGGAAGAGAAAGCAAGTATCTCTGTGATTGTCAGTTGCTGTGCATAATGGTGGCAATGACAACTGAAAGCTGAGACTGGGGAGGCGGTCAGGGTGAAATTCAGTCATTCAGCTACAGGGAAATGCCTCATGCTTCTCTTTGGGAGATTTTATCTGGGCCAAGAAGAGACATCCAAAAACCATTAGATAAGGTTTCTGTTTGTTTCCCTGCACAGCGCTGACGGGACAGGTTGGCTCAGGATTAATGCCTTGAGAAATGCTCTGTCAGTGCTACAGGGCATCCCTAAAGCTGGCCACAGTCCAGACACCACAAGGACTTCATTTCACCAGGGAGTACAATCAGTCTCATGTCCCTTCTGTCCCTAGCAGCTGGCTCCCACCATGAGCCTCAATTCACTCAGCCTGTGGTGAGCTCTACTCAACATGAAGGATTTATGCTTTCTGCCTTCCTTGCTGGGCTTTGCTGGGGATGTCCTTATCCTTTCTGTGCCTCAGTTTCTCCAGCTGTGAACAGGGATGAGCCCTGAAACTCTGGATTGCTTGGTTTGCAGAAATGATCTCAGTTCTCCTCTAGGGCTTTGTTTCAGTGTCCTCTCCCCACCACTGAAAATCAAAGTAATTGGGGTTGAATGCAAATAGTTGCTCTGTGTATATGAACAACCCCCTTTTCTTGCTGCAGTCCTGTAGGAACAGTCTGGATTCTTATTTTTATTTCCCCTTCTGGTGTTAAAGAAAGCAGGAAAGGTATAAATATGCTGTGAAAGTTAACCAAAAAAAAAAAAAATGCCTGCTAACTTTTTTGGGGAAAAACCTACACTTGTCCAAATACAGCAGAACCCTGAATCACCCTAATTTGGAGGGAGATTGTGTCTGGGTAAAGACCGAGAGATGTATGCAAGGTTTCTGTTCTCTGGACTGCCTGTCCAAGGACACAGGGTTCTGCTGCAGGGTGACATTGTCTCAGGACTTGGCACCTACAGCAGGCAAGATTGCTAGGAGTAGTTGCACAGTGCCAAACAGCTGGGACCCATACCACTGCGCCATCCCTCCCGCTGTCCAGCAAGCTGGGCATGCATGGGAAGGTAGGAATGGGCACAGCTAGCAGAACTGTGTGCTTAAATTTGAAAGCAGAAACGTCCTGCTCATCACCTTTCATAGCCTGGTACATGGGTCCAGAGAGAGAGGAGAGTGGTGTCTCTGGTTCCTGCTTCTTCCTCTTCTCTGGTCACTGAGCATGATCCAGCCACCCTCCATCTCTGCCTGCTTGCAAGTCATCCCCAGGCCTGGGCAAACTCTAATGCAAGGATTGGTGTTATGCTTGGCTGTGTTACTGATCCTCCTTAGCAGTCAAAAAGCTGTTGTCCTGGTGGCCTTTTATCCTGGCCTCAGAAAGCCAAAATCAGCTGCTCTGAGTGGCTTTTGCCTGTCCTAAAAATGCCTGGGAAGAAACAACGCCTGCAAGAAGACTTAGCAGAGCTCTCTGCAAAGAACAAGAGCCATGAACAGACACTGACGGTGATGAGCCTTTAGCAAGGACAAATGACAGCTAAAATCTGATCGATGGTTTAGAGCACATTTATGCTTGTGAGGGTATGTGTATGTACATGTGTATGACCTGGGGGTTTTCTGTCATCTTTCTCCTCTGTCACAGTATGGTGTTTTAATCCATGTGGTTAAATGAGTTTTGAGACTGCTAAAGGCATGCTTCACCAGTCGAAAGGAAAGTAAGGAACGGATATGAAATCCTGCCCTGGGGTGAGAATTACGTCCCTGCTTTTGTACAATGTATAATTAACCAGTGGAACTCATTTCTGTGATATATTATTGAGGCAAATCACTGTAGTAAGCTTCAAATAATGATTAGACAGTAGTGGGGAACAGAAAGTTTCACAGGGCAGTAATGTCTGCAGTTCCCGCTGCTTGGAAAAAAACACAGCCCAGCTCCCTTGCATCAGGGCAGCCAGAAAATAGAAACTGCAATGCATCTTTGACATGAGCAACCATAGGGCAGACAACTCTCCAGCTGTACGGGCCAGCAGCTGAGCCTCCTGAGAGGAGCAGAGCTGGATCCTCAGGCACACTAGGGCACATGTCCATCCTGTCCAGCACTAGGCATCACCAAGGCATGCCCCACGGTTAGCTTGGCAGGTGCTTTGGTAAGTCTAAAAAAATTAAAGCATGCAGTGAGTGCTCCATCCCTGCATCACCCCCATGGAGATGTCTCAGCACCCCAGGGCTTCTCAAATGATACCGGACACTTCAGCTGAGGCAAATTAATTGACAATGACCTGTCACATGTAGAGACAGATGCACAGAGGTATCTTTACTGGGAGGTGCCACCCAACCTTAATAGCAAGATATTTAGAGAGTGGAAAAAACCCTCAGTGCCCATCCTCTTGTACTATAAGAAACAGTTGAAAGTTGCTTCTATCTCACTTTTTCCACAAATGCTCATAGACCATCTCTTTTTCAAGATGAGGTATCCTGACTATTTGGGGCATAGTTTACTGAACATTTCAAGTTATCAGGAGCCAGCACTATGGCTGACAGAAGTAACCAGACCTTGTCCTACATCTCCACCTTCAGAGTAGTCCTCCCTTGTGCCAGCACATGTGTTCATGTTATATTCTGAACTGGACTGGGATGGGACCCAAACATTTTGTTTGACCAAAACTGAGCTGATGCTTTCAGTGAATGCCTGAAGCAACAACTTCTCAAAGAGACAATGACTCATTAAGCTCTATTTTTTTTTTGGGGGGGGGGGTTAACAGTTAGAGTTACTCAATTTGTATGTATCAGCATGGGGTTTTTATCTCCCATAGATACTACTTTGCATTTGCTGACATGGCATTTCAACAGTCAATCATGAAATCCTTTTGCACTTGTCAACATCTGTATTCATATTACCACAGCACAGATTCTTGCAGGATCCTACCACTTATGTCCCATCATGAATATGTTCCACCTATTTGTAGGTTTATTTCTTGCTCTTTTACTTCTTATTAATCCTGGAGCAGACCTTCCTTCTCACTTCAGGGTAGGTTAATTTTTGTAAGGGCCTTCCATAAGAAACCTTCCCAAAAGACTGTTTTAGGAATCCAGATGTGTTATCTTGACTAGATCACCAGTCCAAAGACTGAATGATTACTTCAGAGAGCTCTAGTATATCTGGGAGGCACAACTTCACGTTGTGAAAGCTGTGTGGTTTCCTGCTGAGTGTGTGATATTGATCTGAGTATGCCTGTATCTTTTCAGTTTCCATCAACTTCTTGATTAAAAAAAATCACATATACTGGTCATCTCATCATTCTTTTGCTCATGAGGTCAATTTTAGAGTTAGATTGTGCATTTCAGGAGTTGTTCGGCAATTTCATATTTGAGGTCCTTCAAAACATTTAAGTCAGTATCATGTAGTTCTGGTAAATTGGTTTTGATCATTTAATCCATTCCATTGACAAATTAGGTTAAAACAGTTCTTTACATTCATATCTAATAAAGGATGCCAGGTTGTATCCACATCCTTGAGCCTCAACAAAATAAACAAACAACAATGTAAGAAATCTATATATTTTTTTCTTACAGCAAAGTGTCTTCCCTGAGTGGCCCTTTTCTACTTCATTCATGATTACTTAAACCAACTGACTGGCAGACTCTTTGCTTCTGATTTATTAGAAAATGTTTTTATTAGTTGGTTTTATGCCTTTAGCAAGTTGTTTTTCAAGATACCTTTTGCCTTCTTTTACTGATTTTACATTTAACTTACCAATTTTGTGATCTTTCATGCTTTCCTCATAGAGGTATGCATTCCACTATGAAAGGATTTTTTTCTTTCTAATAGCCTCCTTTACTCTGTTCTTCAACTAAGCAGACTTTTTATTTGTGTGTGTGGTCTTTTACCATCCTTTTTAATAGTGATATATATTTACTTTGAACAGATTTATGATGTCTTTAAGCAGTGTTGCTTGTCTGCAAATATTTTAATCTTTTAGCTGCACCTTTTGCTTCCCTCTGAACTGGCACCCTCATCTTTTTGTATCACTATTTTTGAAAGTGGAATGATATAGTATGTCTCATTCCTACCCCTCCTGTACCAGTTTAAATCAAGCAGCATAAGAAGTTAAGATCAGATGGTGAAAACTCCTCTATGGCTCACATGTTAGTGTAAAACTGCTCAGATCTGTAAGTTTGCCCTTCTGCTTCAGACCTGGGGACTAAACTGATGTAAATCAGATAAATGGATTTCAGGTATCCCCTGTGGCTTCTGCATTGGTGTACCTAAATGTTTAGGATGCATGCTTATTTCAAATGGCATGAACCTGTACATGGACCAGGACTTAAAGAGTGATGAATATTACTGCTTTTTAAAAAACCTATTCAATATCTACCCACCATGATGAGACTTAAATAGCCTAGCAGATTTTTGCCCCATGGTGAAAAGGTAAGCTAAGCCCTGTAAATTTGTCTGTATGCGAGTGTGTGTGTCTGTGCACAATCTCTGAAAGCTTATTTACACTCAGCAAACAGCTGGCTAATTGATGGTTAGGCGTATCTGCCTCTGCCCCAGTTGGCAGGCTCATGGTGCGTTCTTTGCTTTCCTTTTTAAAATCATAAATCATGTTTCCAAATGAAATCTCTCTTAAGGAAACAATTAAGAATCAAGGCTGTTGTGCCAGAAATCACACAGCCCTTGGAGCTGATGCACATGCACATGCACATGCAAGAAATACTGTCCGTGCTTCAGCTATGGCTGTCCTTGTTCTTGAGCATCACCTTCTGGAGAGGATTCAAAGCCCTTGTCACACAGAGGCCAAAGGCCCTGTGGCACAGAGTGAAGCAAAGCATGTTACAAACATTAGCAGGCTCAGGAGGGTTGAGAGGAGTTGGCAGTGCAGGGATCCAGCACAGAAGCTACAGAAGCTGATCAGATTATGTTGCTGCTGCTAGAGAGAAGGAAGCCAACAG
Organism: Elanus axillaris; assembly: GCA_026212715.1. Taxonomy (NCBI): domain Eukaryota; kingdom Metazoa; phylum Chordata; class Aves; order Accipitriformes; family Accipitridae; genus Elanus; species Elanus axillaris. The sequence goes on from JANZLQ010000022.1 coordinate 7,252,235, forward strand.
GAAACAGAAGGGAAAGGCCAAGAAATACAACTGTGCTGACTGAGAGGAAACTGCTTGAAAAGGAGAAATCCAGGTCTGAGAGGAACATGCCCAGTGGCCTCCATGACTTCAGAATTGCTGTGCAGAAATCACTGACTTAGCTAAACACTTTATCCCTGGTGAATTCAAACACATGGCTTCTTTGTAAGCAGAGTAAATCTGAGCATGAGCGAAGAGCAGTTATGGTGCATTCATTTTTCAGAAAATAGAAAGATCATTGATGTGTATGCTTCCATTTTTATTCAGCATTTTTGGCCTGAGACATAGGAAGGCACAAAATGTCATGGAGAAAATGAAAAAATATGTGAACCAGTGCTGTTTCTTCATTTACTCCCACAGTCCTACATCAGTTTATACCACCTACTCAGCTTTGCTTTGAGCTGGTTTTCCCCTGCTCTGAGTCATCATCCATGCCAGCATAAAGTGAGGGAAGCTGGCTCTTCTAGCTGAAGGTTTATACTGTTCTTCAAGATGTGGAAAAACTTCCTTGAAATCTCTTTGTTTCCTTCACCAACAAGCAGCCTGTCCTCTCAAGGCTGTACTGCTCTCAAGATGGCAGGTACCCTTGTCTGGGCTCACTCTCTGGAGTGCATTAGGGCAGCACAAGAGTTGGAGAGGGAATGGCAATGCCATGTGGTGCTGGTGCCCACCATCATGAGATCTCATGATGCCCTTCTGTACTGCCTGCTGGTGTATCATCATGTCCTAGATCACAACCATTGCTTGATGAACAATTGCAGTGACAGGAGAGGGCTGAACACCCAATGATAACTAACTTCATCCTTGTCTGAAGTCACACCAGACTTCCCCAGGTTGCCCTGGCCTTTGCAGAGAGCTCCAGCCATGGGGCAGTGCTAGTCTCTGCCAGTGTTCCTGCTCTGCACAGGTGATATTTTCACCTAGATCCTGGACCAGAATGGGTGCACAACCTCTGGGCACTGGTGGTGACACTTCACAGTGACATATCTGCAAAACGTGACATCTTGAACATGGGGAGCAGCTCGTGACATGTCTAAGGCATGCAAGGGAGGACTCCAAGGGAATAGAATAGACTATTTCAGTTGGAAGAGAGGTACAACAGTCATCTAGTACAACTGCCTGACCAATTGATCTACAGCTAGAGCAGAAACTCACATTTGAATTCCACCTGCTGTATTTGGTTGATAGGTCTTTGGAAAATGTCATGGTGTCTTTCAGTCTCTGACTGTGAAGAAAGCAATATTCACCACATGCTTCATATGACTGTTAAGTATTGGTTAAATGTCTCATCATCCAGGTTGTGTTATCTATAAGACCTCATCTTCTGGCTCGGTTGCATGATTAGGGGCAGTTAACTGTGGAGTTGGGTGGGTATTATCATTACAGTTATTAACTGAGTGGTTAATAGGGTTCAGGCTGGCAGCTGCTCCATGATCATATCTCCCAGTGATACAGATGGATACCCTGGGAGAGTCTGTGCATGTGGTTTTGCTTGTGCATGCATCTTTGCTCTGTTACCAAGTAAAGTAAAATATGAGACATCTCAACAGAATCCTTAAAGCATCCTGGTTCCCGAGTGTGTTTTACCGTCAGAGCATTAAACATAATAGTTTGCAGCTGGGACTGGAAACCCCTCCACTGCCTTGTGAGCAAAGTCCTGGCTGGTGAATCACAGCAATGAGAATCACTGAGGCCTTGTCCCTGCTGTCCTTGCTGTCTCTGCATCCATCTATGTCCTCCATCCTGGGGTCCCCTCTGTTGTCTCTCTGTGATGGAAGCTGGGGCAGGGTTGGCTGAGTGAGGTCTTCCACTGGAGAGAAGAATAAGCCAAAGGTAAGGTCCTACCCACAGGACTGTCCTACAGGAGGGGAACTCTATTCTGGGACGAAGACTGAAAATTCCTTGGGGTCAGAGCTTCTCATGCTGAACAGGCAGCTGGGGCTGCATGAGCAGGGAACAGAGAGACTAAAGTCCTCTCCATGTGCTATAGCTGTCACTGGAGTCTTGTGCTCAATCCCCAGTTCAGAGCAGTGTACTTTGAATAGGCTCAAGGAGGTCTGTCTAGGCAGCTTACCAGAGAGGATGGTGTGACTTGCTCACTGTCTGTGGATCTAAGCATTTGCTCATTAAATACTCTGCAATCCATTAGGCATGAGAAAAACAGGACCCAGAGCAGGTAGAGCTGGGAACAGGAAAAACCTGGAGAAGGCACAAGGCACACCTTTTTATAGAGAGAGGAACTTCATGTCTTTAACTAACAATTAGGGTTTTGGACCCAGAATGTTGGAAAACCACTTTGATTTAAGATCAGATTTTGCCCAGGGAGCAGGAAGGACCTCAGGGCAGTTGGAGTACCCAGGAGGTTGGAAATGATGCTCAAAATCTTCAGCCTGACCTCATTTTGGAGGAGAAAACCACACTCAGGGCAATATCTGCTGGTCCTGTGGCACTGGTGATGTGCTGGGAGCAGGCCACCCAGGTTCATGGTGTGAGGACACAAATGTGCAGAGTTTTTTTCTCCAGCTTAGGTATAGCCATGCTGTGATTCCAGATCCTCAGGAAAGTTTCTGTCACAAACCCCGGGATACACTAAGTTGCTAATGATTTGGGAACTGCTGGTTAATCTTTGGCTGTGTGAGAGGGGGAGGCAGCAGAGACCACTGAAGCCAACATCAGCAGAGCCTGCTGAGACCCAGCTACCTGCCCAACCTACTCTCTCCCTCATGATTTCTGAGTTGGCAGCTCATAATCTTCAGGAGCAGGCTCGGCTCCCCTGGTGAAAGTATTTTCATATGTGTGAGGACAGCACAGTCCAGTTTTCCAGCACTAGCAGCCAGATCCCTGTATAATGACAGGCACGTGTCAGAGTGATGGCTCCCAGCCCACAGCCACTCTGGCTCACAAGGACTGCCCTGCTGCTGGACTCCTTGCGCTAAGAGTTGTTATTTGTCTCTTCTAATGCCAAGATACTTCAGCCCACGGGTTGCTCTTGGCCATCTTGGTGTTAGTCCAATCAGAGAGCTTTAAGGTAGGAAGAGATTAAATCATGTTCCTTCCTGCAGCTCAGCTGCTAACTGTAAGGCTGAGAGGCAGGGGAGTAGGTCCTAGGGGAGGGCCCCAGCTGGCCAGGTTTCAGGACACAAGGAGTGTGGGACCTTGGGCAAACCCTCTGCATGTCTTGGTTCTCCATCTGTGAAAGGGCTGCAGTAATTTCCTGTCATTGGATTTCAGCAGTGGCTGGCTGGCAAGGGGAAAAAAATCTGGTGGCTTTGGATCAAAACTTCTCCCAAATCTTGTGGAGAGCCTCCACACTTCCCAAAACTCTGTCCATGAACAAGGACCTCCACAGCCCCTCAAGTTCTTCCTCCTCCTCTGCAAGGCATGAAATAGAAATGACTTTGTTTATTTGCCACGTTTAAGTCTCATTCCCCCCTTAGCTTCCTGCTTGTTCAGACTGTTCCCTCTTTATCTTCCCAGACAATCTCTATTGCCTTTGTTTGGCTTCCAGAAAATCCCTGTTCTAACTGGGCAGGAGGAAAAGCAAATTCAATGGCTTCCTCTCACAAAACAGGAGTTTTGAGAAGGCAAAGCCCAGAGCAATGCAGCGTGTTTTGCTCATGCCACAAGCTGCATGAGTGGGTAGTGTTCAAACCTACCTGGGCCATCATACAGATTGCTCTCTTGAGTGGGAGGAGGAAGAGAAATCAGACTCATTAAGGATTGCCTTGCCAGTGTGTAAAAATAATACATGCATAGATTTTTTTAGAAGAATATTTTCTTTGTCAGTTCTTCTGAGTGACTCTGAGCAGCCCAGAAACAGATTCACAAGTTACACCAAAAACTTCCCATCTGAAGAGCTACTCCCCACTACACGCTACTCACCACACCAGCCATCGTACTAAACACTGCACCAGGCAGTTGTTACCTCTGTAGTGAAAATTCACAAGTGTCTGTGGATCACTCCTGCATGCTGGCACATAATTTATTTGAGTGATTAATTTATTAGAGCTATTAGGCCATTCTGCCCTGGGGAAATCAGGTCTCTCCCAAATTGTTCCTGGGCATGATTGGGAGTTAGCACAGACCCGGTACCACCACTACGATGAGCAGCCTGGATGCAGCCACCTTGGTTGGGGCTAGGAGAGGTGCCTCTATGGCCTTGCTGCAAGGGGACATTCCCAGGCGTGAGTCCTTTCCTGTTACTCCATGGTCTCACTGTCCATGTTTGTTCCTTGCCTGCATCTTTTTTCTACTTTAAACCATGGACTCTCCTTGTCTCTGACACCTGCAACCTTTTTGTCTAAACTGGCCAGAGATAGACTATCCTTATCCTTCAGCCCTCCTTATTGGACCATCTTGTTCCCCACCATACCATCAACACTTCATCCCATCATCAGTGAAAAGACCTGAGTCAATGGTGGGAATAGATCCTGGGACTGCTTTGTGCGAAGAGAAGGGGGTAGGATCTATGAGGATTGCCTTGCTAGAGGGTTGGTAGATGGTTGGGGGGGCAGGAAGATAAGCAGGGATGTTTGGACATTGTATTTATTTTTCCATTTTCTTCCTAATTACCACCACATGCCCAGTGCTTTTGTGAGACATTCATTAACAATGTGTTTGAATCCAAGTAAATAATCATCTCCATTTGCCCCTCCCTGGACCCCTACACCTTTTTCTCTGTGAAAATTTAGCAGGCAGGAAGAGTGCAAGCCCTCTGCTCTGGGGGAGGCTGCGATGTCTGAAGGCAAGCCTTTGGCTTGCCTGTTAGCCCAAAGGAAAGAAATAATGATAGAATTTAACAGAGTAAAATGTGTTGAGGGATGTGAAGTAAGATACTTTGTAATACAGAAGCAAAGCGGGGCAAAATTACCATCTTAATTGTATTAATGTTGCCAATTAGAGACAGAGCCCGTGTTGCTCAGCAGGAGTGTTCTGGGATAGAAGGAAAGACAAATTATCTGCAAACTCCTTATTTTGTCTTTATGAATTACCACCCCAAGGTACTTAATTGAATCTCCAGTCCTGATCAGTGAACATTGTTCAGGGAGTGAATTAAGGGAAGGCCCCACAGGCCTGCTCTGTTTTGTCCCAATTAACATAAACACTAGATTTCTATTATTTTTTTTTAAATCACTACATGTCTAAATGTTAAATTGGAGAAGAGAAGCTGGATCTAAATTATTTAATTTCTGCCCAGAGCAGAGTTGAATGAGTGTGTTGGGTGCATGCACGGCAGTCTACAGGTTGTGCCACCCCTCTGAGCATGACTGAAATGGGAAAAAGTAGCTGGGAGCCCTGTTCAGAGCATGGATCCCCTTGATATCTCTCCTGGTCACCCTCCCATGGGTGGCACCCTGCTGTCCCCCCATGTCAAGTGGGAACATAACGCAGGATGGGGCACCCCAGACCAAGCGTGTTACTGACACTAAAATGATCATAAATGTGGAAATGCTGCCCTTGGCCAAGCTCTGTCAGCTGTGGAGTTTGGTGGTGGTGGTGTATTGACTATTTTAAACAGATAAAAACACAGAGGGGAGCCAACTGTCCATTGCTCTAAGCCAATATCAGGGATAAGCATCAGCCTGAGACAGTTTGTGGATGTGCACCCAATGTCCTGTATACTTCTGGGTCTCCTCACATGTGATAGTTTTAGGCAGTGTTTAGTTTAGAGTGACGTATTTAGAGAAAATTTCCAAAAGGACAGTCTGTGTTGGTCGGTTAATGCAGATTTCATTTCACATATTATACTTTGTGTATTTTCAGGATTATTATATTTTAAAGTCTTTGAACCTGTTTGTTCTCTTATTTAGTAAAGAAAGGAAGCAGCCACAGGTGAGTTTTTTTGTGTCATACTGGATTGGACCTTCAGTCACTGAAACACTTTATGTTTATTGAGGTTTTTTTTCTGCTGGAGAAAATATAATGTTCTGGCTAATCCAAGCCATATAACTCGGGGTTAGCCCATTCTTGTATTGCTTAGAAATTATAATGTTTGGAGTGAAGAAAAAATAAAAATCAAAACCCCCGATGTGATAGGTTTACAGAACCTAATTCCCTGTATTTTACTTTGAAAAGATGAGTTGGTTCTTATCCTGGCTACACATCCTTGAAAAGTGAAGAGTGGGGATTTGGGATTAAAAGGAACTGACAGTTCTGATGGGGGATTGTTTTTATTATGGGGATTTCCTCTTTTCACCCACAGGGTCTCAAGTCTGACTCAGAAAGAGCTGTACATCTGCCAGAGCTGTGGTGATCAGAAGAAAGCCTGGCCTCCGCTTGGCTGGGGGACGCTGTTCCTCTGGAGAGAGAGAAGTGCTTTACAGCTGTGCAAAGATCATTTCCACTCCTGCTCTTCGTGTTCCTTTCTGTGTCCTCGCATGCCTTGTGTATTGTGTCACTTTCAGGAGCAAGGATCATTCCCCTCACTACAGTATCCAGCACTTCACGGTCTCAGCCAGATCCCGAAGGTTCATTTATAGTAATAGTAATGAAGTGTTCAGCAGCTTCTTATTGAATTCCAGGGAAGAAGTGACCTATGGGAGAATTCTGAAGGGGATTCCTAGAAAGGAAGGAGATGATCTGCTGCAGCTGAACTCTTTCAGCCTGGCTACAGGCACATCTGTGAACTCTGCTGAGGGAAAGGAGGCTGTGTAAACAGGCAAGAGGGGGAGTCATTTAAGTCAAAATAAATGCCATGAAATTCTTTCCATTGTATCTCACTGAATACAGAAGCTTGGATGATGAAGCCATGAATTCCAGAGCAGGGGCACCTGGAACAGGGCCTGTGAGGAAGGGGAAAAAATATTGTAAAACATAATGATCAAACAGTAGGGGAGAGCAAGGACCATGAAAACATCAAAAGTCATGGCAATTGTTTTGGATGAGAATGTTTTTAAGAGTCCCTGTTTATGTTGGACAGAAGAGCTTGCTCTGAACAATGGATGAACTTCTACAAAGCAGGCAAAATCCAGTCTACTCACTACTTAGAGTTTCTTTTTCTTTTCTTGAAAAAATATGTACATATATTTCTAAAAACAGTGAAAAATGAAAAGGTGTCTTATTGTTTTGCTGTCTTCCCCAGGTCTATCCTCTCACACTGTTCATGCTGGACCAATAGGGATAGGACTGGATGAAATGCAGTGGTAATTTGCCCTGGAAATGCCGGTGTGTAAGTTGTGTCGATGAATTCATTGGGTTAATTTATCTACAAGTTCAGGCACAGACACAAATATGTGTAACTGCAGTCCAGACACCAGGGCTTTCTGCCTGTGCCACTGAGTTTACCTAAGGCACATTTGGGTTACCCTATCCACCTGACCCTGAGCTATTAAAATTCATGGGAGTTTGAGCCCTGGTTTTATGCTTATTTTAATATTATGAAGGTGTCCAGGATACTTCAGACTTAAGTTTGTGTATTACATTGTGATTACAAGATGTTGGAACATAGAGATTCAGCATTATGGGTCAGTAATGCAGATACTGCCGGCCAAAACAGGCTAGAAGAGGCAAACATCATTACACCGAGGTTACAGCTCTTGCTCCGGACAGCCTGCTGGCCTGTTCTCCAGGGATCTGATGAAGGTCTCTGCAGTCCCCACTCCATAAGGGCGGGCTTTCATGAGATGGACTGGGGAAAGCTCTCACCACACGCCTGCACTTTCACCTCTCTGCATGCATTTGGCTTTGCAAACTGGTCTCGTCCATCCTGCTTTGCAGGCAACGGCCATCACTACTGGGCTGTTGAAGCCCAGGTGTCTTTGTCCTGGACAGAAGTGCATAGATGGCTACTGATGCAACATGACAGGGGAGGAGATGTTGTTTCTCTCTCTTCCAGATTAATTCATGCAGCACTGGGCAGCACGAGTAATGTCTGCTTTTAGCAGATCCATGACTTGAATCTGGATGGTCAGGGTGGCATCTTTGTCAAAGCCAAACTTTTAGCAACAGCAGTTACCAGGATAGGACAGGCTCTGAGGAGCCGCCCAGGACACAGATGCAATGCTGGGAAGTTGGTTTCAGCAGGAAAACCTTTGAGCTTCTGATTTTAGTTTTGCTGGAGGTGTGACTCAGGTGCCAGGAGCTAGAGAGTGACCAGAGGTCGGAGAGCAAGTGAGACCAGTCCGGTGATGTCACAAACATGCCATGACCAGCCCAGCAGCAGGATTCCTGCAGACAGGGAAGGCTGGGCAGGTTTCTGTGAACACAGAGCTTGGCTGACTTCCACGGGAGCTGCCCCAAGTGCTTCCCTGCTTAGCAGGACTCTCACAGTACACACTTGAGCCACTTGGTCCTGAGCATACAGCAGGACCACATGTGGCATCTTTTTGCTTTTCCCTAGGGAAGAGAGAAGCCATGAGACATTCCATCAGCAGGAAAGCATTCTCCAGGTGCTGATAAATATGGAATGTTTGCAGCAGCAGCCAGCAAAGGCAATGATGCAATCTCCAGAACAGACCATGCAGAAATTTGTGATTATTCTCTTGCACACATCAAACAGAAACACCACGCTGTGCTGCAGCGTATATGGTCCCTGAACTTTACCTGGCTGTGACACCCTTCATGGAAAAATAACCTTCCCTTCACATCTCCAAGGACCTCCTTACTTCCCTGCCCCGGTGCAAACGCTGTAGGTGACAGGGCAGCTTGGTGGCCCTGCAGGACATGGCCTGTTTGAAAGGGCTTTCCCCTGTGGCCCCTGGACAATGGCTAGCTGTTCCTGGAGTGCCCCATACATTCCAGGATGCCTTGGGCCTCACAACTTAAATATTTAGTCTTTCCTGAATCCAAATACTTCCCGAGCTCCTGGTTTTGTTGTTTTCATACATTTGGCTTTGTTTCGCTTGATTAGAGTGGTGGGGGTTGTAGATAGGGACTCTATTCTTGGCAGAAAGTGGAGTATTATTAACATTCCTTATCGCAGGAGTGTATATTATTGTGTGACATTGCACAGAGTAACCTTAAAATAAAAGTCCTCCTCTGCCAGTCTGGGCATTGTTTTGACTGCCAGCTGCCTCCATAGTGCTCTGAGCAGAGACACTGCTCCCCAGGTTATCAGCTGCAACTTCCACTCCTTTCTTAAATCTGTGCCATTCACTCACAAAAGGATGCATCGTTCAGCATATCTCTGGTGGCAAAGCAGCACAGTGTGATTTGGAGCCTGGTTTCTAGCAAACCTGTGGTTAAAGCCAATTTGGCTGCCTCCTCCAGCTGCAGCCTTGCTCAGGGGAAGGGGTATAAATCAAGGGCTTCGGAGAGAGTTAAGCAGTTTGCATATCACTTCAGAGAGTACCTCATCCATAGTGTCTCCTAATCCCTGTGTCACCTTTCTGACACTCATTAGCATTTTCCCTGACCAGGGGCTTTGACAAGGACAGAGCATGATGCTTTCAGGCTTCTCTCTGGAAAATTTGCAGTTGTCTCTGCAGAGTCCTCTATCTAGCTTAGCAAAACTATGAATGCAGGAAGGATGGAGCGGGCCTTATGGTTTTCAGGTTTCCCCCTTGAGGTTTGGTACAATCCATAAATTATAAGCTTTACATGAAAAAAAAAAAGTCTCTATTTTCCTATCACAAAGTAACTGTGATGCAGTCCTGCCATCCACCCTGGCAGAAAATTGTCTCCAAGTAAAAACAGCAGCATAGGCAACAAGCAGCTCATGCACATCTATCCCATGCCTAATTAAGGCTATTTAAATGCTAACATTATTGAACAAGAGTAATTTCTCTTTCTGTCTCCTTTTTGTAAAAAAAAAATGCAGGAAAATTAAATGCCTTAATAGAGGAACTGGCAGTGTGGATGTGCCAGCAGCAGAATTTGCTCAGCCATGTTAGAAGCATGCAGGATTTTCTCTTACTGTTTTTCTGGGTCAGTGTGCAGCTTGATAGATTGCTTTTTGTACTATAAATTGGGTGTCCCAAAATATGCAGAAAATGCAACTCACTTGAGTCAGTGCTGTTGGAGCTGTCTTGCTGTTTGTCTGACCTTAATGCTGCACTGTAACAGGCTTTGCATTCAATAAATGTGCAACTTAGCTGGGAACATTTCTACTCTAATTCTGCCTTACCTCATCCTGACAAGCTAATTACAATACATGGTAGCAAAATATCTCAATCACACTGTCACCTGTCTCATCAGCCTCATTTTTGCCTAGAACTGAGAAACTGGAGAGTTGCCTCTTTCGGATGGTGGAGGAATGGAGCCAAGAGCAGTCTGCAGCAGAAAACACTGAAGGAAGCTAATCTCCATCCTCAGATCCATCCGTTTTCATTGTGCTGCTGTTTGTTAGTAAGGAGTAAGATGCCCTGTGTTGCAGGTGGATTCGGTAGGAGAAAAAGCCTTCTCCAGACCTCATAGCCATCCAAGGGAAGATTTTTCTTTGCTTATTTTCAGGGAAGCTGGTCAAAATGGATAAACTTTGAACCAGTCAAGATGTTTTCTACAGCATTTCTCACTGGAGAAGTTACAACCTCATGGTTAAAGTGTTTCAGATTTTCACAGACTTTTAGCTGGCTGATTTATATATACAGTCTTTTTTTTTTTTTTTTTTTTTTTTCTCTGAACATGATTACTGGAGTTTGCAATAGCTCCAGCTATCCTTTCCTAGGCCATCACAAATTTAGGTGCTGTAAACCATCCAAGGAGCAGAAAAATTACCCTGTGTGTGCAGATCACTGCCACAAAGTGCAATAGATAGGTAGGTAAAGGAGCATGTTGCAGCCTGCGTGCTGGAATTGTGGTTGAAGTGGCTTTGAAAGAGTGTGAAGATTGTTGTGTACAAGCCAAAAAGCCACTTCCTTGGTGTAGCAGCTGGTGCAACTTGCTGCCAGATCTCCTTCATACTGACACAGGCTCTGGAGAAGCAGCAAAAGGCTTCAAGGCAGCACTACAGAGAGCTCTCAGGAAATTCTGTGATGGGTACTTTACTCCCCAAGAGCCATTGCATGCCCCAGGGCAGCAAAGATCCCGGTGAACTATCTCAGTGTGAACAACAGCAGATATTAGGAGCAATAGCATGGAAACACATTCTTGTCAGCACTGTCCCTTCGAGGCTCCTGAACCTTATCTCAGAATAGAGAAGTCCATGCTGGCCAACTTGACTGCCAGGCTGAAACACAAGGTAGACAACGACACCTGAAGGCAGCAGGCTCCAGTGCCTTGCAATCTTGGCAATGTTTTCACTTAGTCATCAGAGTGTGTTTACAAGTCTCTCCCACTATTCTTTTCCTGCCAGCAGCTGACAAGCACGTCTAGTTAAGCTTAACAGAAGTATGTTTAATAATTAGCAGAGCTCAGGAAGACCTTGCTTGCAGCTCTGTTGCGTGTGGAGGTGTTAATAAGAGCACATGAGGAATGAGAAATGTTTGGCACTTGCAGCAGCTGGAGGTTGCTTCCACCCTCACCCTGTGAGCAGCATCTCTCAGTGGCTCTAGGCTGATGTCTTCTGTGCCCAGAGGCTCCTGTTGGTCTCCACTTCACCATCTGCCTTTCCACTCCTGGGATTGAGGGACACTGAGAATGGAAAAACAGGCTCCAGTGTTCAGAGGGGCCAGTCCACCTCAGCTCCACCTCAGTCAGGGAGCCTTTTGCCCTTGCTCATGCTGGCTCAGCCTCACCTGCTCTGTGCAGGCAGGAACAGGCAGCGTCCAACCACGTCCTAACATGGATTGCCCACTGCCCTGCTCTTGCTGAAACTTTCCTAGCAGGCACCATCTCCTCTTCTGCACAGGCATGCATGACAATTTAGGCAGGGCTGCCCTGCGCCTGTCCTCCCCACCTCTGCCTTGCTCCCCACCTCATAGTTGCTGCTGGCCATTGGAGCTCTGGCCTTCCCTCTCCCCCTGCTCTCCCCCTCCTCAGTCCCACTCACTTAGCCTTCTGGAAATATCCCTCACCAGGGTGTTTTCACAAGCTACGTAGCTCAGGGTTGCAGCTCTCAGTGCTGTTATCTAGTGTGTCAATCTATTTCCCTGCTCATTTTCATCTCAGCTTCATCTATTCTCCACTTCAGTCCATCCATAACCTTCCTTATTTCTAGACCATTCCAGACTGGCTCCTGTTTATGAACATTTGCTGCCAACCTTCAGTCTCCTTCACACTTCCCTTTGCTTCGCTTTTATGGCCTTTTATGATGTTTATGTTACATCAAGGCCCTTTCCCTTTTTATTCCCTTCCTGCCCCTAGATAATTATTCTTCCATCCATGGCTTTTACTGCCTGCCTTTATCATGAATGTTTCTGTGGGTGACAGGAGCGTCTGGAGCACATAACCTCTGTCTGCAAGCCGATAGGCAGCTCAGATGTGGGTCAGGACTAAATATGCTTTGCTGATGGACCCTGCCTATTACCTGCTGGACCTTCCTTGTGCAGACCCTGAAACCTCTTACCTGAAGCTGCTATATCCTTCCTGAATTGGCCTCCTCTGAAAGCCAATGGCTGCCACCTTCAAGTACCTTCTTGTCTGTCACAGTCATGGTCTGGGAGAGGTGACAACATCCCCTGCCATTGCTGCAGCCTCACTTTCAGGAGGAAAGGAGAGTGCCAGTCCTTTGCATCTAGCAGAGGCACAAGGTTAATCTCTGCTGCATATGCATGGTGTGAGTGAATGGCAATCTGTATGGGAATGCTGATTTCTCATGGTCCCTATAAGACAGCCTGTTTGTAGAGCTCAGACAGCATTGACCCACATCTGGAGGTCTCTGATTCAGTCCATGGGTGATTTGAACATCTGCTTCTGTCCACCCACCCTGAAAATGGGATAGTGGTTGATCCATGGGCCTTCAGAGATGGGGAGCAGACGGGAGGGCTGCTGTCTTTAACACCTAGTGTCTCAACCACCCCCACAGCTCTCTCACCCAAATCAGGAAAGAAGACATACCATCACCACCAACAATTAATTGAAGTGCTTCTAACCTCAAAGCCTTGCTGATTTCCAGAAGAATTTAGCCTGAGGAAACAGTGTGTCTATCTAATATAGGAGCTCTGGGTTTGTACCTCCAGGAAGGGTAGCCAAGCAATGGACTTGTCCAAGTGAAGCTGAGTTGGAAAAGGTACAGACATGGTACTGTGCTCAGAGGGAGTCTGTCTATGTGGTCAGATCAGAGTAGCTCCACTCCCCGGTCACAGCAGCCCTGGAGATGAAAGAGGGAAATGATCTTGGCAGGACAAGGAGCCATGATAACCTGGGAAGAGAAGTCCAGGCATGCCACCACGAAAAGCTCTCAACACAAAGAGTAAGTAGCCCCTGAGGCGGCATGTGTTGAGATATCATCCCTGCACAGATACTATGACAGGGAAGAGAAACTGCCAGGGCAAAAATGAAGTGTTTCTCAGGTTAGAGCACGTAAGTGGTCACATCAATGCTGGAGAAGTCAGACCATATTGCATCCTGCCAGGATGCCACTGCACAGAAAGCAACCAACCACCGTCTCAGAAGAACTGGGACTGTCTGCTTCACTTCTTCCAGGCCCTACCACAAAAGCATGAACACCACCCTCCAACTTCCAGACTATTTCATTTAGTCTTGCACCAGCACTGCTCCCATTTCAGATTCTCTGATTTCTTTTCCCTTTCTTGCTGGAGTGATGAAATCCCATCTCAGTGCATCTTCATTCCCACATCATCTTTGCTGTTCTTGTTTATTTTTCCTTCTTATCAAGAAAATCCCATTTTTTTTTCCCCAATGATACTAAAGCCTGTATGATGATTTCAGCTTAGTACACAGCTCTGGTGTCCCAGGGAGCTGTGCCAGCACCAGGCTGATTTGGAGGACTCAGTGCTTCAGCTAACCTAGGATTAAAGGACCATACAGGCATCTTCTCCTTATAACACTTGTGTCCTGAGCAGTCATTTGCCTTTCCTGGATATTTTGGTGAGCACATGCAGAGAGAGCTCCTTTGGAAATGAGAGCAAGAACAAAAATCTCCAAGCAGGAGATGGTAACACTGATGCATAAATATTCAAAAACTTAGGAGACTCAGGGTGAACACAGAGGTATTTAGAGGAGGAAGGGAAATGAGTGGTGAGCTGTGGGGCAAAGGGTCTGGTTTTATTGCTAGATCAACTGAGGAGCATGGGGGTGGGATGTACTGAAGAAAGGGAGCAGAGGATCCCCCAGGGGCAAACAAGGAGCAGGTGGGTGTGTAGCTCTTCCTTTTTTCTCTGTTTCTTTGGCTCTCTATGGCTATATGGCACTTGCACTTCAACCCATTTGCACAGCTGGTGGTGCCTGTTGGTAGGGTGATGCCTGCTGTCCCATGTCCAAGGAGAGGTGAGCTGTAAGGCTGGACCTGGACAAGGGGTCAGGCTGAGATACAGGTCTTGTAGGTGGGCAGAAGGAAACATATGACAGCCTTGCCCTGGGCCTACACAGGACATTAAGGGCCCCACAGTGGTGGCCCCAGTCCCAGGGGGAGCGGAGACAGCCTAAAAGATGTTAACCCCTCATTCTGACTCAATGGTATGATAAGGGGTTCAGTCAGGGGAACCTCACAGCTCCCCCCTGCATGCTTCCTCCCTCCAGAGGGTAACAGCCAAACCCTTGTTTTTCTTTCTTTCTCATGTTAAAGCTCTTCCCCTTGCAGCTGCTGGAGTAATTTAATTAAATTGTAATGCTGTGGAGCTGGCTCCTCTCCAAGGGCAGGAGCAACAGCTTGCCACCTCGAGGGCAGGCGGGCTCCTGGGGAGCCAGTCACACAGCACCAATAACACACTGCACTTGACTCATAAGTCTCCTGATGACAGGTTTAAAAGAAACCCCACCCTGCATGAGCACCGTGCTGCAGAGCAGCCCCAGAGGCAGCCCTCTGCATAGGGTCCTGGCACCCTGGTAGCTTCAGACGCTGCGGGGTCAAGGCAGTCCTGACCAAGGTGATGCTGAGCTCTCCAGAGATGTGCTGAGCTCCCTCCTGTGTTTAGCTGTAGCTGGTATCCAGCAAACCCCATGGCAGCTGCAGGGCAACTTCTTCTATAGGAGTGGATCCTGTGCCCAGGACTGTGCTGAGCAACCTGGGGGACCCCAGCAGTCTCTGCTCTTGCAAGAGGGACTAGGGAAACAGGGGTGATTTGCTGGCCTCAGTAGGGCTGGGACAGAGCCAGAAAAACTGAGCAACAAATCTTGGAGCAGAAAAGAGTCCCTCTGCCCTGCCAGCCAAGGGCTCTCTTGACTTTATGTCCTTCTTCTCTCTCCTCCCTTCTCAGCATCTCCACCCAGTTCTCTAAAGACAGGGAGAAATCACTGCCCTCATCCTGTCTCCAGGCTGAGACAATCCCCATGCCCCTTCCAGAGCACCCACCCCTCTTTTGGCAAAAATACCCACCATGCAACCTCCTCTCAATCACCCACAGCCTGTGGCCTCCCCCAGTGCCTTTCTTCCAGCCTCCTGCAAGGGACATCTGCATGCCAGGGTACACACTGCCTTGAACTGCAGAGCTATGCATCTTCACCACCCTGCACATGCCAGGGTGCAGCAGTCCTTCCTCTGCCAGCCCGCAGGTACCCAGCACCCTCTCCTGCCAGCTGCAGCCAAGCCATATACCAAATACCATGTGCTCAGTTTCCCTAGCATCCCCTGCAGAGAGGCCTGGAGCCAGCAGAGAACACGTAGCATTTATATTCCCTCATATCTGCTGCTTCCCCTACTCCTGCCTCTCCCAGAGGCAACCTGTGAACAAATGCAAACCCCAAAGGAAGTCTCAGATCTTTTAAAATGAAAGAAATCCGCTCTGGAAAAGAACGACGCACAGAGGTACAGCTGCTGCCAGCAGGGAGCTGCTCCTCATGAGCATCTCTGTCAGAAGGCAGATTGCAGCACAAATAAATGCTGGCCTTGTGAGCAGCGGGCTGCTGTTGGCACTGGGCACATCAGTGGCATCACAGGTCAAGCAAGGGTGCGAGGGCAGACAAGTGAAACCTTCCTTTGCTATTAGTAAAAACTAAACTCCCAGCTGTTTTCCATGCATTCCTTGGAAAGTATATCTTTAGCAAAGTCCATCTCACTTCTAGGAGAGATGAACTCCTGGAGGAGCTCCCAGCAATAACCAGACAGAGACAAAGCCCATGAGGGGCAAACTTCCATTAAAACCTAAAATGTGAGTGTAAACGAGTGGCAAACATATTGCCATCACCACGTTGGGAATGCTGGGGCCACAGAGAAATGAACTTGCTGAAATGCCCTGGGCACAGCTGCATGCCCCAGGCAGCTGAGTCCTGTGACTCCCGAGAGTGCCTGTGCTTGAGGCAGAAAACAGAAATCATGAAAAGTCTGTCTGCAACACCAGGAACAGAGATAGGGATAAATGTCAGGATATTTCCGCAGCTTTGGGAACAATCAACCTCATAAAATGTGACCTAGTCCTTGCTGAAAGGGTAGCACAGTCCCATGGCTACACAGCCCAGGAGCACTTGCCCCCAACCCTTCATAAAGAAGATCACCCAAAGGAAAAGAAGAGCTCCTAGGTCAGTTTGGATAAAATCCTGACCCCAGCAAGACAACAGAAGAATTAATGGGTCAGGATGGCTGAAAAAGTGCTGGCCTCTAATGTTAAATGAATGTCCATGTGCACACAGATAAGTGTGTTGCATCGGTGTGCATGAATGGGTGGAGGAAGGCATCTATGATGGGGAGGGCAGTTTGGGAAGGCTGGTTCCTCCGCTAGCTGTGCAAGCGTCCTTCCCATAAAGCACCTCACTGCCCAAGGACATCATGCTCAGACCATTAGGTCCTGCAGGGGAAGATGTTGCAGCAGGCTCTTTTGAAATCTGCCGTGAGAATGGTTGGGAAAATCCATTCAGCACTTTGCTCCTGGGCGCTATCACTGCTGTTTATTTCATGGCCCTTTTAATCTGCTGGGGAGAAGGAAGGGCAGGAGGATGCCATGTGCTGGGGTGCAGGGCTGGTCCTCCTGCCCCATGGAAAGTTGCCTCCCATACATGTCCTCCCTGCCCTCCAGCACCTTGACCATGTCCTCAGCCCTCTTGGGGACAGCCAAGACAGGGACACCCAAGAGGAAGTGGAGCAGAGGGTGCTCCCCTGGGGATCTGTGTGGTCTGGGATCGATGCCAGCCAGCAGCTCCTTTGGAAAGCTAATGTTAAGTGCCATGGTTTTTACTGCAGTGTGCTGAACACAGGAAAATCCTGGGGTAGGTGCAAGGGACCCATCAGAGCCTACATCCCATTCCAAGGAATAGAGGTACCTTATTTTGACAAAAAATCTCACCCTTTTTGATGGTATCACAAAATTTGTGCAAGTTTCTGGACTGCTTTCCTGTGTTCCTGTTGGTGGAGAATGACCAGGACCTGGGTGAAGCCAAGTACCAGAACCTTAGGTAATCTTTTGAGAAGCACATATTCTGTAAATAACTCAATGAGAATTTCTCTCTTCTTCAAAATTCAGTGACCCTTACAATGCAGAACACCAGATAATCTGGCCTACAGTGGATATTAGTGTCTGAACGGATTTCCTTGCAGGGGATTGTGTTGACTGTATTATAGAAGAGTTATTCTTAGGTTTATACTAATTAAAATATTACCTAGAAGAACAAATACATCCTAGAGATAGGCTCAAATTGAAAATTTGGGGTTAAAATTCAATGTCACCAAGATGGGATCATCTTTTGACCTCTAAGCAGGCTAAGAGTAAAGGCAAGGAATAAAAAAGAGCAGAAGGGGACTAGACCATGTAGAAAATGTCCCAGAAAGATTTGAGGTTTTATGCAAATAGGTATTAAGCTGTCATGGCAGAACCCTGGCAACTAAAAGCATGACTTTGACTTAACATAACAAATCCTAGGTGCACAGAAGTTGATTTATAAATAACAGTAGTTCAATAAATGGTTCTTGGCCATCCTCTTAAAGTTCAAGATTTGATGGGCCATGGACCTGATCTGAAAGTATTTCAAACCTTGTGTAAGTACCTGGACAGCTCAGGATTAGGGGAGGCTCTGGCTGTTTGATGAGGTTCCCATAGAGTGGCCTGTTCAGAGCAGAAGGTATCTCAGTCTTTCTTTATGTGCTTGCTGGAATGCATGGTTGGCCAACACTCTTCTAAATACTATGATGAACTTCAAAATACATAGTTCATTTAAACTCTGGCTCCAATTTGCCTAAACATGAAAAAACAGCTGGAGAATCCCATGAACCTTCAGGTAATCCATGTCTAATTCATTGCCTGGGAAGTTATTTCAGCAGTTAATTACTCTTGAGATGTTAAAAATTAGCATCTTATTTTAGCTAGGATTTGTCTAGTTTCATGTCAGCCAGGGTAGCTTGAGTTACGTGGGCTGGGTGTATTGCAGAGTGCTCTTCTCTGAAATATTTACTCTGACCTTAGTATCAAATATATATTCAGCAATATTAAGGTCAAGATTGTCACCTCTTGATCTTTGCTTTGACATACAGGTAGTATGCTCCCTTTGCTTTTTATATGCAATGAAAGAGAGGCTCAGAAGGAAGCAGAGTGTGTACGTGGAGGGGAAAGGGACACCTTATTGAATGAGCAACATTAATATTGCAAAATCAAGTACTCAGATGTTGGAAGCTTTAGGTTTCTCATGGAGTTGGCCATCAAAGATATAGTAGCATAGCTTAGAGAACTGGGTTGTTCCCAGGATTGTGAGAGCTGTCTGAAAAGGGGGATCCATTCCTGTACAAAAGGTTTCAGATCTGGAAGAAATCAGGCAGAAAAGTGACATGGGCCAAATGACCTGCCTCAGGAGACCTTTGGATGCAAATGGCTGTATGGCCTTCCTCCTTGTCTCTACCCATGTCACTGAAACCAATGCATTTTCCCTAAGGAAGCTTCATTTTCTGGGGTGAGAGGAGGAGCAATTGTTTCAGTGAAAATCTCCCATCAGCTCAAGTATATACCCCAGAAATTTTTTTTCCTGCAACACATTTCACCAAATTTGTTTGTCAGTCACATGGCCACAGTTCTAGAGTAACTAGCCTGAAATTGAGATAGGCATATGCCTCAGCACCATGGTGATAGTTGCCTTAGAAATAAATAAACACCCAAGGTGAATGGATAGATTTCTGCCTGCAGCGGGGAGTGACTCGGGCCCAGTGCTCACTGCATGGCACATTGATTTCCAGTCCCATCCACAGGCTTCTCCCATTTCTAAGGCAACTGTTTGGGCTTATTTGTATTCCTGCCGAGATGTAAAAACAACAGCCTGCAAAGTTCTCTCTTCTGGTTATCTCTATTGTTTGCATAGCACGGATTTCCCTTGATGCAGAAAAGTGTTTTATTCTCCCTTGAAAAACAGCCTGGACTTCATTTAGGGAACAGAGGAGCATACCAAGTACTGAAATACATTTATGAACCTCGTGAACCTCCAACTCCACTGCTCTGTCCTAGTGATCTCTCTGTCATCGCTGTGGACCCCTGCTAATTGTGACTATAAACCTGGGGCATTTCTTCAGTGATCTGACCAGGATTTGCTTTGAAGTCAGATTTCCTATCCCACTTGCATGGATTTCTTTTGGTCTGAATTGAAAAGAGAACCAAAACACAGGAAAAGGTCCCACATCAGGATAAATGAAGTACTCCATTTTGATGTAATCTAGATGTTTAGGCCCTGCTGCAATTCTGTGCTTCATCATAAAAGGAAATTGGCTCCAGCTCTGAAGTGGAGTCCTCTGACCTTACTGAAGTACTTTGGTTCAATCTTTTTATTGAATGCTGAAGTTTGTCAAAAGCAGCATTTCCCTGGAGGAAAAATTCTACTTTGACGAATAGGCATTTTCCAAGAGATATGTTCCATATGCAAACATTCCCCAGTTCTAATAAAGGTGCTTCAGAGGATGTTATTATTCAAATCCAGCTTCCCAGGCAGCAGATGTCTGTCACTAGCCTCTAGATAATTTGGATGGATGATCATAGAAAGGCAGGAATGACTTGTGCACCTCACATTTTGAGAAGATCAGATGCTTAGTGAAAGCCCAGGGCACCAGGGCAAGGTCCAAGAGGGCCAGGCCTCCTACCAGGCTCTAACAAGGGGAAGAAATTCCCTGACAAAGTGGAGGGTGAACGTCACCTGTTCAGTAGATACCTTGCTTCATCTTGTAATCTATAGTCCAACAAACAGTGAATAATCTCATGGTGAATCTAATCTCAGGTGCCGATCTAGGAGCTCTCGCAGTGCAGCCTTGATGAAGACTTCTCATCTTACTGACAGAATCATCGTGTCTGATTTTGGCAAAGAACAGCTCCAGCATTTGTTCGCTGACGTCCGGTGCCATTCTCTGTTTCTCCCAATGCCTCATGTTTCCTGTTTCATGGGCTAAGCTCTGATGTGTGGCTCTCTTTTTGTATGCAATTAAAATCTGGAGCTAAACAGCCAATTTCCATTGGCATCATCACATTTTGCTCTTCCAGAGATGCCTCATCAGAGGATCTCAGAACATTTTGCAACCATTCATTAATAAACCAGCCACCTGTCTTGGAAGACAGGCGGAATTATCCCTTAACTGCATGTAAGTAAAATCAAGGACACAGACATTAGCTGGTTTGCCAGAGGTCATAAAAAGTCTTTGTCCTTGCATGACCCTGCACTTTGCAACTGATATCTTGACAGAGGTTTTGGAGGATTATGCAATGCAGCGGTGACAGTCAAATAAAAAACAACCCTGTGATGTCTAGTTTGTCTTCTGACATTTCTTACTACTGTTTTGCCATCTGATACCTTTGAGAGATCATTAGGTCTTTGATGAGATGGTCTTTGTGTCCATCAGACCTGCTATAACCACCTGCAAACCTTTCCTCAGCCTCAGCAGCAAGAAGGGTGAGTGTCCCCAGAAGACGCTTTTGAGGGTGAGGGACAGAGCCAGTTACCAAGCCCTGTGGTGCACCCACAGGCTGTGGGGTGGCTTTGATCTCTAAGGGCTTGACAGTGGCTTGAAGAAGTGTGCATTTAGCTGTGCTAATACTCTGTCTCTTCATTCCTCCACTCAGATGTCTGCTTTGAACAGAACACCAAATGATGGTCATAAATATCAGGGGATAATTAGAGTTCCCTTTTTCTTCCAAGTTTGAGAGCTGTAGAGAAGATGATCCTTTCAGGCTGCTCTGTCTCTCCCTTTCCCCTGAGAGGGCTCCTGCACTGGTCATTGGTGCACCTTACTGAGGCACTGCTGGGCTTGGCAGCCCGTTCCCTTCAGTAATTCATCTCAAATATTCCTAGCGCTGCTTTAGATTGATGATGTTTTCCCCTTTCCTTTCTCTTTATATTGTCACTTAACTGCTCCGACTTATAAAGCTGTTAATCTTTCACACACATGCTTACGTTAAGCAGCTTAAGAGCACTGCAAACACTTTATCCTCATAAAGATTGAACTGCCCTGATATGAAACTTGTAGCTCTGGAATAGAACAAAATTTACGTACGCAAATAAAAGCTGAAGGTCAGGGACAGACAGAGAGACTGTAAATATTTCTGGGCCCATATTTCAGAGGATTTGAAAAGAGGAGATGGGTTGATTGGCTCCAAGCTGCTTCTGTGCCCTGAGTCAGCAGGACCTGAGAGGACAGGGAAGAAGAGACAAGGTGGATGGGCCATGCCACAAGGCTGTGTGGCCCAGAGAGGTGATCTCTACACTCCTGCTGACTCATCCCATCCTAGCCTGGCAGGACCATGCTCTGGGAAGCCAGGGTTAGAGAGGCTCAGGAAAATCCCTGAAATTTTTTTCTCCCTGGGATGAAAACTAAATGCAGTCTTTCCTGATGAAAGCTCCAACGTGAAAACCCTGGAGTGAGCAAGATGCTTGACTGAGCAATTGGCTATCCCCATGCAAACTCCTTGGTGGGCAACAGGCAGAGCAAGACACTGCACCATATGTCCTCTGCCTGGTGTGCAGGTCCTCACTGAAGGTTAGAAGGGAAGAGGGAGCTGTGGCTATGGCTGGAGGATGCTGTGCTGGAGGTAGGCAGTGCTGGGAAGTGATATTTAGGGTATGGCCATACTTGGCCATATCTTCTCCTAAGGACATTCCCAGGAGCATTAATAAAATTGACGTGGCCAGTGACCCAGCACCCATGCAGAAATCCTACATGTACAGCCACTCCTGTACCAGGTGAGTCTTCATGGTCTCCGATCTCTCCATGACATTGGGCTGGCCCTTCCTGTGTGCTGGGAGCCCAGGCTACCCTGCGTATGCTGGACTCTGGGTCATCAGCTTGTACCTTTGGAAAGTGTTCTGACATGCTGCCTGGGCAGCCAGAGACCATCAGAGGCAGGACCAGTAGAAGGCTTCCCAGAACTTTGCTCTCAAGCTGCTTGGATTCATCAAGGTTTTGCAAGTACCAACATAGGCTCAGTGAGACCAATTTGGGGACTAGAGGGAGAAGGATGTAGTATTTCCCAGCGTGCAAGGGTGGCTTCATTCCAGACTTAATTATGAACCATTTGCAGAGCAAACTTTAAATGGTGTCATAGAAAGGATTTATGGCTGAGGTGGGCCCATCACACCACACAGTACAAATCAAATTTATTTCTAAAGTGTTTTATTAAAGATCCCATCTATTTACCAGGAAAGCCGGTGCATTTCTCAGGGTTTTCTAGTGCTCCTCTGCAGAAGATATGTGCTTCCTGGAGCACAGGAGCTGATCAGGACAGGCAGCTGCTTCTAGTCCCATTTCAAATGATTCAAGTGAAGTCAAGACAGATTTCGGTTTTCTCTATTTTTGAAAGGGAGCTAATTCTATCTTTGAAGGCAAGAGAGGCAGTTTTGAAATGCCCCCAGCTGAATGCCTGGTAGTGTTTGGCTGTAGCTGTGTGCGGTCTGCACCCTCTGTTCCCTGTGATATTGCTCAAGTGAAGCAGCATAAAATCCAAGCAGCCCTTGGGGATGCAAGGATTAGTGATAGGCTGGGCCTGACCTTGGTGCAGGACTTAACCCATTACAGTGGCTGGGCACAGTTCAAGTGCAGATCAGGATGCCTTTGTGTTAAGTGCTGCAGAAGCAGGTCTGCTGTTAGCTGGTCCTGTTGCACCTCAAAGACAAGCCTGGGCATCAGAGCGAAAGATTCTGAGACACCTCTTATAGTTGTGAAGAAGTACCTGTAAGCACTGTGACCCAGGTGCTCTGAGAAATTATTTATCTGTGCTGGGCTGGTATGCTGTAGTTAATTCATCATATGTGGTCCTTATCACGATACCCCAAGGCCCATGGTCTTTTGGGCCATGCATGGGAGATGCTGTACCCTCTGAGTGATTCTGATTGTGGGCTCTGTCTGCACTGGGAGTTCAGTCTTGGTAATATTTGCTTCTCAATTCCAGCTCTGCAGAGCTGAAGGGAAATAGCATAAAGACCAGCTCTGAGCAGGCCACCCATCCCAGTGAACCATTTGGGACCAGGGTGGCTTCAGGCAGGGCTGGGATTGTGGCATAACCTGACCTGTGCAAAGCACATGATGGCCAAATCTAGTGGACTACCTGATACATTTCCCTGACACGCATGCAGTTCTCCTTCCTATAGACACTTGATCCCATTCCTGTGTGTTGGAAGTGCACAGGGACCCCTGATGCAAGTAGGAACTAGGCCAGTATATCCCTCTTTTCAACTCCATTATTTTTTACCAGATCTCTCTGAACTTCTCTGGCAGTGATTTCTCTCTCCTCTTTTCCCTGCCTACATGGGGAAGGAAATGGCTGTGAAATCCTCTTACCTTGAGAGCTGCAGTGAAACAGTTAACCTTTTCCAGGGCTTGTGGTGGGGATGCAATTTATAATTGTGTTTTCCAAGAGAGCTATAAACTTGTCTCCTATCAGTTTTCTGGCTGAGGCAGAGAGTCATCAAGAGTTGCATCAGGGATGAGGTATAATTCAACCAATTATAACTGGCAGGTTATGCTGCACTTGTAAAGTACGGATTTTAAAGCCTGCAATTGCTGATAAACAGTATTGCAGGCAGAGCAGAGCAAAATCTATTCTCAGTGAAAAGGCAAATAGTATCATTTAACCCTTTTCTCCCAGGGTATTGTTGCATCCCTTCCAGGGATGCTTGTCCACTTCTCTGAAGCAGGTGTCATGGGGGGGGAGGTACATTTGGCTGTGCAGGGATTACGGCTGTGTAGGCACCGGTGGAGGGGCTGCTTGAGGCATCCATGCTGGAAAAGCAGAGGTGTTTGTCTGGGGCTGGAGCGCATGGAACCACAGCAGGCTGTGAGTCAATGGGCTGGGAAAGCCCATCTGCAAAGGAGGTGATTTCCCACCCCACATGCCTGCAGGGCAGGGATGTTCAGCCCAACACATTCAGCCCAGGGATGCTGCCAGGTCATGCAGTACAGAGTAGCCCTTGGGAAGTGTGTGCCCTCTCCCTCCATCTGTAAATGCTTTGCCTTTTTATACTCCATTTAGATCCAAAAGGGTAATTGTTTCCCTTTAGCAGAATTAATTGTAATCTCACTATTAGATAATTGTCCTTTAGTCTGAGTGCAGCTGCTTTCGAATTACACAGTTACATCACCGGCGAGGCCGGGGGGTGGGGAGGGTGGTGGTGGGGGTAGCTATGAGATGGCAGCAGTCTCCTGCAGTGGGAAGATGTAAGATGCCTAACTTGAGTCAAACTTCAATAAATGCTAGGAGGGAGAGGAAAGGTTGCTTGGACTGCAAAATAATTACCTTTTCCTGCTGCTGCAGAGGATCCCCTCACTGCTCCCAGCCCTCCAAGACCTCTCTTTGGCCACAGCTAATTGAAGCTTCTCAAGAGCCACCACAGCCAAACCACCAAGGGAGACAGGAGGAAGAGGAAGAAGCTCAGCTAAGTACCAAACACAATGAACTGTGCAAACATGAGTGGTGTTAAGTCCCCTTGTGAAGGAAGGGGATTTTAAGCAGAGCTGAGCTGATGCACCTCCCGTTAACTTCAGCCCCAGCTGCGTGTCCTCAACAGCTCTGGAAAATCATTCTTCTTTCCCAACCCACTCCGCAGCTTCTTACCGGGAGCTAGAGGGACATTTTGGGAGCAAAGCCACTAGAGGGCATTCTGGGATTCCCACAAAGCCAGGCTGGCAAAGGCAGTGCCTTTCTCCCTTCAAGGGTTTCTGAGGCTCCCTCCAGATCAGCCATTGCAGTCAACCTATTCAGATGCTTGGTAAAGAGGGAGGAATCTGGCCCTTTTGTAATCTCCAGGCTGCAGTGAGTTAGGACCATTTCACTGCATGTTCTTGCAAATAGCCAAACATTTTGGGCATTTTTGTGACTAGCATGGACTGTAGGCAATTTACCTCCATCTTTCATTACATGAAGAAAACTACATGCCACAGACACTTGGTCATTTTTGGCCTGATGGTCCCGGAAGAGATACCTAGGACAGCAAGTGTCTAGACAGCTTGTGTCTACTGCCTGTGAGGGAAGGAGGACAGCAAGGAGGGATCTGCCCATGCTATATCTGCCACTTTGGAGGAGGTGTAAACATCAAGAAGCCCAGTTTTGATGATGTGCTTTTTGCACTCTCCTTTTCCCCAGGGTGGAGGCAGGGAGTCTTTTTGCTATCTTTTATTCTGTGGATTTTCTTCTCAGAGTTTCTGCCCACAAACTATCTCTGTTCTTGTGCTTATTCCATTTTATTTCTCTTGGCATGCTGGCCAGTGAGCAAAGGAAGGACATCTCTTCCAGCAGCAGTCCCTTTTCTGGCTGGTGGATAGTACTTCAGCCATGTCCTGCTTCTGGTGCACCTCTGTGGGGAGCTAATATGTTCATTCTGGCCAGACAGACATGAAAAATGTAGTAACCCACACAGGAGGGACACTACTGATATCCCTGAGAGATATTTCCTCAACTTCTAAGACTGGAAACTCCACATCTTCCCCAGGCAATCAATAGCAGTGCTTCCTTATCCATCCTGCTAGATGGGCTTTCCAGTGAATCTCTCTTGTGCAGCTTAAGTTCATTTCTTCCTGCCTTATGCACGCCAGGCATGGAGAACACATTATTGTCTTTTCTGCAGCAATCGTTTACATTCTTGCAGACCAATACCATGCTTTCCTTTCTCTAAGCTACACATGCCACCTCTTCCTATCTTTCTTTGGAAGATGTCTTTCCAGGCCTCTGAACATTCTTTCAATCGCTGTCCTCTGGGTTGTCTCCAACTGGTTCATATCTTTCTTGAAACAGAGGTCCTGAGCCTCACTAGAGGTGCCTGCAGGCAATGTTTGCATATCTCATTATGCTGATCACCTTCTTTCCAGCAAGCTGGTCACCTCCATCAAGCCAGGTCTTTTGCTGCAGAACTGCTACCAGATCCTTGTTTTTCACCTGCTTGTTAGTTCCTGCTTTGTTACACATTTGTCCCTCTTCAACAAGGACAAACCTGCTTTGTTCCTGCATCCCTCCAGGTTTCTCACTGGTGAGGAGCTTGGCAAGGGAGACCAGTGGAAACAGTGGTGTGACTCTCTGCTCCACCAGGAAGGGCCAAGAACATAGAATTTTTTGTCTTGGCCCAAATAAATGAGAAACAGACAGACGCAAATGGTACAAAAGCAGTGCCTGTGTAACCACTGGTGTTCTCATCTGTGATAATGCTATGAAATGATATCTGCTATTGTGAGCTTAGAGAAGAAAGGTCTGGGTGGCTGAATAAATAGAAATAACATAAAGTGGTGCTGTGATACCTTTTCATTTAATAATCCCAAGTATCCAAGATTAGGCATTTCCCATAAAAACCTTCATGTTTCCAGCCATTTTATAAAATGACAATATAACAATAACAACATGACAATGGCTTTGTAATAGGACAATAGCATACACATCTTACACATGAGCAAGAGGTATTTTTTTGCCAGTAAAGTTGCAGTGAACTGATCCATAAAATAAAATTTTAAAAAAGATAAAAGCGGGGTTGTTTTCCTGAAGACTTTCTTAAGTCAAAAGCAAATGACTGGGTTCAGCAAGAACGACCATGGAGGACATTCTGAGTGTGGGTTACCCAAAACGTTCATTGGTGCCTCCTGGCTTCAAAATCTTTGAAACAATGAGGTATTTAGAGGATTTGATGGCATCTGTCCATGTTTTCAGTGAGGTTTAGGAATCCCAGCTAAGTCCTCTGTCTTGGGAATGAGCCCGGCACGAGTGATGTGCTACAGACAGGAAAGGTGTGAGGAGGCTCATGGTTCCTCCATTCCACCTGAGTCTGAGTGAAGCCTTGTGCCACATAGGTCTGATGTAAGAGTCCTGCAGGCTACTTTGGCACAGTGGCCACTGCAGCATAGAGTTTCATGTGGAGTGAAGCAATGGCATACCTGCTCTTGCTCACAAAGCCTGTATTTGGTTTTGTATTTATAACTGGCAATAGCATCTTTTCTTTTTCAGATACAAATGCAAAACTGAGGCTCCCAAAATATCTTTATATTGGCCAATGACAATAATTTGTGGGGCACTGAATTGTTTCTAAAGGATCAAAATATGTAAGGAAGGAGCCAAATCATTTAAGAACCAAATTATCTAAGCCTGACACATGGCTAAAGGTGGGAATCCCATCTCACAGAAGAACTCAGTCTGGGGGTAGAGGATATATTAGTCTTTGTCTGAGGTGAAAAATTAAACCGCTGGGTTTTTTTGTGAGTTGAGAACAGAAAAGACAGCAAACCCAAGAGAAGATCTTCAGGGAGAGAGTGCTTTTGGCTGGCATAGCTCTGTTTGTCTCTCCTGGCCAAAAAGGACACTGCCAGGAGACATCCCAGAGCAACATGAGGGTGAGAACATCGGTCTTTGTTGATGTCCTCTCCTCTCTCCCAGGTGTGATGGAGGAGGCACATCAGCAGGAGATGGAGCTCTGGGGTTCTCCACACCATGGACCCTCCTCAGAAACGATGTCAGGAACAATAAGTGTCCTCATAAACCATAAGCATCACCTCTGTTTCCACAATGAGATGGATGGTCAGGCCTTGGTTTTCTCATTGCATGGATATTATCTTCACAGCCTGGGGTGGGACCACCCTCTGTGAGCTTGTCCCATGAAATGTTTTCAGGGGACACAACGGGAGGCCCAGGCTGCTCCTGGAGCCACTGAATAGTTACACTGGCAGTAATTTTATGGCTTATGTCCCTGACATAAGGTAGAGGAGCCAATGGACTCCTTGGGAGACTCAGCCATACTGAGCTCTGTTAGTGGGAAACACTTCTCTGATCGAGGAGCTAAAAGCTGCTCCAAGCTGAATGGGGAACAGCACGTGGCTGGGGGTTAGCACTGGAGACATGTCCTGTCCACAGGCAGGAATTTGACTGCTCCTGCATTCCCAAACGCTCACAGTTATTTACAACATAACCTGCAGGGTGCAAGTCCAGCAGATGCAAATTTCCTTGGCCCCTGTCAAGTGACTGTATTAAGAGCTGCTCACACAAGTAACTCCGGTAGGGTCCTGACCCAGCTCTGACCTCTACCATCTGGACCAGTAATCACCGGCTCATTAGACACACAGATCAGATGCTTCCAGGTATGACACCAGCCAAACCACATGCTGAGCCAGACACTTTGAAAAGCTTTGTTGGTGTCACAGGGATGTTCAGGCTGCTATGAGCACCAGGTAACACTGATCTCTCTTTAACTCTGACACCAGGATGTCAGAGCACTGTCTCTGACATCTCAGGAGCTGCACTGGTGCAGGAGATATGTGGGAAGAAGGTCCTGGGCTGGTGTGACACCTCCTGGATGTTGATTTTGGGCCACGCACTGCAATTATCACGGTGGGGTTTGAACACCCAGCTTTTCAGCTGCTCTGTGTTTCCAGGCTCAAACAGGTCCTGACAAGGACTCCTGACTATCACCAGCATCAGTGAAGAGTCAGTGGCCTGTGTCATGTGGGAGGTCAGAGACTTCATACTAGTTTGGACTGAAGAACGGGGCAACATGTTGCCAATTTTGCATTCCTGCAAAGCCTTCACATGCCAGATCCACTTCTGCACTCTTCCAGGCTGACCTGGCAGCATCTGTCTCAACCTGCTGCAGCTGAGCTGTCACCAGATCCAGTCTGGGATCTGGTTTCTCCTTTTTGAAACAATCTTTTGGGAGCATACATGCTGCCAAAGTAATTCTAGTTCTTTTCTTTGCATGACATGAAGAGGGCTACCTGAGTGAAATCCATTTTGACCCTCACCCTCAGGTTGCATCGGCCTTATTGTGCCACCACAGCCTACACCATGGCGTGGTGGTCCATGAAAGGAGAGGATGCATTTGTATCCTTCCAAAGTAAATTAGCAGCTGACCTTAAATGTTTAGTTAGAGCTGGGTACCACTTAGAGGAGGACCGTGCCTACTCAGCTGACTGAAACCTTGGCTGTCAGGTAACATAAAAACCACTTGTCAAGGCAGAAAGAAAGAGCTCTTCCACTGGATGGATCTCTCTCAACATGCAGGGTGGGGTTCATGTGCTGGGATCACACAGGAAAACAAAATAAGACTCAGGTCTTCTGGTTCCTCATTCTTTGAGCACCCGTGAGTCGGCAGCAGGCTAAGTTCGGTTCCTCCGTGCTGAAGTGAAAGTGAGGCAAAACAAAGTGCTGAAGTGAGATGACAGAAACAAGAATGAAAGGACATATCTATGTCAACTGAGAGTCAGGAAAGCAATTTAAAGGCCAAGAGGTTGCAAATCTGAAGGCAGGGCAGAGAAGATCAGTTTAAGTGTATGGTGGGACATGAATGAAAGAAGACCAGCAAAGAATGAGCCAAGCAGAGTAGCATCAGGTCTGGTGGGTCAGACACAATCGTGCACTGTGAAAAACAGATTACATGGCAATAGCTATTGATTTGACAGGCATCAGAGGAGACTATCCATCTGCAAGAGGGCTTGACTGAGGCATGCCATCCCATTAACATCTGCTAGACTGGAATGAAATCAAAGGGAATACTCCTGCTGCAGAAGGTATCCGGCATCGGAGGACAAAGTAAGCACTTGGTAATGGTCTGACTGACAATGCTAGCCGACATGCAACCACACAGAGTGTGACAGAGCTGAAGCTTTAGGGTTTATAAAGGGTCAGACCATCACTCTGTATGTCCTGCTTCTTCCCACTTGTGTGGCACAGGAGCATTACTGTAGCCATGCTTCCTGTCCTGGCCATCCTGGACTCTATTTTGGCAGCTGCTACAGGTATAGCTGAGACATGTATATGCACTACTGTCCTGTGCAAACATTATTGTTGTTTTCTTTAGGGCTTTGAATGTTATTTCTTCTGACTTTATTAATTTCTTTTAAAATAAAAACCCATCAGGCTTTTGAACACAGTTGCTTCTCATGGTAGGAAAATTAATGGTACCCAACGCACATCACTAAATCGTGTTGATTTGAATAGTGGATGTAAATATAGGGGCACAACTGCAGTATGGAGGTTTCTTCCTACAGAGACAGAAAGTCAAGGCTGGAGATAGTGCAATGTACTCTGTCATCTTGCAGGTTCATAAGCAGAGACCAGACATCAAAAACTTCCATAAACACTCAAGCATTTTTGTTTCACCTAAAGAGCCAACACCAAGTGGTGGCTGCAGTCCTGCCCAGGGGTCTGCCCTGCTCTGCCTCTGGCAAGCGTTCTCATTCAGTGCTCCAGATAGATGTGGAGGTCAACAAAGTTGACAAGTGTCTTTTGGCTGACTTCTGTGGGTCTGTTGGTTTGGGATGGGCGTTGGTGCTCTGTGTGTGCTTTATTGCCTCGCTGTAAGGTCAGTTCAATATCTCTCATGTGCTGGCTGGGCCACTGCCAAAAAGTAATGTAGCAAGACAAGGACAATGCTGAGATGAAAAGAAGTGGATGAGCTCAGTGCTCTCAGTGTTAATTATCAGGCGTGATCAGCCTTGCTAAAAACTTCCTAGGCCTAGAGCCACATTTTCTCACTTGCTTTTTATCATGATGGTGATGGAGAAATGAATGGTATCTACCAGGGCCCAGCTCCTCAGAGGGATGTAAGTGCACAAGGTAGCTTCCATACTAAAATTATCTTGTGATGACACAGGAGTTTGGGATGTGTGGCCCCTATTATTTGACCTTATCTCTGCTCCTCTGCAAAGTGAGCTCTGCAAGAGCCAGGCGGCACAGGAGCAGCCACCAGTTGCCTCAACCTGGCTGTGTATCTATCTGGGCTGGACTGAACAGCACCTGTGGGGCTAAACAAGAGCTAACTGCATGTGCCAGAAACGGGGACTTTTCCCATTTTCTTTGGATTGCTTCATTTTATTGAGACAACCCAGTACAAGATCCACTGGCCTACTGGAAGCAAAAAGTAGAACTTCATTAGCACCTGCCCCATGCCCTTTTAAGTGCACACTGTGACACTAAACTCAGCCTGGCCTCCCTGGCTGTTCCCTTAGGAGCTGCCAGGCTGTCTTCCTTGCACTGCATCTGCAGGAATGGGATTAACTTCCTCCATGGAGGTGGCTGGTGAGATCATATTGTTGGTGTGGAACAACGAAGTCATCGATCTCACAGAGATGTGATCTTCTTTCTTTTTCTTATTCCAGCAAGCCCAGTGATGTGCTTTTTTGGACCAGCAGTCTGTCCTGTTCTCATTTTATCACTTTTTAACCTCTGAAGTTGGATACCTCCCTCCACAGTGGAGCCTATTCCATGTATCTTAAGTGCATCCTAGCAATGAAGCTGACAGCCCAAACAGCTTTCTAGAAAATAGGGAGGTTTCTTTAAGGATGTACCTACTGTGCTAGCAAAGCCCTGAGCTCACCATCCCAGATCGTATATATACTTACAAAAGCTGGACTTGCTCAATCAAGGCTTTGGCTTGAGACAATTGGCTCAACTGGGCAATCCTTAAACAGGAAAACAGGAACCTTCCTGGATCAGTCCCCGAGCAGAAAATAGCATTTGGGGACCCAGTACAGAAATTAAGCTGAGTCAGCATTTTGAAAAAGACTGCAAAATCTTTCAGGGGCACAAAGAGAAAAAAAATCCCCTAAAATGAAAAAAAAAAATTTAAACAAAAAGCCTCAGGATTTTGTTCTGAAGCAAGGTCTGTGGCACCGTCCTAATGGACAAGAACCTTTAAACGCCCCAGAGACATGGGTGAGACAGGGAGATGATGACGGTGTGCAGTGGGATCGAGAGGTGCTGGAGAGAGCAGTGATTATGGAGGGGGAGCTGGGACCACTAGAGGGAAGCATGAAGCCGCTCACACTAATGGCTTTGGAGAATGGAGATGGAGAGCCCGAAAACTGGCAACAAAAGAAAAGGAGCTGCAGGTATGGGGACAGACGGAGTCATCTCCTAGGGTGCTGCTGTTTTGTGAGCTACCTCCCATCTGTCCTGAGCAGTTCTGTCTGAGCTAGCAGGTCTGCAAATACAAGCAGCTACCTCCAAACAGTCCAAGTCCTTTGTGGTTCTCCAGAAGGAGGTAGAGGGATCTCACCATCCCCTGTACGGCCTGGAGGTTCCCTTGGAGCAACGATGTGTCTCTCTGCTTTAGCATGTAATTAAACACACGGTGAAGGGGGCAAACCTCATGGGGGCATTTCCAGCTGAAGGCTGCTCCCTGGCATTATAAAAAGGGTGAGCTGTGAGGTTTAGCTGGGCCTGAATGGGTCAGCTTGGTGTCCACGGATGGAGAACAGCAAAGAACTGATTTCCCTGTCCCATTCCAGAGCATTGTCCAAGCTGGAGCCAAAGGTCCTGGCAAGAAAGGTCAGCTCCTTGGGGGTGGGGGAAAGGGAAGGGGACACGGTCACCCCGAGGGACAACCGCTCTCGTACACTGAGTCCCCAGTCAGGTTTTGGTGCATAGGTGGGTGCACACCCCAACAGCCAGACAAGATTTCCACTCCCTACCCCAGGCATGCGACTGTCCTCCAGGCTGAAGGTGCTAAACCAAGAAGGTTATTCCCCTACTTTCATTTTTGGTCCAGCGTAGTTCACAGTGCCCACTCAGGCCCTCTTAGCTACACTGGCTACCTGCCAGGGTAGAGGCCTTCCCCCAGCATCTCTGGCCAAGCACCCAGCAGCATGCAGCTGGGCTAGCAGGTCTCTTTTCTAATCTGGTTTTATATTTTCAGGAAGAAAGATACTCTTCCCAAGCCCCTGAAGGTGCTGTGTACTTAATCTTTAGAAACTCATTTACCTCTGAATATGTTTCTTCCTAAACCACCCAAAGCCCACACCACCTCCCTCTCCCCATGCCTCATACTCAGCTTATGACAAGAGGAAAGGGCATTTGACAAATGAGGAACCAAGGCGCACTGGACAGTCCTGAGATATATAGACTGCCAAATACCCCCCTCATCTGCCTCCTAATCCTGGGTGATTTCTAGAAGGGAGTCATCTTACACAGCCATACCTTAGGGAGGGATAAACTACTTAGCTGGGGGTGCCACCAAGCACCTGGATGATGGGGGCAAGGCTCCTCCAGCCCTCTCCAAAGGCCATTTTGGCATTTGGGGGTCGGTCAGGTCAGTGGAAAAAAATAGAAGCTGCAGGGCAACACATGAGCTCTGGTGGAGTGAGTCCTCCCACCTGGAGCAGAGACATTGGGGATGGGATTCATGGCAGGAGCCCATTTTGGTCAGGTCTCAGTGGCTGTTTGTGTAACTGGTAATTCCAAGGTGTTTCGTACCTGTTCTGCAAAATTTGAAGTTTTGATATATATGTGTTTCCTCTTTTCTCACTGGTTTGGTCTTCCTGGAAAAGGCACTTTCACTGTCTTCTCTTCTAGACCCAGGGCATGAGCTTTCTTATCTGTGAGGCCTGTCCTGGGCATCCTCTGGGGTAGTTTCTTCCTGTGTGGGGCAGAGGCAGATGTGGGGGAGTGTGAAAGATTCATGTTAGCTGAGATACCAGATGTCCAGTGGCTGGGCTCTAGGACACCCCACACCTGAGAACTGCTAGAAAGCCTACACAGACACTGAGGACAGGAAAAGCCGTCTGTCCTGGCTGAAGGGGACAGGACACTGGAGCTAGTGATGAATGCTCAGCTCCACTGGGCTGTGTCCAGCAACTCCATCCCATGGGTGGTAACATATTATGGGGATGCGCTTGACTCCAAGAAGGCTGGTCTCCATTTGGTTTCCACCATGCAGCTTGGGAACAAGGAGACTTTGCCCAGGGTCTGCAGGTGACAAAACCTTGGTATTGAACATCCAGAAATCACCCCTTCAAAAACAGATGACCAAAAAGGTCTGAACCTCCACAGCCCCAAATGTCCTATGTAAGTGCAAGAATGCATGCTTTTGACTAGTCCTGCTTCTGCCTCTGCTCCCAGACATCCCATGAGTTAGATTATCCTCTGAAGGGTCTCCAGTCTCCCTGGAAGTCCAGAATAACATGCTGGCAATGGCATAGACAAGAAACAGAGCCAGGAATTGAAGCCACTGAACACTTGCCTGGAGATACTTGCAGAACAGTCATCTATTATTTGAAGAACTGAACAGGTCTAGACTGGAGCAGAGAGAGACAGGAACATGGGTCTGGTCAGGAACAAATCACTACATTATGGTAAACCCTCCTTGGAGCTGTGAGAGTCCCATAAATGATGCCTTTGTTGGGAATACCCTTATTAAGGTACCTGGAAAAAGGAATTCCCCTTCCCTTAATGCAAAAGCGTGTGGCAAAGGATGTGAGACTCTACTTTGCTGATCCGCAAGAGCTCAAAGAACAGGAGGTGACTGCTGGTATAGGGCAAAGCCACAGCAGTGCTGTTTTCTTTGAGCACAGGCATCACAGTATGCCTGGCTGCAGCTCTTCCATGTGTTAAGTCTTCCCTTCCTTCCAGTCTTTAGACATCTAATTTTTTCTGGAAAACTCTTTGCTAGAAGGGTATTTCAGATCCTGTTTAAACCATAGCCCATGAACTGCTCTTTCTCCACTTGCTGGCTGAAAAAATAGGGGTCTGAGCCCATGCACCTGCATCTGTTCGTGGGAATGCCTTGAGGCATGGTGCGTTAATACACTCACTGCAGACCACAGACTAGTGTTTCTTAGTGATACTAAATCACAGAAAATGACAACATGCTCCATCTGCAAGTGAACAGAGACATTTTTATGCACTGACTGAGCCAGCAGAGGAACATCTCACATGGCATAAGATGAAGGAGCTGACAGCAAGTATTTGGGGATGACCACTCTGACTTCTTCCCAACTATAAGAGACTGAGGATCTGGGATTGCTCCTCACAGATGTCCTTGCTGGCTGTCTGGGCTGTGCTGGTGGTCCCTGGGTCTGCTGGGATTTTATATCTATGCAGAGCATCATGGCAGAGCTGAACCATGGGCTGCCTGTCTGTGGGCAAGGCTGTGTGCTCTGGGGGCTGTCACCATAGCTGGGTGGTGATGGGGGGGACATATCTTAGCTCTGCTATGGCTCCTCTGCACCTGCAAACCCGGAGCCAGGTCTACTCTAGAGAAGTTTTACTATCCTTTGTCCAAGAATACACTGTTCTCATGGACTTGCAAGTGGAGGCCTCACCAGCATCGATCAGGACTGCTCATCCAAGTAACCACAACAGGATTCTGGAGTAAACTACAGATAAACACCGCTACTCAGCTTCCTGCCTTGCACTGAGGTTTTTCGCTGAGCGATAGCCACTGTGTTCATCACTCAGCAGAACTGCTTTTCTGGCTGTGATCCTGCTCGGAGGGTCTCTTCATTTGGGGGAGACAGGATGGACAGAACTGTGCTGGCCTACACACAGCTTATTGCAGAAGTTTCTTTTATGTAGGATGCTTGCACAAAGTGGGAATGCTTTGGTGTGCAATTTACTTACCTGCCCCC
This sequence comes from Elanus axillaris, assembly GCA_026212715.1. NCBI lineage: Eukaryota > Metazoa > Chordata > Aves > Accipitriformes > Accipitridae > Elanus > Elanus axillaris. Next base: position 7,287,942 of record JANZLQ010000022.1, read on the forward strand.
ATTGTAGCAAAGCAGTTAGTCTCACACAGTGCAGTAGCTCTGCCCCATCCCCACTGAGCACCACTCCCTGTCATATGGTGACCCTTTCAGCCTCCACAGCATGGACACACTGAACCCAGGAGGTGGAGAGAATCTAAAACAGCAAAAATCCAACATAATGAGGCTTTTCAAACCAAAAAAGGCCAAAGGTGATTGTTGCTTCTAATTGGACATGCCCTGATATCAGGGTGATGGAGGTGAGATAAAGGCTTCGGGTCAAGAACAGCAGGTTGAGTGTGCTCCCTGCATTGTGTCCCCCCCTCCCGACTCTGTAGGGTAGCAAGGCCAGGAAAGTGGATCATCCAGGCTGCACTGCAGGGGAACAATTCTCTCAGAGCCCTAACCCTTTCCCGAGGGAAATGAGATTGGTAGGAAAGTCCCAGCAGATACATGACCAGTTGTATTTTTTCCCCCACATTAACCCAACCCATTGCTCCAGAGGAAACTGGGGCCTTTAAAGGTTGGGGTGGGAGGAAGAATAACAGAGAATTACTCAGTTGTCATCTCTGCCTCTGGCTCTTAGTACCACCCTAGGCATGTATCCTGCCAGTTCTGTGCCACAGTACAGTGGAGATAAGCCTGTAAACCTTCCTTGTCTCCCAGGAATAAAGGATCAATTCCTGAGCATCAAGAGAGCTTTGAAACTGCAGGTAGGAGGCTGTGAGAGCAGAAGATGCTGCAATTTTTGTGCTCTGAAATTCAAAGTAATTGTCCTTTTCATTTCTCCCATAGCCTGCCAGACTTTGACAGGTTGAAGCACCAGGGAAGAGGGCAGCCTAAGCTGCACAGATGTGCTGCTCTGAGCAGCTGCCTGCAGCTGGGACTCCTCTCCAGTCAGGGACTGGAGTTTGGCCTGGAAGACATGGAAAGAGCTGAACCAGCTGGGCAGGAGCTGCAGCTGCCAGCAGGATGGGTGCAGTCTGAGCAGTCCCACATGTGGCAGCCATCGCACTGTACTCCCACTGCTCTCTCTGGAGATCTCAAGCTGCTGGTGGGACTGCATGTCCACCCTGGTCAGCAGGATGAAAAACAGGACTGGAGGAGATTAGGTCCTGTAGCTTCCCCTAGAATATCCATCGTGCTTCAGCATTTCCATATGACCCAGGTCTCCTGGGAAGCCCTTAGCAATTGTAGCAGGTTTGCAGTATTCCCATATGCTGCAGCCTGGGTCAGGGATCTGTCAACCTCAAGCAGGAATGTATGGCTCTCTGCAAATTAAACACTTAATGAATTTGACCACAACACTGGATGGGTTTGCCTCACACGCTCAGTCCCAGGTCTGTATCTCCCCTTCCAAGCCTCTGCACAGTGCAGGAAGGACTCCGACCTAGCCAGCCATACCAGGGTTACTCTGCTAGCCACAGGAGAGCTGTTGCTGGTGATGCTTCCCCAGCAAGTCTCTGCCTTGGTATCCAGGCTGGTCCTTCTCAGACTGGCACAGGCAGGCTCTGATGGATGCTCTTCTGGTCTCTGAGCATGGGAAAGTGCAAGCAGTAGGGAATGTGGCTGGGCTGGCTGATGCCTGGGCACTGCAGCACAAGCCCTTTTGAATGGCCTTATCAATTATTCACACAGCTCAAAGGCTCAGGGGGTCCACCTGCAGCTCTCCCTCCCTCCCTCGCCTCTCCCCACCTCTCCAAGCCCTCTGACATAATATGATTAGCTGGCTTTTTCACACCAGAGCTGATTTCAGAAGATGTCTCAGGAAGACACCTAAGGCATGCAGCATGCTCACAGGCTTGGAAACAGCTGGAGTAAGCTGTGCTGTAAGCCACAGCTCGACTTGTTGGCCGATCTGCAGCACAGGGTTACGGGACCCTTTGCTAGCAAAGGCTTTGTTCCTTGCTGGGATGCAGAAGGATTGGGGAAAGGCCAGGCTCTTTCCTGGAGACATCTGCCCTGCTTTGAGGTCATGAGTAATTGCAGGCTGAGGCCAGGGAAGGATCTAACTCCCAGCCTTACAGAGTGGCTTCTCTGGAGCAGGGCAGCTTTCACAAATCCTTGGTTGCAGTAAGGAACTGGTGGATGAACTGTGCTATGAATGCTCCTGCAAAGTGCTGTCCTGGCAGCAGAGCAGGATGAGTACCTGTGAGGGGTGCAGGGCAGTGGCTCCAGATACACCCAACCCCTTCTGCCCCCTTGCCCCTTTACTTGTTCAACCTAGATGAGACCTGTCTCCTGTCTGGGATGTGGGCACATGGAGTTTCAATCTCTCCTGTGCTGAAGAAGTGTCATAGAATAGCTGTGAAGGCCAGGCATTGAGAATGGAGTGTATTATTCATATCCTTCTTTGCATGTATCTTACACAGACCTTCACATTGCATGCGTGCATGTATTGTGTGCCTTTGAGGGTGGCACCACCTTTGCACAGCTGTGTTTTGTGTCCCTGCACTGGCAGCAGGCAGGGAGGATTGCTGTTAGCTCAAACATGGGGAAACATTGATGGAGGAACCCAAAAGTTCTGTCCCTGCTGGTGCGATGGCCATGGTTGACATGACTGAAGAGCTGTGGTTCCCCAGCAGAAGGGTTGGGGGGATCAAGGGATGTGGGACACAAGGAGCTGGGGTGCCAAGGTGATCAGGGCCCTTCTCAGGTCTGACCTAGGCATTTGCCTTCTAGCTCCCTGGAAATCAGGTTTCCATGTGTAAAAGGGGATAATGACGAGCCAGCAGACACAGTGAGGCTGAGTTGAACTGATGTGTGGCAAATCCTCCCACCCAAGAACCACCATGTGCAATCTGGGATGCTCCCAGCCACACCAGCCTTGCTCCAGGAGACAGGCGATGCTTGTCAGTCTCTGGGCATGCATCTCGAGATGCCATGCCTTCCTCTGCCAGTCTCCTTGACATAGCAGAAAGTCTCTGGTTGCAATGTTCATAGCAGCCTTGTCAGTACTGGGGCAAGACAGAGGAAGAAGTTTTATTTTTGGCTGTGGTGAAGAGGGTGAGGAGGGAGAAAACTGTGATATGAGGAGAGCCATATCAATGGGAGATAAGTCTGGGCATCCGCCCCTATTGGCTGGTGCTCCAACCCCGCTGCAAGATGCTGGTGGCTTCTCACAACTGGAGGTCCTGCCAGAGGGGCTCTCCCCTTCCCTTCTCCCAAGTCTGTCTGGTATTGGCCACATGCACATGGAAACAGCACATACCATCCCTGGGACACTCATCCTCCTGACCGAGGGGTGGGAGGTGTGGGAAGAAGCATTTCAACTAGATGGGGATGGAGGGGGGGCGG
>JANZLQ010000022.1:7291314-7301959 GCA_026212715.1 Elanus axillaris
GGCAGGTGATATTGCTCCCTGCAGCTGAGATGGACCTTTAAAGAAGAGGGATTCTCGCTGCTGGAGCCTGGGCAAGGCCTTCCTGCTCGCTGCCTGCATCCCATTTGGATGTCACTGCCCCAGGTCACCATTGCCCCAGGGGGAGCAGGACTCTGCTGCAGAGGTGCCAGTGCTTTGGCAAAAGCTTCGACCTGAGCTGGCTGCTCATTTGTAACAGGCTCCGTATTCACGCTGTGGTGTCCGTCTATGAGCACTCAGCTGCCTTGTCATCAGCCAATTCGATCCATCAGCTTCTTGACAGGCTCAGAGAATAAAAATAACCACCCATTTCTAAGTGCCTATTATGGCACTTTGAAAAATGCCTCTGCAGGCGAGCCTGAATTATTCCCAAAGTACTCATTTTTTAAAAACGTTATTTTAATGTAATAAATTATTTGTACTGAAGAGTAAAAGATTATCCATGTACCCTGATAGCTCTCTGCACAGCAAGGGGTACGGGCTTGTGCCTCCCACTGGGAGGGTAGTGCAGTGAGCACTGGGGCTGTGGGAAGCAGAGGAGCCATCTCAGCCACCTGGGAGCCGCTGCTTATGGTCTCTGTGCTGTGGGGAAACACCAACGGGAGACCTGCAGAGCTGCTATTGCTGCTTAAAAAAGCCCACGTAACTCAGGGGACCTTGGGGTGGCCCGGCACAATGCAGCATTCCCTGGGTGAGAAAGGACAGCTCTGGCTGCCCTGCACAGCCCAGCTCCATGGGATGCCAACTGCCCGTGGAGCAGACAGCTCATCGCTCCCAGCAGAAGGGTTTTGCTGCCACTGCAGCTGGTCTGAGGTGGGTAGCTTCCAAATGCCATCACAGCATCCACCCTGGAGCTGGGGAGGTGCTCAGGATTCTTCTCAGCAACTCTACCTGTTTCAAGGGAGCATCATGGCATGGGGATGCTCAAATGCCCTCACACTCCTCTATGTCTCCTTGTGCTGGGCTGGGCCTGCCCGAGTGAGCCTGGTGGCTGGAATGCATGCAGAAAATAAAGAAATGCCTCACCTGGGCTTGTTCTGGGTGCAGGTACTTGCTCAGCCAGGCAGGGATGGGATGGGATGGGATGGGATGGGATGGGATGGGATGGGATGGGATGGGATCCCCCCAGCTCAGGCGACAGGGCACTGCACAGCCCAAGGCAAGCTGCAAGGAGCGGCTGGTCAGGCTTAGCAGAGGGAAGGGGCTCTCCTTGCAGAGAGGCTCATTTTGATGACAGGCTGAGGGAACCAGGAATCCTTCATCTCCCGGCAACCAGCCACCTGGGACCACCATGTCTTCTCTCTCGCAGGTATCCTCATCCGTACACAGCCAGCAGCAGCTTCAGCCATGCTGTCTTGCGCCTTTCAGTGCACAATACCAGCCACGAGCAGCACCTGCTTGCGGATGCGAGTGACCTGCTCCCTGGAGCAAAAGTGCTCCAAAAAGACCTGTGGGTTTTTCAGCAGGATATTTTCAATATCTTTGGGGACTTTTTTTGCCTGTAGTATTCCATGATATTTTAATACCTTTTTTTTTTTTTTTTTCCTTAAAACTGCTTTGGTTTAAGCTAAACCCCAAAATACTTGTTCTTCACAGCCTTGTCTTGGTGAAAAAAAAAAAAAAGAGGATGAAACCTTATTTTGGATGAATGTTTTCAGTGAATCCAAAACATGATGGTTTTTTTGTTAAACAGCAATTTGTAAAATATGTACTGAAAGAGGAGGAAGGCTCCAGCTCATGTTTCAAGCAAATTTTCTGTGGGAAGGCAGACCCCCAGCATCTGCTACTGGGCTGCTTGAGAGTGTGGGAAACCATCGTCGCTGAAGATGTGAGGACATGGTGTGAGGGGGGAGGCTGTGATTGCAGCCTCAGCCGTGCCGCGGGGGAAAATGCTGGTGTTCACTGCTGGGAAAGAAACCCTGGCAGAGGAGTCCGATGTCCACCTCTGCCTCCAGGAGGGACCAGCACAGTGTGGGGAGTGTGCGCTGCCACCCCTTTGGGTTGCCCCAGCTCCGCACTATTCCCACGCCTCCCTTGTGAGCTTTTGCACAGAGCCATGCAGGCTCTGGAGCCGCTCGTCGACAGTCCTTCCACCACAGGGGCTGGAGCTGGGGCTCTCGTCCCTGCCAGACCTCCCCTCCCCAAGTGGCTTGATTATAGGGTAGCCATTCAAATCATTTTAATGAGCTCAGCCTGCTGCTGTGAGGCACCAGTAACTATGGCAACTTCATTCAAAGGTGGCATGCGTGGTGGCTGTGTCAGGATTTGTGTTTCGGGGAGCTGATTGGAGGAGACGCGAAGGTGGGAGTCCCTAGGGAGGTTGAGCTTGTTTGCACAAGGGGTTTCATTTAAAGCAGTGACGGGTGGCACTCTCAAGGGGCAGAGGTCCAAGGCAGACAAGTCCCCTTTGATCCAGGGACCCACTGTCCACGGTCCCAGGAGACAGAGCATTCTGCAAAGATGGGTGTCTCTCCTCTCCATCACTGTCCCAGCTATCACCCTGCAGGCATTAGCAAATTGGTCTTGAATCCCAGCAAAGAGCTTGGCCCTTGCTTCCTTCTGACACCCAGGGAAAACAAGTTGTCACTCCAGGCTGGTGGGGGAGCATTGCCAGTCTGAGAGCAGGGTGAAGCCCATGGTCCCACCTGAGGCAACACATCGAACCCTGCACTGTGCCACTCACTCTTTGCCACCCCAGCCATGCTGTTCATCTCGCTTACACCCAGGGCAGTCCTAAGGCACTCACAGAAATTATGGGGTTTATGTCTGCTTTATATTAGCATCATGGAGAGCTGGAGCAGCATATTTTCCTAGTAAATCACTGCCATCCCACTCTGGGCTGGCTCACACAGGGCACTGGATTCAGGGAGGAAATAATTCTTACATTTCAGTGCCACTGGCAACCATAAAACCTCTGTCCAGCTGCTACAAACCTCTGCAGTCACATAGTTTATGCAGGTAAAATAAACAGGGTGTGGGCTGCACCACTGCCCAGCAGGTTAAATTGTGGGCCCAACCCCTGCATGGTATTGCCTGAATCCAGCTGGTATCCTTCCACAGCACAGCTGTGAGAAAGCTTTTTCCCTGTGGGAAGCATGGGTGAGGCCACCTTGTTTTGAAAGAAAATGTTGCTTGGATGCAGAGTGTGCCTGGGGAAGGGCATCACGTCCCTTGGTGCCTGGTTTGCTGAGCACTCATCCACTTGCTGCTGCGCTGGCCTGGGCAGTGCTTCCCAGGCAAACCCCTGGCACTAGCACAAGGTGGCTTTAAACTCTTCCCTTTGGGTAGCGTGTGTCTGCACTCTACCACTCCATGGTGTGAGAAGATGCCACAAAATATAGATCCTCCCAGATCAAAGCTCACCACGTAGTCCTGTCAATGGCGTTGCAGAGCTTGCCACAGAAATTTGCTTGCTTGTACCAGTGGCCTAATTTCCCTCTCAGTCTCTTTAGTGTAAACAAATCCTACAGAAACCACAGCTTTTCTATAGGCCCTACTTCTAATATGCCATTAGATGCCCACTGAGAATCAGGGTGGTAAAATTATTCCAGATTCACACGTGTGTATCTTGGATTAGTGTCTGGTCTCAGATGAATTTCTCAAGTCCCAGTGAGGTGTAAGGATTCTTTTAAGCACCTCCTGGATTGCATCAGCAATAAATTTGTGTTTATAGGCTCGGTAGCTGAAGCCTGCTTTTAGGGGAAATGTGAATGAACAGAGAATGCAGGCTGGGTGGAAAAATGGGGATTTCAAGGGTCACAGGTTGCAGCAAAGAAAACCCTCCTTGTGGATACCGTACCTTGAAGTCAGCTCAACCTCAGACTTGTAGAAGTAAGCAAAAAAAGAAATGTTCTTAACATATCTCTGAATCTCAAAAAAAGTTCCCTGCTCAGGCTGGAGCTGTTCCTGACTTTGTCTCCTTGCCCATTTTAATTAATCCAGCTAGGATCACAGTTACTGGGAACGCAGCATAGGAGAGGCACATAGATGAGAAGTCAGGATGGAAGCACAGTAGGAATTTTTGGATTAATTTTGTTTTTTTCCACTGGAAAATGCTGATTTTTTCAAAACTGACACTTATTTTAAGAGAAGGTCAGTTTTGATTAATTTATTGAGTCAGAAAAAAATTTGGAAGGAGTTCTGAATTTGTCAAAATGAAGTGTTTTGACATTCTCAAAGGATTAAAAAAAATATATTTTCCAGTTCAGATGACCTCTTGTTTAGAAATTTAAGCTAATTATAATTAAACATTTCAAAAAGATGAATACTTGGAAATCAGACTTGGAAGGGAGACTCTCAGCTCATGAGTGTCTTTAAGATTTTGACTTTTCAGGACAAGCTGTGGTGGAATCCTTTGTGCAGTCTGAGACATTGACACTTCTCCTCACCTCAGCTCAGGATGACACACAAGAAAATGCAGTCTTGTCCTGTGAGCTGGCGTCATCTCTCAGCCAACAGTGCAAAAGCTTTTCCTCTTTCCAGGTTCACAGCAGATGGACCAAAGCAGTTGAATCAGGATGACTGCAGCTGACAGTGATGGGCAAACATCTCTGATGGCATATGTGGGATGCAGAGCTCCCAAAAAGATGACTTTTCAGATGATCTCATTGGCTGCTGATGCCATCCTGGACAGACCCTGCTTTGCAGAAGGGAAGGAGATCCCCCCTCCATCCCACACAAGGTGTAGCTGCACCCAAAGAGCCAACTGCATTTGATGGTCCAGCGATTTGGAGAGCTGAAGTTAGCTCCCAGCTTCAACACATAAGATCATAACAAAGTTGTTTGAAGCTCAAAATTCCAAAGTATTGGGTACTGAGGTCCCACTGGCATCTGTCAGGTATGAGATGTTCCCCTGTGCTTCTGGCTCTTTGTTTCTGCCTGTGAGCAGCTGGTACAAGGTGGGACAACAATAGCCGCACTCATTCCACCTTGTCTCTCAAGCAATGGACAGACTGCGAAGGTGTCTTTATCTGAACACTTAATCTGCTCTTTTGGGGGCTGCACAGATCCAGTCTTCTCCCTTCGGTCCCCATCCCCAGCTGATGGCTGGGAGGCAGGCAGCCCTCGCAAGCTGAGGATCAGGAAAGTCAATGGGCAGCGGATCTGTGCACAGCCTGGCTTGGCCATGTCAGCAGAGGTTGGTCCACACTCTTCTGGCATGGAGCAGCTCCAGGCGAGCAGCAGGATGGGTGGCAGCTGCCAGCTTCCCCGTTCCCTTCCAGACTGGGGAGAGCCACTGAGCACACATGGCCTCTGGGCTCTATAATCTAGCCACAAAGCTCTCCTCTAAATTGCATTTGTGCTCATTGGAAGTGATTACATTTTCCTGGAAGGATTTGACCCTCTGGCTGCTGACTGCGATGGCAGCACTCCTTCTCCAAACGGCTGCTGGCTGGAGGCTTGGCGGAGTGACAGCCAGCAGGAGCTGGGAACTCTCTGCCTTCCCATCCTTGGAAGCAGCTGTGGAGGCTCCTGGCTTGCAGGAGGATCAGATGGGCAGAGCAGTACTCCAGTGAAAAGGAGGAGGTGTTTCACCCCCAGGAGAAAGCATGCAGGAGAAGAGAGCAGAGGGCAAGGAGGAAGAGTGGTGCAGATAGTCTGCACTAGCAGCCTCGCCAGCCCGAGACAAAAAACAGACAGGATGGAGAATGTGACACCATATCACATAAGGCATTTATGCAACATTAGTGCTGTGGGACCAGCCAAGGTTCAGGGGTTTGGAGGTTTGCTCAGAGCCAGGAAGGCTTCTCTGGACTTGCCTGGGAAGTGGGTGGGTGCTGAGCTATGGGAGAGATCTACAGCACTTCATGCCAAGCAGACTCACTGCTTGGCTTCATAGCCTGGCAAAAGAACTGTATCCGGCACCTTCTCAGGAGTGAGTCTTGTCCCTCTCCAGCCCCACAGAAATCCCAGGAATGTCTCAGTAGTTCAGACAGCAAAACCATCCCATTAACTTTACACAGCCCAGGAGCAGGAGAGAAACTCAGCTCTTCTCTTTGTTTTATGGATGCAGGTCCCTGGGAAGCTCTAAGGGAGGAGTTTCCAAGGGTGCTAGTGGCAGTAACGAATGCAGCTGTGGGGTGCACAGCTGGAGACCAGACATGTTATTCTGGGTCTTAGGACATAGGTCTTATTAGCTTAGAGTAATGAAGGTTGCTTTTAGCTCCAAAGCCTGTTGCTGCATCACCCCCTAACTGGGTATTTCTCTGCACCTATTTATAGGAGCGCAGCAAAGTTATGGATGGTCCAAGCTGCTGGCATCTGCCTGCATTCCTTCTTCCTGACCACACTGCCCTGTCCCATGAAGGGAGATGGAGCACAGCACAGGGTCTGCATCCCTCCAAGTGCCCTTCCCTTCAGGAAGTGTCCGTGCTGGACCTGGACACATCACAGTGCCAAGAATGAAGAGGAAAGGAAAGGAAAATGTTTCTTCTTGTCTCCTAGCTAGGCCAAATTAAAACTGGGGCATGGAAAGCACTGTAAAGTTTCTATGAAAGACACAGTTTGTGGCCAATCACTCTGCTCATGTTTCCTGGACAGAGGAAACATGATAAACCCTAAAGGTAAAACCAAACAAAATGCAGAAAGTTCATAGTTGTTTCTTGCACATATGGGTGAGACAGTCAGCCAGATTCAGTAAATCTTATCTGTCAGAACATCCCCAGGGTTCCTGTACTGATGCCCCCTTAAGCAATAATATGCTGCCTAATAACAAGAATAATCAGAAATTATCGCGTGTCCTTGGTACATCTCATCCATCAAAACACTGAAACAAACCAGTTTAACAGCAGCAACACCAACTTGTACAGATGTATGAGGTGCCCTAGAGCAGAGTCAAGCTTTCAGCAACAGCCTAGCTCTGGTGCTGTCTTGAAGGAGGGCAGAAAACTCATTTTTGAATGCCCTGGCAGAAATCAATTTATAGGTCTTAAAGAGAGAGAAAGTCTTCAGATGAAGTCCCAGCCTTAGACCTCTCCAAAGAGCAGGGAGACAGAAGCCTTAATGATTGCAGCAGTCCCTATGGTTTTCAAAGTCATGATTTCCCTCTCACCTAGACAAAGTTGGGGCAAGATGCAGTTGTTTCCTTGCAAACTCTATCCATATTGCCTGGTCACCCAGTCTGCCCTTGGCCATGGGAGAACTCATCTTCACAGCATATGCTGGCTGCATCAGTATGTACTAATAAAGCAAGATATTCAGTCTGAAAAAAACACATTCTATTTGAGTAGTTCCTGCCATAAATCCACAGGTGTGTAACTGGTTTGGAGAGTCAGTTCTTGCTGTTCTGACAGGGTTTGCACCAGACTGGGAGGAGTCTGTACCATCCTGCAGCTCCTGTAACACCACTGGGAAAAACCTGCTTCAAGGAATACCACCACCCAAAAACCTTCTCCCCGCATTTCGCTCCCTGTATAGCTGGACACACACCCCTGGACATGCCCACTAATCCCCTGCCAGAGTCCCATGTACTGAGCCAGGACAAATCTGATTATTCCTGGTGTGCTTCCAGTGGGAGGCAAGAGGAGAACCAGATGTGATGGCTGCATGCTGCTGCGATCCTCCTCTGCCACTGAAGTCCAGGGGACAGAGGCAACCCCGGCCAGCCATCCCAACAGCTGCGTGGGACCCTGCATGCGGGGAGCCCCCAGCCCGATGCGAGGCCGCTGCCCTCTGCCTTCCCTGCAGCGGGGACGGGCAGCTCCTGGCAGGTTCTCTCCGCGGGCCCTGGGAGCAAGCTGCCGGGGAGCAGGAGGGCTGTAATTACAGAGATAACTCACACCATGTCACCCAACAATGATACATGAAAATGCTACATAAACCCGTCTATCTGGTGCTCTCGATTTATCTTTCTGCTTCTCTATTTATTTCTTCCTCCAGCCTATCGCTCGGTACCGTGCAGGAGCTGGAAATGCCAGCTGCTGAAAATGCAATTTGTTTTGATTCGCCAACATCTCCCAAAATATCTCCGTGACCTCTTGAATTTTTTTGGAATGAATTATGATAATGATGATTTTTACTTACATTAACAAACTGCAGTAGCTCAGCATGGCCAGCAAATAGACCAAAAAACCCCAACCAAATATACATACATTACTTTTTTAAAATAATGAGACCTTGAAACAGTATCAAACAGGGGTGGCTTTTCCTCTCTTCTCCTTTTCTAAAAGGCATCAGTACCAAATTTCTACCCTAATTATAACAATGCTTCTCCTAATGAAAGAATTCATTTGCCTTCTCTAATCAGCTGGCTGGCTTCGGAAATTGCAGCTGATCAGTGTGGAGGAGGGGCTGCAAAAAAGGTTTGGAGGAGGCAACTCACAGTTTCCAAGGTACCTCAGGAATCGGGAAGCCACATCCACAGGAGGTGCAAATTGGTGATGCTGCTGCGAACTACATGGCAATGCTGGTCTGTGCTCTCTGGGGAATCTGGCTCCCAAGTCCTGGAGACCTTCCTGCCCCTGTGCATCCCCACTCTGCTTCCAGGAGGGGGAATCGTGAGCCGCATCCAGGGGTGGAGAGGAAAAAAAGCTGCTAATGAAAAGTGATTTCAAAGCACATTATTCTGTTCTTGTTTCTTTTTTTTTTCATGGGGAAAAACAGAGATGCTGAGCCAAAAAGATGGCGTCTCCCCATCCCTGGAAGGCCACAGGCAGCCGAAGTGCAGGCTCTGGGAAGCCCAGGAGATTTGGAATATTTCTGCTTGCTGGGCAGGGCTGCACGAGCCCCACACTGGGTCCCTGATGGGCTTTGGGGTATTTCTGCTCGGCGTGCTGGGCCGCACAAGCCATGCGCTGGCTCCTTGCTGTAGTGTGGTGGGACTGCAGGCTGTGTGCTGGTACATCTGCAAACTAGGGACTGAGTTTCTTCGTCTCACTGCTTTTGGACAAGGAGCAACGGGGCTTGGGGGAGCTACGTGGGGGATAGTGGCATGTGTCCCCTCACTTGACTTTTTCTCCAACAGTCCCGCCACAGCGGCACTCTGAGTCTCGTACTTCGCAGACTGCACCCTGGCACAGAGGTCTCAGCACAAGCTGCTGGGAGGGGACCTGGGACAGCCCCCAGCTCTCCCCCTCCTCCTATAGGAAACCCACAGCCGAGCACAGTCCCTACATATTCAAACAGTCCTTATGCCAAGCTCCATCCAGGTGATTTGTGAGGGCATGGGAGCTGCAAACCAGGGGGACAATAGGTATAATGATGATCATACAAGCCTTTTAGGACTTTTTAGCAGCCCTGGGTACTAATCTGCCTGAACAGAAGCTAAGCATATATCACCATGCCTGAAGGCTTAAAATGGTCAGTGGGTGTTAGCAGTATCATGATTAACTCATTCCGTCAGTGACTAGTGACAAACGCCCACACAACATGATGAAGGCTGTCTCAGGGAAGTGGTGCAGAGGTCTAGGTGATGCAGTTCACACAGCCCTGGCTTGGACCCACTTTCTGCTGCCAAGCAAGTCACTCATGCTCTATGTGCTTCTGCTGCCCTGTAGTGATGATGCTCAGTGTGGTACAAAGTATTAGGGAATCTTACATGGGCCACCACACCTCACGTTTCTGCTCTTGTAGGTGCAGTCACAACAAAGCAGTGTGGAGCCACCTCCTACATTGTAGGAAACTCAGAATTTCCACAACAAAAAAAGCTGTGATTAGAGCCTCATACTCACTTACAAAGACTTACTTAACAGGAAATAGCATCAGGCAATGTGGGACCAGTTCAAGGATATGGATAACTGGGTAGTGTCGTGGTTTAACCTCAGCTGCCAGTGAAGCCCCACGCAGCCTCTCACTCACTCCCTGCTCCCGGTGGGGTGGAGGAGAGAACTGGAAAAGTAAATGTGAGAAAACTCATAGGTTGAGATAAAGACATTTTAATAGGTAAAGCAAGAGACACATGCACAAGCAAAGCAAACCAAGGAATTCGTTCACCACTTCCCATGGGCAGGCAGGTGCTCAGCCATCTCCAGGAAAGCAGGGCTCCATCATGTGTAACAGTGACTTGGGAAGACAAACATCATCACTCCAAATGTCCCCCCTTTCTTCTTATTCCCCCAGCACTATGTGCTAAGCATGACGTCCTATGGTCTGGAGTATCCCTTGAGTCAGTTGAGCTCACAGCTGTCCTGGTCGTGTCTCCTCCTGACTCCTTGTGCCCCCCCAGCCTCCTCGCTGGTGGGAGCTGAGGGGCAGAAATGGCCTTGGCTGTGTGTAAGCACTGCTCAGCAATAGCAAAAAAACATCAGTGTGTTATCAACATTATTCTCATACTAAATCAAAACCACAACACTGTATCAGTTACTAGGAAGAAAATTAACTCTATCCCAGCTGAAACCAGGACAGGTAGTCATGGGAGCTACTGGAATTTAAGCCCTGCTCTTATGAAGCCTTGGGAGAGCAGACAATTTGCTGACTGGGGGTCCAAATGCTCCTGACTGTGAGGCTGACTTTGGCTTTGTGTTGGGAGGGACGTGGGCTTCACTGCATGCACCAACTTCACGCTACCAAGCAGCATGACAGAAGGTGCCAGGCTCATGTAGCTTTGGGTGGAGAACTGTCCTGGGTTCAGCTGGGATAGAGTTAATTTTCACAGGGACCTGGGAGGGGGCACAGCCGGGGCAGCTGACCT
>JANZLQ010000022.1:7302059-7322957 GCA_026212715.1 Elanus axillaris
GAACTAGCCAAGGAGCTATTCCATACCATGTGACACCATGCCCAGTATATATATAGGGAGCAGGCTGGGGGGTCTCTGGGCTTTCGGTGGGGAAGTGGCGGAGCGCCGGGTTCCGGGCGGTGAGCGGTTGCACTGGGCATCACTCGTTTTGTGTATTCTCTTATTTCTATCATTATTGCTCTAACTTCTCTTTTTGTGTTGCCCCAGTAAATTGTCCTTCTCTCAACCCTCGGGGTTTCAGGTTTCTTTCTTTTTTCCCCTGTCTGGTTCTCCTCCCCATCCCACCAGAGGGGGGCGGGGAGAGTGAGCGAGCGGCTGTGTGGTCCTTTGTTACCGACTGGGCTGAAACCACGACAAGAACCTGCCCAGGAGGGAGTCGATTTCAGCAAATGTGGGCCCTCTTGAGCCTTTGGGAGGAGATGGGGGGTTTTAACGTCCCAGTCACTGCTAATTTTTCCTTTTCTGTCTGCAGTCTGCACTACTCTGGGATGGAGTCAGGGCACAGAGATCTGCTCCTGCTTGTGGGCCTGAATGTCTAACAGGGCCATGGAGGCTCCAGCAAGGTCTAAGGGTACCAAGTGATCTCAAAGGTGCAAAGCAGAGTGTTGCTCTCACTGCAGTGAGATCACTACATCTATGAAGAAAGACCCTACTCTTTCAGGTGCCAGGTACCCACCTGGCAGCACGTACAGTCCATGATTTATAAATCAAAAAGCACCTTAAGTTTGGCCATGACTGGGCAGGGTAGGATGTTGTATCCCAACCTCCCATCTGACTCCTCAGAAATCCCCCCAGCACCAATTCTCCATCTTGCTCTGTCCTTTCAGACCATTGCAGTGCTGGGAGTTGCAGAAGATGCAAGCCGTTGCCTTATGTTTTTGCAAGTTTTTGGAAAGTGCAACAGGAGCGGCTGGAGCAGGAGCTCTGGGAGTGAATGGGTGGGACCAGCAGCTCTGGATAAGCTCTGTGGACAGGGGTTGAGTCTGGAATGATGAGGTGTTGAATGTGATCACCAGATGTTTCTAGTAAGAATAATGCAACTCTTTTGCTGTATGGTGAAATAAGCAAAAGGCTTTAAGCCCAAAATAAACCAAATATAGTTGACCAGCAGCACTGCCCCAAATGCACATTTACCCCTGGGTCACTAGCACAGACATAGCATGGACAAGTGTAGAGTATAAGCAAAGTTCTTTTAAGACACAAGCAAAGAGGCACAGTGTGCAGTGAGGAAAGATAGAGATCAGCCAGCAACCTAAGTGTGTGTATGAACACTGCAAGTATACACGAGTACAGTGAGGTTCTCGGCTCCTCCTACCTAGCCACAGGTGTCTCCTCCCAGGTCACCCTCCAAGAAGATGTCCTGAACAGATTGATCTCCTTACAGGTCTGCTTATGCCTGGGTGTTGCTTGTTATGCCCTAGGCTATATCAAATTTTCCTTCAGGTTACATGGCTGCTGAGCAGGAGACTTTGCTATGACTCAGGACAGCCCTAGCATTTCATACCATCTCCTGTCATTGAGCAGAAAGGGCTCAGTGGCTCGTACTGCACTTTTTACCCAGGAGGAACATCTCACCATCATATCAGGACCCAGCCATGCCAGGGATTGGCTGGCTGGGGTGACCTGAGCCTCACCAGAGCATATTGACTGTTTTCTAACCATCAGATACAATAATGTTTTCATGTTTAAATAAGATTTTATGATTACCATAGTAATGGCAGCACAAAGCAGCTGGAAATGAGCCTGTGAGAAGACAGATCCTAGGCAAGATTTAGGAAATGGTGCCTGTGAGGGTGGCACCGCACAGAAACATTGTTGCTTGATTGTCCCCTCACACTTTGTGAAACACCCAGAAGTTCCGCACAGCCCCATGTAGAGTGGTTCTCCCAACACGCACGCACAGGTGCTGCATCCGCATGCACACCAGACTCTTGCATACATGTGCACTTACCAGGACCCATCCCCGGCTGGGCAGACACTCTTGCTCCAGAGGCACACGTGGCCGTACTCCCAGCCCTCTGGTACAGGCAGGGATGCAGGGCTCACTGGCCCAGGGTAGCACTGTGCTGGCAGCCAATGATGTCAGGGGGCGAAGGATGCTCACATGCCGAAGCCATCAGCACCATGGGTGTTCATGTGACAGTCGCAGGGTATCTGTTTTCCCTTCAATGGTATAAATGCTCTCTTCAGAACAGCACATTCCCCGCCACCGCTAATGAAAACACATGGTGCATTTATGCAAAAGCTCCTTCTCATTCTTGGTAATGACATTGGTGGTGGCAGCTCCTGTCTCCTCCTGCTGCCTCGCTCCCTCCCAAGCACCCTTGTCATTTCCCTTCCCTTTATCGACAGCCTTTAATGGGATGAGTCTTTTGCCAGCAGAAAGGAGCCAATGTGTTCTAAGCGGCTGTCAAAGGCACTTCGACTGCATAAAGAGCCTCCCATGTGGTCTCACAGTTAAAATATATATACATACAACAGACAAAACTGTCACCAACGTGCCAGAACCATCATTAGCACTTGATCTTCCTAGCACAGAGGACATGCCTCAGCTAGTTATTTTCATCCTAAATCTTTTTTTTCTGTTTTCGATTTATTTTGGGATCTGGGCTGGGGAAGGGTATTTTATTTCCCCTACACTGCATGGAAGAAACAACACAGACCTGGTGGGCACATTATGTTCCCAATAAGGAGCTGTGGCATCTCTATGAGATGCTTTTAGAAAGCATCAGACAACCTCCCAACCTGCCTACCCCCCTGCCACTTCTTTGATAAGCTTTAGATGAGACTAAGCTAGCTGGGAAGTGCAGGAAAGGGAAAAACTACACAGCATCAAGAGGGAGCAATAATACGAGGATGCATTGAGCACGGAAAGGAGCTGATTTTTCTGCTAAATCAGCCCACGAGGGCCCTGCAGCACCTGCTGCTGTTGACAAGGAGCTTAGCCGGCAGACCTGGCTGTCTGCAGTTGCCATAACTGGAGGAAGGGTGCCTTTCCTCTGAATCCATGCTAGTTGTTCCCCCACCTGTCTGCTGCGAAACTGATGCATCTGGATCTCTCTAGGGTAGAGGTGTTTCAAAGGACTCATCCTGTCTGGTGTGCTGGGGACACCATGCAAAACGAGCACGGCATGTGGGCTAGTCACAGCAGCAGCAAGTTCCTTGTGTCTCTGCAGAACATCTGCCTGTGGCCTGTCTGCTTTCCAGCTGTGCTCATGGTCTCACCCATGCAGACAATGTTGCCCATTTGCACATGGTATCAGATACTGGAGAAAGGAGCTGGCTCACCTGGATGCACTGAGGGGTCTTGTGGCAGGTACTGCTTCATTGCCTGCAGGAGAGGAGCTCTGCTGTCATCAGCAGCAAGACATGCAGGACACATGTCAACATAGCAATCCACTTACAGGTACCTCTGCACCTTCTGCTGTCCAGACCTCAGCTCAGGAGTACCCACCCAGAGATATATTCCAGCAAATCTTCAGGGGAGATCACATCCATCATCTTCTCCATGTAGACATGCTTTGGGAGGGCAATTCCCTGTGCAAGCCCTGTGCTTACCCCCATGGACTTCGTCTTCCCCCACCAATGTTCAACCTTTACCAAGCAAATGTCCTGCCAACCACTTTTTTAGACTCAGAAATAGAAAAAGGGACCCAAGAACCAAGAGGAAATTTTCTTTAAGAACCAGAAGAGAGCCCAATAGGACAAGTTTCCTCTGGCTCCGCAGCTCTGGGAGCATGACCACATAAAAAAGCAACTGACTGCAGCCTGCAGCAGCTGCTTGCTGCTGCCCAGGAGCAGCCACTGGCACAGTGGTGAGGGTGTTCAAGACTGCAGAGTTCAAAGCAGAGCTTCTGCCGTCCAGCCAGCTTTGGTCTCGCAAAGCAGCGCCAGCCATGGCACCCTCGGGGCCGGGACGTGGGGAGTGCATGCAGGCAGCTCCAAGTCTCAGCTGCCCCCCCGGGAATAGCCACACGAGCCACCTGCGTCCCAGTGAGCTCGGCTGAGCCCGTGCAGGAGAAACAGGCAGAATCAGACCAGAGTGATGAATATGTTGGAGGATGCCATGCAGTTTCACAGACAGAAAGAGAGGCTAAATTCATCTACTAAATTATTCACTGTGAATTTTTGCTCTGTTCTAGCAGACACACATCCAGCAGCTATATAATAGGGAAATTCAGTATATATCATAGTAGTTAGACACGTATCCATTACGCACAACAGTTGTTAATCTTCAGTGAATGTATTTAATAATAGCTATTTATGTAACATACATTAACTACCCCTTTTAAACTGAAATTGAATGCATATTTGAGAACCTTAATTCAAAGCACTACTTAAAGCTGTGTCTCTGAGTCAGGGTAATAAGGATTTTCAGAGAGGGGTGTTTAAGTACTTTGGAATAAAGAAAGGTGACTGGAAAGAAAACCTTTAAAAAAAACACCCAAAGAGGTTTTTTGCACTTAAAGTCCCTCCTGGATGCAGACTGGAGCCATGTGGCTGAGAGGGGAGCCATGGGCAAAGAGAAAGCATGGAGCTGACGTGGAGCACGGCTGGTTATTGCAAACAAGAGAGATTGCTGAGTGCCCTGAAGGCACCAGAGCCCCAAGGACCACAGGCTTCCGTGAGGGATGAGCCGGGCTCTGCAGCTACCCTCAGGAAGCGAAGGATGCCCGAGGCCATGGGAATCTCCTGTTGGCAGCACTGTTGCTGTGCAGAGCCCAGCTGCAGCCCACAGTGTGCGGGGAGGGTGGGGAAGCACTGTGGCACCTCTGGCCTTGCAGCTAAACCCACCACAAATCTTCCTAGAAGGAGAAGGAAGAAAAAAGCCCAGATTCACAAAGCGCTTCTGGAGTCCACCCGTCCCTAAAGGGGAACCCATGGCACTGGGGTGTGGGGATCCTGAGCTCACCAGCCTGGGACCAGGGTTGCTGCTGGGGCTAGTACATCCTAAAACATCTAAAAAATCATCCTCCTAATTTTTTTATTTTAATTAACTCCTCCATCTCTATGTAACACACAGCCATTAGACAAGACAGAGAGGGGAAGGAGAGATGGTAGTGATAAAGGATCAAAGTGGGACCTCAGTGTGACTTGGGGCACTTGAGTTCCTCCCTAGAGAGCATGCATGGCCGCTCAGCTGCCTGGTCACCCAGGCAGCCAGGACCAGAGTGTCTTCCTTCTGCCCTACATCAAACGGCTGCTTGCTCCATTCTTTCAGCTCCTTAACAGCCTCCAGCCCCTCCTGCCATGCTCCCCAGCTCTTCCCTGCTTCCTGGCCTCACCAGTTACTCCCCATTTTGCTGTTTGCTTCCTAAGTTAGCCAAGCCAAACTGAGTTTTTCTGTGAGCAGTGGAGCCATGCTACCTGCTTTTCTCTGGCTTCACGTCTTGGAGAATGAGATATCATTGAAGCATCCTGAAGGTTGGATAGTCTTAACTGGACATCTGCATGGGGATTCTCTGTGGTCCAATACTCTGGTTAAGATCCCATCGCTATTTTTCACTTTGTGAGGGCACTGACTTAGATTTCCCGTCTTGTTTTATTAAACCCTGTAGTCTCCCAGCATCTGTCCTGTTGATTCAGACTGTCAACTCCCTCAGGCCAGGACCACTAGTTTCTTTACTCCTAGAGCAACAGCAGATACTTAGGGTAGTATGTAACAACAGGGTGAGCACATAGAGATCCTCTCCTGATGTCTGGCCAAAAGGGTCCTAACACAAAGGTGCTTTTGAACCTAAAATCCCTTGATGAATTTTCCTCTTGTGAATGTGCCTGAGGAGTTGCACATTTCCACTACATACTGTGTGAAGTGCCACCTCCTGTTTAACATGAACATGGTATCCATCAGCTCTGTGGGAAGTCCCCTGGTCCTTGTGCTGGAAAGAGAGAAGAACCAGCAGCAGCCCACCCTCTCAGGGCCAGACATGATTTTATTGACTCCTGTCACACTCCCCTTCACATCCCTCTGGAGATGGGGCCAGAACTGCCCAGGCTTGAAGGTAGAGCCCACCGGGGATTTACATGGAGATAGACTGACAGCTTCTGGTCTTTATACTTCTAGTCTTTATTCCTTTCCTAATAATTCCGAACATTTGATTTGCTTTTTCTAACCACTGCTGAGCACAGAGATGACATTTTCAAAGATGCATGTATTATAACACCAAGATCTTGTTCTTTAGCACTGACAGGCAGCTCACAGTGCTTTATTTAATTCATAAAGTTAGGACTGTATTCTTCCATGTACATTAGTTTCCATTTATCTACATTGAATTTTATCTGCCATTTTGTCACCAGTCACTTGATATCATGAAGTCTTTCTGCAGCCCTTCACAATTGGCCCTTGTCTTTATGACCAAAATAATTCAGAATCTCCAGTTCTCAGCTGTAGGTATTACTGCAAGAAAGAATGTTGATGCTAATAAGCCATCTGTGGTGGCATTCAGCACAGCTAATCCAGGTCAGCTCCAGAAGGGATGTGGGAGCAAACCTCCATGTTATCCTTGGTGGGACACAGAGTTCTCAGTATCCAGGTCGAACCACCTCTCTTCACCTAGGACCTGTCCAGGCAGGGATCTGGGCTCTGGCACTGGCTGAGGGACAGTGTCTCGCCCTATGCAGAGCCCCCAGGTAGCCTGGCTGGACACGGACCTCCTCCTTACCCCCAGCTTTCTGCCTGAATTTGGGCCCCTCAGACTTCCCAAGGTGCTGCTGCATGGACACTTGGTCCCAGGAAAGCCTTCTGATAAATCCTGGGCAGCTGGAGCCAAGCAGAGGGAAGTGCACAGAGCTGGATGTCGAGGGACAGGGCTTTTACTTTTCCTTGCAGTCAGCTTGGGGGAGTGAAGTCACTTGCTGCGTCATCGCCAGCAATTCATACCTGCAGAGTGCAAAATGCTGACCCACTGTGCAGCATGTGAGAACATGATTTTCTGGAGAGGTTATCCAATGGCACGGGCAGTGCAGTGAGGAACAGGCATTTATACCATGTGTTCAACCCTAAGCACCTTGGGGCAGGGCTGGATTTTCATCTTATGCTGGTGCCATGGCCAGCGTACAGACTCCTGATGGTGTCAATCTCTGATACCAGCAGAACACCAATATGGCCTGTAGTCTGGGGTCCTAGGAGAGAAAGCTTTCCCCAGAAAGATCACAGCCCCAAAGAAAAAAAG
Organism: Elanus axillaris; assembly: GCA_026212715.1. Classification (NCBI taxonomy): domain Eukaryota; kingdom Metazoa; phylum Chordata; class Aves; order Accipitriformes; family Accipitridae; genus Elanus; species Elanus axillaris. Next base: position 7,309,232 of record JANZLQ010000022.1, read on the forward strand.
TAGGGCAAGAAGATTAAAGAAGGAATTTTTCCCCAGAAAGCTGTGAAACTGATTGAAACTGCCTTGCCCACAACCTCAGACCAAGTCAGACACAGGTAGGAGCAGACCCCAGGACCCAGCACTTTATGTCGACCAACCTGTCACCTACCACAAGGATGTTGTCTTGTGCCATCCCTTGGTGCTTGCTTTGGTACCACAGACCATGGTGCCACCAGAGAGCATCACTCACATGTGGGTGATGAGAGGGCACCTGGACAGAGACAGAGCTGGGCCCAGTCAGGCCAGCAAGGTGGCCATGCGGTACAGCTCTGCAGACAGGCTGAAACCACTTATATCGTGGGGGTCCAGAAAGTTTTCCTCTCTCCAGGCTGTTCAATTCCAACCACATATGTGAGAAATCACTTGGCTCCCACAAATCCAGGGAAGTGAGCAGGAAAACCCTACTGGAACCAAAGCACTTGCAGGATGGATGAAGCTGGCTGAAGAGGATGTGTCTCCAGAAACTCTTCTTTGACATGCTGGGTCAGCAGCAGATTTTCTTCTACACCCTTGAGGCTCTGAGGACAGGGCAGGTGGTGGAGTATGCAGCAGCAGCATGCCTGCTGGCATTTGTGTTGTGAATGGGAAGGGACTACCTTCCCCTTCCCTCTGGTTTGGCCCAGGGTTGCTCTGGATGAGGAAGCTGCAGGGCTGGAGCTTTCATTTCATGCCTTCATTTTCCTCTGCAGCCACTGATGCCAACTGGGGGAATGAGCTGGCGACACAGAGCACAAACACCACCACTGTTTTTGCACCAGCGGTGTCAGGACTGCAGTCCCAGAAAGAAGGTTTGCCCTGGGGCTGGTTTCTGCAGACATCATCTCCAAGACCAGCAGAGTGTGTCAGCAATGGGAGGTGCTGTAGCACTTCTGCACCTTGGTGCCACAATGCCCGGTACAAGCCTGAGGGATGCTCCTCACTCGTACCACTGCAGCAGGAGCAGCAGGTCCCCCCGGTACCACCAGGCAGGCTTAGTGGGTGCAGAAGAGCAGGTCTGCTCCCAGCTGGGTTAAACCAGCCTGGTCCCAGACATCTGCCTGCAGTGAACTAGTTGGCTTGTGAGTGGGCATGCAAAGCACATGGGGCGAGACACCAGGCAGCAGACATGCATTCACTACTCAACAAATTGTTTCTTCTGGAGGTACCAGTGGTGGCATCATCCTGGATGAGAGGGGTGAGCAGAGCCAGGTGTGGGGCCGCCCAGAGCCTCCTGGTGAGGATGTGGAAGGAACACCATCCTGGGTCTCCCCATCCCTCTCCCTGGTCACCTGCCCTATCTCCCCAGAGCAACCCCCTTCTGTCTCGTTCTCTTCCACTTTCCCTCCCTCTTTCACTGCCCCAACTGTGCATGGGGGCCTGACTGGAGCACCTGTATTGACCTGACTGATGGGGGTCTGTGAGCCAGCAGCTCAGTCATGTGCTGGTGAAAGGCAAAGCTGACCCACGGAGGAGGATGCCTGGTGCAGCCTTGAACTCATCATCGCAGCCTATATGTGGGGCTGTGCTGGAGACAGGCTTGTCAGAGCTGTGGGTCACACCTGCATGATTGATGGTGTCATGCCAGGGGCACCGACACCCCTGGGAAGAGGCATTTGGCTGGCACAGTCACCTGGGGACTGGGAATGAACCAGATACGGCATGTGTGCTTGCTTTTCTTTGTGGTTCCCCCTTTGAGGCTGCTGGGAAGCTGGACAGGGAAGGGACCTTCTCTGCCACAGGTTACGTGGTGTGCCTGTGCTCTGGGAAAACAGCCTTCCTGGCCTCTTCTTTCCAAAGATAAGGCCAAGAAATCTGTAAAGACAATGTGGTTTGTCTTTCTGCCCAGGAGGGAGAACTTCACTCCTCTCAAGCTTAGGGTTTCTACTTGATCACAGCAGATCCTACAGCAAGATATCCAAGTGAATGAACAGTTTTGAGTGATGGAGGCTCCACCACGTGCCAGAGCAAGCTGTTCAAGGGCTTTATCTCTCTAACTGTTAACACTGGCACTCAGCTCCCTCTTCCAGTTTGTCTGGCTGTACCCTCCAGCTGCTAGCTGATATTTGGCTTTTGTCTGCTAGCCAGTTGGCTTTTTGGTATCTCTTCTCAAAGGCACTTCTAAACTCAGATGAGTCAGATATTAATGTTGTCTTGAATTTAACGGTGATATTATTACCTTGCACTTCTTTCCTCTCGCACTACACAGGTTTCCAACACCTCAGACCATCCCTTGAGTTAGTTTGTGATAGTTTCCAAATTTGCCACCATACTTTTAAAAACATGGACCTCTGCCATATCAGGGAGTTGAGTGGTTGCCTCAGTAAGCCATGTCCAAAGGTAATGCCATGTCCCTGCTGCAAACTGTTATTCCCCTGCTTATGGAGCCAAGAGCTGTTTCAAGTCTGGCATCTGCATCATAGTAGCTTCTGGTTTGTTCATTACCCATGACATCCATTTCAAGGCTTTTACTTTGTAGGATGCAGTTACCTCTCTTTGTAAAGGCCAGATTGTTCCTCGGGTTTGGAAGGGGGTTTTGGCCCTTTCTGAAAACCTAGAAAATGAAATTGTTTTTTTGCAACAAGAGCTGCATGGAAAAGAGATTCCTTTTAGTTCATTTGCAAACTGTGCATTTGTAAACTGTGTATTTGTTTGTTTGTTTTTAATGTTATTCAAGCTTGGAACAAAGATAAAGGTTTTCCAAATTATTGTCAAATTGATTTTTAAAGGGTTTGGAGTCAACACTTCATTTGACAGTATCGGAATACTTTGCTTCAATCAAGCTTTTGGATTTTTCCAAATTAAATGAAAGGGAGTTTTTAAACTGAAGAATGTTTCAGACCCAAAAAATCAAAACATTTCATTCTGAACATGTCAAAACTGGCCATTTTAAATGTTTTTACATGTTTTTTCTCCAATAAACAAAATTGGGCAAAATCACCATAATTTTGCAAAATACATCAGAGCTGACAAACTTGCATTTCCACCATAGAAAAGTTGCACAAAACAAAATTCATTATCTCCACTCCCAGTGTGGCATTCAGTGGAAAAAGACCTCCAAGAATGCAAACACTGGAATTCCCAGGCAAAAATAAATTCATTCGCTCTCCCAATAAACAGCATTTCCCCCTCCTAATTTTTGTTGATAAATTGCAGCTCACCCTATCAGCATGCATGGCATACAACATGCAGAGCCAACAGGCAGGATATGATTTCTGCCCTGCTCACCTGCCTGCTGGAAGGAAGCTGTTTAGGTCTCCACTGGTCTGCAGTGGTTTGAACTGGACATCACCCCCTCTGTGTCAGCACCCCGGTTTATCACCACGGATAATTGCCCTTCCCTTCCTGGCTGGGAGCTGCATGGAGTCCACCAGCCTCATTTCACTGAAAGCCTCAGATGAGACGTAAAAACACCTCGGCACAAATCTAAACAATATGTCTGCTTAATGGTCGCCGAAGGGGCATTTTCCTTCGGAGCAAATCCATCACCACAGTGAGTGTCAAACTCCAAGGGTTGGCTCTTTAGGCTGAAAAGGCTCTGGCATGCTCAGCTCCGCTCGCTGGCTGCAGCAACGCCCACTGCTGCACTCCCGGGCAAGACAGGGTTTATACGAGATGAGACTAAGCACCCTCCAAATATTAATGCTGCAAGTCTGAGGTTAATTAGTCTCCACAAATCAATGTAAGGCTAGCTCTGGGCATGGGAGTGACCCACGCCTGCTCTCCACTAAAGTGTTCCTGCTTTCTTCCCCTGGGCTCCTGCCAGCACCTCTTGGCTTGCACAAGGGGCGCGTTGTGGCAGGGGACAGAGACCCCCCCACCAGCCCCACATCCCTTGGCACGAGCTGCTCAGCTCTGCCCAGCCAGGGCAAAAGGACCCCATTCCCTCAGCTCCTCAGCTCCCTTGCCAATTGATTTATGGAGTGCGAGATTAAGGGCTGGAGCTGGTAACAGGGAGCTTCGAAATGAATGAAATCACAAGGAGGATTTATAAGTGTAACTGAGTTGCTCTGGCAGCAACACCAAGCAGGCACTTTGTGCCAGGTGGGGAGGACAGAGGAGCGGTGGGACTGCAGAGAGAGCTGGGACCCAGCAAACTGCCGGTTCTGCTGTGCCTGGGGCAAGTGGGCTGGACAAGCAGAGTTTTGTTCTTCTTTTCCTGGTGTGCAGTACACGACCAATACAGATAAGAGGGTGTCACAGGTCTTGCCTTGATTAAAGGCAAGGTGACTCAGCGGGTGCAAAAGCCTCTTTTCTGGAGCTTTTCAAGCACCAGTTCCCTGCTCTGCTGTGAACATGCCACCCATTGGCACTGAACAGCACCTGCAGGTTTGGTGTTACCTGCACATGGTGTTACTTGGGTGGACAGGCCCAGCATTACTGCAGGTCAATAATAACATCATAAAGCAATTGCAAAACACCTTTTTCAGTCACTTGCTTTCTTGCATGTGCTTCTGATACCTGAATTGTGGGTTCCCCATTGGTCTTGAAGCTTCCCAATGGCTTCCTTGGAGCAGTGGGACACCCCCCCGTGCTCAAATTTGGGCTCTCATTTCTTTACCACCAAAAAGACTTTGCAGTCTAACAGGGAGGTGCCAGTGCTATGAGCATCTTGGGTCAGGAAACTGTGATAATGGGAGGTCTGGGTCTCTCCCTTACATGTCAGTGATTGAATTTTGCCCTGAGCTCATCATAACCTGCCAAAGTAGGAACGCAAGCCTGAAGCAGGTTTGTATTACACTGGGCATCTGAATATGTGCGTGAGGTTTTCTGTATTGTTTGAACAGTGCCCAAACCCACTGTTTCATCACTTCTTGTGCACTCTGCTGTGTTTCCTAAAACCCTAGCAGCAGAAGCCCTAGGATTCAGGGTAAATTTTGCTTCTCCCGTGGCTTTGAACTCCTGTGGATCCTGCAGCAGCACATAGATGGAAAAGTGAGTGCATTTAAATACTTGCAAACCAGCAGTGAGGAAACCCAGCTAATCCTGTCTGGACTTCTGGCATGGGAAAACTGTTGCTTTTACCCTTCTGCAGCAAATCTCCAGTGCAGCCAGTGGGAACAGCTGGTGAACGGCGGCAGGACCCCACGGGGGTCTCAGGGCAGAGCAGCACCTGGCTGAGCAAAGGGAGCCCAGCCTGGGGACAGGCCAGGGGAGCGATGAACGTGCTTTTCATGACAGCCAGCTCAGCACAGAGGCAGTCACACACCAGCCCTCGGCCAGCCCCGGCACAGCAGGACGGGCTGATCGAAGCCCGATGGATCAAGGAAGATCAAAGCTCCCCTTTTATCTCAGTCTCCCTTCTGCCTTCTTCCACAGCTGGAGGGCGTGTGTTCCCCTTCTTTGTAGATGCTCCATCCCCTTCTTTAAATCTTCACTTAAAGCCTTCCTTTCTTCTCCAGCATGCAGCTGAGTCCTTTCTGAGTATGCTGTTGTAATGCCCATGGAGGATCCTATTCTAAAGGCATAAATTACACTGCACCATGTCGGCTCCCTCTCAGTGAGCATCTTTTTCAGGTAACACTTTGTGTTAAGTGCACATTAACCAGTCCTGAACTGCTCTGGTATCACAGAGTGGCTCAGGGGGACACCCCTCTGCCTGGCATTCATTAGGATCAATGTCGACAGCACAGTCCAAACCAGGATGAAGTCTGATCCCCCCCAACACCCCCCCCTCCCCACTGCTGGGGCTGCCATTACCTAATTGGATCCAATGTAACATATTAGAGTACACATTATGAGATGACACAAATTAGGTTTGGCTCTTTCTAAGCAAATGAAGGGACCTCGGTTATTGTAATGAGCACAAGGAGAAGGAAATGCATGGGTGTCCATGTAATCTCCTGTCTAAGAGTGCCCTCTGGGCTAAAGCTCCCAGCCAAGAACAAGCCACATGCTGCTGCTGCTGACCCCTTTAACCTACAAAATGGGCTGGAAGTGCTGCTTGGGCAACCCCTTGCAGCTGGCTATAGCAGAAGGGCTCATAGTTCACCCAGGTCTTGAGGGCCATCCAAAATCCCATGACCTAACCCTGGTGGTGAGGGATGCATTGAGTCATTTACAGGGGCCTGGTTGTCTGAGGAAAACAAGGCATCCCAGAATATAACCAGTTTTGTCACCATGGGCTTATGCATGAGTTCAGTTCTCTATGAAGTGGGAGACTTTGCAGGGTTGCAGAGGCTTGCTGTAGAAGATCAAAGTCACTGAAGCCAAGTGTCTGAACCAGACGAGCTCCGGAGGGCTCTGTTTTCAGATTGTTCAGCCCAAGAACTGCTATGTGTCACCTCATCCTACTGTTGCCTTGGCCCTTTGTCCAGGATCCTGCAGATCCACTGAGCTCCTCTGGGCAAATGGATAGAGAGCATGCACAGAGCACCTTTCCTCTGGCATTCCTGCCTGGATCCCCAGCAGAGACATGGGGGCACCATATCTGGAGGTGCAGATATTGGACAGAGGGTTTCATTAATTCTTAACACGATCAGTCAGCATTGCCCTGTAATTCCTCTTGAAGAAGCTCTTGGCTAACTACAAGTGCAAGAGTGGTCAGTCTATGCTGTGTAGAAAGGGAGTTAAGGTGCTTAGTGTTTACTGTGTTTATAGTAACTGCAGATCCAAGCTCTTTTAACATCTTGTGGCAATAAGCTCCACAGATTAACCACACACTGTATAAAAACTTGTATCAGTTTTGAATTTACTGCCTTCTAATTTCCTGCATTATGATTTTCTGCATTTCCTGAGTTTAATTTCTTGCAATCCTTATCTTCTCATCACACTCCAAGATCAAATCTGGGGTATTTTCTTCTTACCACTGAGACCAAAAATACCACACAACCAGCAATTCTTGCAATACCTTGCCATGTGCAAAGTTTTCAGCAGGTTTTTTTAACCCAGAAAAAAAAAAACACAACAACAACAAAAAAAGCCCACAACAAAGTAAAGCAATACTGAACAATCCTAAGCGAAGCACAGCAAATCAGCTTCTGAAGGTGGGTGCAAAATTGGAGTTTCTGCTTAAGATGTTCCTGTTTGAGCAAGAAAATAAAGAAATTCATGGTGCTGGGAGTGTTTTGAGCAGATACACACTGTGAGGGCCTCTGTTTCTTTGCTGAAGGGAGTCAGAGGTGCTGGGGGGAATTGGCACCAACACAGCTGCTTGAGTTGTAAGAGGTCTCCTCAGTCTAAAACTCTTTCCACCTCATTTTCTGGCTGTTGTCCTCTGAGATTAAGTCTTGATCCAAGGTATAGATGGAAGATGTGCCCAGCAGAGGTAAGACTTGTCCTGTGGTCTGTAACAGACATCTCTGCTTAGCCCATGCCCCAGCAAGGTGAGCACCAGTCAGCACCAGCCTGGAAGGTGCGTAGCTTGTCTCACTGCAAACCTGAGCCTCAGTGCTTGCAGCAGTTCAGAGCATGAACACCAGGTGCAGGCAGGTGCCTGCAAAGGTCCATGCAACCAGTCGAGAGAGCCATCGATGTCTGGGCTCAGCTCTGTGGACAGCTCAACCCCCTCACCCCTTCTGCTCTCGGCGTCACATACCGCCATGCAGGTTCCCTCCTTTCCTCAACTTTAATAGAGGAGCGTGAAGTGGCAAACCCAGTGTTACCTCTCTTTGTGCCACATTGGTCCTGCTGCCCTGGCTGCAGTGGTTGGGGAGCAAAGCAGGGGCTGGGTCTCTCCAAGATGGGTCCAGAGCACAAATGAGTGGTGGCAGAAGGTTAGCACAGGGCTAGTGCAGGCAGGGAAGCCAGAAAATATAGCACTGGAGCAATACTAGAAGTTGTGAACTGCCAGAAGGATGCAGTCTTGGTCTCATCTTTGCAAGACCGAGCTAAGATGCTGGTCCTGGATGCTCACAAGGAAGATGAGGGTTTCCTGCTGAGCACCGTGACACTATACTAAAGTGTTCAGAGAGATCTTCCTTCCCAACCCAGGCAGCTAATGGCTGGTTTATGTCCTGAAGCGTGAGGGTTTAGGTCCCCTGCAGATTTTTATCCCATTTAATGTAACTGTAGATATCCTCTGTATTCATATAAATGAATAATCCTTTCTGAATCCTTCTAAGCATTTTGCTCTAGCAGGCTGGATATTATTAATCATAATGCTCTGCACTTAGGCAGCATTTTACCTATTCAAAGCACTGAACAAACACTGGCTAATTAACCCTCCACATGCCATGGAAGGCAATTTTCACCCTTGCTGCCCATAAGGGAAAGGTGGTACCAAAAACGGCAGTGAGTGGGGATTTGGGGCTAATGCTGCCTCTTTTCCCACAACGTGGCAGTGGGTGCAGTGGAAACAGGTCATTATCTCTATGGCTATAGACCTGTATAAAACTTAGACTTCCTTCCTGACAATTGTGGAAGAACATAATTTTATTCCCCCTGCAACTGACTGGCTTTTTGCACTGAAAGTGCAGATAACTGAAAACTAGAACTAAAAATATTTAATTAACTAAACAGAAATCAACATTCAGAAAAGAGAGATGTTCTTGGGGGCAATTTCTGTCTAGTCAAAGCAATGGGGAGTTGGGGTGGGTGGAGGGAAATGCCACCAGAGCAGCTCTGGATGGTTTTGCTGTACAGCCACCACCAGCTGCAGGGGAATACTGATAATAATAATAATGATGCTAACGATAATATTTCTGTGCCTGGTTTCCCTGCAGCATCCTACATGGACGGATCCCAAAGCACATTATAAATGGAGTTGCTGTTGTCACTCCTTTTGCACAGGCTGGGCTATCACAAATGCCATGCAGCCGAAAGCCAGACTTGAGCTGTCTTTGCATTAGGCAGCTGCTAACTGCCTCTGTTGTCCCCTGAGGGGACCAAGTCTCTGAGACACTTGCTAGCAGGGCTGGCACCATCCATCTTCTTTCCCTGATGATGAGGGATCCTGCACCCCTTCCTTCTATGTGCTGCTCTGCTTCCAGGTGGATCATGTTGGTGGAGACAGGTCTCAGTGTCCCTTTGCTCTTTGCCCCATCACATGATTTATTAACCTTCCTTTCCCAGAGATAAGGCCTAAGCCCACGAATGAGGAGGAGGTACCCCATGGACAGAACACCAGCAACTCCTCAGTGGCATCGTCTCTCCAGCCTTAGTGCAAAGTTCTCACTGCAGGATGAAACAAGACAGGCAGGATCTGTCCCTCTAGCACAAGAGAGGAGCTGACAGGGAAGGCATTATCAGGATGCATGACTTGGGGCAGGAGGGTGGGCATCAGAAGCAGCAATGTGCAGAGGGTCTAAGTTCTTTTAACCCTTACTGAGCATGGATATGCTCTTCTTCCCTGTTAATAAGCCATGGGGAGAAGCATTCTCCTGAGGGACAGTTGCTGAAGGAAAGGCACCATGCTTGGCTCCATGTGATCCTCCTCGCTGTGGTGGCTGCACGGCTTGCTGGCAGGTTGCAGCAGTTCCCCTTCCCCGGACTGCCCTTGTCTGGCCACCTTGGAAAGCAGGTCACGGGGATTTCTCTTTCAGCTCGGAGAACAATGCTCTTTCCCAATCAGATTTCACCTCCGGGCACATCTCCAGCTGAGCCAAAACTGCCCATTACTTTCCCAGCTGAAGCCCTCATTTTGTAGACAGAAGGCCGTTTATTGCCAGATAAATAATGCTGCAGCTTGCAGAGCCGGCTCAGGGCAGCACAGGGACATGGAATTGCGAGTCAGGATAATCACAGGTGTATATCATATCTCAGGGGGATATTATATCAAAGGCATGCTCCCCTGTATGAAGACAGCAGCTTGGATTTGACTCAGATATCAAGTGCTCAGTGAGCATGGCATGTCTACGCCTCTTCCCTTCTATCTAGTGCACTTAGCTGCCCTCTTGGTGGATTGCTACTGCCCTTATCTATCCCGAATGCTAATGCACCAGAATATATTTGTATTGCCCTGATGTCATTTCTGTGGCTGGTAAATGTGATAGATGAACTACCCCGCTCATGCTGCTAATGGAAACCCAGCACAAGGAAGAGCCAACTGAAATACTTGTAAGTCAGGAGAGATGTTGCAGTTTTCACTTTGGTACCTGCCTCCTCTCGCTGATCAAGAAGGAGAGGGACTTTATCTGTAGCTGTTGGAGATTGGTGCATGTGTGTGAGCATGGTGGGCAGCATGCTCTGCCGGGACCCAGCCTGGAGCCAAGAAGCAGCCCCTTTCCCTGAGCCCAAGGCTGGCTGACAGAGAGAGGAAAAGGTGCTTGTGGTGCTTTGTCATTGGCAGCAAAGGGAAGCTAGAAGGACTTTTGTGTGTGGTGTTACTAGAATGAGTTCTTGCTCTGTTAGGGCAGGCTGAGGAAGTTCCCTTTGCCTCTGGCACTCGAGGTGCTCTGGGGCTTTGCTTGCTTCAATCCCCTGCCATCCCTGTGAGATGAAGAACTGCCTTCTAGCAGGGCACCTGTCACTCCCAGTGTGCCTGGCAATCTTCCTTCTTCCCTTCCTCTCCACAGACACTGTAATGCCAAGGCACAAGGAGGCTTTGCAAAGCCCCTAACAGCCAAGGACTGAAGCACGTATGTGACCCTTTGGGCAGACATCTGCTGTCCTGTCCCTGACAGCACCCTGAGCCAAGTGCCATGGGTGCCGCGTATGCTCTGAATCAGCCCATCAACACATGCTGGAACTTTGTGCTACCTGTAACCAAACCTGCCCAAGACAGAGGGATGGACTAGATCAGTGCCCATTTCTGCTGTGCTGGATGATTTGCAGCAGTAGCTTGAATCCCACTGAAGGACACCTTGGAGGGAAAGTGTTTGTCAGCCAGGCTACCACTCTAATGCTTATGAGACCTGGATTCAAATCTTTGCTTCTTTTCAGGCTTGCAATATGGTCTAAGGCAAGTTGCTTTTCCATGCCTCAGTTTCCCCAAGTCATGACATGGATGGCAGCTCTGCACTGTGTTCCAGAGGCCAGAAGGAAAAGCCATTTGCAGAGGGTAACAATACAGAAGTGCGTGGTTTTTGGAGACAGTGCTTCCACACCACTTCTCTTCCATGCTGGGGATTTGCTTGGGAAGCCTGCACAAGGGAGAAATCCCCTCTCTCCCTTGGTCTGCTCAGTTGTTACCCTGGGAGCTCTGGTAGGTGATGAATTGCTCAAGTGGGAAGGCAGTGGTGCCCTTTCTGTTTGTGTGGAGTGTGTCTAATATACTGATATATGCTGCATTCATCCCTTTTAAATATAAATCAATAAGCTGCTATATTTCAAAGGAGAAGAGAGCACAGGCCAGTCAATGTGCAGTATAAATGTCTTCATTCCCCGGGGTCCCCCTGGCTGGACTTGGAGGGCTGTAGCACACAGTCACCGAGGGTGAGGAGACGTGCTCCGGCCTTTCCAGGGAGCTGTAGAGTGCCAAGAAGTAAGTAAAAACATGTCAGGGTTTTCCCTGTGTCCTGATTCTGCCAGGATCCTCAGCAGCAGCTGTGCACCAAACTAGCCTGGTGGCTGGCCTCCAGGAAGGCACCTGCACTCTTGCTAACCAAATTTGCACAAGACATGGGGCCAAACAGTTCAGTACCCCTTTGTGCTGTGCAGCCTGGATCATTTGCAGCAGCTCAAACCCCATATTTCACTTTTCCCTTGCCTCAGTCCAGTGGGTGTGGGGCTCTATACATGTGGGTGTAGTGTGTGACTCAAGTTGTGATGCTCTGTTATAGCATCCTATGCTCTGGAAGAGGAGTGAGGGCCTCACTTGCATTTATGTCTAAGCTGCTGGAGCATCTATCCTTTTCACTAGGTCTCCAGGTGTTAGGGACCTTGGGGTACACATGCAATTGTGGATCTGGGCCATCCTTTCTCCAGAGACTGTATCCCCCTCCATCCTTTGCCCCTATGCCTTAGCCTGGAAAGCCTCCTGGGCATGGGCTGTGGCTGCTCCTACACAACAAGATGCTACACCCCAGGGCAGACCCCAGCCACCACATGTCCCTCCTGGCAGCTGAACGTGCAGGAGCTGTGGGCTCAGCTGGATGATCATCCTGGGATGAAACGTCTCCCTGGCCCCAGGGACAGTGCTGGGAACTGGCACCCAAGCCCGGGCGGAGCAGGGACATCAGCTCTTCCTGGCAGAAACTTGTTGTGGCTCAGATATCTAACGCGTGTAGTACAGTCAGATTTTCCTCTTTCATTTCCTACCGCTGTCACGCCTGTCTGTCTGTACCCACGCAGGGGCTCTCATCTGCCACCGCCAGCCGGAGGATGAGCTCTCAAGGGTCAGCACAGTTAAAGCAAAACCTCTCGACAGTGCAGGAAAGGTGCTGAATGATGCCTCCAGCCACTACTGCTGGTGCATGAACACATCCACTCCTTGCTGCCTGTTATTCTGCTGAGAGCTGGGCAATACTGCTGATGTTATTAACATTATAGTTTAAAGAAAAATAATAAAATCTACTCTGCACAATTGCAAAATGGTTGCAGATCCAAGAACTGCTAATTATACAGCAGTTTCAGATCTAGACTATTATTTATGATCAAAAAATGTCAATTTGTATAGACTCCAACATTTCACCTACTAAAAAGCTCACCCATTAATTCATGTTGCATTTAAATGTTCATTTTAGGCCAGATTTCTCTGGTTAATGCACATGATTCTCTTTCAAGTCCTTTGGAAGCCAGAGCTGAAGTTGAAAAGAAGTGGCCCTTTTTCTGGAATCTTCTGCTGAGAAAAAATGTTAATTATCTCTCAATATTTTATTAATAATCAATTTCTTATGATTATTTTTTTAATGAGATGTCATTACATAAATGCCCTCATTTTCTGGAGTGCATTTGGTATTTGTAAGAGTCTGCAATACAGAGTTTGCATGAATAATTCCCATTCAATTGACTATTCCCAAACTGTTCACTTCAATCCTCCACTATTTATTACTCGAGATGTGTGGTTGGCCACTCCACTTGCTGGGTATAATTGCTAATTGGATGACTGTAGTTTTTCAAACAAGATAAATTTAGGGTTAGTGGGTAGCACAGAGGAAAGCATACAACCACCAGTTGGCAACGTGGATAAATAATCAGATCTGGGAAATTTCAGGATCAGCAAATGTTTCCCTGAATCTCTGTGTTTCATTCAAACGGTCACATCCAGCAAAATGCTCACGCCTGGGCCAGGAGAGTCACACTGTGAGTCCTCTCTGAAGTTTTCCCATGTCATGCAATGACTCCAGGAGGGGGGACTTGATAGCAAGGTGCAAATTTCCCACCTTGACCTGAAGTAAAAGGAAAAAAAATGCCATTTGGGGATTTGTAATGGTATGGAACCTTTCAGGATTGTGTGGCTCAATGTAAAAATTAGAAAAAAATATATAAATTACGGATTTATAAAGACACAGATCCTTTCAGCACTGTGTGATGCATTTGTAGTTGTGCTGGAGAGCATCTTGATAAGGAAAATCAAATCTTATGCCTCAGGGCATGGGGACGTGTTTCTTGGGGTCAGGAAGCACTTTTCCACCACCAGCTGAGGATGGTCTGGATTTCAGTTCATTTTCCACTAACTACGAGGTTTTCAGCCACTCGCGGCGAAGGGCAAAAGCCAAGGACCCTGTGACGGCTGCTCTGACACCAGATCAAGTGCCTCTGGATTATCTCTCCCTGAGCCAAAACCACCCACCGTAGGAGACAGCTCACAAGCAAGAGACCGGGCAATTGCACATCGCACACGGGCGAGCCCGGCGCCCGGCTGCCGCGCTACAGAGGTGGGAGGGAATCC
>JANZLQ010000022.1:7330550-7345018 GCA_026212715.1 Elanus axillaris
GACCTGAACTAGCCAAGGAGCTATTCCATACCATGTGACACCATGCCCAGTATATATATAGGGAGCAGGCTGGGGGTTCTCTGGGCTTTCGGTGGGGAAGTGGCGGAGCGCCGGGTTCCGGGCGGTGAGCGGTTGCACTGGGCATCACCCGTTTTGTGTATTCTCTTATTTGTATCGTTATTGTTTCAACTTCTCTTTTTGTGTTGCCCCAGTAAATTGTCCTTCTCTCAACCCTCAGGGTTTCAGGTTTCTTTCTTTTTTTCCCTGTCTGGTTCTCCTCCCCATCCCACCGGAGGGGGGTGGGGAGAGTAGCGAGCGGCTGCGTGGTCCTTTGTTACCGGCTGGGCTGAAACCACGACAGTACCCCATCCTGTATCCTGATTCACAGCAGCACCATGTGTGAAGAGAGCAGCAGACATCTCAGCACAAAGGGGACAAGAAGCCAAAACTCTCACCTAGCCTGGATTCAGGCTGGTCACCTCCTCGTTACAGCAAACAGCACTTACAAGAGTTTTTTCTCCATGCAATTAGGGACAATTGACAGTATGGCCCATCGTAACATTTCCAGAGCTCCCCACTCTCACTAATAGTGTATGTATGTCCCACTTTCTGGAAGGACCGGGCCTTGTCTGAGCATGAGTCTCACAGACTTTTAATGAGTGTCTTTGGAAAAGTGCAAAACAATACATTCGCAAAACGCATTTGGTGATTTCTGTCAAGTGCCTCTCTGCAGTGACAGGCACATTAATACTTCTATGAATCTGGCCCCAGATTACCTTAATATCTTTGCAGATTGGAAGCTGTGAGAGTAATTGATTCTTCACTTCATTAGTTAAACTGAAAAAGGAATTAAGAATTACTGAGGGTATGACAAGCTGGTTGACCAAACACTTCTTTTGCTGTGAACAGGTGAGCTTGTTTACCTTTTCTTTTTATCAAATGTGAATGATTTTGAAAAGAAAACACTAGGATTTAAAATGGGAAATCAAAACTTCATTACTTTTTAGAATTTCCTGTTGCTGAAATGACTCAACTTTTCTGTTATGTTACAGAATTTTGAAAACAGATTCAGTCACAGCAAAATATCTTTTTTTTTTTCTTCTTTTTTCTGGTGAATAAACTATTCAGCCAAAAGAAGCCACACCACTGCCCACAACTAGCTCTTGGTAAAGCTGAGAGGCCCCTAAATCACATAGGACCTTTGAAAATAGTTACTTTTGGTTGTGTTCTGTGCTCCAAAGCACTGGTAATTAACACAGCAATTCCTCCAGGGTCAGGCCAGTGGGGCATCACCTTGGCCACATGCACCCCTGAGCCTGGAGGAGGGTCCTGGCACCACGATTTGAGGTTAAGTGGAGGGAAAGGTGTCCAGAAGGGCATAGGGGAGGACACTGCATTTTCCAGGGACCTTGTTGGATGGAACTGAGGAACCTGAGCTGGGAGCAGGAGGTTCCTGAGTGACGGAAGGGGGTCTCACACTGTGAATGTGCATCCCATGCAGAAAAGAAATGTGCCCCTGAGGAGAAAACCCCAGAGGGGAAATGCAAGGCAGGTGAAGTCAGGCAGAGACAGGTCATGCAGAGGCACAAGTTGTCACCACATCCGTCTGAAAGGTGTGGATACACCTCCTCAGTCCCTGCTCTCACCTGCGGCATGGAATTTTCAGTGTAATTAGTCCTTTGTGCTGCTACAAATCCTCCATGGAGGAGAGTTCCCCTCCCTTAGCATGGAGGTCTATGTTAGATTTCAAAGTCAGAAATGAAGCTGACTATCCTCTCTACAGACAGTGGAGAGACATCAAGACCTCCAAAAAGCAACCTGCCCCTCCAGTGCCTGCTGGAAGAGGCGCTGAGAGATGCTCTGGAGGCACCAGTCTTTCTCTGCTGAAAGAGGAAAAGAGAGAGCTTGGACTCACATGAGCTTTCAATACCATCTTTTCCAGGCAGGGAAATGCACACCAGCCTACCTCTGGTCTGGCAGGCCCAGTGCCACAGCCAGGGCATTCTCTGCCACGGGGATCCTGGCTCCTCGCTGCACCGAGCACAGCGACGCTCTCCTGGAGCACCACCAGCTCCTGGGGCTGCGAGGCAGATTGAGCTGTTTGTTTTGCCTTGTCTGTCTCTTTATGCATCCTCAAGTCCCCAGTGACTCTGACAGCAGCTTCCAACACTGAAGGCATCCTTGTTTTCATATATCCGTTAAATAAAATGTCAGCAGGTGACAACACATGCTTCATTGGTGCTGTTCTGTAATTTAACAGAGTTAAGAATGGATCAGAGCCTGACGCCACATTTAGATTTAGGAACTAGTTTCAGTTTTGGCACTATTTGATACAGACCCACTGCACTGCATCACCCAATGTACAGTGACAACCCAGGCTTCATTTGCACTGGTCAAATCCACGTCCAATAAACTTTCACCTGTTGTAGGACAGCATCCATTCAGGTATACCTTGCCTAGCAAAGATGCATTGGTTGGGCATGGTTACCTCTCTAGCAGTAGTGTCACCTAGTAAATCTGACTCAGGGAAAGCAAGAATGAACAAGTCTGGGAGGTTTTTACCACCACCTTTCTCCAAAGGCTTGTTTTTCCTTTTCACCAAACCCAGATATGTTGCTGGCACAAGCCATCACACCCTTCTCAATGACACTGTTCATTTGAGACCAATGTAATACAATCTGGTACTTTCTCTTAGATGTTTTAATTTAAAAATGTGTTCGTATAACTGTTATGCAGAACCTGAACTATTAACTAAGAACTTTTCCTGTGCTGGGACCAGGAGGTAGGAACGTGCTGTATGAGCCACTCAGCAACAGCTGAAGACCTGTTTGTGGGGTCTCATCCAAAGCAGCAGTGCTGTCAATCCGAGTCCATATTTTGGGGAGAGTAGACAGATTTTTTTCCTATCAAAGCGACATGTACAAAACCTATCCCTGGCCTTTGCTCCCCTGAGTTCTGCCTAATGCTGTGGAAGATCCCCACAGCCAATGGTTGTCTCCTGGTGAGCATTCAATTTATTAATCTTGCATTTTGTAGCTGAAATAAGAAAAAATCAGTGCACTCTGTGTGGGGGGAGTATTTTACACCATTGTCGTCTAGCAATCCTTGCTTTCAGCTGACACTGCTCATCATGATTAAAAATATGAAATTTTTAATACCAGTTACCATGGCCATGAACTTCATTTCTATTGTAGTGTATTCACATCTATTCTTTTGTTCATTCTGCAGCACACAAGCTGCTGGACTCCTGACTGGCTGCCTGGTGGTAAGTGAACTGCCCTGATATTCTCTTTAAAAGCAAGCAGAGACAACCCTTTTTTATATTTATCATTACAGTACTGTGGGTCTGTGAAGTATCAATTAGCTGTGTTGATTTTTCAACTCTTTAAACCACCATGTAAGCACAGTGGTGAGGGGCTTAACCCAGCTATCACCTTCCTGCATCCTCTGTGTGATGTTAATTTATTTCCATACAGGTTATTTGCAGAACAGGAGCTGGCATTTTGGCTTGCTTATCTCTAACACAGTAGCTGGATTTGCTGTCTTTCTAAAACTTCTCCACACTCTGGCCATACTTACTGCTGTTTCTCCACAGATGAAAACATTGGTTATGCCAACCTTGGTGCCATCAGAGATTGTTGTGAAATTCTGGTGAAAACTAGTGGCAAACAATTGCCTGAATACACAGTGTCTTCCAACAGGCATGCTGAAGGTGTATAAAGCCTTCACTTTTTCAAACAGCCCTTCCCAGGATCCTGTTGATGCAGCACGAACAGAAGAGCGTTAATCATCAGCCATTTCTCCCTGAAACTCTTCTCTGCAGGTCATGGGAAATGTCCCCCTGTGACATACTTAGTTAATTAATTTGTGTCTATATGCATGAGAATAATTGAGTCTTTTTTTTTTTTTTTCCCATGGTGTTTAGCAAGTATCTTCACTCTGTTGTTCTGGCTGCATATGCAGGGCTAAGCAGAGCAATAAGCCCACCTTCGCCTCTGCTGTGTGGGTGAGGGGAATTTGGGGATAGCTCTGGACTACGTGCTTGTGTGGATGACATCTCCCACCCTGTCTCACACCCAGACCCATGAGTTTTGGGTCCATCGTATGCAGTGGATGCTCCCCATGACCTCCCTGCCTAAGCACTGCACACCCTCTGGCAGCACTGGCGCTGCACTGGTGGGTTTGCTCTTCTTGGTGAACTCAAATAGATTTCTCAAGAGCTCATTCTGGGTCTGGAGTGGTCTGTCCTAACACTGTGTCCTGGCTCCCCATCACAGCCCAGCATCCCATCAAGGACCCATTTACAATTCCCAAAATTACAGAACTCAGGCTAGGTTTGTCACAGACTCCTCTCTGCATTCACCTCCTTTTTGTATTCTTTGTGATAAACATCTCTTTCAGAGGTTCATTATCACGTGAAGTGCAGCTCTCCGCAGGAGCCAGTGCTGCGGTTTCACAATCTCCTCTGCTCGAGTTTGTTGAACACTATTAAAACTATCAAGTGCTTCAGAGCCAGCTATTGTCAGAAAATAGGGTTACCTCCCGAGTGCCTCCCTTTTGGCTGGCAGACAGAGCAAAGCACTGTTTAACCTTGTCCAGCTGCCCTCTGCCTTTCTGGAGGGCTTTGGCTCTGAGGGGCTGTTGACTTGACTCACTCATTCAGCGTGCTTTCTTGGCTCGCTTTATTCCTGGCATCATGGCCAAGCTCCAAGGAGGTCATGTTCCTGCTCACATTGATTTGTGCCCCATAGCACAACCCTTTAAGCAACACAATGGCTCATTCCAGCACTGCACAGATGCAGAGGTCCCCACTCAAGGATGGACCCTTTGCTTCATCCCTTCCCGTGTCCCTCAGCCGTTTCCACAAAGGAGACAAATGGAGCCAGGCACTTCAGTGGCTTCTTTATGAGCAAATATGACAAAAGTAAGCAACCGCTTTGCTCTGCCCTAAGACAAGTTTGCACTGCAAGAGAAGAAATACTAAGGTGAGCTTGGGAGGTCCCACAATAGGGAAAGCTGAAAATCTGACACCTGGCTCTGCTGGGGACTGACTGCTTCCTAACCCTCTGGATTTCCGTAGCTGTCATTGCAATCCAGCCCCCAGCCCTGCTCTTCTCAGCAGACAGAGGCTGTGTGCATCCAGCCCGTCGAGCTGTCACCATCTCAGAGTGACAGACACTTTACAAGCTGCGAGACAGACAGAGCTCAGCACCCTGCCTTCTGAACCAGGGGCTCAGGGCATAGCAAGCAGAAGTATGAGCTCAGCTTATACTGGAGTTGAAACCAGGCCAGGAATTATACTTGCAGACCAGCTGCCCTCTTTGCTCGCTGGCAGCACACACAGTAGACCCAGAGCTGCAGACTGCCCAGGGAGGCTCCCTTGACTTCCTTAGAGAGGACATCTCCACAGACATATCCAAAAAACTGCTGTCCCAGCAAAGCAAGTGCCTAAAACTCCTTTTTTTTAGCTGAGCCATCCACTACTTCCAACAGCTTCAGGCCAGAAATGTGGCTGTGGGTGGTTCTGCCTCTCCCTTTGCCTTCCTGGGTGAGTGTGGCTGCCCTGTAACAGGTCAAGGTGGTTCAATCAATCCAGCAATACTGCGCTTTGCACCTGCAGAGATATTTCAGGGGCAGCACCAGAAAATAAGGGTGTGAAAGGAAAGCACTGCAGAGCAAACTTCCTGCTTTGAACGTCCTGGAGTTGTTCATCCTCTGGAAAGGAAAACAGAACATGAAAACACTTCAGAGAAAACCCTTGAACAGCCAAATGTGAGCTGGTGTGGAGCTGCAGGGGAAACTCAGGCATCCCCAGACGTGAGAGTTCCTGAGCATCATGAACATCGCAGCCACCGACTGTGGGAATCACACACTGTGCCGGATAATAAAGCACAGGGCAGCACAGCACGGTCACCTCTACACTATGTGGGATGTGCTCAGCTTTACAGCTACAGCCCTACCCCTTGAACCATATCAGAGTGCAGCTGTACTGCTGGGTGAGAAGAAAATTCATTAAAATACATTCCTCTGAAGGAATATCACTGATATTAAGAGTCTATCAATAATGATTCACTAGGCCATGATAGCAATGAAATTGCAGTGATAAAGGGTGACAAAATATTGTAAGATATGTGTATTGAGGTTGCAGAGCAAATTATCTGATCTCAGAAGCAGCATGTTATGATGTGTATGAAACCATCTGCTGCCCACATTTAAGGCTATAGAAAGACATGGGGAATACACTACGCTGGTGAAACAAGGATTTTAGCTGGGGACTGTTCCCTTGGGATGGAGACTGACCACAGCACCGTGCTTGCACAGTACCTCCCCCAGGAGATCTTGCTCTGGCCATGTCCCCAGCCTTCACTGCAATACATGCAATTAATCATTAATGACTGGTGATGAAGAGCAATACTTCTCCCCTCCAAATGCCCTGATGCAGAGTCACTTACTGTCCAAAGCACTTCGCTGGGGACATCCCTTAATGTCAGCAGTTGGGCTTTGGGTTCCTCTTGTCATGGGTTCTTCCCGTCATTCACAGAGCAGGCTCCAGGCACAAGCATGCAGTTACCTGTGGCAGCAGCCAGACTGGACGGGCAAAACCCCACTGGTTGACTGACAGCTTTGCCTATGCTGGAGCCCTGAAAAGCTTGGCTGGCTGCTAAAGATGTGCCCAGCTATATATAGTGGGATTGAGAGTAACAGGAGGAGCCAGTCCAGGTCTCCACATCCTCCCTACAAACTCTCTCTCTCTCTTTCACTTTTCTCCAGGCTGGGACAGCCCATTCCTTCTTCAAGACAGCAATATGCAGTGTTGCTGGTGCTGCTGAGGAGCCCTGAGCCAGCTCTGGCTGCATGCCAAGCCCTGCTACAAGGCAGCAGCAGAATAGCAATGCAGATGTGCCAGGGAGGGCTCTCTGGCTGGGAATCCCCTGCCCCTCAAGCACACCCCATCCCAGCAAACCCCCTTTCCCAGCCTCCCAGACCCTGATGCAGACCAGTGCCGGGCTGCCTGTGCCCCATGCCCCTGCACAGCAGCCTGGTGCTTGCTGCTCACTGCCTGTTACCATCAAGCCCCTAAGCCTTTCCCTTGGTGCTCGCTCTAGATTGATGGAGTTTAGGATTGCAAGCAGTAAAAACCTGGTGCAGAAACTGCAGAGCATAAAAGCTGCCCCATAAAGAGCAAAGGCTTCTTCTTTTTCTCCTTGTAACCTGTAAAATATCTAGTAAATCCCAGCACATGCTCCCAATGCGGCATGGAGACCTAATCCAAAAAGCCTGGGAATATCCCGTGATTAGGTGCATATTATGAGCAATGGTTTTAGCAAGGCCCAGTGGAAGCTTGTTTCTCACTTGCTCAGTTTATGTGATTCAACTGGGGGGATCTCCCACACTTGAAATAAAGCCACCTGTCCAGACGTCATTGCTCTGCTTATTCCACAGCATTAAGGGAATGTGCTGATGTTATGACCAGGCTAAACATGTCAGCCTGAGGCTGGCACAAGAAACCAAGGGGGAGATCGGGAAGGAGAGTGCACTGGGAGCCACGCTGCTTTCTCCTTCCCCTAATGGACTCAATAATCGACTGGCAGTGGGAGTGAAAGTGCTCCGGCCAAGCAGCGTGTGGAGTGGTCTGGTCACCTGCCAGCACGCTGTGATGAGGGAAGGAGGCAGCCCCCAGGAGGTACGGGCAGAGCCAGGGGCTGAAGGAGAGAGAAGCCTTGAGTTGCTCGGGAATGCAATGGAGACCTGAGGGTCAGTGTGGGATTGCTGAAGGGGAGCACTTCACCCTCTGCCTCTTCTGCCCATAGGAAAGATGTGCCTCCGGGGTTTGCTGCAATTCTGCCTGCTGGGGGCATATCCTGCCTTGCTGATGCCTGCCCTGCCTTACCGCTGCCGAATCAGCAGTGCTTTGTGGAGCTGGGAGGGAGGGTGGGAGATGCTGAAAACTGGTAGCTGCTCAGGATGTGGAGAAATGGGTGATCCTCGGTGAAGGTGACCATGGAAAGCAACCTTTGAACTGAGGAGCCTTGCCCCCTTTCCCCTGATCCCCCTTACATAAAGCATCTGCTGAGGTCACTGCTGTCCCCAGCTCCTCCATGGTGGCTCCTGGAGGGCCTCAATGACATGATTATCCCTCCTTAGCAGAGCATTTTCAAAGCCCAAGGAGGGCTTTGCTCGTTAATCTGGCATTCAGTGCAGATAATAGGCTTTGAGACGAAGCCCTCCTGGAGTCTATTTTAAGGTGGTTTTGTAGCATGTCGCCTATCACAGCAAGAGTCATCCTGCTGCAGCGCTCCCGGGACACAGTCTGCCACCGCACGGTCACTCTTATCCATTGTTGCCTGCCAGACGAGCTCCTTCTCATGTCTGTGTGCATTTGCTCCAGGACATGTGAGCTGAAGCAGGGTGCAACCTATGGATACCATCCCCATCCCCATCCCCTACAACTGCCCAGCCTTGCTGGGCTTCTGCCTTCCCCTTTCCAAAAGCTTTAAGGGTGTCTCCTTCCTCTGGGTCTCCTCAGCAAGGGAGGGGAGGTGGGAAGGCCATCTCCCATCCCCAGCGCAGGGCTGGAGTGAGGCGTTTGCCCAGTGTCTTTGGCTGCAAGGGGTCACTCTGGCAGGGATGCCCTGCTCCAGCCCTGTGAAGTGGCCTGGGCCAAGAGGCTCTGTGCTTCTGGCCAGGAGTTTCTTTAGTAGCTGGGCAGTAGCTGAGGCTATTTCAGAAGGGGAGGCTCCCTCCAGAGACAGCTTGAGACACACAGTACCCCCCCCCCCCAGGATGGTACCCACACAGCAATGCAGGGGAAGGGAGCCCATTCTCATTGGCATCCAGAAATACTTGGGATGTGGGGAGCCTCCTCTCCCCCATGAATCTCTCCAGACTTTTTCTGCTCCTCTTCCCCCTTTCACAACTCCACACACCCCTGCCTTGCTTTTCAGGTTCACATCATATTTTTTGTCACAACACAAAGCTGGAGAGAAAGACCAAAGCCAGGGGACATCTCCAAGGTGGGTGTTGTATCACATGCACCCCACAGCCCTCCCTGAGGGCTGCAGAATCAGGATTTCCCACCCTGCCCAAGTGGAGCCAATGCATTAGCAGCAGCGTGCGGGAGCCCGGAGCCAGCTCAGCACTGGGGGAAAGGATGACTAATCTGCTCTTTCTGCGCAGCTGGGAGTCAGGGTGGGAACTCATAAGGCAGGCGCTTCGTGCCAGCCTCCCAATTAGGCACAGTCTCACCCCAGTCCCAGCCCCGGCGTGACACCTCCAGCAGCCCCAGAAGTGCCACGGCCACAGGGTGCCATAGTCAGGCAGCCAGGAGGAAGCAAGTCCAGGCTGGGGTCAATGCCAGCCTTGCTGCATGTACCGGCACCTCCCCATCTCTCTGAGGATGCCAGGAGGGCACCCGCAGGAAAGCTGCCACAGGCTTTGCCTCTCCGTGGGGGATATGTTGGCATGGGGAAGGCCAGCCCTGCAGAGAGGCTGCTGCACAGCAGAGGTGATGGCAGGGACTGGGCTGCGGAAGGTTGCAGGGATGTGAGTCACTCCGTGAAGTGCTGCTGCGGGCTGTTGGCCCTTTGCACACATCTGCAGAAGCTGTGTCTGGGCACGGCGTTTTGCCCCTTCCTTGAGGCTTGTAGCTTAGGGGTCTCCTCAGACTTGCCTGCCTTATCCATCCTGCCTCTGCTATCAGAGCAGGAGGAAAAAGGCACTGTGGCTCAGCTGTGCGGCACCAGCTTGTGCACAAGCACTTGGTGCTGGGAAGGGAAGGATGGTCTGGGCTGGCAGAGGGGCAGCACAGCCACATGTGTCTCTGGGGCTCTGTGGTCCGGCCTGGCATGCACTGGCAGAGCTGCTGGGATTTGTGGACTGGAATAGCATGAAATGATGCTGAAAATCCGGGTTAATCTGAACCGGCTCCAGAGGCCAGCTCTCTGAGAGCTGCCTCTTTATCTCCAGTGTGAATCCAAATCCACAGCGGGCTTAACTTGGGTCTTGGCGGCTTTATGTCGGCTCTGATTAGTTCGCATCAACTTCTTTACAGCTTCCTGACCCTCTGTTGGGGAGGCTGTCTCCAGATTTTCAATATTTTATATTTACACAATAGGGAAACTGTCCTCAGGAGTCCACAGGAAGGGTAGCTCCTGAAAATACCACCTGACCTCCTGCCTCCATGTGAACCACTAACTGGAAGATGTAGTCTAGCATCCTCTGACCACCAGCATGCCACATGGGGTGGGAGAGCATCCTGTACCCCCGAACCCATGCCTAAATCTGACCCAGCCATGTGGAGCTGGCACTAGCCAGGCTGTTGTCTGACGGGTGGTACCCCTCTTCAGGAGCTGGCAGCCAAACCACGTCCCATGGGACCAGCAGCACTGGGAACATGGGTGTACCCTGATGAGGCAAGTAAGACAACAGGAAGGCATTTGGGGGCTTTGACCTCTGAAGAGAATGTCAGAGAAAATGAAGGTTGTGGTTGTGACCCACGACTGTAGATCCTGGGGGAGAATCAACCAGAAGCCCTTTATACTGGCCTCAGCTGAGCAGTGGTGCTGAGGAAAGTCTGAAGTTTTGTGCCAGATGCCAGTAGGTCCAGGATGGGGCCAAAAAGCAGAGATTATGTCAGCTACTGGAATAGAAAGTGTAGATCCATGGATGCTGGCTGAGAAAAAAGCTAACATTACTACCCTAAATTATTTCTACTCTTTTCACCGTGAGGTCCCCAGTTGACTGTGCTGGGCCATCCCTGCTGTAGCAGAGGTTCATAATATGCTGTAATTAAGCAGGCACAAGTCTGATCAGTCTGCAGTGGCATAGAGACTTGGACAAATGCATTGTTAATCCCTGGTATCCCCACTCCAGCAGGGACAGGCAATGTGTTAAATTATGGCAAAGCACCAGCAAAGCACAGGTTGTCACCTGGTGGCTTTTTCTGTTGCAAAGAGAACTGCTCCAGCTGAAAATGATGGTCTCAGCAGTGTGTGCAGAAAGCAGCCCCCGAGCATGTCATGCTGGACCCAAAGAGCAGCCAGCACCTCCTCCCAGCAAGGGGACAAGGGGATCCAGCTCTGGCCATGGCCCAAGGATCTGTGACAAGAAACATCCTCAGAAGGGCAAGATGACAGCATCCCCAAGAAGTGAACATTCAGCCCTCCAGGAGCAGCAGCACTGCTTTTCCCAGGGAGCCCCAAGCTGGTGAAATACTGGTAACAAGTTCAGCTGGTAGGATGCTGCAAGCACCTGTAACTGTGTGTTACAGCTGAAACAATTTCTAAGTGCTCTTGTTCCTCCAGCTAGATGGAGGATGCTAGGGTCTGTGCCTGTCCTGCGCTGCTCTAACAGGGAGCGCAGGCAGGCTGCAAGTCACTGTCCCGTAAAGTGGAGCTCTTGCTGCCTTTCTGCATTGGGAGTGACTGCAGCAAGGCTTGGGTGCAAGGAACCATGAAGGCGCCAGTCCTCCTGCCTCCTGCCCACTGCCCCTTCCCACCACCAGTGAGAGCCAGGGCAGCAGAGGGGTTAAGAGAGTCTGTATTCTCCACCATCAATCCATCCGGCAAATCTGACGGCCCCATCTCTTCAACGGGCCCAGATTGATTTCTTGACTGGGAGCAATGAGCAGCTTCACATGAAAAATGAGGCTTTGCGCCGTCAATAGAAGTTCTAATTACAACTTAAATCCAGGACATTCTTTACAGCGCAGACCAGATTTACAGCGGCTTGCAGGTGGGCGTGCAGCCCTTTCTAATTAAAAGCAGCACGCATTGCAGATTGCTTCAGACAGCCCATCTCCAGCTACCCAGCACCGCAAGGGCACAGCCAGCTTCTGGCATGGAACTTGGAAGGGAGGTACCAGGCACCCCAAGGGCACACAGCACCACTTGCTTTGGAAGAGTGGGGGAAGGAAAGCAAGCTCCAGTTTCCTCCTTTCTTTCATCTATTCTGTTCCTGACCAGGTTGTCCACACTGGGTGCTGGGCCTTGGCTGAACAGCCCCGCAAGCCCAGCACCGTCCCCCTTGGCCCACCTCATTTCTCCATTGCGCATGCTATACCATGTGCAAAGGGCAGAACAGCTGGGTCTGACTGGGGTGATCCAGCAAGCTTGGGGGCATGTGCTGGGATATCACGGGAAGCAGGCAGAGAGCTGGCTGGTGTCCCCAAGGGACCATTCAGGGACCCAGTGTGCCAGAGCCTGGTGTGAGGATGCTCTGTGAGATCTGTCACCAGGAGCTGGGGCAGGGTATGTCCCGAGGTGATGACCAGGGAACTTTCCAGCTCTGCTGTCAAGGCACTCTGAGGCTTTGCACAGTCTGTGCTCTGCTGTGCCTCAGTTTCTCCATATCTGAATTAAGAGAAATGTTCTTCTGAATAGGGCTGGAAAACCAGAGGACTTTAGAAAGGCAAGGAGAAAGTGTGTTGTTAACTAGGCATTACTGGGGGAGCTCCATTAGAGGGAGGTGGCACATCTGGAGCCTAGATGTCCTGCATGCCTCCCCAGAAATGTGCTGCTGTGGGGGTACCCTCACTGCCTGGGACTGGGATCTCTCTGGGGAAAGCCTGTCCTTCTGCACAGAGAGACCTGGTGGTTGATGCTCCACCTCCTCCAGCCCCCTGGGTACTGGCAGTCACTGCTCTGCACTGCAGCGTGATGGTGTTTTGCAGGAGGTTGTTCTCTGCGGTGCTCCAAGGCTGTTCAAGAGAGTGTACTGCAGCCCATCAGCCCAGGGCATGCAAGAGGGCAGGATCCCTCTGCTAGACCCTGCAGGCTGCTGCACAAAGACCCTGAGCTTTCTCAGAGGGGTATGGGTGTCTGAGAACAGTGTTTCCTAAGGAAGCCCCAAGAGGTGCTGGAGTTGGAGGAAGCCAGAGGCAGAAAATGTTGAGCAAGTCTCCATCATCTGATGAGAGATCTTGGCTCCTTGGGCAATGCTGTGTGTCCCAAACAGCTTCCACTGGAAACCTGGCTGCCCCAGCAGTGGGAAGTAGCTCAATTCATCACAGGGGGCAGTGGTATTAGGGGATGAGCTCTTTCTAGTGGGTGTCAGCATTCAGTATGACCAGAGACATTGTCACTGTGGTGATGGGGACAAGCTAGCCCCATCCCACATGTATTTCAGCTCCCACTGGCTCCTACTGCTGTGTGGCAGGCAGCTTGAGCACCACCTCAGCCAGGTCCCTGGGCTGAGCAGTTCAGCCAGCCCTTATTGTTTCTCCTGGTGCTCAGAACATCCTTGCTCCTGGCTCTGCTCCTAGTGGAATGGAGAAGATCCTCCTGAGCCATTGCTTCTTCAGCACAGGATTCATGGAGCTGAGGTGGGTTACAGTGAGCACGGAGAGCACTGATTTCATAGGGCTGGAAGTTAAATTACTCTTGCATGAGCTGCTGCTTTTGAGAAAAGAAAATCCCTCAACAGAAGGGCTGCTGGAGCTTAGTGGTGATGGAAGTGCAGTGTATCAGGGCTCTCCAGAAATCACCCCTGCTCCTGTTGGAGCCTCAAGAGGTGGAGCTGGGTTTGGAGTCCAGAAGGACAATGGTGAGACTGATTCTCCAGAGCTTTTTCTAACTGGGAGCCTGAAGAAGCAGAAAGGTGATGCTGGAAGCTGCTACCTGAGGAGCCTACCTATGTCCTGGATCAGAGCCTGTGACTGCTGGCTGACAGCAAAGGGCAGGACAGAGGATCTGCCCAGTGAACAAAAGCAGCCAACTGCCACTGGGACTGAAGGGACAGGCTGCTGCGGTATCCTGCAAGAAAAGCCACCGTCAGCCAGGAGACAGATTTATAGCCAACAGCCGGTGGGATGAGACCCTGCAAGGAGCCTGCCAGCTCAAAAGAGGCCACAGATGCCTGTGAAATGTGAGAGATAGGAACTCTATGTTCGGATGAGCCAGAAACCGGCCTCATGACTCAGCCAGTCTCGACCCAACCTTGCCGCAAACAGCTGTGGGGGCCCAGGGCATCCTGGATAGAGGCAGAACCTCAGGCTCCTTCCTCCTCAGTCTTTCAAATTTCCTGCCTAAAACAAGATAAAATAGGCCATGTCATCCTGTCCCTGATGTGGGTGAGCAGCTACCAAGCCCAGATGTGACCAGCCCCATCCTGACACGTCTGCTACTATTTATCAAAGCTGATGAGGATGTCAGCAAAGTTCATCCATGTGCTCCCTGTCACTCCCACGCAGATTGGGAGTGTCCTGTTGCACTGAACCCGTTAGGATGTGAACAGACCAGGGCCTGTGCATCACGATGCTAGACAGACCAGTGAGAGTCCCTCAAAGCTGATGTGCCTCAAACCTGTCTATTATTTTCCTTGAGTGCTAGTGGCACAACAGGAAAAATAGAGGATGGGACTGTTTCCTGATACAAATATGTCCAATTTCTGCAGCCCTCAGGGCCAAGGGCCCATGGGGGGGCGGGGGGGGGGGACGGACGACACGACTGTGCACAGACTTGCAGCCCCTC
>JANZLQ010000022.1:7348185-7362948 GCA_026212715.1 Elanus axillaris
TAGGATAGAAACTGGGGGGTGTGGGGGTGGGGGTGGTGGTGTGGTGTGTCTTGGCTCAGCATCCGTTAGCATTGATAGCATAGCTGTCCTTGATAAACAGCACTATCTGCCTTTGCCTGGTTCTTACCAACACTGCAGCAAGCAGAGAGGTAAGTATGGAACATAGGGCAGAAACTTACTGGCTGCTGGCCATAAAAGAGATTTTCACAAATATTCTGCTCCCCTGCTCCCCACCTTCCTCCACAACAAAATATCCGGAACTGCCTGCAGGTTTAGAAAGTGACCATCTGGGTCCAGTTTCCTGGCCAGGGAGAAGGTTATCAGAGCACAAGGTACCTGTGCATCTGCGGATGGGCAGGTAGGATGTAACAAGCCAAAGCTGTGCTCGAGAACATGTAGCATCAGCCACAGGTTTGATAGGAACAAGGGAAGTCTGCAAACAACCTCCTCATGAGTGCTCCAAACATTGAGCTGATAACATGAGTCCTCCTGATCCTCACGTCACTGACTATACTTAAGAACATAACGCTTTTGCTTTGTGTTGGCTCTCTTTCCTGGACCCTTGGAGAAACACCATTAATATAGCCTTTGTGGTTGGTCAGAGATATGGGGATGCAAAGCACATCAGTCCAGTGGTCCCTGGGAGTGCTGCATCCCACCCACAAGCAATGAGACCAACCATGTGAACTACCAGAAGCTTCATTAGTGGAAGAGAAAGGAAAACACAGCAGAAGGGTAAATCCTGCTCTCAGCGTGCTGCAGCAATACTCGCAAACCTTGTCCCATTCCTGCCATGGGCTGGCTTTTTGCGCTACTCTCACAAAAGTGTCCAAGGGAGAGGGTATGTTCTGAAGCCTTTCTGCAGAGCTGCCTCCACAGCTTCAGCTCAGCCCTGCTTGTCCCTGCAAAGAGACTGCAGTGCTTCAGTCCCCAGACAAGAACCAGTCTCTGGCAGGCCCCCAGCAGAGCATGCACTGCAATGAGCAATATCTGCACCATCTCTTCCTCCCCCTGCTCCAGCCACTGAAGGAAAGCTGCCCCCAGCCCAGGGACACTGAGCACAGGTCTCCCATGCATTCATTAACAACCAGGGACATTGCAAGACAGTTGCCCCCATGTTGGGTATAGATTACTGTATTTAACAAAAATGGTCTCACTTGGTGTTGTCCTGAAATGTCCATAAGGTCAGCAGAGAGAGCCCAGTGCTGGCAGTCACCACATGTTGTCACTACCCATATGGTGGGCTTTGTTTCTCTAGAAGGTGCTGGGCCTCTTTTGGATGACGACACAGAAAATAGGACTGAAAATGGCCACAGCCATGGGGTTACAAAGGGCATCATAGAGTTATCCCCTTCCCATGCTGTGCGTGGTGTTGTGCTGTCTGTGCAGCAGCTCCAGGTGATACAATATTTTTAATTCTTCTCATATTTTAAAAGCTGCACTGTCCTTGTGTGGAAATGGGCCTTAAGTGGACAGCCTAACTTCACTAAAAAGTAAGATATTTGAGGGCTGTGCAGGGCAATTAGAAGTAGATGCGTCAAGAAACAAAACTGTCTTGGCAAAAAATCTCCAAGTCATTTCTTTGCCCTGCATTTTGAATGTTCCATGGGATTTTCTCCACATCCCCCTCTGAAGCTGTGGCTCAGAGAGGTGACCCATTTCCAGCGCTTTGGGGACAGTGGGAGACAGGGAGCTCAGCCGTCCTCCAAAGCTCCTCTATGTGACCAGCCCTGGGAGAGCATCCCTTTGCACACAGCCTCATGAAGGATGCATTCTCCTTACACAGTCCAAGCTAAGGCTGTGGTATCTGGCACATGTGCTCTCCTGTGGCCCAGGACACAGGCTGTAAAAGAGCAGGGTGAAGCTTCTTGCTCTCTCTGACTGTCCTAACTTCCCATTGAGCTCTGCAGAAGAAGGTCTTCTTGGTGCAGGTGCAGTTCTGCAGAGCCAGCTGGGCTTCCGCTGGTGCCCCAGGCATCAGCAGAGCTGGACACAGCAGAAGCTTTTATTTCCATAAAAAAATAGTGCTGAATTAGGAGGCAGGGAGAATCCAGCATTGCTTTCAGACAGTGATTAATCATGGGGATGGGGTGCCAGAGAAGCTGAGGATTCATCTCACCTAATTTCAGACATTTAGAATTTCAAGGTCTAAATCTGTTAGCCCTCCCAGCTCCCTCTAGGCTGAACAGAAAGAAATGGTCACTTCCAGAAGGTGAGCCTCTGCAGAGCAGAGCAAAGTCAGACCCAATTAGCACTGCAAGGTTTATGAGCTTAGTGCCAGAGGCAGGAGGTGGGATGCTCGGAGGTGGAGAGGAGGGGTGCAAAGTGGCAAAGGGTGGAGCTGCAGTGGGACACAGGGAGCGATGAGGAGGAGGAGGAGGGTGTGGTGGTGAAGCTGGGTACCACTGGGACTACATAAAGTCCTGTGACCACGTGGCTGTGAGCCCTCTGGATCCACTCATCCCTGGGGGCGTACAGGATGCTGACCATCATCTGACACATCTGAGCATGGCGATGCCCCGGGCTGGCTTGGAGCACGGTGCCTACGTTGCTCTGAACTGAATCAGCCTGACAACAGTTGGAGTAGTAACAGACTCAAACATCACATTTTAAATGCCCATAAATTTGGAAACAGAGCCAGAGCTCTTTAATCTTGATACATATTTTTATTCGTAACGAGATAACAAAGGAACCCAAGCACGAGCTCAAGCCATGAATTATTTAGGGAGGGCACATCCATCTCTGGTTGTTTGGGGTTTGCTCTGCCATCCTGGGGTGCACTGGGTGAGCACCCGTTGGCTGAGGGCCAGCTGGATGTAGGATTTCCTCATCAGGAGTGTGGGGTCCTGTAGGCACTGAGGAGGTTTATTCCAGCCCTGATGGACAAAGGAAGATAAAGCTAGGTCCCAGGCTCTGTCCCAAGTCTGGGGCCTCCAGGATGGCTGCGAGGTCTCATGCAGCACTAGCCCCTCTCAGCCAGTCATCCTCTGCATGGGGCACAAAAGGCAGGGATTTTTCCTCCAGAGAAGGGTGGGTATTACCCCCCTCCAGCAAAAAAGGGTATTTAACAAATGCTTGCCTTAATGCAGAGAACAGAAAGCTCCCCTAAAGCAGGGGAAAGCCAGCAAAGCAAGGACCCACAGCAAGATATCTCTGCACAAGCTGTCCCTCAAGCATGGCTGAGACCTTGTGACATATAGGAATGAGGCAGCCCAGCATCCCCTGGCTCGTTTGGGGGTCAGAGCCCTCCAGCTGCATCGCATCCTGGCCCGAGGTACAGCACAGCTCTGCAGAGGATGCTGTGCCAAAGCACCAGGGTGGAGGGGCTGAAGAGGGAAGATTTTCCACCCTGCTCTGGAACCCAGTGAGAAGGATGGAGGCTCCTGAGCAGCCTGGAGCACCAATTTCATGGAAATCCATTTATCTCTGCTTCCTGCAACCCTCACGACATGAATAAATGATGATTGCAGAAGTGATGAACCTGCCCCTGTTTAGGTGTGAAATGAATGTTTACAGGCATAGAATAAATCAAGTATCCCACGGGCGAGCAGCGGGATATTAAACCAAACACCTTTGTGTGCTTAGCACTTGCTGTTAGAGGCCAAGGGTTTGAAGCCTGGCCAGGTATTTCCATTAGCCCCAGTGTGACAGGCACTGAGCACTGGGTTCACGTTCAGCAAAGGCCGAAAGATCTCGAAGGACAGGAGCGAGCCAACAGCTCTCAGATGAGCAGCTTGCCTCCTGTCTTCTCCACCTTCCCCCTCTGTTTCTCTACATACCTCTCTCTCTGCCTAATGCTACAATCTGCACAGACTCAAAGAAGTCAGGAATACAATGCAAATTCGTGAAGGATTGGCAAAAAATTGCGTGTGTGCTAGTTGCCTGTCAGCATGCAGAGTACTTCTAATCTTGTCACATAAATAATACGATTATGTAAAATATCAAACAGTTGGAATAAACTTAAAAGCCACAATGTTCTAGTCACAGACTTAATAGAGGGGGAAAAAACAACAAAAACCAAGTAAAATCCTTTTTTATTCTGCAGCATGGAGGGGAAATGGCTCCTCACTGAAATCAACTGGAGCCTCCCAGGAGATGAGGAGGTAGGAACTAGCTGGGGAGACAGAACTGCTCCTTAGGATAGCTGGACACAGCCCCTAGCCTCACCTAGGCAGGGCTGATGAAGAGAAGAGACAGCAAGCTGTGGAGTCAGAAGGAATCTCCTCCAAGGTCACTGAGGACTTTGGCGACAGTCAGAACAGAGGTAGTGTCCCCTGCACACTAATTTGCCTTGCCACCCCCAGAAACCCACTGCTGTGGTGCTACTGGCATGGGATGTCCCTTCTAACCATGGGAATTACTCAACTGAAAGGAAAGCACTGATCCAAAAGCCCCCCAAGCCAGCTGCGTGCATTGCACTCATCCTTGCCCCCCAGCACCTAGCCCGTGCTGGCTGCTGAGACCAGGATGCAGTGCCGAGGCAGCTGGCAGGGAGGGCTGCATGCTCCTGGAGCACAATTCCCCTCTTGGCTCTGCATCACTCTGCATCGCTAATGCTGTCCTCTATTTGTACCGCCTGCAGTGTTTCCGGCATCGCTACAGGATGAGAGAGGAGGGAATGGTGCCCAGGGACCCGCCGGGAGGATTTTGCTACTGGCCCCGAGATCAAGAGCAGCATGAAAAGCCACCCTCCCTTTGTTAGAGCTTGCTAAAGAGACCAGGCTGATTGAGATGGAAAACAAAATCCTCTCCTTTTCCTCCACACAGGCACGTGCACAGCCCTGACCGTGCAAGCTCGCTCGGACCCCTCATGTGCACCGACACAGCTCATGACTGTGACCCCCCAACTCCCACTGGCAGCTGAAACTAGAGCAGCCTCGGAGGCTTATCTGCAGTCACTCCACAGCATATACCTGGGTGTCAGTCCAGATCCACCTTCCCAGGCCACCCCCCAATCAGACACAGCAAGCACAGCTGAGCCAGGATAGAGCCTGTCTCTGCTCGGGAAGCACCAGGCTGATTTGCTGCTCCCAGACCTTGACAAGTTTTGGAGACCCCTTGCCTTGGGACAAGGCCTTCCCTCTCCCCAGTCAAGCTTTGCAAATTTCTCTCGGGGCACAGTGTGAGTTCCAGCCTCTGCCCCGCTCTCACATGTGCCCGGGCAGCCAGGGACACGTGGCCAAGGCTGGTGTGGTGAGAGGGCCATGCCCGTGGAGCACTGCCAGTTTGCAGATGCATGCCCTGCTCGGGGCAGTGTGTAACTTACACACTGAGCTGCCCCTTCTGCTTAGGAGAGCGGCTTTGATGTGCCGAGCTGCAGGCAGGGCTCCTGCCTCCGAGTGGTTGACTACCCGAGAGGGAGGGAATGCCGGCACTTTCCCTGCCTGCTTGCTGCCTCTGACTCACGTCTGTCTCCCTCCAGTTTGCCCTTTCTGGGTGGGAAGACAGTCAAGGCCGCTATACAGAGCTGCTTATTTAGCGACAGAGCTGCTTATCTAGTGAAAGAAATAGTTTTCCTCATCTGGCCACTTTAAAAGAGGGAAAAGAAATTGCTGGGTTTGGGGCATCCATAAAAAAGGGAGGGGATCCACCCCCACATTTAATGGGCTGGCAAAACATGCACCCCATCTCTCATGCCAAGCAGACCTTCATACTGGGGGCCAAGCATCTTTGTGGGTGAGACCAAGCCCAGTTTCTAATGAATTCTTCTCCTTGGCCATCCCTACAAAGGTCAGCTGACCCACTTTTCTGGGCTGGAGGAGGCTGAGACCCACCAGCTCATTGCACACATGGCAGAGCAGTGACCCATCAGCAGGGGATTGCACATCACATCACAACCAAGCCTCCTCAAATCAGTGCTCTGCAAGTCTTGGCCTCACTCCTGCATGAATTCCTGGAGGAAAAGCCCTCTCGGTTGCCAGATAACTGCACCTGATGCCCATGTCTTGCCACTGTTGCCACAGTGCCCCGGGGACCCTGGCTGGGGGAGCAGCTGCCTGCTCTGTACACGCTCCTCTCCTCCCAGCTCCCCGCTCCTGGTCCACCTCCCCAGGCAAGGCAGCAACATGCGACAGTAGAAAAAAAAAAAAAAGCCGAAGCCCTGCCAAGGCAGCAGTATGCCCTCCAACCTCCCTCCTCACTCACAATATCCCTCCGCTATGTCCACCAGTTGCCCCTCAAACCAGACTGGGAGCCCCATGGCTGGGAGCAGATTTGCTGTCCCACACTCCCTCCCTATGGTCACATCACCCCCATGCCCCCCCCTCCAGGGCTCAAAATGACTTTGAATGACAAGACCTACTTGCTCCAGGGACTCCTCATCTCCTCCTGGCCCCATCTGTCTCCCTCCTGCAGGATGTTTGGGACTTTCCATATTGCTCTCCCATGAAGCTCTGCAGCCTGCCCTGTTGCAAGAGAGGGGGTAGTAACCCCTCCTCCTGTCCCTGCTTTTCTGAGGTTTAAGGCAGCTGCTGGTTATCACTGAGAAGTTGGGTTTATTTTAATTCACCTGTAATTGTGTTATCTCTACCCAACTCTCTGCAGAGCATACTGCAAATATGCCTGTATCATACAGCCTCTCCCCTAATGGATTGCTCAGCAAGGCGGTGCTCCAAGGCCTGTCCCCTGCTCTCTCATAACTTAACAACCTTGTTATTGGCTTTGTGCAAATGCTGCTCAATTCCCTCAACTCCTGGCACACAGCTTGTTCCCTGCACTGCCCTGCAGACACGTCCTTTACAGCATGCCTCCATGATCGCTTGCTGGCAGATGCGTGCTCCAAGCTGACCGAGCGTGGGAGAGCCCAGATTAACGCAGCTGTGAGCAACAGGTAATGCAGTCTCTAGGGCCTGGAGAATGGGCAGAAAGAGTTCAGATGCACAGCAAAGCAATGGCAAAGGGGAGATGTATTTTCTTCTCCTACCCAGATACAATAGTGCCGAGGCCTTTCCTTCCCTCTCCCATGATATCTCCACTCCAAGCAGCTTTTGCTGATCTCACTTCGCAGTCAAGCGGAGTCCCAGGACGATGCTATTAGCGTTCATTAGAAGCTTGGCCAAAACCTGAATTTCTTAGCTCACTGTTATTTCAAAAAATGTGGGAGAATATAGTAATGTGGCTGTCAGTGATGGGTCCTGGGGTTTCCGCCACACAAGGAAGAGTAATACTAAGTTTCGCCTGATCCCACTGCATCATTCCTATGTTTGAAGCTCCTTTCCAGCCTGAAATCAAGGGCTATAAATCAGAATATTCTAATGAAGCAGTCAGGCACCAAGCATCATCTCCCATGAGAAAATCCCACCTCGCTTTTGCTCAGCACAAATACTTCACCAAAACAGAGATAAGGCCACAAAGTTTTCCCATGTCACCAACTGCAATCTTTCACAGAAGGAAGATGAGGCTCCAGCCCAGCCCCTGGGGCTTCACTGGCACCAGAACCAGCCCCATCCCTGCCATCAGTTCCACTGCTGCAACAGCAACCACAGCCTCTTTTCCCCCAGCCCACTATGGCCCATGACAGAGCTCCCTGCCTCTCCAGACATGAAACCCTTCCCCACAGATAAGGGGTGAGAGCAGAAAGCCCCTGAACATTCCCTGGCTCTCTCTGTGTGCAGCCAGTCCCTCCTCAGCTTTGCTGAGCACAGATCCAGCAACAGACTCCAGCACCTCTCCAAGCACTGAGCTATTGCTGTTACTCAAAACCAGGATTTTCTCTTTCCAAGCAGGAAAGAGCATCTTCCTAGCACTGCCTCCCCTCACACATTACGAAGAGATACAGCTCGGTAAATCTCATCTTAGCTAAGGGCATTACCCCATGCCAGTTAGCACTAGATCAAACCCAGGTTTATTCAGCCTCCCACTAATCCCTTTGCAACAAGAACCACCTGCAGTCTGGAGTCCAGGATTTAGCAGGGATCAGCGTGCAGGTGTCTCTGATTTGATCATCCCTTTGGAAACGGCTGTGCTCTGCAGCCCAAGTGAAAAGCAGCCCGGGGAGGGGGAGCAGTGACAGGGGGCAGGTGGGAGAGAAAATATGTCTGCAGGGGTGGAGAGAGTAATGAAGTGGGGGCTGGTGGATTCCCCCCACAGACAGTTCTGAGATGCCAAAAAGCATTGGAAAGAGATGGAGGGAAAGAAAAGAAAAAATATCTTATTTTCAAGAATTCTCTGGTACTTAAAAGCTTGAGACCCGTAGGGGAAGTTAATAAATTTTAAATAGTTTGGAGAGTTGAGACCAGCAGTTTAACTTTGTGCGGCTGCTGAGTTGTTTTCCAAGTGTATTTAATGAAACCCTTCATTATGTTCAGATAATTATGATCTCCACATTTCTGTTGCTGTTGGAGTTTACCATCTGTGCTTGCAGGTACGCGCTCCATCTTGACACAGTGGGCACCATGAGAGATGTTCACACTGGGCTTTGCTGGCAGCCCATGGGACTGGGACAGCTTTTCTGGGATTGTGGGTTCAGGTAGCATCCCAGGCTGTTGCCCACCTGGGAACCATGTGCTGCAGCCACCAGCCAGCTGCTGGAGACGTGGGCAGGACAGTGGCCAGCCCTGAGGGCTTTATGCATGCATCCCCCATGGTCCTGTGTAGGGTTTGTCTTTTGATGCTCCCCTGGGATGGTAGTGGGATGAGGGGGTCTCATGCTAACAGGTCCCATTGGGGTGAGCAGGGCCCTGATGTCACTGCTACTCTTTACTGACCTCCAGTCTGAGCATACGAATTTGCCCCGGAAGAGGTTTTGCCTGCCCAGGACAGACTCTGGGATCTGCAGTGATGGGGTTTGCTTTGATCCTGACAGCTCCCTGCAGCAGTCGGTATCCCCATCCACTGCCCGTAGGCTCCTTCCACCTGCCCACCCTATCTCCGTACCCTCTTCCAGGGCTGCACCCCATCAGGGACCCCCAGCCCAGCACCCCTGCTCTAAGCCCATCCTCAGTCCCTCCTTCTCCAGGAGGAGAAGCTGCAGGTTTTCCTGCATCAGCCTGGTCCTCAGGGCTGTGTGGCATTGCAGGGTGCAGGCTGGGTTTTGCAACTGAGCTTTGACAGTGCCTGGGAGGGCTTCCCCTCTGCTGCCCCACAGCCACAGAGCTGATCGGCCAGATGCTGCCAGCTGGCCCCATAGACATTCCTGCCCTGACCGCGGGGCCCAGTGAAGCCTGTGGTTGTTCACCCCGGCTCTTCCTCCAACAGCAGGAGGGTGAGTCACCCCGCTGGGGAGCTGGATCCCCGCTCTGCAGACAGCTCCAGCTCCCACTGAGTCAGGTTCAACTGCCCACCAGGAGCTCGGTTTGGTGGCTGCCCTGGCTCCCAGCCTGGTGGGATGGGGTTTCCCACGTGCTCGCTTGCAGGGAGGGTGTCACTCTAGGATGGGGCAACTGGGGCTGAGAGGACCCTCAGCTTGTGGTCTTCTAAACACAGCCAGACTGGTGCACAGCATCCTTCTCCCAGGTGTTCCCTTGCAGGGCAGGGCTCGTCCTGCCCCAGGACCCCGTGCGAGCTACAAGTGCAAACTCCTATCCCGGGCCAGCCTTGCCCTGCATGTCCCAGGCTGGTGTGGGACAGAAAACACCCTTGGTCCTGTGGCTGGCATGCTGCGATCCGCAGAGATGGCTCTGCTCCAAGAGGACTGGGGAGAGCTGGGACCAAGTGTTCCTCTGCCGGTCATGGTGAGCAGCCATGGCAGGAGCATGGCAGCCGTGGGCTGTTTTGTAGACGCTGAAGGGAAACAGCAGTGGGAGATGGAGCCAGTGGTGAGGCATGAGAAAGGGGACTGCGGCCCTGAGGGGGAGGAGGGCTACTGGAGTACCGGGTGCCGCTCTCCCCGCCTGCCAACTGGGCGCTTTTCCCCCGCTCTTAAATGTCAGCGATGATATTTCCTGCCCAAGCCAGCTCTTCCCCTTGGGGATTGGCCAGCAGGGTCTGTTTTATACCCACTCCCAACAGCTTGGGTGGCTTGGGACTGGGGCTGCCGCCTGAGCCGTGCCAAGTTGGCAGCATCGCCAGGCTCCCCAGCCAGCTCCTCTCAGAGCCTGCACCCGTGCTCAGCGCTCAGCACTCGCCCAGTTCCAGGACTCCAGTTCGCCTCTCTGGGCTTTCCTTCCACGGCGGATTTCCACAGGCAGTTTAGAAAAGCAGCAGGTCTGGTTAGAGGGGAAAAAAAGAGGACCCTGTGCCTTATGTCGGAGATCACCCTCCTCCTAGGGTGAGCAGAGAGGGGTCCCTTCTGTACAGCCTCGGGAATGTCACCTCCCACTCTATCTCCTTCCCCCCAGCTGCCTCTCCTTAAATTGCAGAGGGAGGCATGGGATGTCCCCAGCAAAACCCTGGAGTAAGCCAGGGTCAAGGGAAAGCCCAAATCTTCTGCTCCCTGCCTAGAGCACCCCTCAGGGACCTGTGAATCCCTGGCCCAGGGAGCCCAGCAGCAAAACGTCAGCACCTGACAGCAAGTGGTGGGAATGCCTTAAGGCTGCCAGGGCAGAGCTGCTCCCCTTGGTGCCCATGCAGTGCCTGGCATAGTAGGACTCCTGCTATAATGCACGTAATTGTCACTTTCTTCCCTCCAGCATCCACAGGGCACAGAACAGCTCTGGCTGATTCCCTTATTTAGCTCAGAAGACATCTGCACTGCTGCAGGGCATTCAGCGCAGCACCAGGGCACACGGGGCTGGGGTACTTCTTGCACTTGCTTTTTACAGAGCTGGGAGTTGGCTGAGTGGGTGGCTCTGCCCTGGGATGCTGGCGGCAGGGGCAGTTCCTGGGGTACACTGGGCACCTCTTGCAGGAAGGGAGTTTTGAGGACAGCCCTGCTGCTGACTGTGGGTATAAGGCACAGCAGGATTCCCAGCAGGGAGTTTGGAAAAGGTGACTGCATGGGAAGAGGCATCATGATACGGGGATGCTGCACATTAGCAAAGGGACTGTGGATGTGTGTGCACAGGAGATTGCACAAAAGACAGCGGCCAAAAGACACCAGAGGAGCTCGGGGGGGGGGGGGGGGGTTCATTGGTGGTTTAGTCTACCCCCCAGTCTTAGAGGGTCCCAGGAGGGAGTGGATGTACACCAGCCCTGCCTTGGGGAAGGGACAGGTTACATCTAGGAACAGTGGCTGGCATCAGCGTGATGCCCAGTGGGGCTGAGGTGTGACAGCAGAGCCTGGAGCTTGTATGTCTGGAGAGCAGAGAGCACATGGGATCCTGACATCCTTGACTCTCGCTTTGTGATCCCCAAGTGTGTAATAACCCTCCCCACATGAAGTCCCTGTCACCCTCACTATCCCTGTGTGGTATAGAGCATCCCCTCCCCTCTAAGCCTGCCCCAAGACCATCCCATCTAACACATACCTTGCATAAGGATACCTGCCTCAAACCCCCTGAGGCACACAACGACCCACCAGCTGCCCAGTGTCCCTCCTTGAGCTATATCTGCCTCCACAAAGCAGAGCTGTATTGCAAAAAGGGCTGCAGTGCTGGAAGGGATCGTGTCAGGCTTTGTAACCAACTGCAGCCACATGTGAGTGGTGACAGTTCCTGCAGGACTTGGGGACTGGTGCTGGGTAGTGTCTTCCCTGCAGAAATGCCCTTGCCTGGCAGCTGCTGAGGAACCAGTGGGAAGGGGGAGCACTAGGCTCTGCAGGTATGGCTCCAGGCACAAACTACCATTTTGTCTGGTTTCAACAGGATTCTTATAGTCAGGATTCCCAGAAAAGGTTCCCACCTCATGCCGGAGTGTCCTGGCTCCCTAAAATGTAAGGGAGGAGAAGGAGTGGCAGAGAAGAGATGAAGAAAGACGCTCATAATGTGTAATGATCCTTTAATGCTCTCTCTGGCCCCCTCCCAACACATATGGGAGCTGGATGAGCCAATTAAACCGACACCAATTAAATCAGCATAAATCACATCCCGTAAACCAGAGGTGGGGCTCAGGCAAACACCCCCGCTATGAAGGATGTCAGAGCTGGCCTGAGGTTGACCCTTACAGCTCAACTCCCTTCCAGTTTGGAGAAAGCCAGACCATGGAGGCACCAACAGGGAGGAGAAAGGGATGGGTGGGATCCAAACCAGAAAAGGGGATGGCAGAAGGGAGAGGGATAGCTGTCTCCCCTGTGGAGGAAGGGATGCCAGAGCTCAGGTACTAGCTGGGACAGGCATCTCTCTGCACTGGAGGTCTTGCACAGAGTCACCCTGGACTTCAGTGCTTCTTGTGCCAGTGCCAGTGCCTCCCATAAGCCAGTCCTTCCCTGGACTCAGCCCTACACACACCCTCCTTGCTCTGGATGGGCTCCAGCAACTCTGGGCGATGTGCAGGGTGGACTTACCCTGGCAAGGCTGTGTA
The DNA here is from genome assembly GCA_026212715.1 of Elanus axillaris. Classification (NCBI taxonomy): domain Eukaryota; kingdom Metazoa; phylum Chordata; class Aves; order Accipitriformes; family Accipitridae; genus Elanus; species Elanus axillaris. The sequence continues at coordinate 7,360,522 of JANZLQ010000022.1, forward strand.
GCTGATTTTGCCCTTGTGCATTCATCCCAGGCCAGTCCTGAGCAACTGAGGCTGCAGTTGCCAGCCAAGGGGATTGAAAATTATGTATATGAATTCCCCTTTCCTCCCCTCCCTCCTCTGCTCATGCTCCTTGCTTTGCTCTTCCTTCAACCTACCTCCCTGTTCTTTAAAAAGGGGCTTTCTCTGGATGCTAGCCAGGCATCCATCCTCACCTCGGCTGGAAGAGCCTTGTCCTGTCCCCCTGGGGTTTTGTGTCCCCTGGCTCTCACAGCCAGGTAGCCCAGGGACCAGGAGGTCACAGGGAGCTGCAAAGCCATTAGGAGAGCAGTTAGGAGTGGCTGTAGCTACCTGCCTGTTAAGAGATCCAAATCACATCAGAGATGTCACAATGTCAGAGCTGCAAAGCGAAGTCTGGGGCACACAAGTGGAGTGGCAACTCTTGACTTAATCCAGACAACTGTCACTGAACCACAAAGGAGCAGGGACTCTAATTAAGCCCCACAGCCCTTTGGGAAGTATCAAGCCAGAAAAACAGTTTGAAAGCTTTAGGCAGGGTGATTTTAAACAAATGAGGAAGTGCCTTAGAAACAGCTTAAGATGAAAGCTACCAAATTAAAATCCTTGCAATCAGTATGGAGGCTACTTATGCAACAACCTCCCGAGGAGGAATTGGAATCCCAGAGATAAAACTCTAAACAAATAAAGAGACAGGAGATGAAGGAAAAAGAAATGAAAATTGGTCAAAAAGTGATATACAAAGGGCTGCTTGAGCCACCTTTGAAAAATGGAACTCTAGTGTCAAGAAGGGTGCTTTTGCAAGGGGCAAAACCAATGTCAGGTAAATAGGGGAGTGTGAGGATAAAGAGGGTGTCCAGCTCTCCAGTGCATTTGCTGCAAGAAGAGAAGTTCCCTGAGCAAGCAGGAACATGGCTGTAGGTGCTAGTCATGCACCTTGACACCTCTGCATTTTGATGGATCTGGTGTTAGGAGATGGAGATGAACCCAGAGGTCCCCATTAGATACTTTGGTTTGGGGGAAGAAGCTCCCAGCAGAGCAGCTCCCCATCCTTGGAGTGATGCGATATTGTCCTTTCACTTGAGTTTTTGGCAGGGTTGGTGAGTATGAGTGGTGGCAGGTCCCATGGGAAGCCAGGGCAGCTCCAACTTTAAGAGAGTCCTGCAAACACACAGCTTTTTGAAGCTTTATGTGGGAAGAGCAAACACAGCATGAAACCTGAAAATCAAGTGCAGGTGCCTGAGACAAGCCCCAGTTTTTAATACAGCTCTTCCAGGCTGCAAAATGTGGGAGGGAAGAGGCTGGTGTGCAGGGAAATCCAGCCACATCAGGCAGCACAGGGCTGTTCCACTGGGCGCCGAGTCCCTGCCCCTGTTCCCGTAGGCGTACCCTGAAGGTTTGCATTTGCCCAAAGGGTCCTTGTCTCTACTGAAAGGAGACAGTGGGCCCCATGACAACTCACAGCCCTAATGTGCATTGGTTGTAGACTAAATTGGTTGCACACTAAGTGGTGTGCATTGGTTGCACCCTCCAAGTCTGGAATGCTGCTGCTTCTGAGCCCTTCAAAGGTGCAGGCTTGCCAAGGCTGGGGAGCTCATCACAGGGAGACAGGGTGCTCAGCTGCTTGGAGTTACACCTGGGTCTTCAGCGTTGGCTTTCAAAGAATGCAGGGGCACAGGGACAATATGAGAATTGCCCTAATCACAGGTTACTCCTGCAAGTTGCCCTCGTCCTGTTCCGGCTGTACTTTTGCTGATGTCAGGCTGTGCTGCCAGATGCCCTGAGCTTGCCGTATGCTATACAGAGGTACTCCCTAGCTGCACCCTAACCTGACAGCAGGGTGTTATGGAGCAGATGAGGGCATTGGGCTCACGGTGGTGCAGGGACAGGACCTGGCACGAGCACTCGACAGCTGCCACGCTGGCTCTGGGCTCACATTTAGGATTAGCTTCCTTAATAGCCCGGGAAACACCTGCATCCATGCAAGAGAGCTGCTGGAAGGCAGATGCAGGAAGGCAGGCGGGGAACGTGCAGTCCTGGGTCTGCGGCACAGTTGGCTTTGCCCATCCTGCTGGCCTGGGAGCTGGGTGCAGGCAGAGCACCGTTTGCCAACCCTGCCTGTGCGTGGGCTGCGACGGGCACGCTGCCACCCCCCCTGCCCTGTGGCAGGGAATTAAGCGGCGTGGCAGCGATGGGAGTGCAGCTGGCAGCCTGATCAGACATTACCAGCAGCCCTGGGTTACCTCCCTCTGCTCCAGCAGCAGCGAGGCGGCAGTGCTTGTCCCCCCTGCTCTTGCATGGGGACAGGCGGTGGGCAGGGGTGTTCTGGGGCAGGCAGTACTCCTGCCTTCGCTCTTGCTTCAAATCTAACTGGAACAAGCTGAGGAAATCAGAAGGATGGGGGGGGGAGGG
>JANZLQ010000022.1:7364807-7412556 GCA_026212715.1 Elanus axillaris
TGGTGTGGGCGGCTGCAAACCCGGCGTAACCCCTGGAAAGTGAAAAAAAAGAAAAAAAAAAAAAAAGAAAAAAAAAATTCTCATGCAAGGCTCCTCGGCGCGCTGGCAGGGGTTGAAAGCGGCGTCCCGAGGGAAGCTAAGACATTTTGTAGGAAAGGTACTTTTGAAAGCAGAGGCAGCTCCATTTCCATACTGAACAGCCTGATTTCCAAGTTCATGTCCTGAAATAGCCCTGTAAGCCATTTACCAGCAGGACTGCAGGGGAACGCCTCCCCCGTTCTTTACCCCAGTCTCTGCATTCTTGTATGTCTAGATGGGCAATAAATAAGGAAGTGACATATCTGTAGGAAAAAACAAAGTGACGCCCTGGAAATTGCTTTTACAAGCCCGACCCCAGGGCTCCCCATGGCCACCAGCACTCGCCTGTGCTGGGAGCTACGTCCCTGCAGAGCCCAGCCACCCGTCAATAATCAGAATGAACAAATCGCTCACATTAATTCGCCAAAATGATTTTTCCGACCGCCTTTGAGCAGAGCACGCATCCAAGGATCTCCTGCAAGCGATGACAAGAAAAAGGCAAATGCAGACTAGAAATGGTTGCCAACCATCGATCCAGCGAGCCCACAAGCTCAGCAGGGAACATCGCCCGCAGCAGCATGGTGAGCAGCTGTGTGGCACTGCACTGATGCCGCCGGAGCAAGGAGCTGGCAGCGAGGGCTTGCCTGGAGCAGGGGAGTTTGGAGCACTGCCAGCTCCGTGGGAAGGACCAAGGGCTGGCCCCTGCTTTCCCACCATAACTAGTTACAGGATTTACCCCCACCAGGCCATGGCACCGCGGCAGCCAGGCACAGGGTGAGTGAAAGTGGCTGAGATCTGTTGACCTGTGAGAGGCTCTTCACATGCAAACAGCAAATAATTTTATTTTATTTGGAAGACATGAGTGGGCTGAGCCGCTACTTCTATGCACGGAGGGGCTGCAGGAATTAAAGCCAAAAGTAACAATTAGAGCCCACTTACTACAGCTTTAGCTGTCCTACCTCAGTTAGGTTAGACTTCATAGTCTCACCCAAAAGCTCTCTACTGAGCCCAAAGACTGTAGTGACGCTAACTATTTCAATCCTGTAAGACCCAGCTGCCAGCAGAAAGGGACCAGGAGGACCACTGCATCAGGTGGGATCCACCATGACACCCGCACAGGAAAATGTGGCAAACCATGTGCTTTCAGGGAGATGAAAACCCCTTGGGTCTCTGCCAGCCTGCGAAGCAGATTCCTCCTGGGCTTTGTGCTTGATTAAAAGACATCGATCAGGGCCAGCGGAGACTCTCCGTCGTAGGTGAAAGCAGGGTCCACCATGCTCCATCTCCAGGTGGGACGAGTCTGCAATAATTTGGAGAAAGGAAAACCCAGAAAGGCACGACAAGTCTTTCTGCAGATAAAAACAGAAGCTCAGTGTGTGATATTTAAATATAATCACTGCTTGAGGGCAGGAATTCCCCTGTTCCACCAGGGTCAGCAATGAAGGGGTAAAGCCCAAAAATGCGACTCAGAGCACCGCCTGTAGGGAGATGCTTGGTTTCCCTGGCCCTGGTCAGGCCACCCCCGGCACTGGCAGCTCTTCCCACTCTGCATCACCCACATTTCCATTTCCAGTCCCTTCATCTCATTGCACCCTCCAGCCACTTCCCCGCGAGAGGGGCACGCCATGTTGAAGATCTTTCAGCTTTCTGTGCCGAGCGTGAAGAGCTCCTTGACCTGAAGTCAAGGATGTGTTCCAGCCCCCCAAAGACTTTTGTAGCTTTTTTTTCCAGCCCTCTTTTGTGCTCCTACAGGCCTCATTGGAAGCTGACAGCAGAGCTGCCGCAGTGTTCCTGTAATAGCTTTTCCAATGCTGTGTGAAAGATCTAGGTCACTCCTGACTTCTTGCTATTCTTTTATAAACCCGATGTCAGGAAGATGCATAGGATGACTCTGAAGCCGCTCTGAATGATGCTTTGTGAGACAGAGTCTCTCATCCCGGGGAACATGTTTTCCTAGCTCTCGGGTGTGGTTTTGTGGATGGCTCTTCAAACACAGCAGCTGGACTGGGACTATTTCACGATCCTGATGGTTTTGCAGCAGTAACCTTCCCTGCTCAGACTTTTTTCATCTGCAAACATTACCATAGATTTTATGATTGTCATCTACATTTTTAATAAAATTACTCCATAGCTCTGTCTTTCTAATTTCTAGTCCCAGTATGAACAGCATCTGTCCTTCATCTCAAGGTGCTGGTATTGGTAGGGAGCTCTGTCATGAAGCCAGAGACAGATGACATTTAACATTCCTAGTTCAGATCATTTAATGATTTCCTTGGTGGTACTGTTTCCACACTGACTTGTATTCAGTCTCCCTATCTCATGGTGCTGCCAAGATGCCTGCTTAAAACTCTTGGACGTGGCCTGGACCAGCGTGGATGTTTCCACCAGCCTCAGTCTCTCACAGCAAAGACCATAAATTTGTCCGGCAAGACCTACTTTCCATGCCAAAAGACATTAATTACATTGTTTAGCCAACACTTAGCTGTAGAAACTCAAATATCCTTCCCACCATTTGATCTGGGTTCGTGGCTTCCTTTCTCAAACCATCATGACAATTTTGTAATCCCCCAGTCCCTTGGGATTTTCCAAGTTTTCAAGGCTTGCTAAATCTCACTATTCATAACTCACACAGCTTCCCAGATAACTCCCTTGTGAGTCCCAGGTTTAGGTTTTCCAGAGTGTCAACTTGAAAATATCCAGTGTCATTGAGCTTGCACCCTCCTCGATGCAAAATGACAGATTTTCCAAAGACAACCAGCCAAGCTGGAGCAGTACTGAGATGAACTCATACCATATTCATAAAGAAAAGCTACCCAAAAAGACACATAGAGTCTTCCAACACCTGTGGACTCTATATTCTGGTTTGCTGATTATGTAGTCTTTAGATTAGCATTAATTAATTAATTTTTTTTTTTTTGGTATTGTAAAGGGATAGTCTATTCTGAAGGGATTAGAAAGGTGCCATGCTCACTGCGGTGGTGATCCCAGCCAGCAGTCTAGGAGGCTGTTGCTTTGAAGGAGCTGCAAGCTATGGCCAGATTTTGGGGGAGGAAGAATTGAATGAAGGTGAGGACTTCCCGGAGAAACTTTTTTTCAGATACTCAGAATGGTCACAACATTGAGAGGAGGGCAACAGGAATGCTGTCCTGTTTCACTGGAAAAGGAGGGAAAAAAATAGTAAATTGATCATCACAAATTGATATATATGTGTCAAAGAGCAGTAAGAGCTAAATAGCTCTTACTATAGCAAGACAAATAAAAACAAGTAGCGAGACATATAAATAATAACATTTTATATCATCCAAGTTCAATGAGTCCAAGATGACTCTGAATCTAAGCAATGCCAGAAATGCAACGGGCAGTTTAAGAAAAGATGAATCAAATTGAATCAATAACCTGAGCTGTTTCCTCATTCCAATAGTTTATTATGATTCTGAAAAGAAAAATCTTTTGCTTGAAATTTTCTACAATAATTTGAAAAGCAAAGCAGGTGTTTTGTTGGGAAAAATGGCAAAAAGGAAAGAGGGGATAAAATGCAAGAGGAGGACTGAGCATGAGATCTTTCCCTACTAAATTAAATACCTCAAACAATTGGTTTTTTGTGCAAGAGAAAATTGATGAAAATTTTCATCCAGCTCTGACCTGCTTAGTGTTACCCCTGTGTGCCAGCTGTCGGAGGCCAGGACTTATGGACGTGATTTATATTCTCCCACATCCAGCTGTGCCTGCGAGCATCAGGAAGGATCCCTCTGCTCTCTTGACACAGGCCACTGAGCAGCAAGCGAGCGTGCCTTGGCTCTTCCATGTCCCCGCTGCTCAGTCCCACACCCCCCACCCCTTCCCTGCAGACCGAGGGATTGAGTCACCCCACGCTGCCTGGCTGGCAGCCTGCGAGCCAGCAGTGGCACCACTAATGACCCATCCGCAGCAGCTTGTTATGTCCTGGGGAACGGCGTTTCTTTCCCATAGGTGGATCAAAGAGGTCTCTTGAGTCGTGAATCCCTACGGGAGGATGAGAGGTCAGCTTGGATTAAGATGTGCAGTAATTTGTGAAGGGTACGAATAGAAGAAACAAGCTGTTAGGGAAAGTCCTCGTGGCTGGCGGGATTAAAGAGCAACAATAGGAAATGTTTAGAATAATCTAGGAACAAAGAAAATTCAAACGCATATGAATCTATTAACAGATGTAGGGAATTTATTTACCGTAGTAACAAATCAGGTGTTCAACAACTTCCTAAGTTCTGCTTTTGCAGACAAACTGGATCATTTTTCTTGTAATACCTAAGGCCGATGAGGCCCTTGCAAGACTGCTATTAGCCAAGAAATTTAAAGTACACTCAAAAACCCCTTATTTTTTACACCTAGGCCTGGATAACCCAAACAGAAGCATCCTTAAAGAGTTGATGGAGGTATGTAGCGGGCTTTTGAAATACCAGACAACTGCTGAGACAGGAAGGGTACTGGTATTAAGCTATCGTGAGAGCCTGAAATCAGATAATTATGGGCTGGATAGTTTAATACTAGAATAACAGAAATATGATTTATATGTACCCGAGCTTGGTGGGGTGCTAAGAAACAAAAGCATGGTGGATGGGATGGGCAATTGTGCTTAAGAAAGCAGCAATTCTGGGAAGAAGTTAGGGCTGAGAAAAGCAGACCTAGCACTGCAGCAGTGACCCTGTAACAGAGGAGTTTAGCTTAAATTTGGGTGCATATAGCAGAGAGGAGTGGGTATGATGAATGGGGAGGGGTGAGCCCTGAATATGGCACGGTAACACCTCGGTGCTTTGCACCCAGGTTTGGTGTCCACAGTGGATGTAGTTTTCCACATAGAACTAGTTGAAAAGAGTTGTCAGAAATAGGAGAAAGAGAAATGTGTTATAGTGAGAAAATTTGTTCTTTGCCTCACAGGGAGATTGAAAGAGGAGTGGGTTTGCATGAGTTTGCAGCGTGTAGCCTTCCTGTAGAGGATCACTCTGCAATCTGGCAGAGAAAGGCAGAGCTGCCTGCAAACGTTTGGGACATGAAGCCAGACAATTTCCCACTACCAAAAGAGCTTACTTGTGAACACAATGTGATTTTCCAGCCCATGAAGTCTTCGGAACAAAAATGAACCGTTTGTGGAAGACATACCCCAGGTCAATTAGACAACTGGTCTCAATATGAGACTGCTTTGGGAAAGGGAACATACAGGAGGTCCTGCAAGGTGATCTGCTGCTTGTCGGGGCTTTCAGCTCTGTAACTGACCTTTTCTCCTGCCTTTTTTAAAGGCATGAGGAGGAGATTCCCACCTCCTCTCTCCAAGGGAGATGTCAGGTCAAAAAACATCGATGAGAGAGCCAGGATTACTGTGTGCACATGTTGCTTTAGATCATCCTCCTCTGCATCCATCCCTGTGCCCCATTATTCACCTTTTTATTAAATATCAGATTCAGGATAAGAAGGTCATGGATCATGGGATGTTGGGCTTTTTTTCTAGGAGAACATGGTCTATATTTAAACCATCCATGCCAGATTCAGGATCAATTTCTGGCAGAAAACAAAGTCAATGATATAATGGGAACATTACAAATAGTGGGAACCAGCCTAGGAGGAAGTCTGGTCCTGGATTGCTGAGAGGCACCAATGAGGGAGGAAGAGGGAGGGGAGAAGTACAGAGAGCAGGAGGTTTTCTTCCCAGTCACATTGCCTTATATTCACCTCCATCCTCTCCTTCTGAAGGTCCTGCTCCGGTGTGTCTGACACCACATGCATCAGGGTATTGGTGCCCTTTTGTAGTGGTTAGCTCCCAGTCATTTATTGTGCTGGCACTCTCCAAGAGCTGGCCCAAAGCAGGCTGCAAATGTGCTTCAGCTTTTTTGGCAACACTTCATAATAAATGGCAAACCATTTCTGCGGCTCATTTCCATTGTAATATTAATCAAACTGAATTCCTGTGGTGCTCATATGGATGTCATATGTAAATCCTTCTGAAGTCGGCTGCTGCTAACTCCAAATTAAAATCAATGGGGAAATTTCTCTCCTGTATGCATCTTGCAGCTCTTAGCTCATGCACATTTATTCCATTCATGAAATCCCAATTATTGTGGAAATGAGGAAATACCAGAGTTGATGAAACCCATGAGGAGCATTGATAATACTTCTGGCTTTATAGGGAAGGTGCTCAGATGCCAAGTTGATAGGCAGCACCATGAAGCCCTGATAGGGAAGTAAACATACCTCTGTGTCCTACCATAACTGAGTACTCCACATATTTAAAAAAAAGCCCTTACCAGCATTTCCAGCTGTCCATCCCTTCAATGTGAATATTTTAGGAACAAGAGGTTTTCCAGGCCAGTGCTCGTCTTCAGCATTGGTCAGTACTGCTGTTCAGAAAAAGACTTGAGAAACCTCCAAACAGCAGTTCTGGAACAGCTCACTGTCGTGGTTTAAGCCCAGCCAGCAACTAAGCACCACGCAGCTGTTCACTCGCTCCCCCCCACCCAGTGGGATGGGGGAGAAAATTGGGAAAAGAACTCATGGGTTGTGATAAAAACAGTTTAACAGAACAGAAAAGAAGAAACTAATGATGATAATGATAACACTAATAAATTGACAACAGTAATAATAAAAGGATTGGAATGTACAAATGGTGCACAGTGCAATTGCTCACCACCTGCTGATCGACACCCAGTTAGTCCCCGAGCGGCGATTCCCACCCCCACCCCCCCCACTTATTTCCTGAATGTGACATCCCATGGTATGGAATACCCCTTTGGCCAGTTTGGGTCAGCTGCCCTGCCTGTGTCCCATCCCAACTCCTTGTGCCCCTCCAGCCTTCTCGCTGGCTGGGCATGAGAAGCTGAACAATCCTTGACTTCAGACTAAACATTACTGAGCAGCAACTGAAAACGTCAGAGTGTTATCAACATTCTTCTCATACTGAACTCAAAACATAGCGCCATACCAGTACTAGGAAGACACTTAACTCTATCCCAGCTGAAACCAGGACAGATACCTGGGGGAAGCATGAAGTAACCACAGGAAGAGAAATCCCAGCACCATCCAACACAGCTTTCCCTGGGTGGAGAAGGACCTTCAAAGCCCTGCTCACCCCATCCGCACCGGGGATCTCTGCTGGCTTTTCTGTTCCCAGCACAGGCACCCTGGGCAGGCAGCAAAAAGGAGGGTCCCATTCAGCAGGACCCATGTCTGGGTTTACCAGCTGTCTGCACCAAAAAAAGTCAAATTTTCAATAATTCTGCTCTGTTTAAAAACCAAAAGAGAATTGTGTTGCAAAGGTCTCGTTTACAACCTAATTCCCCTTTGTACTGTGTACAGACTCTCAGGTAGCTCAGCACCTCTCCTGTAGACCCAGCTTGGATCTGCAACTCTGAAATCCCTACCCATTTCCTTGGGAACCCTCTGACACAAGCCATGGCATTTTTTTTAAATAAAATCACCACAAATGATTCACCACAAACAAGCCTGGCTTCTTCTGACTGCACCAGAAAGTGACACAGCCCTTCTGCACCACCACCAAAAGCATCTGCATCACTGGGAAGACGACTGTGGTCCTGCAGGAAGAAGCTCCTTGTGCACGATTCATTGAAGGTGGTTTGTGTTTTTTTTTTTTTCCATTTGCGAGTTGCTGAGAAGCTGATCCTGATTTCTGCAAATGAATTTGTTATCTGCAAGTGTTCACTGAATAGTTTATGCAAACAAATTTCAGCCCATGGGGTGTTTGCAAACTGTTCATTTCATGGTATGTGATTAGTAGAAATGGTCAGAAAATGGGTGCAAAATAATTTTTACAAGCTGTCCTCAACACCCAGGCTCCTTAAGCCTACATTTCCATCACTGCCTTTTTCTTTTTTTAACTGGAATTAGAAAAATATTAACCAGCAAATGATTAGTCAAACTTTTCATGCTTTGTTTCTAGCTAAAAGCTCTAAAAGGAGGGCAGTTGATGCTCACAGAAAGAGCAGACCTTTCTGAAATGCATGGATAAAGAGAAAGCAAAACCTGCCCAAGAACACCCTCAAAGGATGAGCAAGCAGGAATATGGGCCTAGCTGTGGCTGACTTGAAGACCATTTTGGAGACTAAACTCTTTTTTGTGAGTGCTGCATCTGCAGACTTCAGCCAGTCCCACCAAGAGGAACTCAGTGGAGAGGTACAAGGGATGAAATAAAAATGAAGGGGAAAATGAAAGCATCCTCTCCCAACAGAGCACAAACATCCTGCTTAGGTGGTTTTCCTAAAGAAAGAGGCATAAGCCACCCTACAGGGATCCCCCACCCAGGACCCATTCCTTATGCTGGGTCTATGATGAGGGTGCCTTGTCTCCAAGGTTGAGGCGGAGACCCTCTCTCACTCCCAGGCCATCAAAGCTTTTAAATGGAGCATCCTTCTGGTCACTCCTTGCCTGCCTTATGCTTGACATCCCACAGGCACCCTGTCCCTTCTCAAATCCCTGCAGCACTCTCCTCACTATCATAAACCACAAAATCTATTTGCTTTGCCCCTCCTAGAGCTACAGCATCAATACCGTGGGCAGGGTCTCCATTGTCCACCCTTTGTGCTGAGAAGAGCTGAGGGACATAAAGCTGCTCCCAGATGATCTGATGGTGATGACCCAGAGGTGAGAGCCTGGGGGATCTTGGTGCAGACCTGTCCAGATCCCAGATCCTGCAGTACGCAGGGGGCTCAGAGTAACAGAGGAGGCACAGGCAGCTTTGAGCAGAGTCGGAGGCTTTCCCCATGGGTTTAACAGTGCTAACAGAAAACGGTGCCCGGAAGATTTATTAATTTAACGCATCTGGTAATTACATTTCGGCAGGTGGTATGTGGGGCCTGGATTCGTTCCATGCATACCAGGCTCGGGAAGGCTCCAGTCCCATGTTTGATAAATCTCAGAATAGAATAAATAAATAAAATCAACAGTCCCCAGCTGCGAGTGCGGAGGAGGCATATCCTCTCCCCATGCAATGCGCTCCCCCTGCCTCCCACGCTCCCCCTGCGCTGGGGCTGTGATTCAGCGCTGCACCCCTCCTCCCGTGGTGGGGATTCTCCCTGCTCTGGTGGTATACGGGCACCGGCACACACACTCACACAAGACAGGGTGGAGAGAGCACACGGAGCGGTGCCCAGGGCCAGCTCTCCTCCCAGGGTCATGGGTCTGGCAGTGATGTGGACAGCAAGAGACAGCGGGGGAAAGCATGGTGGGGGGCAACCAGGGAGGGCAGAGCAAGCTGGTGGCAGGCAGATTCAGAGTTTAAGGAAAGAAAGATGAGCCAGGAATTGGTAGTAAGAAAGGGGATGGTCCATGGAGTGATGACAGGCAAGAGCCAGCCAAAGAAGCACAAGGGCAGAGGATGTTGGAGGAGGTGGGTGGATGGTGATAGCGCTGGGGATGCACGGAGGGGACATCTCCAGGAGCCTGGCTTGGCAGATGCCCCCCCAGGGGCTGAGGTACAGCTGGTGCATGGGGCACCACGGACCAAGCTGCATGGGGCATATCCTGGGAGCCCATCTGGTGTCCCCGTGGTTGCACGTGGTGCTTCCCACAATGGCAGGGCAAGACATGGGTGTTGGGGCCCTGGGAGGAGCTGGAGCTGAAGCCTTATCCCCCCTGTGAGGAGCAGTGGTGAGGATGAGGAAGGTTGGGCCATGGCTTCCTCTCCAAGGGATCTCAGACTTCCCAGGGCCCTCCCAGGAAGGGGGGGGGGGGGGGGAATGCCCGGGTGTGGGCCCTCCCCCCAACCCCACCCGGGGGTCTGCGTGATGGAGGATGCTGTAAGCGCAGCTGGATGCTCACACCCAGCCCAGAGCACGGGAAATATCTTGGCCTGGCATGCAAGGGCTCTACAGGGACCGGCCACCCTCGGCTTCTGCTTTTTGCCTGTGCCGGGGGTCTCTGCGGGGTGCTGGGGCTATCCTGCATGGCAGACATCCAAGACAGGAGCCAGCCGGAGGGCACCACATCCCACAGCACCCGGCAAGATGCCAGCACAAAGACTGCGGCTGGATTTTATTTTTATACTTCACCTCCCTGCCCCCTTTGTAGAAATGACATAATTATGGGGATTTAATGTTCCACTGGTAAATTTCTTCATTTTTCAGGATAATTTCCACTATTTCATCAAGGAATAATTAATTGCATTGTCTTTAATCAGTTGTTTTACAAATCCAGCAGCGCAAGAAATTTTCATAGACAGACAATGCAGGCAGCTGCTCTTCCCTTCTGGGCGCATTAATGAAGAGAAAGAGCTCGAGCTGGAAAAAAAATCGGCTGGCAAAAAAAGAAATCTATTGACAGAGAGATTGAAAAGATCACAGTGTAATCCCTTAATGTGTGCAATAGGGAGGGAGAGAGTAGAGATGGAGCCCAGGTGTGAGGGCAGGAGGATTTGGGCTGCTGATGATGCTCAGGGCTGCAAAGTCCGTTCTCACCCAGGACCTTGGCACCAGGGACATCTGTCACAGATTTTAACATGGGGGTGCAAAAGGTTGTCTGCCCATATGAACATGTATGTGCATAATAAACGTCTGCATATGAAGGTTTATGTGTGCAAATACACATATGTTTATCAAAGGGCCAAAATTTGGTTTCTAAAAGCCATCTGAAAGCAAAACCAAAACCTCCCAACCCTGGGGTAGGGGATGTGATGGGTGCGGTGTCACAGCCTCGACGGGGTCAGCACTCCAGCCTGACTTTCCTCTTCTCTCCTCTCTTCCCTCCCTCTGTTTCCCAGTCTGAGTTAACCCTCCAGGGCACAGACTGGGACCCATGGAGATCCAGGGGATGCTATTGCGTCGAGTCCAAAGCTGCCCCTGAAGCTCCCTGCTCCAGCAATCTCTGGGGTCTCATCTCCACTCCACTGCCTTAGGGTGCACAGTACCAGCTCTGGCATCTCCTGCCTGCCCTTGCACAGTGCCAGGCACACCATGCTATGCTCTTAGCTGAGGCTGGAGGTGTAAAAATAAAAGGCAGCAAAGAAGCAAATAGGTGATGAGACATCCCAGATCCCTGGGTCCTTCCTTGCTCCAGCTTGATGCAGGACTTGGATACCTCATGTGCATGTGGGAGGGAGTGAGAGCCGGTGGTCTTTGTGGACCCTGCAGTCTATCCAGAGCTCATTTTCCACCTCCTTCACTGTGACTGACCTTCTCCCTCCCTTTGCACCATGCGGTGGCTGATCAAACAAGACGAGGCAGTTACAGACTACTGAGGTCTGGGCATGGCCCCATACCACAGAGCTTGGGTGGAAATTCAACCCTCCTCAGAGAGGGCCAGTGCCAGGGTCCAGCACTTTGATCTGTCCTGTGAGCTAATGAACTCATTGCAAACTGCAGCTGTGAATTTGTCATTCTCAAGGCTGAGATGTCAGGCCAGCTCCTTTAACAAGTTGCTGCCTCCAAGAAGCCCAGCACCAGGACATTGCCCAGCCCTGACACCTCCTCACCTCCTGGGCATGGCATTGCTGAGATCTGGCTGAGATACCCATGTGTCAGTGGCTGAGCCATCCAGGGGGATTGGAACACCCTTCCCCTTTCTGGGTTCTGTGCCTCTGTGTGTGTGTGCACACTTCTCTGTATCTCACTATCTAATATATTCACTATTCTAGCTCTTGCACAGCGCTTTCTATCAGTAAATCTGAGCATACTTTACAAAGGAGGTCATAACATTTACCCAAAAAGACTGTGCAAGGCTCTGCACAGCGTGCTTGATATTTTTGGCCCAGGTACAAGTGTGGTGATAATTCAAGGTGCTCTATAATTGGTCACAGCCCTGCAGGTACCAAATAACCTTCCTTTAGCTCAATTCAGTTAGGGTAAAGGTTCAGGCCAAGGCCAGGAGGTTGGCAAGGGAAGGAAAGCCTTTCTCTCAGGCCTGCTTTGATTTCAGTTGGAAAGCAATTAGCTGGATATATCCAGCAGGAGGGTGTGTGAAGGGGCAGCCCCAGGAGTGACCCAGGAGGACTGCTGAGGATGTGTGCAACAGCATCTCTAACCCAGATGGGCCAAGCCATGCTGCTGCATCCAGCTCTGGCAGCTCTGCTCCACACATTGATGGACACAAGTTTTGTTTTGTGATGAGATGCACAACACCAATGCCCTGAACCTTTGGGAATTTTTGTGTGTCCAGAGACACATTTTCCCAGCCTGAGAGGGCTCTGACACCAGACATAGGTAGCTAAAGATAAAGCTGCTGCACCTTTACAGCCTCCTGGCCAGCTGGCCAAGGATGCTAGCTTGAGATGGTCCAGCTGAGAGAAGGATATAAAAGGAGAAACCTCTGGACCAACCAGTCCATCTGGAGCTGGCTTGAAATCACAAGGAATCATGGATATTCATCTGTAAGAGAGAGGAGGGGACAGAGCTGCAAGAACAGTGTGCATTGTGGTTTTCAGACAGTTTAAAGCGTATCTGTTTGCATATATGTGAAGAAGGATCAGGGTTGCTGTGGTTTTGCCTTGGTATCTGTTGCAATCAGGTATCTGAAGGTTTTCCCTAGAGGCCTCAGCAACAGTAAAAAAGAAACCAGTGTTAGGAGAGAGGCCCCTGTTAATACAAGGAAGGTCATTGTCAGGCACTGGAAGAGACGTGTCTACATGAGCAGGGTCTGCGGGCATCTCTCCTCCACAACCAGCGACAAGCAGCTGCACCGGAGGTAAGAAAAAGATAAGGACCCCCCTTCTGTCCCTCCTGCCCTTGCTCAGGTGGAGAAAGAATAAGCAAGGGTTTTAATCCTGCTTATCTGGGAAGACTGGGAGAAGCCAGCTCGCTTTTCACCAGCCCCGTGGAAGTAGTGCCACGCAGAGACAAGAACAGCCCAGCAGAGAAGCAGGACGGCATCTGTCCTAATTTGGAAGCAGTGTGTGTCAATAAGGGAAAGTGATGGTAATGGGAGGAGGTGCTGAGAATGCAAGAGAGAGTGGAGGAAAGCTGCAAGGCTGAGGACACCCTAGGCTTTCCCCAGCTGAGCTCTGTAATACCTAGTGCTGCTGAAAATGGGCAAATCAAATTCCCTGCCTGTCGATGACAATGTGGGGAGGCATGTGCACTGATGCTAGAGCTAGGAGCAAGGAGCCTCAGCAGGCAGAGAGCTGGCCGGAGACCGCAATGGTGTTGCAGCAAGTAGGAAACTGCAGGCGTTGGGGCTTCATGTTGGCTGGGTTTGTATGCGCATCACCTGAAGATTTGTGCCATGCTGGTTTCCTGGCACAAAAGCAATACCAAAGTTGCATACACACATGCCCAGGAGGACTGAATTTCTAATTCGCCTTCATGAATATTCATAGTAAGTACCAGTGCATTCTCCAATCCAACCCTGGCAGCAGAGCCATGTGATTTAACATGACTGATTACCATGTGGCCAACACAGCTCAAAGAGCCCACACTAAATACCCACAGGATCCAGAGAGTTAAATTATTTGAAGGAAAATATAACTCTCACATAATTTTCCTTAACAATCACTACAATTGCAAGCAGCTTGCAAATATTCTGTGCATGAAAAGGAGCTGATTTTCTCTGGGGAACTTCCTACTCTGCTCTCAGAATAAGCCTCCTAAAGCAACACCTTCAACAGGTTTCCGTATTAGAAGTATGTTCTTCGTTATTAAACTGCTTTATACAGTTATCACCCCAAACTCCTTTGCAGCGTAAACATATCATTCCTGGGAGAAGCTGTCAGTGGAGTGCCAAACTACAGCACGCAATTAAAGCCCTAAACAATACAACACAATAAATCACTGGCGCTATGGCCGGTCAGTGTCGCCAAGCATGGAGTAAGGATCTTAATTACATTTAGACCAAACAAGTATTAGATTATTTATGGGATACTGTAAGTGCTTGACAATGGGTAGAAAGTCATTCCACACGCATCCCTGGGCATTTCAGAGTCCGGATGAAGAGGTAGAGAAAGAGAGGGAGAGAAGTAGAGCCAATATCCATCACGGAGCCGTATTGGAAGGGAAAGAGCTGTTGCTTTAAATAAGACCCAATTGCATCATCAATTTAAAAGCAATAGCAGCAGCATCTGAAGAAAGCAGCAGCTGCCACAGGTGGCCAAACAGCTGGAGAGCTGCCAGCACCCACGGGAGCCACCAGAAACCTTGGTACTTTGTCACGCTATAGCGTATTTTTAACCCTTCCACACTGGACCCCTCTGCTACGCAATACCCAGGGCTGGAAAGAGCCTCACTGCACTCAGGGAATCTGTAGGATCTCTGGGGGTTGCTGGGGGCTGTGTGGGGCAAGGCAGGATAGGGCTCTATTGCATATATTACCCAGCATGCCCTGTAGCTCACAGCTGGATCTTAGTACATTCCAGATGTGGCCAGGACTTGGAAGATACAACCTGGCTGGGAAATCACAGGGTTCAGCTGGGGCCATATGAATCTGCTTCCAACCACGGACCATCTCAGGGCTCATGGATCCTTCAGAGTGGTGTTTAAGGCCCAGTTTAGTGCATCTTTTCAGTCTGATGACCCTGAAAAGCAGTGACTCTTCACTTAGGAGGACAATTTCAGAAAGACTTGTGCTTGCTCCCAGGCTGTTTAGGCACAGGAATCTTTCTGAAAAAGCTGTTTGTTCACAAGAGCTTTCTCCAGGGAAAGATACTGAGACATGAGTGAGTCTGCCTCACCACCCTGGGCTGAAACATCCCTCTCTAATGCTGTTAAAGGGTCAGTAATGCATGTTGCTCTACTACAGACCTGCAGTCCCCAACCTCTCCAGGCTATGCAGCTGGGTGAGGATGTCAAAGGATGCCTGTCTGTGTTGGCACATCCCATGCAACTGGGGTCACAACGTACCTGATCTCGACATGTGACTTGATGCCACCAGGCTTGTGCATTTAGTGTGCACTGCTTGTGCCTACACACATTGGAGAAGGGATGGAGCGGGGCAGCTGTGGAGGTACAGGTGGGCTCCAGAGCAGGATACTCTGAGGACAGACAGCTCATCCAGACTAAAGCATGTTTCTAAGAGCCCCCAGGCACTCAGGCCCCTGGCTGCAAAGTGAACATCATGAACATTGCTCCTGCTCATGTTCAGAAGGGAGTGACTTAACCAGTGACTGTCCACAGCCCAGCCCTGGCTGTAGTCACCGTGCCCAGACACCATTTAGCTGATTTGCCCTGCAGGCTTGTCTGCTCATGCACTGCACAACACCATGGTTCTGCATGCTCAGCCCTGGAAGCCAGGCATAATGGCAGAACAAGGGCTGGCTGGCTGAGAGACTCCTGTTTTGGGTCTAAATGCTCCCTCTGCCATCCTCCACAGCCTAGGGCAGGTCAGCAGGGTTGGGTTCATCTGGCTGCACTCAGACATCTGCACGGCACTCCTCGTCTAGACAGCCATCAGTCCATGGAGGGATGGGTGGTGGGGTGCCCTTCAGCTCATGGCTGTCCAAAGTAGGTCAAATGAGTCTGTTCTACCAGCAGCTATTTATTGCTATTTACCCTCCAGCATGGGACATCTAATTTCTGCTGAGCTGCCTGAAATCAGGCAAGGTGATCACACCCTACATCACCAGGAGCCTTTGGTCCTTCTGCATGCAATTATTTGACTTCCTGTCCATCCCCTCCACGTCTGAGCACTCAGAACTGACCACAGGTTTTGCCAAGCTCGTCACACAGTGACTGTGAGCCTAGGAGCAATTCCAGACAGCAAGCTTGTGTTTCTTCTCAGACAGATCTGAGGGTCTGGCCCAGCATTTCAGACCAAGAAGGGTGGCACGGGCAGTGCCATCCACGCCTGCAGAACCAGCGACCCACACGCATCAGGAGTGGGTCACATTGCCCATAAAATATGCATAAGTGACAACCCCCAGATGTATCCATTCTTAGTGTCACTTTTTTGACCCAGTTGAACCAAATTTTCTCCTTCTGCTCTGCCATGAAATCCTGGGCGTGGAACCAGGATTGTGGGGCAGCCACATCCCGGCACCTGTGGATGGGGAAGCGGCTGGGCTGTTTGCAGAGAGGTGAGGTGGGGCCTTTCCCGGGTCTGAGAAAAGCCGTGAGCGAGGCAAGTATGCCAGGTGTTGGCGGAGGTGGATGACACAAAGCCCTAATTGCAGGGCAGACTGACTGATCAAGCTGACAAGCCCAGCTGATCTCAGGCACTGGTCCAAGGCCGCACCATGCCACAAGGTGGCCAAAGCTCCTGATTGATGCCAAGGTCATGGGAAGTCACAGGGAGGGGGAGGAACCGGAGCCCACTCATTGCTGGGGATTATTCACTGGTGCCGGACCACCACAGCCACAGGGCTCCCTGTCTGTGCCAGCCCATGCCCGCAGCCAGCCGGGGCTGGGGGATGCTGCGGCTGAGCCTCACCTGCACGCTGGACCCCTCTCACATGGCGCAAACCCCTTTGAGGAATTGGGAGTTAATGCTCGGCTTCCCCCCCTCTTTTTTTTTTAATTCACCCCCCCCCTTTCTGTCTCAGCCACCGACAGGCAGCAAAAGACCCTTTGCAGTTGTCAAGGCAACGCCTATCACGAAGATGGTGCCGTGAAGTGGCAGCAGCCCAGGGCTCTGCTCTCGATCTCTGCCGCTTCCCTCGCGAGGCCGCGGTGCCGCCGCCAGCCACGCTGCTGGGCGTGGGCGAGAGCCACCCCACGGGAAAGTGCCGGGTGGGCAGGAGGGGAGCTGGGTGCTCGTGTCCAGCCTGCCTGGCCCTGGGGCCCTGCTCGCAGTGGGGCCTGGCAGTGGTGTGGGACCAACGCCCCATGGTCCCGGCCTCGCTGCCTGCCTGCCTCGGGCATCGGCTCTGCCCAGACGCGTCCTTCCCACAGCGCTGTATCCCTACGTCAGTCACCGACCTGCACCAGAGGCATCCACTTTTCTGCTACGATGAGCCCTCCGTGAGCCTTCTCCCCGCAAAGCCAGTCCTTGGGGTTCAATGGGGGGCTCTTTGCATCCCATGGAGTCACCAGGCTCACAACAAGCCCTGTGGTGCCCATGCTGGGAACCTGCCACAGGCAGAGATCAACCCCACTTTGGACAGCCTGGCAGGGACCATTTCCCTGCAGCTGACCCCTTTTCCAGCCTGCAGAGTGACTGTGGCAGGGGTCCTGTAGTTTGTCCTTGTGTGGGCATTTTTCCAGGGGGAGATGCACCCTCTCCGTCCTCCCACCATCCCCCAATGCAGGCATGAGCATGAGCATCCCTCCTGTTGGGGAAAACAACAGCATCTTCTGGGCATGGTGAAGCATGTGGATGAGACTTTGCAGGCTGTCTCCTACAGTCACACTCCCCATAGAGAAAGCCAAAATCTGAGGGCAAGGAGAGTTTCCTTTGGCAGCAACCCTTCTGGAAGGCGGTTGCTGGAAGCACTGGATGGCTCTGGAGATGAGCAAGCTGAGGAGGGGCATCCCCTGGATGGAGAGGTGTGGAGTGGATATGCTGATGCCTGTGGCTCCACAGTACAAGCCTGGTGCAGGGTTCTCCACATACTTGCCTTCCAGAGCATTCATACTTCTCACCACCTCTCAGGCTTTGGTCTGAACCGTGTGTGCCTGGTCCCAGCACATCCTACACTGGCTTGGCCCAGCTGCCTCAGCAGGACCAGCCAGAGGCATCTCAGTCCCAGCTGTCGGCTCAGGCCATCACCATGCGGTGCTGCCTGGGGAGTGCCAGGCACATGTGAGAGCAAAGCTGGCTGCAGGAGCTGGCACGGGTGGCTATGGCGCATGCATGCTGGCTGTGGCATGTAAACAGCCAGAAGGAAGGTTGCACATGCTCGCCCATGCCTGCCAGCAAGGCCCCTTCCAGCAGAGCTGGCACAGGGAGTCACACACACCCGTTAGGTGCTCACACCCACATCCGAACTCGTCCTTCTGCCTCCCCCAAACCAAGGTGAGCAGCCATATCCCACTTCCTTGTGCACGGGGACAAAGGTCTGGAGGTTAGCCTGGAGCAGCACCTGCACCTCAGCAGTCCAGAGCCATCATCTGGGCTGTTTGCTCCGGGGCATCTTTGCCAAGTGCTGGAGCAGCAGAGTAGTGGGAGCCCTGGGAGCCAGGCATCACCGTTGAGCCCTGCTGTTGACACCTCTGGTGGTCACGGTTGGCTCCTGATAGACTGAGAGCTGAACACGTGCTTGGCTCCCTGCCAGGTCTCTGCTCAGTGTGGGGTGCTGTGGGGCCAGCCATACACTGTGAAAAGAGTCAGGGGCTCATTCCCATGGGAGCAGGGGTATTGGAGGAGGGCAGTGCAGTCACGGAGCCCATGGAGATGGGTAGGGGCCACGAGCCCTCATGTCAGGCCAGGTGCCCAGCATGCCCATCTGCCTGGCTCCCCACATCATCCCGTCTGACTCTCCCAGGCTGGCCTATTTCCCAGCACCCTGAGAGAAAGGTGCTAAAATGGGATCCATGAACCCAGCCAGCCTGGGTGCTAACAGTGCTCAGTGAAGGGGTTGCAGGAGCAGATGCTCATCCTCGATACGTTTGGCATTTTCTGTTGCTCTTGACTCCAGGGAAATGATTGCTCTGCTCTGAGGGATCTATAAATAGACATTGCCCACTAACCTCTGCTCCCAGGAGACCAGCGACATGGCAGGAACACAGTGAATGCTGCCAGAGCTGACACACCAGCCTCTGCCTGGGTCAGCACTATCTGCCAGGCTCCCCAGACCTGCCCAGCCTTCATCTGCCTTGGAGGAAGGAAGGACACCAAGGAAATTGTATTTTCTGAGGTAGGCAGTGTCTGGGGTGGTTTTGGAGAAAGGAGGATGAGAGATAGCATCAGTTTATGGTGCACAGGTACTCTAGGGTGGCATTGCCCTCGGTGTCAGATCACTCCTGGCTGAAGTCTCCTCTCCACAGAAGCACTTCGCCCTGCCTGGGCTGGGGGCTGCCTTTGCATCCCTGTGCCAGCAGGCAGACAGTGGGAAGACACTAAGAGCCCCCCGCTTTTGTCTTCATCGGGTCCTGGCAGAGCTGCCCTCAACTGCGCTGAGTGCTCTATAGGCAGCTGCCTGCTGTGGAGCCACTTCCCTGGGAGCAGAGCGCTTGGCAAGGACAGGCATGGACATCTCCCCACTTTGCCACTCTCCCCTTTGCGAACAGCATTTGAAGGGACAGGAGAAGCAAAGGAACTGATTGCTGTCTTACTTCTCCTCTGACAGTACCAGGCAGCCCCAGCACCTGGCTTGTCCTGGAAGATGCTGTGGGGCACCCCCTTCTTGGGACTTGTGTCTCTTCCCTATTGGAGGGGATGTGGGCAGGTGGTGAGTGTTTGGAGAGACCTTCATGCCAGCCGGTTGGGCATTCCCACTCCACAGAGAGATGTGGCCATGCAGGCATCTGCCAGCCATGGGATCAGCAATGCCAGCAGGCTCTCTGCACACCCAAGCAGTGACAGGCTTCAGCCCAGCTCTGCAGTTCACCCAGACGCCAGTCATTGCCTTCTTCTTCCACCTCTCTGCTGTTGTCCTGTGTCTCAAGGGCTGGGGAAAATATGTTCGGTGTGGAGGACACTTTCTACATGTTTTATGCACCTCTCAGAGAGGGGGTTATGTGTCTTGCTTTCTCCAAATCTTGTGGCCCTTGTCCCCCTGAGGTGACCCTCTGTGCTCCTTGTTTCCCCTGCCCCACATTGCATCGGTGCAGGACCTTCCATGCTGGAGGTCTCTGCCCATGTCTCACCTGTCCTGTCTCACTTTACAGTTGTTGAGGCATGCACCATGGCAGGGCCAGACAGAGGGCCAGGTTCCTCCTGGAGTGACCTTTAGAGGGGCAAACACACCTTCATGGCTGGGAATAATGAAAGAGCTCTCCCTTCTGGAGTTACTGAGGAAGGGCCAAGTCCTCAGCCTGATCCATAGGTGCTGGTATTCTTGGGCTATCCCCATTCCTGTGAAGGGTTGATCCAGAAGCTTTGCACAGCTTTACAGTCCCAAAATTAAAAATTACAAACCAGGGAAACTGTAAAGGAGTTAGAGGGAATGCCAACAAGATCAGAGCTCTTAAATCACTTGGGCTGAGGAAGAATTTAAACCCACTGTCTGTTACTGGAGCCATACACAACAACCACATAGTAGCCATCCTGGCTGGAGCTGTGTCTTCAGCATGCTCGGGCCCTTGGTGAGTCTCTCTCCCTCTGGCCATGTTCCCAGCAGCCCTGAGTCTTTCTACATCTATCTGTTCCTGGAGAGCTGCTCCTTCCCCGGCATGTATGCTACCCCACAGACTTCAAACAGCCTGCCCCAAGTCTCAGGGGAGATGCTGGGAGGTGACACCTCCCCCACGTGGGATCATCTATCCATTGTAACCACAGCTAGGGTGAAGATGGCCGTTCCTTCCCATGAAACGGTCAGAGATTTCAAAATCAGTCCCAGGTGGCACTGGGATGAAAGCCAGGCTTTTATTCCATGGGAAATGACAGCACCAAGGAGGAACTCAGAATCAGCCAGCATCTGGGGACCCTCTGGCATGTAGGATGCAGGTTCAGGTCCTGGTGAACGCCAGGCTCTCCTTCCCTATGAGCCCCAAGGTCTGGGGTCAGCAAGGGGGACAGCCTCATGAAGATGCTCTTCCCCAGCAGCCGTTCAGCTCTGGTGCCCTGTTTTGGGCATGGTTTCCTAGGGATGCACCCAGGATTGCTCTGGATGAGACAGGACAAAGATTCCCCCAACACAAGCCATGCAGATGCTGTCGGCAGGGCCAAGCTCTGCTTTTACTGGCAGCGGTGGAGGGGGAGGGGACCTCGGCTGGATCAGTGCAGCTGCCAGGGACAGGCAGGATGCAGCCGGCGGGTGAGTCCTTGGCGAAGAGGGCCTTTCCAGGAGGGCGAGGGAGGCGGATGTTGGCGGTGGGAGGTTTTCGTTAATGCATCTCCCACTGTGTCCCTGCCTGGATGACGAGCTTCCTCAGAAAGGAGGGGAGAGGACGACCTCCCCACCCTGCCAGCTTGGAAAACCTCACCCAAGCAATGCCAGGATGTGTTGTATCCCGTTGCCACAGCAACTGACATCTTACGATGCTGAAGCAGGCGTATGCGGAGTCATGCCACATGAATCACATAAATCGTCTGACCTCGGTGTGATGGGGACAGACAAAGAGCAGAGATGCACTCGTCGGGGCTGACCCCCCCAGATTGGACTCGGTCACTACTGCAGAGATGGGTGCAGGGGAGGAGGGGTGGCACCGGTGTGGGCAACAGCACTGAGCCCACCTTTAGCATGAAGCCAAAGCCCTGTGCAGCCCAACTTGAGTGACAGTGGGGGCAGGAACTTGCAGGGACGCCTGGTCCAGGGATGCAGGAATGTTCTGGGGCTGTGCGGGGTAATGAGCACAGAGGGGCTGCACAGTGTGAGCCCTGTGCACTGGGCTGGATGCAGGAGCTGGTGGCATCCCCCTTCTGCAGTGTGGGGACAATTCTGACTGGTGATGGGCATCCCTCCCTCCCTGCACTGGCTGCCTTTGCAGCTGCACTCATCCTCAGAAAATCACTGGAGGATTCTCCCTAGAATCTCACAAATAAGTTTAGACCCATCTGGTTTTGCTGCCTGACTGGGAAGTGACTGGGCATACCCGTTGTGGCAGACGTGTGGCTTTACAGGGCTGTTCAACCAGGGCGTACACCCAAGGGTCCCTTTCCAAATCCTGGATGTTCATGTGTTCCCAATGACAGGCGCAGGGCTGTGCTGCCCAAGTGCGATTTGTTCCTCTTGGGATGCTTGGCACAGGGGACTGCTTTCCGTGGGTGGATTCAAGGAAGGAGGAGTCTGCTTCCGTCTGTCATGTTATTTAAGTGACACCTACTAGGCATCAAAGTCAAGGAGACCAAATTTTTCCATCTCAACTTGTTAGAGAGCTGAAATGTTTTCAACCCAGCAGTGGAATATTACCCCCTCTCCTCCTCTCAGATGGAGTGATTACCGTTTTCCTCCAAAAAAAACGAGGACGAAAATTAGCTTGTGCGTTTGCTATCACTTCATGCCTCTTCATCTTTTCTTGGGGTAGAAAAAAGGATGGAAAAGGAGAAGGTTTGAGGTGTGAGAGAAAAAAGCCTAACCCCCAAAAGCTGCATTTAATTTCATGGAAAAAATCTGGAAATAAAGAAGTCCATCTATAGGTTTCTTTCCTTTCAAAATCAGTAACTTTTTACCAACCAGCCTCATGTGAGAGAAAAGCAACACACACTTTCGCCAGTTAACCTCTCCAGGAGCACTGGTTCATGTTGTCAGCAGTGAATCTCAATAGAAGTTCATTTTCTAGCAAAATGTCCTTATGGTGGAGTCTTCCCCATGTCACAGCAGCATTTTGCAATCTCTGAAGCCTCTGAAGCCCTGGTTTACAAACAGAGTCATTTCTCCAGTCAGGAACAGACATGCTACCAAGGGATGACCCTGACCCACTGTACATCATGCAGAGAGGACAGCCAAAAGTGCTGCTGCGATGCAGAGCTTTATACAGTACAAATCTTGTCTGGGGATAATTACCCCCCCCCCCCCAAAAAAAAAAAAAAAGATTAATTCCTCTTCTAGCCAATTTATCCTGCTGTATCCACCCAGCTCTAGTGAAATCTCACTGGAGGCATCAGGGTGGGGATGCAGAAACAAGAGGGAGTGAAATCTGCTCTTCTGGAAGCAATAAATGCCTTCTGCCTTTTACAGGCAGTTCCTGACCTTGCTGCAGATGATGGGCAAGTTTATGATCTTGCATTTTAGCTAAATGGAAGAGGCAATTATTCTCCCTTTTGGATTAAAGTGACTTTAGGAATAGAAATGCTAAATGAATGAAGAGCCCAACAAAAGCTAACTCAGGAGGAAAACTGGGGTCTTCTAGGAGAACAACTAGAGATGGAAGGACTGGCAGAAGGCAACTGTAAAGCAAAGGGCAAGCAGAGACCCAGGAGTAATGCTGGCTTTAGCAGGAGGAGCAAGGCAGTAGGACTTGGTGGACAAGCAGCCATGGGCATTGCTAGCAGAGGAATTGCCTGCTGCTGTTTGTGCCACCTACATTTGGTGGAGCAGGCCCCCATCTCAAACTCACATGCCAAAAAAGGCCTCTGCCAGGGAAATCCTTGCTCCTTCCTCACTAGGAGCAGGCTACTATGGCCTCAGGGCTTGCACATCGCTCAGACTAAAGTGATAACTATACAGAAATAATGCTGATGTGTTTCAGTTTCTCTACCCTGGTGAGCTGGAGCCCTCCCCTCACCTCTGCTTGCAGGATCTTGGCTGCCAGCTGCTCTCCAGCTTTCACCCCCAAGGAAGATGCATTCACCACAGCAAGGAGTCGGGAAGAGGAAAGAGGCCTCTGAGCTCATCTGTACAGGACATGGGCACAGCTCAGAGATCAGTGGCCTTATGAGCCTTGAAGCAGGGCAAATCTGGAGCAGATTTCGTATGGACATGAGTTTTCACATCCTTTCCACACAGCAGAAATGCAGAAAGAGGTTGGGAGTACCAGCCCTGTGCTTTGACAGCAGTGCAAATTTGGGCAGCTTTTTCCACTACCCCCCCACACACTTGGCCCCATGCTATACCCTCAGTTGTCTGACTGCAATGATGTCAGAGCCCATGCAGGTGACTGGATCAGGATGGTGCTCCCTTTCTTCTGCTCCAGGTGCCAGGCTGATACCTCCAGGTAGCATGGTACTATGCTTCCCTGAGACACCAGCTTCCATGAAGCTAGCTTGGGTATTTCTGCACCCTGCATCGCCAAGGATGTGTCCTCAGCTCTGGCGCTGCAGGCAGCAAGAGCTTATCCAATGCAATCAAGAGGTGCTCATTTCTCACTGGGGGGGTGGAAAGCAACATCTAAAAGAGAACTAGCAGCCTGTAACACCAGGCAGAGCCAGACTGAGACTCACTAAGGTGTAGTCCTGCCGGCTCTTCTTGTGAGCCTCATCTCCTTTATACAGGTAGGCAAAGGTACTGGGGTCCTGCAACACAGGAAACCTCATGTGGTCACTGCTTAGGGAAAATTTCTGCCTCTTTGGCCCAAAGTGAAGATGAGTTAATGTGGATTTCCTTGTAGATCAGTTCCAGTCTGGACCCTAAAACTGGCAACTGGAACATGCCAGGGCCCTGCTGTCCTTCCCCAGAGCACCGCTGCAGCATGGTTTGTCTTTGTACTTTGCTCTTTCCTCCCTGAGGAGACACTCAACCCTGAGCATCTTTTTCTCTGCTTTTCTTTGCATTAGCTGCCTGTGTTTCTGATCCATCGTTTCTGCAACAGTGATACCATCTGTAATCAGCTCCCTGGGAGAGAGACATGGCCACAGGGTGAAGATGCAGGAGCACCAGGGACTTGAGGATGCACATTATTAACATTTCCTGAAATACAGGCAAACCTTGCAAGACATTTGCTTGCTAGAGCCTCTCCACATGACTCTGACCAAGATCTCCCCACCTGGGTGAAGATCGGCTTTATACAACCCCAGCACATGGACATGCATATACTCATGTGCTCATAAGACACAAATTGATGAGTACATGCAAACACATATACATAATCATGCACACACGTATGCACACCTTCCTGTGAACACACACTCCCACATGTATACAAGAGCAGAAAAGCAGAGGTGGTCAGCTTCTGATATGAAGTGTTTCATGGTGGTAAGCCCAGAGTCTGACTCCTCCATGCATCCGTCCCCCTTCCCCAGCCAAGAGGGAGTGCCCTGGCCCCACAGCAGCTGGGCTGTCCTCTGCATCAGACGGGCGAATGGATGAGGGTTTAACAGACATGCAGAGGGCTGAGTTCCCAGCTCCATTTGGGCACCAGCAGCTGTACAAATGCAGCACACCATGGGCAGAGGCAGGAGCAACCAACCGTGACTGACAGCCTCCGGTAAGCAGATATCACCGTCTCAGGGGTCACTGGCCCTTCTCCTGCAGGCCACAGACAGACACACGTCCTGCAGTCCTCACTGCTGCTCACTTTTGTCATGGCCGGGCGTAGACTCGTCCCTTCAGAGGCTGCCTGGAAGAGACGTTTCTTCTACAGAAAAGTTCAAGCAAATAATGACACTTGGATTGAGACATTTTTCTTTTGTCAGCAAAAAGGTTCAGAGCAAATATGTTTTTAATAAACATTTTGACTGAAATTGAGCTCTTCCCCTGCAGCATTCTGATTTTTGTCATAATTGCATTTTTCAACAGGAAAAATAAGTCTTTGGTCAAGTGACTCAGATATCATTGAGCATCACATCTTGGATAGCCAGGCCCTGCAGGTGTAAGCAAAGGCTCTGGGCATGATGCTGCTGCCTGCCCAGTGCAGGCTGGCAAGGGGGAGTGCAGGGCATGGGTTTACTGCCCGCTGGCCCCTGATTTCCAGGGCTGCAGGTAAGAACAAGGGCAGGCCATGACCCCAGCTCCCCCTGGGCACTGCCTCTGCCTGCATCCCTGCTTGCCCTGACACACTGCATGGCGGGCAGCTATGTGCAGGGCCATGTCCCTTGCAGAGAGCAGGGTCCCACTCTCCGTAAAACTTCTGGCAAGTTGCAGACCTGCCTGTGCCTGGTCGCCTCCACCTCTCATCTCTAGAGCTGATAATATATGTCCTGTAGTTCCGTGGAGCTTGCTGAGCCGGGGTGATGCTGAGGCTGGGACACCTGGGCTGGCCACAGGCTGGACCAAAGTCCCCATAATACCTGTAATTGCTCTACATCAAAAGCTTCTGGCATGGAAATGGCTGGTGTTTCTCTTAGGGCCGTGCAGACTGAAGGCAGTCCAGCTCTTCCCCGGTCCCAGTGTTTTCCAAACAAGGCTGCTGTCCCTTCGTTTGGCTTTCTGTCTCCTCCCAAATGCAGCAGTTTCTTCCTTTTCCCTAGCCAGGTTCAGTCTGCGCAGGCTGCACTGAGACAGGGCACGTGGCCTTCGTGCCCCTGGAGGGATGTTGGGAGTCCGCTGGTTTGCTCTTCCCTGGTCCTGGAGAAAGCAGCCTCACGCGATGCTCAGGCTCGCTGGTAGCTTGGAGGCCTGATGGTAATAAATGAGTCAGGAGCACATCTGCACGCAGCGGAGACGCTCCCTGCCAAGTCGCTGCACTGCAGGACCACTCTCATCTGTCTCTCTTTAACAGGAACAAATGGAAATGAGCGAATCAATTAACACAGCACATTAGCAAAATGTCAGAGCCTCCCAATCGCACTTAACCCTTCCCTCTGCCGGCCTGTGCCAGCAGCCCAGCACAGGCTGAGTCAGCAGCATGGGTTGTCCTGGCCAGCTCCTGGCCACAATGGCTGCAACCGGCAGGACCTCTCTCCATCTATCCAGACAGCAGAGGCTGGACTTGAGATCCCAGCAGGGACCACTTTGCTTGGGGATGACACTGAGGTGCGGAGCTGCCGGGTCTGGAGACCGTGGCTTGCTGCCAGGCGGACTGCAGCACAGCGCAGCTGACTTGCAGCTCCCACAGACACCTTCGCGGCTGTGGAAAGGCAGCTGGGAGCAAGTTTCCTCCGGATCAGGGGCAGGAGAGGGAGACATCTGGGTGCCAGCTCCTTTATTTCCCCCCAGGCACATCCTTGCCTGGAGGAACACTGGTGAGAGCATGATGTGGCCAAGGCAGCGTGTGCTGAAGCACGTGCAGGTGGAGAACGGTGCTGAGTTGGGCTGAGTCAGGCCAGGGGCTGGGCTTCCTGCTGTAGGATGCATTACAGCTCTGGCCCTCCGTGCTAGTGTGGGACAAGGGCTTACTGGCTCTGTAGATCAGTTGTTCCTGCACAACAACGCTTGCACATGTGTGAGCAATAGGAGCATCAAGCCCTCTCTCCTTTTTGCCAGTAAGTGTCATAGGCAACAGGAGACCTGTACTAAGACATGATAAACCCTCATCAGCTAATTAATAATTAGAGACACTTGTGCCTGAAAGCCTGGTTCCATTAGAGGGATGATGCACCTTATCTCTCCTGCTAGGCATAAGCATCAGGATGTCCAAACCATGCTGGACCTCAGGGCTGATGTAAGCCTGGGGTACTAGTGGTCCTTGTCTATAGGACACTGAGGGCTCCTGTCTCTTAGACTCAGCTGCCGTGAGGCATGTCTCACTTGCTTCTCTGAGCATGTGTTTGGGTACAAACCCCCTCTGCCAGGGCCTGGGTGTCCACAGTCAGGATGTGGGCAGGGTCTCATTTCACCCAGGGGAAATAGGGCATGGCCATATGGCTGGTTGAAGTCCTCACATCAGGTGGGAAGAGCAGCCAGAAGTTCAAGCTGTTCCCTCCTTCCTATGGGATGGAAACAGGGCTCCAAAATCCCAAATTGGGTTGAAATGGAGATTCTTCATGTGACGGCCCCACAGAGCTCCAGCCTGCAAACAGGAGACCTAACGTGAGCAGTTGCACTTGGCATCTGTTTTCACTAGCTGGGTTCGTGAGCTTGAAATTTTCTTAATAAAAGTCTTAGGGGGTGCGGGGGGTGGAAATAAAAGAAAACTTGCAGTATCAGTAAGAGAAACCAGCAGATGTTGTCAGCAATGGCTGGTTCTTTGGCGGGTGTCCCCGAGCCTATCCCCATTGTCACCCTGTCTCCCCGCAAAGGCATCAGTGCACTCGCACAGCGATATGTGTGCACAGACCCCGTGCTGCCAAGTGGCTCGTCACCCACCTCTGTGCACACACACAGGCGCACACATGCTCTCGAACGACACTGCCAAGTGCTGTGCCTCCCATCTGAAACGGAGATGGAAACTTTCCGAGCGCCACTCAGAAACACTGGAAAAAATGCTGTAAATAGCCTGAGGTTCAGCACACTTGAAGGAGGAGAGAGCAGAGCTGTCTTTGGATAAGAGAGCTGTCATCTCACACACCCAGGAGCGCCAGTGATGGCAGGATGGTCTGGGAGGAGGGTGGAGATTTGGGGAAAAGCCTCTGCTTGCCTGGGTCTGCCCATCCTCTCCTGCCTGGGAAATCAAGGCAAAGCTGTGATAAGCCCCAGAAACCCAGCACAGGGGCGCTGAATGACTGGGACACTTCCCCAGCTCTGCACCACCCACCAGCCATCACCACCTCTGCCCAGCCTAATGGCCAAGGGTCACACGCGCAGACCTGCCACTTTGCCCTCTCTGCCATAGACACAGGTGTGGAGCTGTTTGCAGCCAGGGCTGGATCAAGCCAGGTCCCTTCAGCGCTATTTTTCCTGCTTTTGTTCTTGCTCCAGGGATAGCCCAAAGACAGTGCAGGAAGCCTCCCATAATGCTCACAGGGACCCTTTGAAATGCTTCAGATGAAAAAGGCAAGGAGGAGCCCTTCTGAGCAGACACTGCAGAGCAATCCTGCCAGCCAAATTCCTGCATTGTGGTGCGGGGTGATTACCCACCATCAATGGCCTCTAATCCACTTCCATCAATTCCCACAGGAGTGCCCGTCTCCATGCTCCCTGCTGCATACAAATCCTGCCTGCAGAATAGGGATGGATTGTCAAGGCATCACCTCGATTATGCAATGTGGCCCTGATAGCTCACGGGACTTTGTGTCCGAGGCTCCCTGGGTCCCGGAGAGTGTGGGGTGTGAGAACTGTGATGCGAAGCTGAGGGCGCCGAAACAATCATTGCCATGAATTAATAATGTTCCATGTGTCTATGGGCTCTTCCAGCTGGAGATTTCAAAGCACTTTGCAGGCACTAATGAGGAGGAGCTGGGTGGAAGGAGGTATCCAAGCTCAGAGTGCTGCAAGGCAGCGATGCTCCGGGATGCCATGGTCCTGTGCCTGGTCCCTCCGGGTTCTGGGATTCTCTGGAGGGACTGTGCATGACTCAGTGGGAGCATCTGTAATTTGTGCCTGTGCTCCCCGTTTCAGCCCTGTCATGCTCCTCTGCAGGGGCTGTCAGGGCTCAGGGCCGATCCGCATCAGCGCTGCGGTTAATGGGCATGGCAGGGGCCCGGCTGTGCTGACTGACGCGTTAGACATCAAAGCTGTGTGAGACCTGGCAGCACGTCACAGAGCTGTGTGCCAGCCCTCCCCACAGCCCTGTCCTGAGCAGAAGTTGCCTCCTCTTTCCCTGTAATTCCTGGGAACGCAAGACTCATATTGGTGATGGGAACTGGTCCAGACTAACCGAACCCCAAGTGCTCCCTCACCTCCCACTGTGCATCCCTGTGCAGTGCAGTGGCCTGAGGAGAGCCCAAGGGGCATCAGAGTCAACCTGAGACCAGGGATGAGGCACTGGCTTCTGTGCATGTTGCCTTTGGCTCCAGCCCTGCCTGGCATTCAACCATCCAGGCCATACAAGCAGGGAGAGCTTGGGCTCCAGGGCAGCCTGCTTTAAAACCCAGAGCCACTGCTGTAGTTTGGGATCTGACATTCCTCTCCCAGTGTGCCTGAACTGTGTCCAGACATGCCCACAATCCTCTGGCACCTTCAGACAAGGAGACAAAACACACTAGCCCTACAAATCTGTGTTTGTTCCTCCATGGCTGCAGCTACAAAGCTGCAGGGAGCCTCCCTGTACAGTGCAGGGTGCATGCCTGCCCGCCACGCGTGCATCTTGCACCCCTCATGGCAGAAAACATGCAGACAGAGCAAGAGCGGGGCAAATAAAGGCAGGAGAAGAGATGGGGCTGTGAGTATCAGTCTGTGGGCCAGTCAACCCTACCCAGGGCCAAATCGAGGACTGCTGGGAAAAGTGACTCCTTGGTCAAGGGAGACAGTGCTGTCTTCTTGGTGCAGTGTCACCCGTTCATGTGGTGACCCAGCCCCAACCCACCAGGAAATGGGGTTTGTTGGAAGATGTTGTGATCTCCCTCCACACACAGTCCACTGCTCTGCTGTCCCAGCTAGGGAGTAGCACTGGCCACACTGGTCCTCATGGAGGTGTAGGTGCAGGATGTCACAGCTGGGCCACCAATGCTCAGAGTACGGGTCTCCTGGCTCTTCACCCTGGCTCCCCAGGCTGGGAGTATCCCACTCTCACAACCCTTCAGCAGAGGTTCCTTCCAGGTGGCTGGAGCCCCTTTCCCAGGGAAGGATGAGGGCTTCCTTGTTCACCAGCTCCCCCACGAGCTGCAACTGCTGCCTTTCATGGCTGACACCTGACTCCATTCACTCACACTAGAAATTTATATAAATATGTATATATTTACATATAACTCTCTTTTGGTTACAATCTTGTTTGCAACCTTTCCAGTCCTCTAAGGGAGGGTTAAGGAGAGCAGTATCTGGATAGTCCTTGCACCCTGGGCAGGCTCCTTCCAAAGTCGGGGCTGGGCAGTTGCCTATTAAGCAGTCAGACCCAACGTACATCTGTCCACCAGCCATGGCGTATCTGTCTGGCTGCCCATTCTCTGCAGCACTACAAGGCAGCAGCATCCAATGCAGAGATGTAAATACAGCCCCATCGGGACCTGTGCTCTGCAAGTGATTATGCACAACCTTTTTTTTAAAGAAAAAAAAAAGTTAAGATTCTTATTTCCAAACATGTTCACAATCCTTGACTAATCTGTTTCTCCACTCATAATTTTTATCTATCCATCTATCCATCTTTCTATCCTTCCCCCCCCTCTCTCCAGCACTTCACCCTACCTCTCTCCACAAAGATTTTTCCCCACATCCAGCACGTCTGTATGTAGCCATCTGTTTGTCTGTCTCTCTAGCCATCTGGGTGTCTGCCTACAGTGTTTGCTGTGTCTCTAAAGCATATACAGGCTGCATGTATAGATCTATCAATTGGAGGTCTACTTGCCAGTCTCTCTAAGCTGTGTTCTGTGGGCTTCATTAACATGCAAATTAGCAAGATCTGACTGGCTCGCTTAGCTGCTACTTCTCTTAGACAGCCATGCAACAATGCAAATACTAATGAGGCTCTGGAAATGGCACTTGCTCTATTGCTAAGCAAACATGCACACAGAGCAGGCTTTGGCAATTTCAGGCATGCCATCCATTCTCACACCTGCTGGAGGACTCAGGACAGAAGGGATGGGTGATGGATGGATGATCAGGAGCACTGATGCAGAAAAAGAGGCAAGAATTCCCGCTCTGATGGGGATGCCAGTGCGCCCAGCCCCAGGATCCTTGGCTCCAAGATCCTTTTGTCCTCGCTGCTGCATGCCACTCCTTTGGATGCCAGCCGCTGATGGGATCCCCCCGCTCAGGAGCACATTGGCCTCACCACCCCAGCCGTTATGGATCCACATCCTGCTGTACTGGCTTCCCACCACACCAGCATGCTACGTTGTACTTTCAGCCTCCCTGGCTTTTGAAGGCTCTGAGGTACCTGGGTTATATATCTCTTCACGCTGTACTCCCTTTCCCCAGACAGGAGATGGGGAGCTGAAAAGCTGTGGCATGGCTGCTCTTGCAAACTCCCAGACCCGTCTCCCAGCATGGAGAGTACAGAAAAGCGCTCGGGCAGCTGGGTGCAGCCAGACTGCCACAGGGCTCAGGAACTGCTCCTGCCTCCTGGCCCCCTGGTCAAGAGCCATGCCAGCTCCTGTGCTCTCCTGCTCTTCTCCCTGCAAGCGTGTAATGTGAGTCCGGGTCGCCATGGGGGAAGTTTTCTGTTACTCTTCAGCTCTGTCGCCTCCTCTAATGATAATTCAACCATACACCTCCTTGTAATACATCTGAAATGATCAAACGCTGTGCAGCAAGATGAAGGCACCTCATCTTAGGAACCTGGTTTCCGTATTCCTTTTTATCCTGGAGATAAAATAAGGAACCGTTTGCTCTGGCTGCTGCTGCAGTCTCTTGCCTTTCCTCACCCACACTGCTACTCACCCCCTTGGGAAGTAACACCACAACAAACCCAAGCTGCTTTACCCCCCAATCCTTTTCATCTCAACCCTGACTGCTGTCGCAGGAGAAGCACAGACCGGCTCTTGCAAGTGCTCACCAGGGCCCGGAGGGCTGTCCCTGTCTCTCCTCTGACAAGGTGACGTTACTGCGTAGGTTCCTATGTCTGCTTCCCGGTGGCAAAGCCAGAGCAGCCACCGTGCACATCTTACCCCTCTTAAGGACAGCACTCCACTCCCACGCCAAAAGATGTTCACCAATGCATTAGGTGCTGGGATGAGGGAGGAAAAGCAGCCTGGGATGAGGGAGGTGGGGGATTTTAAGGAGGTGGAACTGAGGCCAGGACAGATGCTCTGGGACTTGGAGATGAAGCACACATGGGAAACAGATGGCTAAATGGGGAGGATGACAAACCACAGGCAGGAAGGATGGCTTTCCCTGCCCAGACAGCATCATGATCCATGGGAAGAGCCATGTTTCGGTGAGGGAGGGGGTGAGGTTCACTGAGGCTGGAGCTGGCCCAGCTCATCACAGACTCAACAGCAGCCCACAGCATTTTGGTGACTCCATGCTGTGGGTTTTAGGGCTCTTTCTCCCTCCAGAAATGGTCTTACAAGAATCTTCTCCGTGGAGGTCATCTCTGCCTAGCAGTCAGGTCTTCTAAGAAGGTGACATTTTAAATACAGCCTGGGAGGCAGAATTTCTTCCTGGCTTATAGACAAGTGCCTGAGTTTAGGCAGTATATTTGTGGTGGAAGAGAGAGGTCAGGAGCTGTTGCTCTCTTTGTGGGAATTGCATTGGACAGAGAACAGCTTTCTGTGATGAGCCAGCCCCGCAAATATCTGCTTCCACTTTTGCAGCCTGCAGTTGAGCACAGCTGGGGCCCTAAAGTCTAGCAGGTAATGGGGCTGTTTTCTGCTGGATGCCAGGTAGGTCAAGCCAACGCAAATGCTACATGGGCCCCTGGCAATTCTGACTCTTCTGCAATTTGGCATGACCAACCCATTGCAAACAAAGTTTTCGGACTAGGGTCCACATTCCCTGCTCAGGGAATGCCCTGGGATATTGGCCACACACGCAATGCATGTTTGCAAAGCCTGTCTGTGTGGGGAGCCCCATGCTTTGGGCACAGGCAGTTTCAGATTCACCTCTCTGAGGATTGCTTCTCCTGGCAGGAGAGTGCCCCTGCAATGCAGGGCAAAAGGGAGGAGCTGTTCCCCTCTATTGCTTGTCTCTGCTAGGTCCTCAGCTTGGTAGTGCCTGAGGGCTTCACTAATGCATCCATGGAAGGGAGAGCTCCATTTTCCAGTCCTGGATTTTGTAAACTCAGTGCTTCTAACCTGAGAAATGGTATTACCCTATTGAGAAGATGTGGAGGCCTGCTGCAGGGAGAATATGTGGCAGGATAAATCTATCTGATGAAATTGCTCTGCTCCGAGGATACAGGCATAATAGCACCCTGTGCTTGGCTGCACTCTGTGTTTGCACATCACTAGCCTTAGCAGTTCTCCGGGTGTCTCCCCGCTCAAGTGTGGCCTCCAGCACTGGGATGGTCTCCTCATCACAACGGGCTGATGCTCATGGAAGGAGTCTTCAGTGAAATGTGCCCCATTGGAGAGTGTGTAACAAATACTCTCCAAGTGAGATATTCCCTTGCTACTCTAAGCTTCACACTCCCATCCCAACCCCTGATGCTCAGCTGTCCTTTGGCTTGGTTCTGGTGGTGCAGCCATGTCTCTGGGTTGGCCTGAGGCTGCCTGGCTGCACAGATGTGTCCTGAGGCTTTGTGGACGTTCATGAAGAGATGGAAATAGCTTCTACATTTTGTGACTCCAGAGCAGCTTGTTACCAGTTTTTAAACCTGCACAAGGCCTAAACGTCCCCATGTTGCCACTCCAGTCTGGCTTTCGATCAGGCCCTGGCTGGAGATGCAGAGCTTCCCATCTTCCCTGACAAACATAAGCTCAGACCAGAGTCTTCTCCAGTCAGACCTGCATTAAGCCCAAGAGAGGTCCTTGGTCACTCTAAGAGGCAGGAACCCATCCTAGAATCTTCCTTTAGTGTGGCCAGAAATCAGCTTTGATGATCTTGCCTGGCTTTTATCTTTCATTATCCACACTTTGCCTTAGACTGGTGTCTAGGATCTGACCAGGACAGGTTGCAAATGAACCCAACTAACTCCTCACTGTGTCCCACGAAATTTCCTTTATCATTGCTCAGTGTGACTGCCATCTCTTCCCTTCCTGGGGACTGCAAACACCCTATTTGCTGGCAGAGTGAACATCCTATAAAGGGCTATGGCATTTGGTGAGGCTGACAAAGTCAGTGGAGGCCCTGTTGAGTGAAGAAGGGTCAGTGCCACCCTGTTGGGTTGGGAAGAGCCACTCAAGGCATTTGGGCTGGGGAAGAGCCAGGACAGGCCTTGCTGGGTCAGGTGGGAAGAAGCCCCATAGCATATTTCAGATAGCTGCTGTCCCCAGGCACCTCACCAGATGATGAGGTTGAGATGAGCTACTCCAGTGCTGAAGGCAGAGTAATTTCAGGGGGGAGTTGAGCAGTCTGCTGCCAGGAGGGTCTGCTTTTGGCTTGACCAGGTCTAGGGAGGTTCCTAGCACATTGCATGGGGTGGCAAAGTCTTTGTCAGCAGTGGCAGCAATTTGGAGATCGACACGTGCACTTGCCCTGGGAGCCTGGAGAAGAGGTGGGGAGCACTGGTATCCCCCTTTGTGCAGCCCCTCCTAACTGCAGCACACACACATATGCACACACATGCAGACTGCATGCCCTTGGGCTGGAGCTGGATGGATTCTGCCTTGAGATGAAACATCCAAGAAGCTTGCCAGTCATTTACAGGCTGTGAAATAATAAGGGAGGAAGGAAAGCAAGCGACACCTTCATTTCAGCTTCTGTCCATCTTGCGCTCCAATCTCCGACAGCCAGAGACGGGGCAGAATAAAACATCTGCTTAATTTGACCTGTCGACTCTTCAGGGAGAATTGCTCGCGTCCGCCGATGCGAAGGTCACCTCATTAAGAGGAGCGAGAGCCGAGTCCCCCACCTGGGGGAGGCTGGGTGACTCCAGCCTGCTGAAGGGTGACCTTTTCTCCAGGCGCAGACGGTGCGGGAGGAGACGGGTCCTGGCACGCGTGCTCCAACCCAAATGGCAGTTAGTTTTGCAGACACTTACACATCCCGAGCACTGGTTTTGAACTTTTCATTCTCACAAGCTTGTCAGCTCTTGAAAGCTGCAAGTGCCTGCAGTGTCTCTTGCTTGCTGATGGGGTGAGCATGACGCTGGTGCAAAAACACTCCCTCCCTCACTGGCAGGGCTCAGGGACAGCAGGATCAGGCCCACGATTCCCACCCACAGGAAGGTCTAGGCACATCTTGGGCCCACTACGGACAGACCTTTCCTTCTGCAGCACATCTGAGCAGAGCTGTGCATCAGCTCCTCAGAAAACAGGCTGGATGTGACCCAGACATGGCCGATGAGTGGCCCGTGGGGAGGCTGCACGTGCGCACGACTCCCCAGAGTAGCCCAACTTGTGGTGCAGAGCGAACAAGGGAGCGTGAGCCCCATGGGATGTCTCCTGGGATCCTGGGTGCAAGCCCTCCTCCCACCCCCAGCGCCTTTCCTCACCCCAGCTGGGTCCCGGTGTTTGCAGAGCCCCAGTCGCTCTGAGCCCCCGTGGGCAGCAGGGCACTGCAAGGCCAGCAGTGGCATCTGCGCTGCAGGAAAGCAAATCATGCCCTGTTCTCCCTGCTGCCTCAGAGGGGATTTTATTTTTTTTTTGCCTTCTGTATTATCACCGAGCTGGGGAAGGAGAACATCAACTTCTTTGCCAGCAAGCGTGGCATTCAGCCTGCTGCACTCCTCCAGCAGCTCGGCAGAGTGTGCTGGACTGCCCACCTCCCTGGAGAGCTGCCCTTCCACCCCTTCCCGGAGCAGGAGAGGAGAGACATGCCTGCCTCCTCCCTTGCACTGCCCTCCACAGACCTTTAATTCTTTCTCCTCTGATGTTAATCTTGGAGGTGGTGCACAGGTCAAGTTTAATATGCTATCCTGGGGGAGTTTCATTTAGAGCCCATGAGATGGAGACTGGGGATTCAGTTAGGGTTTCCCATGTACTCCAAGAGCATCACCACTTCAAAAGGCAGCAGGCCGTGCTCAGCAAATGCCAGTGGAGGTTGTTTCCCGCAGAACTTTTACCCACAGCTCTTGCCGGTACCTGCTGCCTCTCTGCCCCACACTGCTGTGCCCAGCACGCACCCCCACCACAGCCACTGTGCTATTGCCCAGGACCACTCTCAGATGCCATCCCTGACTTGCACACCTGCCCATGCATGCCTCCTGGCCTGTGGACATGTGTGTGCCAGTGCCCAGCCCTGCATGCTGGGGGAAGAGCTGGCAGCAATGGCAATGGCATGTCCGCTCCCTCCTCCCTCTGCCTCAGTTTCCCCATCTGGTGAGTAGGACTCAAAAGGCATAGGGGGGTACTTGTGGATGGTTCTCCTATAAGATCTATGGGGGGAATGCACAGAGACCCCATTGGCACAGGGGTACCTGTGTGAAGTATTTGTTGGGGCTGTCAGGGGTATGCTGATGGCTCCAGGCAGCCAAGTTGCCCCGTGCAGACCAAGAGACCTTGTCCCCATCCACTGCTTGGGCATGTTGTGGCAAGCGCCATGCGTAATGCGAAAGGACAGGCAGTAAAAGATTGTGATGGGGATCATAAATATCCATTAAACTAGCTTTTAATCTATCCTGCTAACAACAAGGATGCCGGTGAGTGAGAGACAGGAGCCTGGCAGGCTGTATGCGGGGAGCAGGTGGCATGCAGACAGCAGGGCATCCCGGCATCCCACCACAGGCTCTTGCTGCCTAGGGAGGAGATGAGCCATCTCTGCAGAGCATGGAGCTGGGGGCAGTGCCGAGGGACAGGAGGGCATGCTGCCACACTGCCTTCTCCAGGGAAGGAGCTCTAGCCCAGCACACAGCCCTGGCACCAGCTGCATCAGACCTGATGTGACACTGATGCGTCAGGGCGAAATACAGTCTGTGCCCAGATAAGAAGGTGCAGCCACAGCCCCTCTTCCACCAGCATTGCTCCGGCAAAGGAAAGCAAGTTTCTGCCTTCCCTCAGTGCTGGGGAGCAGAGCCACATCCTAGCCCTTGGAGGCTGGTGGTTCACAAAGGGAAAAACCTGGCTCCTCTTCTTCCCTCCCCAAACAAAACCACAAAGCCCCTTAAGGAAACCCTGTCTGTGTGTTGTCAGTCATCCCCTGGTATATGGGTCTGGCTCTTGCATCCAGCCTGTCCTGCTCTGCAGGGGTAACAGATTCTTCCTGCAGCTCCTCTGGGTAACAAGGGCATCCTGTTTCCTAACTCCTGTTCACAAGTTTCTCTCCACTTTGTGTACGATGTCTTCGCCTTCCTCCCTGCCAGTGCTGCTACTCACTATTTACGGCCGTACAGCATGGAGCAGGTCGCATCTGGTGTCCTTTCTCTGGTTTCAGCATAGGACAAAGTGCCCCTAGATTGCTGCTGCCTCTGCCACGATGCTCTTTGCTGGAGCCAGAGACAGCTGCAAGATGCAGACTTTTCCACAATGTACAAATTTGAGGGGGGGGAGGGGGAGGGACGGGGATGGAAATTCCACCCAGAAATATCAAAATGTTTAGCTGGTTTTTGACGCTGCTGAATCATTAAACATTAAAATGCTAGATAGAATAGAAATGTAGATTTGAAGTAATATGATAATATAAAAGCCCAAATGGAATGAAACCAAATGATAATGTCAAATTGAAATGTTCGTCTCTCATTGGAAAGAATCCTTTCGACGTTATTGAAACAAAATGTGAAAGTTGAAATCATTTGATTTGACACTTCTCCATAGAAAAAAATCATCAGGATCGACATGTTCCCAGGAGATGTTCAGATTTTAAAAGCTGCTCTGCTGGAAAAATGTTTCCAGACAGAAATAAGACAGAGCAAAGGAGCCAGTTTCTCCCTCTGTCCCCTCTCCAAGCCAGTGATTTGACACAGAGGGAAGATTAATGCAAGGGATGCTCGAAAGGGACAGAGCAGGTTCTGCCCTCGACTCTACTCCATTACCAACCTGTGCCCCAGCTCCATGACCAGGGAGAGCGGCTGGCCAGCAGCCTGACCCTGCACCATCCCTGCCAGGGCCACGCCAGCCAGGGACTTGTATTTTACCCTGTTCCTCCTGCCTCTGTCTTTCACTATTCCTTATCGCTGGCAGCAAGTGCTGTCGGCATCAGTACCGTGACTCACGTGGGAGGTTGTTCTGCAGCAGCAAAGCTGGTGCTCTGGGATTTCACAGCCCATCGACTTGCCCAGTCCTGTCTCTTAGCTTTTTTATATTTTTTTTCATGACCCCTCTTGAGTCCAGCACACCTGCCAGAGCAAGACTTGCTCTGAGATGATGACCTGGGAGGTTTGTAACCCTCCAGCACTTTCTGGCTTGCCCAGTGTGGAAGGAAGTGGTGAGTGGTACCCAAAGGCAGGGATGGCCCAGCGATAAGTGAGATCCACCCCTCTCCGCACATGCTTTGATAACCTGGCATGTGCCTCTAGAAAATGTTGCCCTTGGTGTGCAGAGCCCCCAGCCAGGATCATGCCCCAACCCCCCCCCCAGCCTGTCCTGGAGGAGCGGGTATGACCATCCTCCTGAGCTGGGGTGAGCCCCATGCTCCCCCTGCTGCATTACCAGGTCTCCAGGGCTTTCCCAGGCTGGCAGGGGAAGGCAGGAGACCTGGCAGTGCCAGCACAGCTTGGGCAGCAAGGACCCAAAGCAGAAAGCTAGCTTATTGCACAGCAGCAAAGCGGTCCTTGCAGCCTGCTCTGCAACAGGGTGGATGCCCAGAAAACCCATCAGCAGCCAGGTTTTCTGCCTGTGCTGGGTAAAAGCAGGATGCAGCTGGGGCCAAGCCTGGCTTGCTCCCTCCTCTCCAGGCTGCAGAGCTTGCCACAGCCGGGGCTGGTGCTAATGAAGATTTCCTGGAGCGCTTGCTTAGCAGAAAATGATTGGTTACACCCGAGCTCGTAATTAAAAAAAAAGAGAGCGAGTGCACTAATGGGTATTTATTTGACTGTTACCTTGTCATGTATTTATCGATGCAGATAAATTCAAAATCATTAAATGCTTTACGGGGCCTGACAATTTACAGCCCCTGTCAGCACTCTGCACCCTGCTTCTGCGGCGGCAGAGCAGCACATTGCGGTGGCACAGCTGCGGGCAGGGGACGGATCCTTGGTCCCCCCTGCCTCGGCACAGGGTCAGGAGCCAGCCGGCGCGTGTGGAGGTAGGGGGGCCAGCAGCCCAGGACTAAGCATGACATGTGAAAAAGGTGCTGAGGAGATGCTGCATCACGATCTCTACTCTGCAGGCACGTGCAGCGACAGCGACAGGTCTCTGCTTGGGGCTGGAAGCGCAGCCTGGGTGTGATGGGCACCTTCAGTGCTACACGGTGGGCAGGCTGTGATTTGATCTATCTCCCCAGCTCCCCGCAGCCCCCATCCCTGACTCAGGCATCCCTGAGTGGATGACCGCCCTAGGCAGATGGGACTGGCAGTGCTTCAGGGACAAGGTGCGGCTGAAATAATTTGTCACCTCGATGTGCAAGTGGAAACCCCAAGCCAAGCACACAGGAGCTGCCTGGCATTGCTCAAAGACCAAACATCACCCAACATTGCCACAGCACCGGCAGACTCTTCCTCTGCCTTCTTCCTTGGGGTAGAAACCCTTTTCAATGCCTGCCTGTCACAGAGCCAATGAAGACAGAGGTGGGTGAAGGAAGGATGAACAGTTTTCTCAGCTCTGTAACAAGGAGCAGGGGCAGCCCAGAGTATCCACAATCTCAGGAGAGCATCTCTCTAGAGACTTATCAGGTGTGCAAGGGGAGACAGGGGCATCTCTTGACTCAGTGTTAGCACAGCAACAAGGCCCTGCCTTCATGCTGATTATACAGCCCCTAATTACCTTATTATTCCCATTAGCCGAGGCAGGGAGCCCCCTCCTCTTTACCCACCTGCAGGCAGCCTGGGCCTGGGCTGGAGTGTGGGCATCCCAGCGCTCCGATTCCCTGTCACTACCATTTTATAGACCCATATACCAGCGCTCGTGTGAGGCAGCACCTGACCCGGCACAGCCTCCGGCTCTGTAACTCCAGCTCCATCCTTAGCACCCGGTGCGCACACCCATGGATGCACACCTGCACAGCATGATCTGCCTGTGCGCATGCTGGGGGTGTGTATGCCTGTGCACACACTCTCCATGTGTGCCTGTGTGCAAGGTGCAGCAGCTCTCCCCCTGTTTCCCCTGGGATTTTTCAGGGAGATGGTTTTCCCCAGAGAAGCAGTGCTCACTGTGCGGAGCGGCTGCTCCCCCCAGGATCCCCACTGCACAGAGCAGAGTAAGCAGCAGCAGCCCTGATCGGGGCAGAGATACAGCTGCTGTGACACCCATCCTGCCTGCTGCCTGGCCACCACATCCCCATGGCCCAAACCTGTCCCTGAGACCGGGTCCAAACAGCATCGCTGACAACGCAGATGTGCCACCTGCTTCTCCCACAGCTCTGTCCTGAACCCGAACTCGCCATGGCAGGGAGGATCCCTGCTCCCCATGCTCAGACCTGCTTCTCTTTGAAGCAGGGGCCTCTGAGAGGGAACGTCTTCCTCTTGATCTCTGCAGTCTTTCACTGTGGGGAATGGTCAGGCTGACATCAGCACAGAGGTGAGCACAGCTGGTGATGCTGCAGGCTGGCCCCAGGCAGAGCTGGGAGAAAGCTCTGTCTGAGCACCCTGCCTCTGAGCATGCTGAACCGGGTGCCTTGCTGCCCTTGCTGTCTGCAGGCAGCCTGGGAGGCAGGAGCAGAGCCCGCTCCTGCCTGTACTCCTCTCCCCTGCCTGCCAGCCGCAGCAGAGGAGGCTCCTTCTTAGGGGTTACCCCCAGGACGAGAGCTCTTGGCAGCATCCGGACCAGCCGGGGTGCTGAGCCTCCTCCCAGCAGCTCAGCACCCACTGGCGACAGTGGATGCTGCACTGGTGGGTGCTGGGTGCAGCGCGGGCTCAGTGAAAGGCTCTGCGAGAGCCCTTCTCATTGTGCTCAGAGCACGCGGCATGGCAGCTTGGACGGCATCATTGTTCAGGAGAGAAAAGGCAAG
Source organism: Elanus axillaris (assembly GCA_026212715.1). Taxonomy (NCBI): domain Eukaryota; kingdom Metazoa; phylum Chordata; class Aves; order Accipitriformes; family Accipitridae; genus Elanus; species Elanus axillaris. Next base: position 7,405,753 of record JANZLQ010000022.1, read on the forward strand.
AACTGGGGCTGTGCGCCTAAGTAGGTCACACGCGAGGCTGGAGACAAGGCCACGGGCGCAGACTATAAATGCGAGAGGGAGAAGAGAGGGAAAAGGGGGAGGGTAGGGAAGTCTGGGAATGGACAGTAAGAGAGCACAGGGGAGCTCACAGACAGACATGCAGGACCATGTCCATACCAGCTGTGCAAAGGCACAGAGGTCTCTCTGCTATATTTCTTGCCATCCGTAGCATCCTAACTTCTCACTCCATTGCTACCCTTGCGGTGTGGGAGACAAAGTCCTGTCCTGACCCCCTTGCTTAGCGCAGCCCAATATTTGAGCTGTTGCCTGCTGGGATCTATGTAGGGAGGATGCTCACAGCTATTCAGCCTCTAGCTGTTCTCACTGCTGGGTACGTAACAGTCTTTATCCTCCTGACAGCCACAAGTCATAAAATTTTACTGTGACAGAGTTGCACCAGGGCTGGGGCAGAGAAGCAGCTCAGCCACCACGATTACGGGGACACACATCCTTCTGCCTCGCAGGGTGCTGGGCAGCCCTTATGCCCCCGTGTCAGGCTGGAGAGGCCAAGGTGACCCCAGGACACCCCCTCATGCTGCGAGTGCATGCAGGGGCTTCCCTCCCTCCACATCCCAGGGTGGTCCTGTGGCCATGAGTGGGTAATGGGTACTGAGCACAAATGTGGCAGCATCACTGCACAGGACCCATGCCAGCAAACACCCCATCCGACAGCAGGGTCAGAGAAATGCTCCCGTGCTGCCTCCCATGGCAGCACCTGATGCTTCAGCACATGGTTAAACCCTGCATCCTGCAACCTGGCAGGTTGTGAAATGCTGAACACAGGCAGAAAATGCCTTCCTAGCCCCTGCAGTGATCAGCTGGTGCCCCTAGGCAGGAGGTGCAATTAACCTTCTCTTGACAAGAATAACTACCAGTGTTATTATTGATCATAAAATTATCCAGCCCTTTTCAAGCCACAGCCACGGGATTGGAGTGGAGGTGGCACAGTATGGGAACAGAGCATGCAGAAACAAAGATGCAGCATTTGCAGCGTCCCAGCATGCTCCCGGTGCACATGGAGGAGAGCTGGGAGACATCTCCGCAATCTCCCACCTTCACACCCCACACCAACCCTGCCTGTCTGGACAGGAGGGCTGGCTTTGCAGTAGAAGCTGGGCTCAGGTTCTGTGACTCCCCAGACCTTGCAATGGTCTGGCCCAGGAAGATGCATGAGCTGAGACACAATAAAAGACAGCAGGAATTAGGAAATGGCCAAAAGGGCCCTTGACAAAGCTTAGAAGTGAACGTGAAACAAAGTAAAGCCACCAAGTAAAGACGTGAAAAAAATCCCTGGTCTAATCTACCCCTCTAACTGCTGGGCAACACAGCACAAAGGAAAGGTGAGGTTTTGTGTTTCAGAAGCTGTGCTTGATTATAGGTTGTGTATCAGGCATTGCAGTGAATAGAAGATAAATGTGAAGTTTCCTAATGCAAAATCTGTCACCTCATACACGTCTCATCCCATACATGGATGTGAACCAGGGACAGGTCACTTCAGGATGAATTGTGGTGAATCATGTTGGCCAGTCCTTGCCATACCCAGCCCCATGCAAGCCACGGTGTGCTTGCAACGCTATGGGGTCTGGCTGCAAGCTTGGTCATCCCAGACACCAGGGCCTGAGCCCTGCATCAGGGCAGGATACAAGAACCAGAGGGATGCAACAGGGATAGGTTGTTGTCCTTTGGCATCTGGAGTGAAACCGCTGCAAACAGTTTAATCACTGTGTAATTATGTCAAAGCATTGGCGCTCACTGAGTGACTTCTGCAGAATGCTGATCTGGAGAAAATCTTTCCCTTTTTTGTAACAGAAGCCAAGAAACTGGAAATTCTCAGGGTAAAAAATATTTCTGGTCTTGGTTAGGAAAATCAGGCTTTGGCTGTTGGAAAGCCAGGCATTTTCACCATCTTCTGTCCTGACAGCTTTTGTTTGGGATTTTTCATTTATGAAAGGAAAGGGTTTGGCAAGGAGGGGGAATCTGATGGTAATGCAGGGAAAAGGGAGAAAAAGAAGATTTCTGCACAAAATTTGCAGTGGAAAATAACCAGAGATATTTTTTTTCTTTTTTTATCAGCCTCTTTTGAACCTCCCTGTTGGAAGGAGCTACCACGGCCTCACACCTTACACCTGGTGTACTGGGGACTTGTCTGTGGGGCAGCGCACCAGTGGGGATCCCACACGCTCCCACCCCTTCCTCCCCACGGAGCCGGGGCTGTCGGCAGCGGCGGCTGCCAGCGCTAACCCAGATTCCAGGGGCGTCATGCTGCCGCGGCTGCTAAATTGGCAGCATGTAAGAGGCATGTCACCTGGGTGACAGGGTGTCTCTGACTGCAGGAGTGTTTGAATACACTGCACTGTGTGCTAAATACTCCCATCATTACGACTGAGCTGGAGAAACGGAGCGGGAAAGTTCCTTGCAGTACTCGGAGCAAGGACAGAGGCTGGATTTGCAGAGTGCACGGGGCAGTGAGCATTTCCCTTGCACCGGCGCCTGGTCACGGTGGCCAGTGTCCTGCTGTCCCCATCCCCAAACCCTCCTGGCCTTTAGAAGCAGAGAGCTGGCAGCATCACTTGCTGGATGGAGGTTGGGCATTTCTCCAGGAGCATGCCCTTGCTCTCTCGACCACTGCCAAACTCCCAGAGGCTGGTGGAAGAGATAGTTATCTTCTGCTGAGGGCAAATGAGGGAGCAATTAATTGCCCCTTTTGTTTAGAAATAGCTGAGAAACCACAGACCAAGGCTGGAGTCAGAGCCGGGTCATGCGGTCAGAGGGGGGAATCCCTGGGGGAATACAGATGCGAGGGGTAGGAGCAGTGTGTCTCTGCAAGTCAGACGCAGACGACGGGGGAGGAGGTAGCAGGAAAGCCAAGGAGACAGCCACAAGCGTGCTGGTAACCTGACCCTGGGGCATGGTGCTTTGGGCAGCATGGCAGTGAGGCAGAGGCTGGGGCTTGTTACAGAGAAGCTGCTTCCCACCACCTGAGCCCCTTGCAAATGTCTTTTGCATGGGAGCCCTCTCGCCTCCGTGGGGAAGTTAAAGAACACACTGGCTGAGCCCACGGCTTGGGAAAGGAGGTGCTGGGTGGACTTTGCAGCCAGCGGCAGCTGGTGAGCATCATGCATGTCTGCACCATGTGGGCTCCTCCATGGCTTCACTAGAGACACTGAGGCTTCACAGTGGGTCTGTAGGCACCAGCGTTGGCTGCACCAGCCCTGTCCTGCCTCTTCTTAAGAGAAACTGCGCCCACTGCTCCCCTTCTCCTCGCTCACACTGAAACCCTTCCAAGCTGCTTGCAGGGGTCCCTCCCCACCCTCCCAGCCGGAGCGTGGTTGTTCATCATGCTTGTGAAGACCTCCCTGCAGTGGGTCCTCTCTATCAGGCAGACTGCTGCTGGACAACAGGCCATCTCCATGTATGCACAGGCAGCTTCAAGCATGCTCTTCTGGGTCTGACAAACATCAGCCAGGTCCTGGGTCTGTTTCTTCTGCAGCCGAGCTCCAGCCCCTCTCCCAGCCCAGCTAAAGGCTGTAGCTGAAGGAAAGAGAGTGATCGAGCAAGAGGCTCATGGATGTGTATTCTGCTCATTGCTCACAAATACTAATGGCCCAGAGTTATTAATATTGCCACTGTAGTCATATATGGGTAATTACTACCATTAACCACCAGCAGAACTATTGAGTTCCCCTAATCAGTGCATTATAATAATTGGGACCAAGTGTTTTATAGATCCGGACACTAATTCCTTTCTAGCACCTCTCCCTCCCTGGGAGCTGCTCCTCCCTGCTCAGCTGCCAGCTGTCTCCCAGCCCCGGGGACTGCTCCCTGCAACCAGCTGCTGGGGCACTCGTGTGAGCCACATGCCATGGGGTAGATGACAGCTTGTGCAGGCATGTCCCATGCCTCCATCAGATGGGAAATCATGGTTGTAGGAGACTCATGTGTCTAGATGCTCCCTGCTCAGGGCTGGCCTCTGTGCTTGGGCTGTAACTAACAGAACCATCAGGCTGTGAAGGTGGAGGTGGGACTGCAAGCAGGGCTTGCAGGAGAGGAGATGGGTCCAGGACCTGCACATGTCGTCCAGCAATACTGCAGCTCCCCAGTACTGGGAAGCAGCAGGACTGGAGGGAGCGCTTTGGCTGTTCCCAATCTGCTGGGACAGAAATCTGGTGGGGGTGAAATTAATTGCACAGTCTCCTATTTACACCAATTTCCTCTTGTTCTGGAAATTTCTTCACTCCTGCAGCCATCTAGACCTTGAAGCCCAAACCCCCTTGCCCCAGAGCTGGTGGCTGTTCAGGTAGCGTTTCAATGGGTTGTGTAAGACGAGCACCTTCTTCTCCACGCTCCTGGATGCACCGAGCCCAGCAGGCAGCTGCCTCCACATCACTGCGGCAGGGGGGCTCTTGCCTTGCCCAGCATTTTGGGAGGGAGGTCAGCCGGGGCCAGCTCCTTTCCCAACTCTGCTTTCTCTAAGCACCAGCAAGCCCTTGTTCTCCCCAAGTGGTGCCCAGGGCAAGCAGAGCCAGGCTGGCTCCAAAATCAGCAGACAGGCGTCTGCCACAGACCTTTGGGCCAGATCATGGGGACAAAGTTGATCCCAAACTGAATCCTGGCAGGGAGGGCTGGAGTCTGTGGGCAGAGCGGGTCTGTAGCCCCGCAAGACACCTTTGTCCCTGTCTAGAGCAGGGCAACAGATCTGTGACTCGTTCGTGACTGGGAAAGCACAACCATATGTAATTTAGAGCTGGCCTACAAATGAAAATCCCTGGAAATGCTAATAAATCAGAAAAACAGAGGGGGAAATTCTTGGGGGAGGGGCGGGGGTTAAACAAAAGGTTTTGTTGTGACCAAGCCAATGCATTTTCTTCCAACCACAGCCATTTCACAGAATTTTTTTGATGTTTAGAAAAATAAAATTAAGGGAAACTTTGAAACAAAGTCATTTGGATGAGAAAAAAAAATCAAAACATTTCACTCTGAAAATGCTGAAATGAAATGTTTTGATCTTTTGGGGTTTTTTTCCCTCCAAACAAACCGTTTGGCAGAATTGACATACTCTTCCAGAACCTTTTTGTGTTGTCAAATCTGAATTTTTATTTTTTTACAAAAAAAAAAGCAGCACTCTCAACTCTAGCCAGCCAGAGAACTGAGTTCCTAGCAGGCAAAGAGATGTGCTCTGTCCTCAGTGGGAGCTCTCTGGTGGTTTTGGGGGACCCTCCTAGGTCTCCCCATACATGGCTGCAAGTCCTGGGGAGAGAGGTTCCCTCACCCCTGTGGAGCAGAGAGCAGCATATGAGCCATGCTGAAGAGCAGAGCTCATCCTCCTCACTCTTGCCCCTCATGGACATGACAGGCAAAGGGACGGTGCTGCAAAAGGGAGTGCATGGCCTCGTCACCCTGGGAGGGATGAGCGAGGTGAGAGCGGCTCCCCTAGTCCCCTGGGATCTGGCAGGTGAGAGAACAGAGCGATGCAATCAATAGTGCTAATTGCAAAGGCAATGTCTAGCAGAAATAAGATGGTTATTCTGCATCACTGGACACTCTTACAATCAAATTGTCCACAGACAATTAGCTGAGCAGGAGAAATAGGAATTAGATTTCTAATTATTCTGCTGGTGAAAGGCATTTTGGAGCACTTGGAGGACTGGAGGAAGGAGAGGTTTGCATCTTTGCTGGGCTGCAGGAGCTGCCATCCCTGCTGTCATTCCCAGAGGGTTAACCAAGCCAGGGAATGAGAACTGCAGCTGAGAAGTACAGACGGCTTCTTGGGAGGCTTTGGCCAGCACTTATTTTTCACGGCTGGGTTATTTATTTCTTTTATTCAGCCGTCTGCACAACTGAGCAGGCAGTGCTCTGTGTTTCTCTCCAGGCACTTGCATGCTGGCAGTGCGCTCCCGCAGACCTTTGGGCATCCCCCAGCCCCATCCTGGGCAGAGGACATCTCCCATCCATTGCCCACCCTGCTGAGGAACCACCTGCATCCCCCAGCATGCTCCCAACAGCACTGTCCCCACGTAACGAGGCAATGGGACAGGTGAGCAAGACTCAAGCTCCTGGCCCCAAAACCCCATCCTGTGACTCCTTGGCAAGCCCACATCCTGCTAGACAGCACATGAGAGAGGTGGGGGAGGAAGCACTAGGATTTTTCTGTTATTAATGTTCATGTTGACTCATGCTGGTGGGTGTCATACAACTCGAGGGAGTCTCCTGATGCTGCAGCTCCTGGGGTTGCATCGTGAGGACAACGGGAAGTCCTCCCGCCTCTGCTCCCTGAGCTGACAGGGACCATCCACGGTATCCTGGTGCCTCCAGGATCTGGTGGGTTTGGAGGTTGGTCATGGACCATAGAGGTCCTTTACACCCACTCCAGTGTGGTGGTTATGGTGTAGCTGCAGTATCCCAAGAGGGCCCTAACCCTCTCTTAGGTGTAACATCTGCATCACTGATGATGACAACACACTGCCCTAGTACAGCAAAAGCTGTGGGCTGGGGGAAAAGACCCTTCTAGTTTTTGGTACCCACCAGTGCAAAAAGCAAGTAGATCTGAGAGCAGTTTCCCTTTCTTCCATCTCCCACAGTAAGTCCATCAGCCAGCTGCTGATCATTGCAGAGAGCAGGGTCCTGAGCAGTGCTGAGAGAACTTTGTGAGGGGCTTTCCCTGTTGTCTTGGTTTCAGCTGGGATAGAGTTAAGTGTCTTCCTAGTAGCTGGTAAGGTGCTGTGTTTTGAGTTCAGTATGAGAAGA
>JANZLQ010000022.1:7422660-7449739 GCA_026212715.1 Elanus axillaris
GCCCCCAGCCCAGTCCCAGCAGTTCCAGAACTCACTGGGACGGATCATCCAGCCCCAGGCTTCCCCCAACAGTGCTGCAGAGTTGGGCTGGTTTGAGAGGGGCAAGGATGGGGTCTTGTGGTCCCAGTGCATCGGGGTCCATGACTGACAGACACTGGGGGCTGCTTTCTGGCTGGTTGCACAGTGTCACAGGAGGGAGGGCTCGATGCCTGGGAGCCAGCCCTGCCACGGTCAGCATTCAGACCAGTCTTTTTGTCCAAGCTCCAGTTTTCTTTCCCATTTATGGACTTGTGTTGCCGTTCGCAGTTCATTGTGCAGCATAAATCTCAGTGACGCCAGATGACATTTAAGAGCAGGCGGGTGGGGATGGGGGGGACAGCGGTGTGGCAGGAGGTGGGGGAGTGAACCCATCACATCCAGCAATGCTAAACCTCAGATGAACCTGGAGCAACATGCCTGATCTGGGAGCTCAGAAGTGACCCTCCATGTGCCAAGCTGGAGAGCCGATACCAATGCCCAGGGGCAGGGGGGAGGTCCAGGCTGGGCATCTCAGTGCAGAGCTGTGTCGTGGGGAGGGGCTGGCACTGCCTCTCCCCCACTGCCCCCTCCTCTGCTTCCCCCACTGCTCGCACTCCCCCTCTCTCTCCTAATCCCCACAAATGCTAAGATATTTAAATGTGGTATTTTCAAATCTAATCAGCGTTCCAAAGCTGTGCTGCCGCCACTCAAATTTAATTTGATCCATTTACCAGCTTTGTGGTGCATCTAATCAAAGAGAAGGAACAATTAGGTTAATGTCAGGGGTCACCTCACAGCCTCCTGCGATGCTCAGCAACAGGAGGCACCCATGGTGAGGCCAGCCCCAAGGAACAAAAGCAGGAGCCAGGGGTATCTGGGGCCTGGGCTGGAGATGGCCACAGAAATGGAGGGCACCTTGGGTCATGCACATCACAGGGATGGCTTGGAGGGAGGCAGCCTGGCCAGGGAGGGTGGGATGATGCGTCCCACTTAGCTTCAGTGTGAGCAGAGACATGGACTATCCAAGTCAGTCTTGCGTGGGTTTATGTCCCTAGAAGAGGCTGTCCCGTGATGTGCTTGGCCAAGGACTACTACTGCTACTAGTACAGCTTGGTGCACAATAATCTGGATAAATATGAGCTTTGAGCCTCTCCCAGCATCCATATCTGGGCTCTGGATGGGGTTTGGTAGAGGTTCAGGTTGCAAAACCTCTGCCAGACTATATCCTAGCTTAACCAAAACTGTAGTACCACGTCATGCATGGGGTGAGACTACTCCAGATCAGACTGCCCATCACATTTGCCAGCTGGTGTTGGGCAAACCAGATTTAATGAGAAGGGCCAGACAGGGTCTCAGAGCAGACAAGCCAGACAAGCCTGGTGATCAAGCAGTGTCATGAAGTCAGGGCAGAGCAAGTTACCCCTTGGGGCTGGGTACCTTTCCCCTGCTTTACTAGGGGTCATAGCACTAAAAATGGAACCTCTCCACCACGATGTCTTTCATCTCACAAGCTCTCTGTGCTCTTTGCTCATGCCAGGATAGGGCTCAGCACATTGGGAAGGGCCACCAGAAGGAGCAAGGGATGTGGCATTTGCCCTCCTGGGGTATAAACTCTAGGCTGGTGCTGGGCAGCTCTGAAATGCTGCATGTTCCTGGGCCCAGATAGTGAGGAGGAGATAAAGATGAAGGATAAGCATCTCTGGTGCCACATTTTGTAGCCCGAATAATGGCAGAGCAAGGGATCCCTGCCTTCTCCTCCCGTCCTGCCTGGCACTGAGCAGCACACTTTACCTTGCCTTGCTCCTGAAGCCTCAGCCCATCCCTCACCCGTGGAAATGTCCCACTGCGTGTGTTTGTTGTGCTTGGCTTCAGTACCCCCTCAGTCCCCAAACCCTGATCTTGCTGCGTGTTCTCCGTGGTGTGGATGTGAGGGGCCAGGGTGGGGAACAGGTCTGCTGGGGATGATGAGGGGCACAGTCAGGCCAGCAGGATCACCAGCTGCAGCACTTGGGGAGGGACAGAAAGAAAGGGGCAAAAAAAAAGAATAAACAATCTTTGGGTAGATTTCTTGTTTCTTTTTTTAATACATTCTTTGAAAGACTGGAAGAAGTGAAAGGGAGGCAGGTGTGGGGAGAGATAGCACATGTGATGCCTGTTGTCCTCCCTTCCCTGCCATAGACCTGAGCCCAGAGGGACCCATGCTGGAGTAGAAGCAACTCGGGAGATATCAGGTGGGTTTGGGGCACTCTCGGGGTGCAGGGATGCCTTCCTAACAAGTTTCTGTACCCACAGTCCTCACCAACACCAACACCTCTCAACACCCAGTAGATGTGCATCACCTCCTCCCCCGCCCGCTGCAGCACTTGTGAAGTCCCTGGTCTGAGTTGGGGTGGAGGTTTGGGAGCTTCAGGTATTTAACTTGAAATGGACTGAACTGAAAAAAAAGCTTTTTTCCCACCACCCATGAAAATTCTAACCCAAACTTTAATTGCTCTTGTTGAAAAGCCACAATCCCACAAAACCAGAAGAGGAAAAAAAAAAAAAAGAGTAAATACAGGAAGAGAGGCTGTGAAAAGCTGGGGCAGAAAACAAACCAAACCTACAGAAAATGGAAATAAAAACAACCCAACTTTGATTGCTACAAAATACATTATTTTTTTTCAGAATTATCATTTTCTGCAGAAGAAATCTTCTGCTACTCCATAAGCAGCCCCAGCATCCTGATGCATTCCTGATGCCTGGGCTTCCTAGCATCCCCTTCCCCAAGTAACAGCCACAGAGTTGCTCCTCCACTGCTCCCTGCCAAAGGCAGCCATGACCCTGGAGATGGGCTCACACCGGTTGGTTTGGCATTGCACCTCCAACTTGGCACTGGAAGGATGCTGAGAGGGACAGCAAAATTTGGAGCTGGTACTGGAGAGGGGGTCAGCCCTGTGATGCCAATTCCAAGCAGATGTATCATCCCTGGGGAGGGAAGGCAGCACGGGCAATGTGCTCCCACTGACACAGAGAGCAGATCCAGCATTGCCTGTGCTGGATGGGTGTTGGACGGTGAGATTGAGAGCATGTACATACACACCTGGCTCCATCCCTGTGTGTGGTTTGTGCGTTTCCAGTGCCTGTTGTGGGTGTAACACTCCCATAGTAGTATCTGTTGCTCCTATGGGACCAAGCCCACTGGGATGGAGAGCAGAAGGGGAGTCAGAGTGGAGGCTCAGGGCTTTAGCACCATGCCCCTGACTTTCCAATCCCTTCATGTCCCAAAGACACAGATGGATACATCCAGGCCTGAAGCATCCTCGTGTGCCCTCCCTGATCCGTCCCACATGCCCTCCCTCCCCACTGCCCTAAAACCCCTTTTCCCCAAGGTTGTTACAGCCTTTCCCACCAATTCCCGTGTGTGCTTCCTGACAGCAGCAGGATCTCCAGGACTGGGCCACACATGCCATCAGCCATGGCAGACGTCCCACATCACCGGTGACTACTCTGTGCCCATCCTCCCTAGGACAGCAGTGTGGCACCTCACTAAGCTGTGTCCCAGCCTGCAGTGGCTTTTCGCTCCCCAAACGGGTTGTAAGGATGTTTCTGCACTGTGTGATTTAAATACACATGCTTTGCAATCTGTTGCAGAGTAGGGGTACTTGGCAAGGCTCCCCTGCCCAGACTGTTCAGGGACTCTTGGGCTCAGACACAGCTGGGGTTTCCCAGCACAGACCAGGCTTAACACAAGTGAGTAAGTGGAGGCAGAGATGTTTGTCCCATGTCCCCTGCATGCTCAGCTGGATGAGGTTCTGCTCAGCACCCCCTCCACAAACCTGCTGCCTCTTCCCAGCCAGTGGGTACCCAGCGGTGTTTGATGCCTAACCCCACACTCAGAGAGTTGTGCCCTGGTGGGGTGTGGAAGACAAAGGAGGGATGCCCTGGGAAAAGGGGGATTTAAAGCAAACCCTTCACATTAATTCCTCGCATGGGTAGGAGGGTGGGGAAGCAACTGTGGCAGGCTGGTGCCCAGAGGCTCTGCCAGGACATCAGTGCTCCCCACTTTCATCCTGGGGCTGGCCTGGCACCGTGGTGGGAGCAGGGAAATGCTACTCTGGTCACTCTCTGATGCCTTCCTTCGGCTTTGTGCCTAGCAAACTGGCATTTACTAATGCCAGCCCAGCCCACAGGCCTGTCCTGAGCCCCCTCCACCCCCAGTGGGCTGTGGCAGGGGTTTTGGATGCTGCATTTATCAGCCCACCTTCTCCAATGAGCCTCTTCCTCCCTGCACAGAGCTGCCCCTCAGCAGCATGGGTCCACACAGCCCCATGGACAGCAGACCCAGGCTGATAACAAGAGCTGGATCTTCAGCCCATTTTCCTGCACTTCAGCAAGTGCAGGGCACAGCAGCACTGAGTTGCCCATTTCCTTATGGACCACAATGGCGCTGGAGTCTCTTCATCACAGGGAATGGGGAAACATAAAGCTTAAAAGCCTGCTGGGGCCACCTGTAATTTAGGGCAGGCATTTTCTCCTTCCTTGTAGCCTCCTTTCATCCTCTCCGCTACCTGGTGGCTCCTTCCACCTCCCCTTCACCTACAGTCTGTGTCTCTGACCCAAGACTGCAGTCTTCCTCCTCTTCCTCATATCCCCTTCCCCACCATGAGGGTGCTCCTACCACAGCACCTACCACATACCTGAAGTCAGTGGGTGCTTTATAGATCTGCCCAGGGAGCATTTTCTGGCAGGAGGATGGGAAGGAGAACAGCCAGGGGGCTGGAGAGACCAAACTACCCAGGGATTGGAGACACCTTCAGGGGTAGGAAGCCACTGGGGTGACGCCCCTGATGAGATATCTGGTAGAGCTGGGGAGCTGGGAGAAGGTAGCATGCGCTGGCAGCACGGGGGACCCTCTTGTCTCATGTCTCAATCCTCTTATCATCTCACATACCCTCTCCTTCTTTTTCCCATATCCATCCCTCTCCATCATCCCTTCCCTCTCCCGCCTCCCTGGCTGCCCCCTCTCCCCTGCAGCCCACTCCCACCCCGCGCTCCTCCCCAGCAGGGAGGAAGGCTGTGGGGGGCCAGGCTGGGCTGCAGCACTGAGGAGCGTGCGCAGGAGCGTGCGTGTGTGCGCTGAGGGCATGGGAACAGCATCAGAGAGACGACGCCGGGGAGGCAAGGAACACAGAAAGAGTTTAAAAAGCCTGCCCCCCTGTTTGGTTGCAAGGAGTTAATACTGTGATCTGTTGCGTGAGTTCTGATGAGAAGCTAGTTGACATGCAGTGCTGGAATAATGAAACGTAATACACATTAATAGGACCTCCCTCTGTGTGATTGCTTCTGCTCCACTAGCCCCATTGAAGATTTCACTTTTCTTTTAACAGTCAGAATAACAGAATGTGACATTAAGTCTTTTACATGCAGCAATTTATTTTAAAATATTGGGGCACTCAAAACAGTATCCAGAATGTTAAATAAGATATGCATGAGATGGAAATCAGAGCAGCACTGCAGTAAAGAGACAGGAGTCAGACAGCCTTTCGCAAGCAAAGGCAGCTCTACTTTTATTCTTAATTGCTGTTTAAGGCAAAAAGAAATAGCCAAGTTGGAGAGAACATCTGATCCTCTTAGCTCACAGGTCCAGATGGGATATCAATGGCCAGCATGGATCCCACCTTCCCACCCATCCCCAAGGTCAGGCAGGTGGCACAAGCAACCTGGTAAAGTGCCCTGGAAGGCTGCAGGTTCAGCAGGCACACAGCCTGGTCCAGTGCTCAGCAAACCCACAGAGAGTCCAGTGCTGTTGGGAGCCCTGCATTTCAGTTGTGCTTGCAATGAGAGAGGATAGATCCCTTGTTCTTTGCAAAGCACACACCTTTTGCTTCATCGTGGAGGCGCAGTCACTTCTGGGGTGGAGCGTATCAAAACGAACACCACCAGGGAGCATTGCAAGGCTGCTTGGGCTGGGGTCAGCTATCAGTGGTGTGCCAGAGCTTTGCTGATGTTATGGCCACACCGATCTCACCCTCCAAGGATGAAGCTGGCTCAGCCGTACTACTGGAGCAGAGTGATGTGCCCAGGAAGCTGGTGCCTAAAGCAGAAACCTGCAGGGTTTGTGCAAGACCTCCTCACACGCTAGGTCATATCCTTAGTCCTGGAGCCTCTCTGCCCCGTACAGCTCAGTCCTGTTCTGTGAGCGCTTGCAGGGCTGTCTCACACCATTGCTTTTACCCTCTCCAAGTTGTTTCCCCTGCTTCTCCATGCAAGCACTTCTGCACTGTGGAGCCTTCATCCATCCCATCACAGGTGCCATGCCAGGCTAAGCCCGTCTCTGATTCACCACCGATGTGTTACATTGACCTGACAGGCAGTAGCTGTTCACAGGGATGGTGACTCATGTCAGCCATGCCTGGCCCTTGCTCTCGGCCAGCCCTTTGTGCCCCCCCTGCAGTCCCCAGCTGGGCAGGGGCCACATTGGGCTGAGTCCCTCATTAAGGCTTCAACCACTGCCTTGGCCTGGCTGCTCTTGTAGCCCATTTATTTTCCCCACAGCAGCTGCCGGAACATCTCCGGATCACAGAGGCAGGAGACTGGAGACAGCAGCTACCAGCATCTCCCCCAGCATCACTGGTTCCCAGTGCAGGTGCTAAGTCCATGGGAAAGTGGAGCTCACATAGCCTAGTGCATCCTTTAAAGAACATGTCCTTCAAAAGCCTCGTTGGCTTTTGACCTTTCTGCCACATTTTCAGGTTTTTATCTGGGATTTTTGAGCGTCACGAAAAATATTCACCCTTTCCCTGCCTCCAGTAGCTGAGGCCAGGGAGGGCTGGGTCTTGGTGAGGCTGCAGGACCCTCTGTCCCCTTCCCCTCCCTCCCAGCAGGACTGTGGTGGTGCCTCACTGCACCTGACCCAGCAACACCGACCTGGGGCAGAGAAACCCCTCGGTCTGACACACTGCTGCCTGTCCCTCACCTTCCCCTGCCCCAGGCAGCCGAGTGCAGAGACATCAGCCTCTGTCCTGTCCAGAGATTGCTTTACTGAATCAGCTCAGAGCAACCCAACAGGTGGGACAGAAATCCCAGTGAATGCGATGGGGGCAACCGCATCCATCAAGGCGCAGGGAAAGGAAGTGCAGGACCTGGGAGCTCTGAGCCCTGGAAAGAGGAGCCAGCATGCTGGGATGCTCATCAGACCCTCCAAGAGCTGGGACTCAGCACTCCCAGCGAGCTGCCCAGGGGCCGCAGTGCTGGTCGGATCCAGCTGCTCATCCTCCCCTGGATATGCTGGTCCACATTCACCCTGCATGGCACACACCGCGCTGCCAGGAGGGGTGGGCTGTGATGTGCATTGCTAATGCGGTGTGGCTGGGCATGCCAGGAGCTGGGGGGACTGCCTTTCCCCCTTGGGAGGGGTTGGGCCTGTTTCGGGAGCCCCGAGGCTGGAGGCAAAGTGGGGCTGCTCCTCCCAGTGGGGTGATGGATGCATCCGTGGAGGAAGGGCTGGGTTTCTGCCAGGGCTGCGGGAAAGGCTCTGGACAGCTTTTCCGAAGCATGGTGTGACTCCGTATGCCACTGGAGGAAGGGCAGAATCAGGAGCTTAGGGGTTTCTCTGCTTTTTTCAAGCTGCACATACGCAGTAAAATAATTTTAAATAATAGCCTTGAAGGACCCATGATTTCTACTTCAGTTCTGCACATCCTCTGAAACCCCCCATAGGATGCCCATTGATTTCTGCAAGGATGGCAGGGGAAATCTTGTGCCCTGTTACACCAGGCATCCAATTTCCCTAATGAGACTCCAGAAAAATTACTACATCCCTAAAGCAGCCAGCAATTTATTTGTCATCAGCTGGCACTGCCCTGCTGACAGAGGTTGGTGTCACTGGTGGCTGAGTGGCAGGTCCTCCCCAAGCTGCTCCATCTGCCCTGCACGCAGCATTGGGGATGGCAGTGCCTGCTGCCATGGGTGACGATGGCTTGTTGGCTTCTCTTCCAACACTGAAACGTTTCCATGGGGAAAACTGCCTGCTGGTTTCTTTTTTCTCCAGAGGGGAAAACTGTAATGATACTGCCCGGTCCCTGCCTCCAGAGACCTGGCCCCCTTCCTGTGCGTGCCGAGGTCTCCGTTCTGCCGGGCTGGAATTTCCCCAGAAATCTTTTCCTGGCAAAACCCTCATGTTTTGCATTCATCCTCACTTGGACTGAACCATGTTTCAAAGCCAGGGCATTTTTCCAGGGAGGGGACTGGCTCTCTGCAGCTGGCTCTTGTCACAGTGAGAGCTGGTGCTACCCCAGGGTGGCAAGACCCCACGGTGAGCCAGCTGTGAACCCTATGCTCTCCTGGAGCACAAACCCAGCACTCATTTGCTCCTGACCTTTGCGGTTCCTCAGCCACTGTCCAGATGCAGCCTTTCAAGACACCTTACCTGGCTGTGCGCAGTGGCATCACCAGTGTGACACTCTCCAGGGCAATTAGGGGGCTGCTGAGGGGAACCATGGGCACCCCCAGCCCTGTGTTACAGTCTGACTCTGCTCTGCTCCCACCCCAGTGCATTGCACTGGCACAACCGTAGCAGGGATTTACCCCTACACATCTCTGCCTGCTCCTGCCTCCACCCACCTCCTGCCTCCTCCCTGCCAGATGGAGCAGCAGAGCAGGCTGCATGGCTCCAGCCACAGCAGAGCCCTTCTAAGCATGTTTGGTTTGTGTTAACATGCATCCCCGCTGCCACGCTGTGTCCGTGGCCCTGCTTTTGGGGCACAGGTCTGATGGACACTGCTCACCCTGCTGGTGTGCGCACAATGGACCCAGCAGCATCCCAAGTGCCCCGTGCAATTGCAGAGAGGCAATGACAGAGCGTGACAGCCACCACTCCAGCCTTTCTCAGGGCCACAGTGTGGCTCCAAACAGGACCCCCAGCACTTGGAAGGAAAGGGGGGAAACTGAGATATCTTTCACCTAGCAGCTGAAAACAAAGATGTCCTGGTATACCCAGCCTCCCTCTCCCTTGCCCTGGGAGCAGACACCACAGGGGACTCTCAGACCTCCTCAAACTACAGACCAAACTGCATTTTTCCCAAAATTCCTCTGCCGAGCCCTGAGGTTGTGGGTAAGAGGCCTGAAGCAAAGCTGAGAGGCTGAGGATGGAGCGGGTGCTCCTTGCCCACAGCGTTCCTGCCCACAGCACAGGGTGGTGGTGAGCTTTGCCCTTCTGATTTGGGGAGACATCCCTGCTTCGCTCCAAACGCCACAGATCCCAACATCAGGCAGCACCTCCCCGCTCCTGCAGACCAAGTGAAGAGATGTCCCCTCATGCCCTTTGCTGGCTCAAAGCACCACTGGAGACATAGGTTGTCCCCAGGCCAGAACCCCCCCACTTGGAAGTCACACAGGGCAGTGCTGAGATGGGAGCCTTTGCCGCCTGCTCCAGCCACTCACCCCAGGCAGCCGGACCATCCCTCTCTGCAGCACTCCCCTGCACACATTGCAGAGGTTGGTGGGCTGTTTGGAGGAGGATGTCCTCCCAAGTGACCCTGCTGTGCCTGGAGGACTCGGTGCAGTCACAACCCATGCATACCAGCGCTCTCGAAGTGGGGAAAAAAAGAGCCAGCATCCTGCAGGAGAGTTGCTACAGCACTCCCAGATAAGAGCCACTTCTGCTGGCACTCACACCCTCTCTGCCTGCAAGCAGGCAGCCTGCTCTTGGGAGCAGGCACCTGCCCTTGGGATGCGCGCTTGGGTGGGCAGGAGCAGCACACCTGGGAGAGGGGCTGGGGCATCCTGAGACAGGCTGCGGGGCTGTCAGCCATGCCACAGCTCTGACCTCGGTCCCCCGTCTCCAGAGCCCTGGAGCCTCTTCAGCCCACTGAAAGCCCGACCCACCACTGTGAAAGGGGCCTGGGAATTTGTTGGTGTCCTTCCTGCCTCCCTCGCAGCGCCAGGCTTGTCCCCATGCCAGCTTCACTTCAGTATTATTCTAATTTAGGGAACTGATGCAAAAGGCTGTCCTGGCAGTCCGACTTGGCTTGGACCAGGGTTATTTTCATTTAGCTTCAGTCATCTGAGGACAGGTCACGCTCTATCCAAGCCTATCTCCACACAGCAAGGGTTTTGCAGGGAGTCGCAGCCGTCCACGAAGTGGGTTAAAGAAAGCTCACTGCCTGAACCCAGCAGCTTTGGGAGTCCACAAGACCCCTGAAATGCAGCCCAGAAAAATTGCATAGGGCTTCAGCTATGGTTTTTGGAATATCCTCAGCCCTGCATGGACACCCGTGCTCCCCTGGGAATGCTCTAAAGCATGTTCCTGAGCTGGGAACAGGCTCACATGAGCCCAGCTGGTGACAGCCCCATCCTAAGCTTGTGGTCACGGTCAGCTGCCCACCCGTAACGCTGGGCTCTTGCAACCCTTCTGCGAGTGCTGTTTTTATTCCCCTAAACCTTGGCAGGTCTCTACGGCCTTGCTGGGGGAGGATTGACTTCCAGATGGGCTGGACGGACCTCACCCTCTCCCGTCCCTGTGGCTGGGTGAGGCTGGCACCAGTGTGTCTGCCCTTCTCCACTGCTGCCACCCACTCATCCCCTGGGACGCACGTGGCCCCGGGGTTAAATGGGGGAGCACTGGGGTGGGATAAGGGCTGCAGCATCTGGGAGCATCAGCAGAGAGATGGTAATGATCCCCGCCGGCACTGAGCTACCCAAAAGTGGGGCTGGCTGAGGAGGTGCTGCTTTGGGGAATGTGCATGGCATGGCACACCACGCAGGTATGCCATGGGCTCCTAGTGGTCACCTCCAGCACATCCTGGCATGGTCCCGGCTTGACAAGCCTAGCCTTGTTGCTTCAGGGTCAGACACGGGGCTCATCCTCTTGGCTGTGCCTAAGTGGTAAATTCAACATGCCCAGAGGCACTGCTGCAGAGCGGGGCCAGGGAAAGCACAACATAAGTCCCCACAGTGTCCAGGGAATCCCCTTAGCCTCCAAATTGGGATGCTGAGTCCAACTTGCCACCTGGTATGGTTCCCAGTGTGCTGCGTCTCCTCTCACCGAAAGCTGGTTGTCTCAGGACAAAGCTGTGCTCTAGCTGTGTCGATGACTGAGTGCCTGTGCAAGGGATCATGCAACACCACAGGTTGCTTTCCCAGCAGAAACAGTCTCTTCTGCACAGCTGGGACCACCGCATGTGGTGGAAATGCCAGTCCCATGCTGGGGAAGCACCTGAGCCAGGCACAGTGGCCAAAGGATCCCAAGGGTGATGTACCGAAACTGGGTGGCTGCAAGGGAATCAGCATTCAGGCCTGAGAAACATGCTTTTCCCTTGGATTTGAGCATGAGGGTGCTTCCTTCACACACTGTCATGTTGTCATGTTGGAGCAGGCAGCCTTGCTGAGCCCTGGGTTTTATTTAGCTGAAGCCACAATTCCCTGTCAATCCTGGGATCTCAGACGTGTGCAATCTGCAGAAAGGGAAAGGAGCACCCACACCCTCCCATTTGGTTCAGGGAGACCCTTGAGGAGGTGCAATGGCAGGACAAGTTTAATGGCTGAGGGAAGGAGCAATAGCAATGCCATCACATCTGGAATGAAGCTGCAAGGTGTCCAGGAGCTGTGCATGCTGCCATCTCCTACAAAGTAAAATTGCACCCATGTCTGCAAGCCTCCAGCCAGGAGCTGATGTTGAATGGGGACAGCCCATAGGAAGTAAAGGCTGAAGCTGCCTGAGAGGACAGAAATGTCCCTGCATAATCCTCCAAGGGCCCAGCACTGGCAAGAGAAGGTCATGAACAGCTGGCCAAAGATAGATCTGTTTTAGCGAGGTGATTCCCAGGGCAATTCAGTTTAACAGCACCACATCCCTCCCACCTTAAGGACCACAGAGCCCAGGACTGCTCCCAGGGTTAATACTGCCCATGTGCACATAGTAAATTTTGCAAAGCTCTCCTCTAAAACCCCAGGAAACCTGGGATCAAAGATAAGCAAGTCTCTTGGCAACCCCCTGGGGAATAGGGAGCTTGGGGGCAACTGGGAGCCAGGGAGGGCACAGCATCCTACAGAGACCTCCCGGAGGTGGTGAGCCTGGTGCTCATGCTGGTGTCAAGCACATGGCATCCCCCGACTGCAGGCTGGGCATGCAACTCAGCTGTTGGAGCTCATTGGCACAGGCCTGGTGGCTGTGCTCCTGGTCTACCGCACCCGAGCAGAGCCAAGGCCCAGCTTGGCATCCCAGCAGATGCTGGTGGTGCACAGGCAGCAGCCTAAAAAGGAGCCTGAGCCTAGCACAGCTTGTTTCGCTGAAGCCGGGTGATGGCAGAGCTCCATCGCTGTGCCTGCTCTGGGCACGCCTGGCCAGCCCCACTTGGCCGTGCCACACAAAAGTAATTTTGACCCTGAGCAAGCACTGCAGTCATCACAGCTCTACAGGCATGGCTGACACCAATGAACAAGACCAAAGAGGTGCTATGCCCCCTCCGCCTGCCCTCCCTGGCATGGGGAGCTGCTAGCCTGGATATGGCCATTAGCCTGGGCTGGAAGTGCTTTCTCCTGTTCTCTGTGCAAGAACATGTTGCCCCCAGAACTCAGGTGGTTGGTGGGGGCATCGCATAGTGTGTGTGTGTCCTGACTGCTTGAAATGTCTGATCTATGCGGTCATTAGATGATATTTATGGACCTTATTAAACAGCAAGGGGAAAAAAAAAGTCTGATACATGCAGTGAGAACTTGAACTCACTCGGATATGCAGACAGCAGGCGCCATCCGAACACGGATCCTCGACGCCCGCAGCAGCCCCGTGAGGGGTGAGCTCTGTGTCTTTAACGGCCACGAAGGACGTCGGCGGGAGCAGGCTGGGAATGTTCCTGGCAGGGCTGCACAGCCCAGCAGCGCGCAGCGGAGCAGTGACGGGGATAAAGCACGGTCTTGTTTAGCTGACGGAGAAAATGCCTCTTTCTGTGCTTATTTACCGCGTCCGGTGTCAGGGTCCACAGCAGGGGAAGAGCACGTGTTCCCATCTGAAAGGGCTCTCCTTGGTTCGGTGCCACACAGCCCCTGAGCTGCTGGAGGGGCTGGTGCACGTGAGCCCTGCATGCAACACATCTCGTGTCCCGGTATTGCCTGCTCCAGACCGGCCGAGATCCAGGACACTGACTTCCAAAGGTGCTGTGACTCCCCAAGGTCACGGGGAGGACTGGGGAAGAGCCAGGAGCAATGCTCAGTCCCACGGCTCTTAGAAAAATCCCTCTCTTGTCTCTACAACCGCATGCAATCTAGCAATGGGGTCTGCTGTGCCTTGTCTGCTGGCAGCAGCACAAGCACGGAGGTGGCACGGTCCACCTCCTTCTGGGAGCCCTCGCAGGCAGGTCCTGGTGCTGAGGTCCTCGGAGCTGGCTGCAGCCCCCTTGGCTTTCGGTCCTGCTCTCCCTCAGGTCACAGTGGTGCTGGGGAGCGGCGATGCCAGTGCGTAGGGGAGACCTCCCTGCATGGCCGTGACTTTGTAGCTGTGGATTTGTAGCCTGGCTGCTTCCTAGCTCAGCATGGAAGACACTCTACAATTTTTAATTTGCCAAAAAAGCCCTCTTTTTAGTTTACAGGGACAGAAGGGGGACTTTTATGTGCAATCTGTACAGCTCTCCAGAAAGCACTTACATTTATGATGTTCATGAAATTTATAGCCAGTTGGCAGTGCTGCTCTCTCCTCTCCTCTCCACCAGCCACCCTGGCAGGATGGCAGACTATAATAAGCAAGCCACACATTCAAGTGGCATAAAAGGCATTTCTACAAGTTAGCCTCCTGCCCAGTCTTATAAACTCTAACAAGTCTCTAACAAGTAGGCAGGATCTCTTTATACCCAGGGAGAAAAACCCCTTTCAGAAATGGCCTTTTCACAAAGCCCACACCTTTCTTCTAATTAAGGTTAAATAGCTCCATGTTTTCTGGCCAATTTCATTCTTTCCCCTTATTCCCCTCTTAACAAGGCAGCCTTTAAAAAGACATCACTAATTGGTGTCTGCTTCTCACATACCATGCGTGCTTTGATAGTCAGTTAGAAAGCCTTCCCCATCGATCAAACTTCCACTGAAAGGCTGCTAATGTGCTCCATGTGTCTGCCACAGGACAAAGCCAAGTGGCGGGTCCCCAGCTCCCTTCTCCTCCTGTTCCCATACTCACTCCCGGGACCGGGGGTCCGCAGCCAGGTCTGCCCCGCGGCACCCCCGGCACCGGCCTCCCTGGGAATAGCCCGGCCCGGGCATTGAGAGCAGCACAGGGAAGAAATGACTCCGCGATGTGTGTGGCAATTCGGAAATTAATGGGGAGTGGTTAAATGTTAAGGGTAGGGTCTAAAACAGAGCAGGCGAGAAGGCAATTGTCATGCTGATGAGGCTGGAGGAAGGCCAGGGAGCTTTCCTGTGAATCCCAGTCTTTCCAGTGCTTTCTGGACTATTCAGCGACATTTTCCTGGGGAGGGGGATGCTGCCGTGGCAAGGGGCAGCGATCCCCTTCGGCTCCCCAGCCCTGCTGAGGATGGCTTGGGGAAGGAGGGAGCAGGGCTCCCAGGCGTGCTGTTCCCCCTTCCCTGCGCCCTGGTCATTGAACGACACAGGCTGCATCTGCAACTGGTGCAACTGGCACACCTCATCACCCCTTCTCCAGCCAGCAGGTCTGAGCTACCACAGTGGCCGTGGGGAAAAGCCACAAGAGATGGTTGTCATTAGGAGAGCGCTGCAAGCCAGACCCTCCCCAGGGCCCTGCTCCCTCCAGTCCAGACTCCTTTGCTCTGGCCCTGCTCTTGCAATCCTGCTCCTCGCCTCCACCCGCCATCCCAGGGAAGATGCGCTGCTATGGCCCTGCTCCACTGCGGCTGGCACCATGCTAGCTGCATGCTGGACTCCCAGCTCCGAGCAGAGCAAAGCTCCCGTTCTGTGCTGCTCTGTGGGGTCTCAAAGCACCAACAACCTAACTGTGGGTGACTGCAGGAGATGCCACCCAGCTGGGCTCCCAAGCTTGAGGACATACCAGTGGGCTCATGTCCGGAGTGGGAGACACCCAGTGTCTTTTTGGAGGGGATGGCAGCAACAGGCATTGGATAGGAGCCCTTGACAGTGACCCAGGCACCTTCCCCAGCGAGGGGATCAAAGCAACACCTGAGAGAGGAGAAGGCAGGGGCAGAATTGCCCGGAGGAGGCTGGACATGCAGGATCACACCAGGACTTTGCTACAATGCTGTGCTGACTGCAAATATCTCTCTGTTCCCCCTGTCTAATAAATGCCTTATTTTTAAGGAAAGTTACCTTTCCCAGCTGAAACTCACTTCAGGTTGCCAGACCTTCCCCTGGGGTGACGGTTTAGAGTCTCTGGCAGGGCTGTTAAGCCTGGAAGTGTTGTCTTCCAGCCTGGTCACAGGGGCTTTTTCCTGGGGTAGAAGCCAAGGATTCCCAGAGGAGGCTTATGAGAGTGGCAGCCAAAACCAGGCATCTCTTTGGCATCACTGTGCAACAGGCACATGCTTGGCACAAGATGCTCTTACAGAGCAGCAACCTCTGACCGTACCACACTGACGAGGTGACGGGGTGTCCCCGGAGGACACACACGCAAACACCAAGTATTTTTTAGTGGCGAGTTGCAGCCCTTTGTGCTGCTGGAGCCGAGGAGGAGAGAAGGGCGGTGGCCAGATGCTGGCTCCCTCCCAATTCTCAGTGGGGCTTGTCAACACCATAGGTTGTGCAGATGGAGACCTGCCAGGAAACGGCGTCCCCAAAGCTCCCAGGCAGGCTGGCAGGTGGCTTCCCAGCTCAGCAGCCAGGGACGTAGCTGGTGAGACGTGCAGAGCCCTGACACAGTTTTGGAAAGCCTCCTGCATGCTTGTGACCCTGCTGTTCCTCCCTCCCCAGCCCTCTGCAAGCTAGGCAAATGGAGGGGTTACCTGGGGTTTTACAGCTTCATCCCCATTTTTCTGCTGCAAGACAGCCCAGGAGTAGGATCTTCTCTCTCCACTGAGCTTGCCATGGAGCTCGCTCCTCTGGCAGGCACGGCCACCCAGCAGCTCCCATTCCTGGGCACGGCAGCCCTTCCCCAGGCTGGTGTTCCAGTGCCAAGGGCATCTCCCAGCTCCCCCCCCGCTGCCAGCTGAGACTTGACGCAGCTGCTTCCATGGGAAGCCTGCCAGGGCAGAGATGTGTTGCATGCATTTCGGTGACTCCAGACAATGGATAAATGGCACACCTGCTTGTGCAAAGTTCATTTAAATGGCACTCCTGGTGCTGCCGGCAGCCTCTCACAGCGGTTAACAGGTGTGAATTGGTATCTACAAGTGCACATTTTCCACTGCACAGCCCTTTGTTCAGCTCCTGCTGCTTCCCCGGCTCCATTCTGGCTGCTAAGCACACAAATCTTCCTTTAGTAGAGAAAGTTAAAGTCTTCCCAGTGTTTGGCTTCTTCAGACAGACCCGACAGTCCCACAACTTGCATGAGCCCTTCTGTATCAGCTGGGGTCTCTGATGGCATAAATTGAAGTGGGACTGGCACGTTGCTCTGTTTCCTAAAATTAACAGAGCCCTAAAACACAGCTGGCTCGGCTCGCCTCCCTTGTGCCCTCCACAGAGGCCAGTGTCTTCATTTGCACCTTTCAGGTGGCAGCACGTTGCCTTCAGAGGAGATGGAGCCATGGCTGGGTTGAAGGCTGTGTCTAACGAGGGCAGGCAGCACACGTGGCCTCTGCCTTCACTTCCCTGCACTGCCCCAGCACTGGAGAGAACCGGAGAAGACAGGTCCTGTGGTCCTTGGAGACATGGTACTTGGATGAGCAGCACAAGGGGCTGTTCTGTGGTGCTTGGTGCCCTCATGCAGAGCAACAGCTCTGGGGGACCTTCCCAAGCCTGGTCCTGCTAATAAGGAAAACCAGCCTCCCACTCAGCTGCCCGGGATGCTGGCAGGACATCCGACATCTGGGCTGGCGTTGCCTTTTCCCTCTAATCCCCACTGATGCAAAGGTGCTTCAGGCATTAATGGATCTGGACCTTCACCTCACCAACCCCATTTTCACAGCAGTGCCTGATGCACAGAGACCCTGCAGGGCTCAGACCCCCAAGTAACTCAGAAGGGACAGGGCTACCTGAGTACTTAAGCACCTCATTACATGACTGAACTAATCCTTCAGTATCAGATGTACTACCTGAACATCTGTGCTTTAACACAAAGCGGCCACACTTGTGATACATGCACTGCATCGCACCAGCTCTCTGGAGGCAAGAGGGAGCCTGCCAGGGGGGCTTCGGATCAGAGCAGTCCTCGTGTTGGGCTGTTATAATGAAGTGCCTGGGGAGAGGTACATGAAACACAGTGTAGCTCATCTGAGCAGTGCTGGGAGTGTCTATGCAGAGTAATTGCACTGCTGATACCAAGGTTTTCAAATGAGGGGTGCAACTCAGCCACTCAGCAGAGGTGCCTGGTGCAATTCAAGAAGCGCTGGGGGACCTGAGACTTGTCCACAGGGCTGGCAGATGTGACACAGGATCTATGGGAAACCTGTGCCCTTCTGGTATGACAGATGGCGGCCAGGTGGGCTACCCCAGGGTGTCTCAGATGGCACTGGGTGTCAGCAGCTCCATGCTAAGGGACACACCTAAATACATAGATAGCTGATACATATGTGCATATACCCAGCCCTCCCAAATCCGTGTGCATGTGTTTTAGACATCTGCCTCAGTGCCTCAGTTTCCCCACTGGTGTTATGGGGCCACACTGCCTTGTCATCCTTGGTCTCACCACCCCTAACAGAGAGCCAGTCCTCGCCCTCCAGCCCCTCTGCACGCCCTTGCCCCATGATCAGTTAAGCTCCTCTGCCAGGGAAGTGTCCAGCCTTGGTGTGAGTTGCCCCTGGCCACTCGATCCCCTCTCTCTGCCTCCGCTAACAACGTGCCTCCTTTCTAAATATAACTCCCATGGCTTCTGTTTCCAGCTGCTGGTTCTTGGTCTGTCTTTCACAGCTAGATTAAAGAGCCCTTTAGTACCTGGGATTTTATCCCCATGAAGGCACTTACATCCTGCAATCAAAACACTTCTCAGTCTTGCCTCTGATAAGCTGAGCAGACCAGGCGCTGCGTGTTTTGCTGCAAGGCTTTCTCCTGCCCTCAGACTGTACGTGGGGTTCATCTTAGGGCTTCCTTCAGTCCAGTATGGGTTAGCCCCAGTGATGGGTTTGCCCATTCTCTGGAGTGATGACGCCTCTGCGGTATGCATTTCTGTGCAGCTAACTGTGTCACCTCCACTTCTTCAGCATTCAGGTCCTTGGTCACACAAAAATGCGTATTGCAGCTCTGCCCGGTATGAGGACTTTACAGGTAAAGGTACCACCCCCCATCCCCATTCCTTTGGGGCACACATCATGCAGATGGGGAAACTGAGGCACGGGGAGACCAAAGGGTAGCTGTAAGTTTATTGTAAAGCTGAGAAGAGCCCCTGGTGCCCCAGCTCCTTTGCAGAGCCAGAGCAAGCTGCTCTCACCACATTTTCAGAGTCTGACAAGGTGGAAGGGGGAGTGACCCCACTCGAGTCCTGCATCAAAGACCCCAGGACAGCCTGAGCTCTGAGCACAGAGGGACTGCAGTGCTTCTGGGGCCAGGCTGCCTCCTGGTAATGACGCAGGTCTGGGCAAATGGCACATCCAAATGGCACGTCTGAATGCCCAGATGGGAAAAAAATCCCTCAAATGCAGTGAACAAAAGGGGAGAAGGGCCTACCTGAAGTGCAGCATTCACTCGCATGCTGGGTTTGTGCCAGCCTTCTGGCCCCACAGTTGCACCAAGGAGGTTCAGCCCCTCTCTCATGGGGAAGGGACCTCCCAGCAGGCTGTAGGATCTCCCAGATGAGGTCCCCAGCTCACCCTCCTGTGCTCTGTCTGGTGCAGGACTGCTGGGGACGTCTGTCCAGGCAGTGTCATCCCCACATCCTCCTCCTCCCTTGCCTCCCTACTACGGGAAGAGGATTGCAGGCTGCTGAGCCCCAGCCAGGGTCCAGCCTCACTGCCTCCTCTGCTTAGCCTCCCAAAGCCCTCTCCACCCCTTTCCTGGTGCAGCCCTCTCACCTACCTTCTTGCAGACTCTGCTCCACCCTGAGCTCCCTGCAAGCTCCTCTGGTGCTTGCCTGCCCCAGCTGAGGATGCCGAGAGCTATGATGCCACTCTGTCAGCTCATCATCCAGAACGTCATGAGCTTACCCCCTCTTGCTCCACTTGCTCTCTGCTCTGCACAGGCTGCATCATCATCATCATCGACAAGAGATGTGTTTGCTGGTGGACACAAGATAGATCCTTCATCTCTCCTGCCCAGGTCTCCTGCAGCATTCTGTGGGTGCTGCAGAAGACACCTGCCTTTGCAGAGATGCTCTGTACTCCATGGTGTGCTTTCAGTGGTACCCATCAAGGGCCTTTGGGCTTTCCGAGGAGAGTATGGGGGCTTGTCACAATGCTGGCACAGCAGAAACCTGATATTTCCTTTCCTATGCCAAGGTCCCAGAAGATGGGAGAAGGCACAGCAGGACAGGAGCCACTCGTATCCCCCCACAACATGCTGCAGCTCTGAACAGACACCTTGGGGTGCCCAGGTACATCAGCACCAGAGAGATTCCCTCTGCGAGGCAGGGCAGGAGTGGCTGGAGGAGGGCGAAGATGTTTCTAGCACCTCCGTCATTCGTTGTCCAGACAGGATGGGCAGCAATGGGGAAAGCTCTCAGGCTAACACAGGAACAGCAGCAAACCCAGTAGGGTCCGGGCAGGCTCAGAGCTGGGACAGGATCATCCTGGGGCTGCAACCATCTGTGGTGAGGAACTGCTGGGTTGGGAATGGGCAAACTCAGGGAAGGAGAGCTGGGACTTCCCTACCACTCAGCTTAGCTCCGATTCCCTGAAAAGCACTGGAACAATTAATCAAACAAGCTATTGCAAGCCTGAGGTAGATAACAAGGAAATGAGTAACAACCAGCCTGGGTTTGTCAGGAGCAAAGTGTGTCACACAATCTAATTTCCTCATACAGCGGAGCAGCAGACCTGGTAGAGGGGGAAGCAGGAGGTGTCATGTATCCAGATACGTGCGAGGCTTTTGACAGGGTTTCTCAAGATATTCTCCCAGGCAAGTTCCGGAAATGTGGATGGGAGAGAAGTCAGACAGTATGAGGTGTTTGGAAAGCTCTCAGGAGTTGATGCATTAGCTCTTTACCTGGCAGCAGGGCTGGGCTGCCCAGTGGACTGAGGGGTCCTCCTGGCTCCGGTACAATTTTTTCTTCATTAGCAGCCAAGGAATGAGACAGGGAAGGTGCCACATGAAGGCAAACCCAACAGCGAACTGAACCATCCTACAGGACAGCATGGCCAAGCGTTTCCTAGGATGTGCATGTAGGAGCACAGCCTGTGAGATACACCAGCTCAGCCCCAGGCTCTGCTGAGGAAGCCACCGGCTTTGGTTGCCACATGTCAAGAAAACAGTGGCCTAAATGGACTGAGCCCAAAGAATAAGGAGAAGGTGATGATGTTGTGGGCAGCAGATGGACCAGGGGAGCTCAGCCCAGCCTTATTGTCCCTCCTGAGACAGCACACTTGAACAGCCACTTTAGGGACCACCTCTGGTCACTCTGCACCCAGGATCACCCACCAGACCTGGCTCAAGGTGGGCTGGATGCCTGAGCCTGGACACCAGTGGCTATTTTTCTCTCTAGCCAGATGAGATGGGAGAAGCCAAATTTACCCCTGCACAACAGCAGGACAGCAGATGCTTACACAGGGTCTATCGGGCTAAAGCAAGGCTCCCATGCAGACCTCCAGACACTTCTAAACGAGCATTTTTCTCTGCCTGAACATCTTCAGTTTTAAGCTGTGGATGCATGAGGTGGAAAGAAGCACATCCCTATCCATTGTAGTGTTATGAGTGTTGGGCTTCCAGCTCTTCCACAGAGAAAACAATATGGTTTTGGAAACACAAATGCTCTTATTTTGTCATTGCACCAATGAGCAAAATGTTTGAATATGGTTTTCTTGGAGGAGGGAGAGACTCACCAGCCAGGAAGCATATGTCTCTGACAGCTGCAAGCCCAGGAAAAGGGACAGGCAATGACAGAGGTTGTCTATGGCTGAGGAAGAGGATGCTGGCCGGACCTAGAAGGAGAGCAGCAGATGCTGGGCAGGGCTGGGAGAAGGCAGCCTCCCCTCAGCCCTCCACATCCCGACAGGGCTAAGGGAGCAGACCTCCTCCACAGCTCCTCCGTCCTTCCCCCAGCTCGTCCAAGGGTCTGCAGGAGGGCAGCCATCACCCACCTTGTCAGACACATTTCAGCGCCTCTCTTCCTCCCTGCTCCGGTGAAGGGTGCCTTGCACACGGCTGCATGATTGACTTTAAATATAAGGCGGCAAAACAACCAAAGGCCACCCATGGAAAGCCGCGTGCCAGCTCCTGACAGCACGCACGTCCTCCTTGCAGCTCATCAGCACGGCACGGCTCCCCCCTGACACGACACTTCTCTTTCTCTGTCAGCTGGCAGAAGCCATCGCGCTGAGGTCCCCGATGGGGAAAGGGATCAGGATGCAAACGAGTTTGTGCCGCCCCAGGTTGCTGCTTCGCAGATGAGCATCTCGCTGGATCAGGCTGGCTGCTTCCAAACCCCAGCGAAGGGGAGTGTGCCTCTGAGGAGAGTGTGCACCAGCATCTCAGCATTTGATGGGTGGCTGGGGATGTGCCACCTCTGATGGAGACATGAGAGTGTGTGTGCTGCTGTCACACAGGGGAGAGAAGGAAGGATGCGAGACGAGGGAGCGTGGGTATCTCCTGTAGAGCATCCCAGGCGCTGCAGCCTGCCAGGAAGAAACACAGTGAGGGCAACATGCTGGGAGGGAATCTTGTGGGGATTTTCAGGCCTGGTGATGCTGGAGGTTGAAGCGTGGGGACAGGGAAGCAGTGGGGAGTCAGGATGTATCAACAGAGTTAAATCCACTGCTCCTGGAAAGGAAGATCGTTTCCTTCAAACCCATGGGGTGACCTTAACTCCACCCCTGGGCCACAGTGGCACAGCTATGGTTGCGTGGCTCATTGCCCGTAAGACCAAGGTCACAGTCACAGTGACAGGAGAAATCCGGAGGGGAACCACGGGGGCCAGACAGTCATTACGAGAGCATGTCTAAGCAGTGCCGTGCTGCCTGCACAAAGGTGTCCCCACTGGGCACGGGTGTGACGTGAGAACACAG
The DNA here is from genome assembly GCA_026212715.1 of Elanus axillaris. NCBI lineage: Eukaryota > Metazoa > Chordata > Aves > Accipitriformes > Accipitridae > Elanus > Elanus axillaris. The sequence goes on from JANZLQ010000022.1 coordinate 7,444,875, forward strand.
AGAACAGAGAAACAGGAGCTGATGGGCATCTCTGAACTCACCCCTGCTGATACCAATGGTCCTTGGACAGCAAAGTGCCTCTGCCTGGCTGCTCGCCTCACCCAGTGCACCTGGAGGACTCAGGCAGGCACGCTGGACGCAGCAGCAGGCTTTTTGTCCCAGAAGTGTTCCTGACCTCCCCAAACAGCCCTTCTCCTTGCAGTTTGCTGGAGAAACTGGGGCTTGTGGGGTGGCTTTGGAGCAGCTGAGTTCCTGGTGTCTCATCCAGGCCAGGATGAGCATCCAGTATCCAACTAGAGCAGGACATGGGCAATATTGCGAGGTGAGGAGAATCTTCTGCAGGAACAGGGAGGGCCTGTGCCTGCTGTCTGCAGAGAGGAGGTCTTGCTTTGGCAGCAGGTTCTTCTGTATGGTCATCCCTGGCCACCCCATAGGTCTGGCCAGCATGGGGCTCCATGGGGTCTCCTGTGCCATGGGCAGCAGTTCATTCTTGTTTCAAGCACTTGCATATTAGACTGTGGAAATAATGGTGGAGCAATTACTGTGAGGAGACACCTACCAGACACCCACCAGGCAGAAACATGTGTGCCCTATTTGCAGCCTCAAAGAAACTGGGGCAAATGAAGGAGCAGCTATTTACAGCAGGTTTTAAAGAAAAGTTTGGATGTGCTGGAGCAGGGTCAGCAGCTTCTCCATAAACTATTCTTTATTCTGCGGCTACATCAGCCATGGCACATGAGTGTCAAGCAGGGGGTGACTATCTTGAAGGGTCCCCGAGGTGCAGTAGTCACCCTCTGAAAGTGCAGAGAAAACAGCCAGCATCTTCAGAGAGCTGCCAGAGCAAGGAGTGTTCACCTCAAATAACACAGTGCCCAGGGACAAGAACTTTCATAGCGTTTTGTGCATAGTCAAGGACTGAGAAGCATTTGGGACCCACCATCTTCACCTCATCCTGGCAAAATAGCAGAAGAACGTGCCCATGGAGAACCAGTACCTACCCAACAAGAGAGGACAGACCTTTCTGAGGAAGGTGTTCAACAATCCCCTACATAAGACTTTCATCTGAGCAGGTCTTGGCAGGTCAGCTGGAGTCTCCAGAAGGTTGGGGAGGCCACAAGCTTTAATGACAGGGAACCATGGGAGCACAAACCAGAGCCAGGCACCATGGGACCTGCTCAGGATGGGCTCCCAAGCTGTGTACAGCCAGTGAACAAGGACCAGGGAGGCAGCTCCTGTCCCCTGGATGCCAGCTTGCTGCTCCACATACCTATGTCCTGGGCCAGGCTCTCCTCTTTCTGCTAACACTCAAGCTCAGAGGGAGGTCACCTGAAGGAGGGAGAAATGGTCAGGACTGCTGGAGGAGGTATTTCTGAGCTGTTCAAATACAGGTGATTGAGTGAACACCCTGAAAAGGCTCATTGGCTTTGGCTGGTAGGGGTGTATTATTTCATACGTGTGTGTATAAAGTAAATTTCAATGCGAGCCGGCATTTAAAGATAAAATTGGTGTTAATAATAATGATTATGATAATGCTGCCACCAAGAATCACTTAGGCAAGGCTGGAAACAGGCAGAAATTGTGTCTGCAACTCTGGAAACCTCTGGGATCAATTTCAGGGTCTCAGTGCAGGTCCTGAACTGGACATCACTGTGAAGGCAGGAGTTGTGCTTGGTCATTCCTGGCTGTGAGGGGCTTATTCTGGGGTCTTTGTCGCAGGGATGGGTGAGTGTTTGCGTGCATGTGTGCACTGATGGGGGAAAATGGGTGTCTCGGTCCATTTCTTTTTCCTAGAATCACACCTGCCCTTTTCCTCCCCATCACAGGTGATCACTCTGCAGTCGTTTCCCTGCTATCTCCATCTTATTACTACCCAGCGCTGGAGATGGAGGATTTTTTGCCATTGCCTTGGAGCAACTGTGCTCTTAAGTTTCTTCCAAGACTCACACCAGGGCTGCTTCTCTGCATGTGTGGTCTCTTGGACTGCGTAGCGCTCATAAATAAATAAGGGGAAAAGTTCTTAATCTTCATTCGAAAGCTCCTGGTATCACAATGCTGCTGCACAAAAGCCATCTTATTAGCCCCAAGTGCAAAATGCTGCCTTTTCTTGCAGAAGCTCATTAATTGCAGGTCACCATTCAACAAGAAAGATGAGGCACTTGAGTTCTTCAGGCTCTCATTAGCCACAGAGCTGAACAGTATGTGTGAAATTAACAGTCACCTGAGTACCTCTATAATTTCATAATTATTAGGCCTAATGGGTTAGTCTCTGCCAAATGGTTTTAACTCCTTCCTAGCCAAAGCAGGGAATTGCATGAGATGCCAAGGTTGGCGTATTTCACGAGTTTTATAACCATTTAACAGCTTTCTTGCGGAAATAATAATAAGGAGAGGAAGTTTCCAGGATCATGTACTGTTTGCATTTTTTAACATATGTTTAGCTTTTAATTATTCATATACGGCACGCCAAGGAAGCAGATAGCCTGTATCCTGGAGAGTGGGTGAAAGAGCTTTCTCTGCAAAAGAGATTTTAATTGGTTTTAAAATGTGTTCTGTGTGTGTGTTTATATTTGTGTGTGTATGTGAGAGTTGAGCCTTTGGTTTCTCTTCTCCTTGATAATTATATTACATTATTTCCCGTCTCTTACATTTTTATTTATCTTAGGCTTAAAAAGCAAAATCAGAGCTGAGATTTCTGTCTCTGCTTTTGAACTCAAGGATCTTGGAAATGGCACTGCCTTTTAATGGGGATTTTCTCCTACTTGAAACCAGCTTAGACGAGAAGCCAGAGGGGAAGGCTGCCTCTCACTTCCAAATAACTAATTATTTTTCTTGCATTTTGTCTTGCAGTCCAGAGCATGGGTGCCTCGTGCCAGGTGGGAACATGCACAGCAGGCCCCCCGCCTGATTTTGGGTGACCTGGTGGGAGGCTCTATTCCCTTGGCTATCATGTTGCATCCCATGGGGATGCATCGGGCAGCCCTCCTTACCTCCCTACCTCCACAGCCTGGGGAAACAGACCGTTCCCCCCCCCAGCACTGCCCGCACTGCTGGGACAACCCTCTCCCCTCCTTTTGTCCTTGCAAAGGCTGGATCCAGGCACAGGGCAGCTACTCAGGCTGGTCCAAAACACACATTAGATTTGGTACCTGCAAATTAAAGTTACTTCTGAAAACATCTCTGTGCCCACCCCAGAATAGGTTATACTGGGAATCCAGGACCCAGGATATAATCCCCTTTCCCACTGCTTTCAGACTTAATGGGCAGTGATGTGGGGACACAGGTTCCATGAGACCAGCAGACAGGAAACATGGAGATGTTAAAAATCCTCCTTAGTGCCTTGTTTTGCACGAGACGACTCAGCTGTGGAACAGAAGGTTCTGCTGATGCTGCTCAGGATGATGTTTCTCCCTGCATGGCCGGGGCTGATGGCAGAAATAGTGAAGAAGGAACACTTCGGCTGGAAGGGACCCATCCAACCGAGCTCAGGCAACAGGGTCCAACGTGCTCTCAGCTGCAGGAGTAAAAAAACCCTGAGAGCTCTTGATGAGAATCTGTGGCCCCAGCAGCTGCTATGGTGTTACCAGAAGAAGGCTGAGCTCCTGCTGCTGCACCAGCCCCGAGCCCTGCCCAGCCTCAGCCCACAACCTCCACGCTCTTTAACTCCATCACATTTTACAGGTTTTGGGTTTTTTTGGCTGATGCTGTCCTGACATTTGTTTTCCTGACGTTTGTGAGAGAACTAAGGAAGGAGGGCTTGGGGCCTGAACGCCCCCCCCAGGACTGCAGTGGAGGTGAGCAGCTGACAGGTCCTGACGATGTCTGTGACACAGGGAATTCCCAGGGTGTCCCAGGGCTGGGCCAACCTCCCCCTGGAGCTCCAGTAGGACCTGGAGCACCCAGAGCTGCTGGCTTCCAGTGAGAGCAGGGAGGGGTTTCTCAGAAACTTTTTCCAGACAGGAACCAGCTGGGATACCTGCAGGCCATCAGAAAAGACAGAGGCTGGGAGCTGGAGGCTTGGACGGATACCAGCATCAGAGCCCATGAGCTAATGCCTTCGTGGCAGCATTCAATTCCCTGCGCTGCCTTGTGCTGGGAGATCAAGGCTGGGAGGAGGGAGGGACTTTCTTCACTTAGGTGCTGGAGAAACGTCTCCTTCGATGATATTTCACCTTACCTCTCCTTGCCACATCTGTCAACTTCTGCTAATTACCGAGTTTGCTATCACCCTCCACACTGATGTGAAGGGTAGGAAAAAGAGAAAAAGGAGGTTAAGGGATTCTACAATTATAAATGATGTCTGGCAGGCTAAGGTACCATATAATGCATTATAAGCACTTAAAAAGCTAACCCTTTCTGTCTTCTTTCTTTGGCATAAATAATGGCTTTTTTATGAATAAATCATGCAGCCAAGGTCTCTGAAAATAGCAGGAACCTGGAGCAGAATGTCTCCATCCTCATTTTTGCTAGGACAGCAGAGAAGTCAGCAATCCACTCCATCACCGCTGATAAACCGGGGCGAGCACAACTCCCAGTAATGAAATAGGGAGATAAAGTTTCGGGAGGGTGAGCGGGGCAGGGGGATATTTCTGCCAAAGCACCGATTGCACCCGAGCTCCAAATGAAACATAATGGACTCTGAGGAGATAAGCATTTTTTTCTGCCCCATGAATAAAGCAAGACCTCATAACTCATAGACAGGCAAAGCTGCCAGCAACTTAAAAGTGCTTCCTTCTGCTTCTGGTTTGTGTTTCCCTTTAATGAAGCTCCTCCAAAGCCGAGGGGGGGCTTAGAAGTGGGGCTGGAAGCGAGCCCTGCCTTTGCGTGTGTGGAGTCCGCCCCGCCGCGGGCGGTGGGGCGGGCGGGCT
>JANZLQ010000022.1:7449880-7460278 GCA_026212715.1 Elanus axillaris
GGGGGGCGAGGTGAGGGTTCGGGGGGGGGGGTACGGGGCCTGGGCTCAGCCCTGGCTGCTTCTGCACCCTGCTTTTCCCCACCCCGGTGGCTCTCTCCTCGCTGGGGAGGTGGACACCCAGCCGGCCCCCTTGCAAAGGGTCCTTCCCACCTCCCCGGTTTGGCTGGAGATGCCCTGGTCTGGCCACCCAGAGAGGCCGCATCAAGGCAGGGCTGCAGATGTGGAGGGCGTCGGGCAGGGCACGCGTGGTCCAAGGTCCAAGGCTCGCAGGGTCCAAGCATCACAGGGGCAGACTCCTTGGGCACAGTGCCCTGCACCCCGTCCCAGCTCCAGGTGCTGGGCTCTGCCGGCCGCAGCCCCCCTCTTCCAGGCACAGCCCACCCTCCTGCTTGTGAGAAGCCAGTGAAAAGGAAAAGGAAAAGCTCATCCCCTTAAAAACACGTCCGCCGTGGGTGCAGGGGTAGGAGCCCCTTCCCATGCTCACCCTGCATCATGCAGGGAGGTTGGGATTCTACATCCACCTCAGACACCTCGTGGATCTCCCGCAGGAGAGTGTTTGCAGGCAAGGTCTAGGGTCTCAGCCAACAACCAGCACTCTCCCCCGCACAAGCCAAGCCTGTCATAACCCATGAAGTACTTTTGGGCTGGGCAGACGGCCTCCAGGCCTCCCACATCTCCTGATCATCTCCTCAGCTGCAGCACCAGGTGCCAGAGAGTGCAGAGCTCGTGACATGCTCCTGGACACAGGGACTCTCCAGCATTGCTCCTGCCCCATGGCTGGAGGAAAGCAACACAAGTGGGGAGTGGGTACAGCCCCCAGGATGCTGGATGGGATGGGGACCCTGGGTCTCACCCCCTCGGCTCACGCTCAGAAAGGAGCAGCCCTTATTCCCTGCTGGGGGATGCAGTTTCACTGCAGTCTTCACTTTCTTGGGACCAAGGGACATATTTGCAGTTGAGTCCTTTCCATGCGCAGGGCAGGGCAGGTGACACAAGAATTGCCAAGCAGCCTCCAGCAAGAGGGGCCGGTGCTCAACATGGAGAGAGGCTTTGTATTTACAGCAAGTGTTTAGCAGCTCCTGGCTGTATTTGTAGCAGAGAGCTGAGCCATGGGTTGTGGCCCAGAGTTGCAAGCAGACCTGGGTGCAAACATCCACTGGTGACAGGAGCAAAGGTGTTTTGCCCACCTGGTTGTGGCCCCACAGTTCCTCCCCCAGGCATGATTTTTGAGGGTCCAGCCCAGGGTGCTGATGAGTTTGGGAACAAGGATGCATTGCCACCACTCAGACAGCATCGCTCACACTGCTCTCCGCAGTCCCGGCCAAGCAGTGCTCTCTGCAGCCCTGCATTAAAACCTCTGCAGCGGCATCAGCGCAGGGCAGTCAGGAAGGCCAGGAGCCCACAGACTCACTGACTATTAGTCAGCCAGCCACAAGCCCTGAAACCCTGCTCTCGGGCCTGTGGATTAAAATATGGCTTCGTGAGGAGCTGCAGGGCACGGTCTCTCCAAAGCCACTTGGGTGCTGCTGGGGCTGGGGTTGTGCTTGGGGCTCAGGGGTCAGTGCTGTGCAACGCTGGCTGCAGCAGCCTGGAAAGGCAAAGCTCCAGCCTGTCCTTGGAGGAGGATTAAAGATAGATGGAGGAGAAAATGGAGCTGAAAAAAACCCCAGAAGTGATTAGGGCTGTACTGAGCAGGGCCAAACGCTGGGGCACCTTTGCACAGCAAACCTCTGTGCCAGCGCTCTGCCGTCAGGGACACAGCTGGCCGTCACCTCGGAGGGAGTCTGAGGAGGGAGAACTGCACCCTCACACTCCCGAGGGGACACCTGAGTCTCTGGTCTCTGAGGACCTGGTCTCTGGGGACATTATGCCATGCCATGGGCTCTCTCCCACTGTGACAACCTCCCCGCAGGGTAAATGACAGCTCCCTGTGCGTGCACATGCCTGCACACATACGAGTGCATGCCGACACTGTTCAGAGATCCTCTCTCCAATTAGTCTGGGGGACAAGCTTAGCGACAGCTCAGCACACATGGGCACAGCCCCGAGCCACCCCTGCGCACACCACTGCAGCCGTGGCACACGCAGCCACCAGTACCTGGGTGCCAGCAGGCTCCAGCTCGAGTTTGATTCACTTTGAGCTGCCTCCTGACCCGGCTGCTCAGCAAAACCCCCTCGGGAGGCTGTGAGAGCCACACAAAGGCATCCAGGGTGTGTACGCGTGGGTGCACGCTCACCCACACCCCGTGCAAAACGTACACCCCTCCTCCCACTGCCTCCTCCCCGGGCAAACACGCATTTGCACAATCCACGCTCCTGCAACACGTCTTGCGCACCCCAGTCCCTCGCACACCCACATGGGGTCCTGTGCTGCGCTCACAGGCTTTGCAACTTCCCAAGGTCTCCACCTCTTTCCCAGCAGATCCTTCCCTCTCTCTCTCCTCTTGCTTTTGCTGCAGGGAAATTAAGGTTTCCTGGGGACAGCACAAAAGGAAGGCTCTTCGCTCTTCCTCCTCCTCCTCCTCTGGGTCTCCCCGGCCTGCAGAGGCAGGTTACCAGCAGCGCAGCCCATGCCGAGGAGGTACGGTGGAGGATGCAGAGCAGGGAAGAAGCTCACACTGCCCTCGTGCTGTCTTATCTGTCCTGCCTGTGCAGGCAGCCCCCAGGCCAGGTGGTTGGGTTGCTTCCTTGGGCTTAATTCAGCAAAAGCAGCTTGTGATGTTTCTCCTTCTCCCTGGGGTGGGCTGCTCATTTTTGCCCCATAAGACAATGCCCTCTTTCAAAAACAAAGAAATTATAAAGTACATATGAACATATGGTAACATATATTCTAGGCTGCCTATGTGGCCAATTTTCTGTATGTTACCATATGGTGCCGCGTATTTAGCAAAAATATAACTTGACTGTTTCTCTTTCCATATGGGGATTCTTTTGCCTTAATTAATAACATTGAGCAAAAACTCTTTCTAAGGTTTCCAAGATTTCTGCAAGGGAATATCTTATGACAGACACATGCTCCTGAAGGCTTTCCTCCTTATTTGTCTATAGCCTTCTGTCCTCATCCTCTCCTGCATGCTCCAAGGGCGTCTGTGGATGCATCTGCCCGTGGGATCATGGGGAGGGGGATGCTGCGCCCCGGCTTGGCTCCTGTCCCACCAGCGCCCACGGGAGCCCCTGTCCCGTCCCCAGGACCTTCAGCTCCAGGGATAAAGCAGCGATGCGCCTGTGGGCTGGATCCCACCAGCTCATCCAGGAATTCTGAGGCGCCAAGTTAACGAAACACAGGGGCAGTGGGGAGGCTGCTGGTGCAGCGGAGAGAGTATTCATGGCCACGCAGGGACTGCTGTCTTCAAAGGAGTAGAAAGCAGCACACTTTTGCAGCTCTTCAATTAAGCCTCTCAAGTGCCAGTTATCTCATATAATAGTAAACTATGTCAAAGTATCCTCTCAGGACAAGCCTGCAGCCAACACCAGTGAGATGAAACCAGCCTCGGCTCTGTCAAGGCAGGATGGGGTGGGAAGGGTCAGAGGCACAGCCCCAGCTGCTGGAGACCCTCCCGCTCTCCCGGCCAAAGCCTGTAAATGAAGACAAATCTCTGTGCAGCTCCAGATGTGCCCTTTCACCCCGCAGGGACGTCCCTGCCTTGCAGGCAGGCAAAGGCAGCAGGCAGAGCAGAGCTGGTGAGGGGCAGGAGAGTGGGGACAGCAGGAGAGATGTTGGCTTTCCACCTCTCCCCATTCCCTGGTTCTTGGTGGGGATACTGATCTCTCTTTCCTTCTCCTGCACGCTCTGGGGGGTGGGAAGGGACACAGACAGTGCCTGGCATGGCTCAGCTTTGCTGCGGGGCTGGCTGGATGAGCCCGTCCCTCCTCCTGCTCAGCAGCAGCACATTTCAGCCAGGCGCTGCTCCCCATGGGGCTGCCTCCGCTCCCTGCCTCCCACCAGTACACAGATCCCTAACGATGCTTTGCTTGAATGGTCTCAGCCTTCCTCGACTCCAAAATCCTCTTTCCTCCCTTGTGCCGCTGGCATGGGCCAGCACTGCCTGCGAGTGGGACAGGGCAATGGTGGCTTGCAGCTGGGCGTGAAGATGGTGGGTGCATGGCTTTCCATCTTTACCTAGAGCTTCTAGTGCAGGACCAGTAAAGGCCTTTTTGTGGGCAGGATCAAGGCTTTGGGGTCAATGGGAACTGACACCTCCTTGCCTGGGCTGCCCTGGGCCCTCTGGCTCCTCACATCCCAGAGCTCCCCATGTCAGAACATTTCTCTCCTGAGGACGTCACCAGGGACTCTATCAAACCCCTTCTGCCCCTTCCTGGTCTGTTCTCCATCCTGCTCCCCCGCAACACCACCTGCCTTCCCGCATCCCTCCCCCCAGTTCTGTATGGATGCTCAGGGTCTACATGAATTTCCTGCTCTTTTGGAAGGCCTCCTCGCTATGATGTTTTGGGCATCCTTTGGAGGACAGGTCTTGGGCAACACTCTCTAAAGTGCATCCCCTTCCCAGTGATATTAATCAATGTCTTCCAGGCTGCACAGGCATGGGCCAAGCCAGCCGCCTTCCTCAGCCCTGCTGACTTCATCCAGCTCGCTTTGACAGGTGGGATGGGAAGGAAAGGCTCTCATGGACCATGGGCTTTGTGCAACTTCTTGAAGGGTTCCTTGGCCAGTCAGGGCAGTCCTGTGTGAACTGGACAAATAAGCTGGTGGATTACTTCTTGATCTCTCAGCCTTGTTCTGCGTCCCCAGAGCTTTCTTCTTTGAGACCTGAGCTGAATTGGAGCCCAGCTCTCTCCCAGGTCACTGCCTTCTGGTATCCCCTTCACCTCCAGCTGATGTCCGTTCTAGCTGAGGACCTCCACAGTGGATCCTTGCAGACTGGGACACAAGGAGAGGTGACAGCAGTAGTCACCAGCACTGCAAGTGCAATATCTCTGTTGCAACGGCTGTGGGAGCGAGGCACTGCCAGCACCTTGCGTGCAGCTGTTGCTGGCTCAGGACTGCACAGCTGCCACAAGGTCCTTCTCCACCATTTCCTCCCAATCCCCAGACCAGGACAGAGGGTGGGACATGTGCAGAGCAGTACATCTTTTCAGTCAGACAGAAATAATCCATAGCCTGAGAGTCACATCAGGAAGTATGTCTGGTTGATGGCTTGTCCATTTGCAGGGTGGCTTTGAGCTCATGGCTGGAAACGCATGCATATCCACAGACCAGGACTCCAGGGCATCACCGACACCCTGGCTACCTAAATCTGCATGATGGGCTGGTCGCATCCAGGGTATACATGTACCATAAACGAGGTACTGGTGAGATCCAGTTCTTTACCCTGATGTTGTGATGCTCATCTTCCCATCTGGTGCAATGAGGCTGAGAAAGTGGCAGAAGGGAGAACTGCAGGGAAGAGCAGAAGGACGGGAGAGCTGCCAGGGGCCGAGAGCTGGAGGTGGAGGCCAGCTCTGGGCATACCTGAGAGACCGAGAGCGCAGAGAGCAGATGGAGTTGAAGACAAGAGCAGGTCTGAGCACAGGGTCAAGGGAAGCTGGGAAAGGTGAAGTCTGGGCTGAAATGACTGCAGGAGAACAGCCTGCTCCTTGGGAAGGGTGCTGCTGCAGAGGGGGGAAGGATGTCACCGGAGCAGGAATGAAGTTAGGTGGGAAGCGAGCCAGGCTGCATTCCCACCACGTTTCAGACCAGAATGGCCATTGACCCGTCCTGTCCGACCTCTTGGCACAATATCAAATCCCACCCTCGCAACAGACTGCAAGTCGTGCTTGCATGAGGCTGTTGGTGCACTGAGACCTGTGCAAAGTCTGAGCCTGCCGGGCTCCTGGTGACGGTGGTGGCATTAGGAGATGGCACTGGGAGAAGGTCAGTGCGTGCAGAGCAGGCAGAAGCTGTCAGCAGGCAGCTCTGCTGAGCGTCTGGAAGGAGGACAACCATGGAGAGCAAAAACTAGGCTCTGCTCAGGAACTGACAGATGACCGGCATTGGGGGGTTGCAGACCTCCAGGGAGGAAAACCACTGGCCAGGGGATTTGGCTGAAGCATGTCTTGGACCACTGCTGTTGAGTTTTGGTATGGTGCAGAGCACACGAAAATTTCCAGGGCCCCAGGAGAAAAGTGGAGGTTGGCCTAATATTTTAAAAGGGGAAACAGGACGACGTAGGTAATTACAAGTCTGTCAGACTGACATTGATCCCAGGCAAAATAATGGAACGGCTGATATGGAATGCAATGAATAAAGAATCAGAAAGGGTGATATAATTAATGCCAATCAACAGGGATTTATGGAAAATAGATCCTGTCAAACCAACTTGATGTCTTTCTTCCTCTTGTGTTTTTTTTTTTTTTTTTTTTCTTTAAAACCAGGATTACAAGTTTCTCCGGGGAGGTAGTGGGGTTTGCTGAGGACACAGAGAACAGCAACAGATCACCTCTGTGATGTTTTTTCACAAAAATAGGAAAACCCAAACTACCATGTGGGGTGGTTTAAGACCACATTTAGGAAGTCATGGGCTTGGCTGCACAGCAGCAAGCACAAGCTGCCATTTCAGGGCTCTGCAGGGGATTCTTCCCCCTGGCCAGTCCCAGCAGCGATGGGGAGGATGTGGTGGGCTGTCTGCGTCCCAGTGGCGCTCACTGTGGGGAGGGAGGTCCCGCTGGGAAGTCACTGGTGGGGCTCAGGGCGACATTGGGGGTGATTTGCAGAGTGGGGAACGCTGGGCACCAGACTGCCGTGGAAAGGGCTAGTAATGCCAGTGGAAAAGGATAACAAGAATAAAAGTTATGTTTCCTCTGTTGGTGCTCGCTGGAGTTGCTTCTCCAGTGCCCATATCTTGTGCTGGATGGTGTAGAATCTGGGCAGAGACCCTGGAGGACACAGCAAAGAGTGAAGGACCTTCTCTTGGTAAAAGCACATCCTGGCATCATGCCTACGGTGAGACAGAAGCCTGCGCGGCACAGATGACATGGAGGAGCGAGAGGCTGCATGGCCCCATTTGCTCCCTGGCCCTGCTATCTGGGAACCTGTATGATCTGTCCATCTCTGTGCTGTGTCCTAAGGGGGACCCTGTTCCTCCGGGCCCCGTTGCAGCTGCTGCCTCGCAGTGGTAGCTCATACAATGGTATTCAACGCCCAAAAGCCCTCCTGATGTCTCTTTTCCTCCAGCCCTGATCGCACCGGCCTCAGTTCTGCCCCTTGTTCCTACGAAATGCTGAGCTAAACTCACTCCAGAGATGAGACCCACACCCAATGTGGTCAAAGCTGTGATCACCGTGGCTTTGCCAGCCCTGTAACCTCTGCAGATGCTGCCAGCGGGAATCCTGTGTTAAGTTGCAGGCTTCCTTACAGCGAGGTGTGAGTGGTGAATGTCCAGCACCAATCCCCATTGAAACCCATAAGAAACACTTGGATCCCAGTGTCCTCTTGCAGATAACTCCCTGGTTGGGCTCCTCTGCCCCTGGCCTTTGAGCCCCATGTGACAACCGAGGTGACATCCTGCTGGGCTCTTGCAGCTCCCCCACGTCACATTCAGGTTTCTCCTACCTCTTACCCACTCAGGACACAAATGCCACATCCCACCCCAGACACTCTCCTGTCCCAGGGAGCTCAGCCACCAAAAAGGGACCCCTCTGCTTCCCTCCGGCTGGGCAGCGGGGTCCCCCCGCAGCACCCCTCCTCCAGCCCCACAGAGACAGACCCCACACTCCCCACCCACTGTGAGTGTTTTGGCTCTGAAGTAGCTCCTGGTGCACGGCACACGCCGCAGCACAGCCGTGCCAGGTCCCGGCTGTGCCCTGACAGCACGGTGCGAACAACAGTGCCCTCCCGCACCCAGCCGGCTCACTGCTGGGTGAGGGGCTGAAACCCCCTCCTCTGTTGAGCCACGGCAATTAAATTCTGCACTAATTGGATTCTCTGATAGGAAAGTCTTTAGTAGTTGAAATCCCTCCTCCTCTTCACCCTTTTGTCCTGGACTGACCTATAGGGAGCAGCTTATGGGGATGCGCCAGGCCTTCAGGAGCACTTCTGAGACACGACTGCCCTGCCTTGCTAATGACTTTTTCTCTAAGCTACCAGAACACCGTCAGTGGACAAGAACTGGCTGCCTCCAGCCTCCTCACCAGGACTCCCCATGCCTGCACTTTGCTATATGGCGGTGATGTGGGGACAATGCCGGATCCACAAGAGCAGAAAGATGCTCCACCTGCAATGCCAGCAAGTGGAGGTGGCTGAACTGGTGACACTGGGGTGCTTGGCCATAAGTGCAATATGATGGATGGAGGTGTATCGTTCTGACACTGTGCTTGGTGTGCACGGAAGTCTGCGAACTGCTGCCAGCAGCCCCTTCCCTCGGGCACCATGCGGGTGTGGAGATGTCAGGGAAGTTTTGAAATAAGTTTTGGAGGCTGCCTCAGTTTCCCCACCTTCATTTTAGCTGTTTATTGAGGGAGAAGTTGAATTCAAGTCCTCCCCAAGTGGCCTGGGACGAGTCCTGCCCTGCCTGCAGAACAATAAGAGAAGCCATCCAAAAATCTCAGTGAGGAGAGGCAGGATGAGGCAGAGAGATTGGCTGACTGCACCTCTGGAGTGGGCTCGGGGGGTTCAGCCCCTTCAGTGCCTGACAGCAGGGCAATATTCATCTTTCTGTGCCTGAGAGAACCTCCGAAGGGTTTCAGCTTCTCCAGACTGCTTTGATGAACACTGGGGAGCCCCTTGGGTGGCCAAGTCCCCTTTTTAGGGCTGACTGAGGGGTCTTAGAGAAGGGACCCATCCCTGAACCTGAGCCCTGAACCACAGAGGTGTTTTCCCAACCCACTCTGCCCCACGACCATAAATCATCACCCAGAATAGGAGCCACAGGCTCCAGTCACTTTGGCAATTTTTTCCAGGGCAGAAAATAAATTAACCTGCAAGAAGGGGAAGTTTCAGTCCAAACAGCTCCAATAGCTGCTGAAAAGGGATTTCCAGGCCCATGGCTGGAGGCTGCACCCAGGGAGCCTCATCAGGGAGTGAAGGGGCTTGGGGCAGTGGGTGCAGGGCACGAGCACCTCCACAAGCTGGACACTGTCACCCACCACTCCCCGGGCAGCGGTGACAGTGAGGCAGGCCGTCAGTCTCAGAAAATATTGGTAAAAGTCAACCAATAGGTGTATTTAGACTGCCCAGGACAACGTCCTGAGGTCTGTGTCCAGGTGGGACTGCAATGGACACCTCCACAGCCCACCCATCCCCATGCTGGATGCAAGCTCAGTTTCCCCAAAAATCACATCTTCTCCTTGGTGGCTCTCCCAGGTCCCCCCAGCTTCACTGGTCCAGCACTGTCCCTCTTGTCTCAGCCCAGACACACACATAAGCATTGAAGGCAGCAGCCCCACCTTGTAATATTTAAAACAATTTTATTCATGAAAATATGCTGTACAATGCACTATACACAGTTCTTTACATTGCCACATACACAAACTCTAATAGCACGATCAAGAAAGTTACCATTGCCTACGATAGATGCGTGGTGAGAGATGACGCCTGTCAGAGACCCTCCCCCCCAGTCTGTACAGTTATAAATATGAGGGAAAGGACGGACCGAAAACCGCCGTATGAAGCAAACCGGTGGGGCCCCTTTGATGTCCCCTCGACGCCGGCTCCTCGCTCCGGGCAGGGCTGGGGCTGGGAGCAGAGGATGCTCCTTGTCCCCAAAGGCTGTCCTGTGGGGCGGCGGGGGGGCCAGGAGGGAGAAGGAGTGATGGAGCGGGGAGGCTGAAGCCGAGCGAGGTGGGATGCGAGGTGGCCTGTGCTCGGGGAGTTGTTTCCAGAGAAGGAACCCGGAGCCTCGGCCACTGCCAGACAGTGAAATAAAGCCCTGGTTTCCCCCTCCCCACGCTCGCAGCAGTGCTGGCAGCGGGGTGGTGGGAGCCGCAGGGGTCACGGCCGTGCCGGCCACCCCCCAGGACCTGCCTGCCCCACGGGCACGAAGCACAGCCCCAAAACCCCTGTGCCATCAGCACCACCCCACCTGGGCACCGTGGTCCTGGCATCCCCAGGTCCCTCGGCTCCGCTCCCCTCCACCGCGGCAGGGCCAGCCCGTTTTGCCTCCCCCTCCAGCCACCCCCCGCTTCCCCGGGGTCCCAGCCACTTCAGGGGGGGTCTCTGTGCCTGCCTCCCGCTGCCCGCCGTCCCTCGCACCGCACGACGACTGTACACACGACGCTTACCAATACGACTCCACCGCACACACGACAACCCCACGGTCACGAACCACAAAGACAGCTTCGCAATGGGATGTGCCCCGGGGGTGGATGCCCAGGAGCACCACGCAGAGGGGCAGGGGGAGGCCAGCATTGGGGGGGGGAGTGGGGCAGGACCAGGACACGATGGGGGTCTTTTCTCCTACTGCT
>JANZLQ010000022.1:7460378-7471016 GCA_026212715.1 Elanus axillaris
GGGGCTGGGGGTGGCCAGCATGGGGGGGGGGAGGGGGGCAGGACCAGGACAAGATGGGGGTCTTTTCTCCTACTGCTGGTGCGGTTTCCCCTCCGTGATGATGGTCGGCCCATATCTGTGACACTGAAGGGGTTTTGGGGGGGTCCCTGTGCCTGAGCATCCCATCTGCAAATGCCCAACTGCTGGGGTGAGCCCCAGCTGGCCGCGCTGCTCGACGTGCTGGTGTGCTGCTGGATGTGTGCCTGGAGATCGGATGCCTTGAAGAGCCAGGACCCCTTCCCTCTCTCCCATGCTTGGGGGGCAGAGCCCCCCTTTTCTCCCATGGCAGCCCCAGCTGCCCTCCCTGCCTCTCCTCACTAGCAGTCCTTCACACCCCAAGTGCAGAGCTGGGGTGCTGGGTATTAAATAGCCATTTGCAATTGGTTTCCAATTATTTTAAATATGCCTGAAACGAGAGGTGGTGTATAAAACGAATGTGGTAATGATCCTGACCAAAGAATAATCCTTTTTAAAAAAGCATTCAAGAAAGATTATATATAATAGAATATATTAAATTCTGTACATGATCAAATAATGTAAACATAATTAATTAACTTGTAAGAATGTCTTTAGAGACTATGCCCGCTGTGTGCCCAGGGCGAAGGTGAACGGTGGCACATGGGGCTCCTCTGTCACGCTTTGCCACAGAGACGTGGGTCAGGAGCGGAGCAGGAGGTGCCCACCCCCGCGTCCCACCCTGCCCCGGCTCTGAGCAGCCGCACATCCCCTATGGCTCGGTGGGACCCAGCACCTGCACCATGGTAGAGGAGGTGGTGCTGGAGCAAGAAGGGAAGAACTGGACTGGGAAAATGTGCTGGTTCAGTGGACTGACCCTTGCTGCAACCCAGGGCTAGGGGGTTTAGAGAAAGCCTGTGGTGCCCAGGAGAAAGATGGGCTGTGCAGAGAGCCCTGTGGGACAGAGCAGCAGCTCCCGCAGCCTCTCCTCCCAGTCCCAGCATCTCCTCTGGACCAGCCGCTCCAGCTGCCCATCAGCCTGCCTGGCTGCCCCACTCCAAAAACCACGTTACACCAAGGGCTGAGCTGCCCTGCAGCGGGGAGCCCTCACCCCAGCTGTGCAGGATGGCAGTGGGACCCTGGCCCACTCCTGCCCCGCAGAGCAGCGGGGACGGGCCTGTTTGGGCTCCTGACACGTAGCAGGACCACATGTGAATCGTGGTCCCATCGCCACGGAGCACCAGCCCTCGGCAGATAGTTGCACCAGGGCTGCTCCCTCTCGCTGCCAGCCCCTTAGACCAGCTCTCCTGGCATCCCCAGGGATGGGCAGCAAGCCCTCCGGGACAGACATGCTGGCTGCTGGCTAGAGTCACTCCTGTAACCAGTAATGACCCCCCAGGAGCCCCACAGCCCCAGCTGTGAGCCCTGTGGCACCTCCCTGAGCTCTGCATGTGGGAGAAAGCAGCATGGGTCACCCAGGTTTGGGGCAGGGTGGGCGCCACGCTGCCTCCGGAGGCCTGGCCACAGCATCCCTCCCCTCCTCACACACACAGCCCCCCTTTGCGAGGAAGACCCATGTCACAGCTCCCCAGCTTCCACCCTGTCATCCAACACCCAAAGCCATGGCCAAGCCAAGATGAGACATGTGATGGGCAGCTGTCAGCATTGCCCCACAGCCTCTCTCCTCCTCTCCCTAAGCTCGACCCTTTCTTCCTTCTGATGCAAAAACTTAATAGCAAAAGAGTGCATGAAATCGAATAAATATGCTCCCCCCCTCCCCCTCCCCGACCCTTTGAGCTCCCCCTGAGCCTCTGGCACGGGGGACCCAGGCCAGCAGCACATCACTCCCAGCAGGACCACCCCATGCAGCGCTGTGCACCACGCGCAGGAGCGTGCCCACGCCTGCTCTGGGCAGGGTACCGCAGCTTTCCCGCAGGCATAACCACGGCACTCCCAGCCGCCCGTGGGTGTGTGGGCTGCCGAGGTGCTGGCCTCAGGGCTGCAGATTGCATACCCTTCCCTCCATCACCAACCCCCTCTTCTCACTGCTTGGTAAGAAAACCTGCCTGGAGCCACATAAGGAGACCCGCAGTGGAGGTGGCTCGGGCGTGTGGGCTTGGCAGAGCTCAGATCTCCACCAGGATTGAGGGGTGATGAGCCCCCCATTGCCCTGGGGCAGGGTCTCCACTCTTGATGCTTCTACTCAGAGGACTCGTTTCCCGAGGTGGCTCAGAGAAAAGGGTCCCTTTCCAGAGAGGGATGCCCATGCAAGGGGTTCCCACGCCACCAGCCATCACTACTCTGTCACTCAGCCCAAGGACAAATCAAACTGGCACCATCGCACCAGGGCACTGGGACCATCTGGAAAGGCTTTCCCTTCCTGCTTCCCCCACCCCGGACCCCCCTGGCTCCTGCTGCCTCTCCCGCCCGCCTGCTCTGTGTCCTCCAGAGGATGCTCACGGGAGGACCCAGCAGATTGGGCACACGTGTGGGCTGGGGGCTGAGGGCCCTACCCCATCTCAGTATTTGACCCTACGGTTTGTGTTTTGTGTTTGACCTCAAGCTCAGACCGATGGCTCTAGCCCATCTTAACAAATAAAGGCAGAAGAGAAAGGAAAAAAAAAAGTTAGTCTCAATGTTCCCCTTGTGGCTTCTCAGTGGTGAGCCCCCCACCCAGGGCCAGGCATCACCCGGGCACCCAGCTCTGGTTCGTGGGCTGCGGACCCCCGGGCAGCACGGGCACGTTGAGCCCGTTCTGTGGTGGGAGAGCCGAGTCAAAGTTGAAGTCCATCTCATCGCTGTCCATAAAGTCATTCAGGATGATCGACTCCACGTCGCACTCCAGGCTCCCATTGAACATGTCCAGGTCCAGGTCTGCTGGGAACCTGTCTTGGCCCAACACGGGGGGGTGGACAGCCCCCGGGTAGGGGCCCTGCAGCGAATCCAGCAAGCTCATGTGTGCCCCTTGGTTATTAGCGTAGGAATGCAGATGCCCGTGGTGCGGCATGGCTGTCATGCTGCACGTGTCACTGGGCAAGCTCATAAGGCTGACAGGATTAGCTAAGGCACTGGTGTTGACCGCAGGGTGGTGACCGGCTGGTGACGGGTGGTACAAAGCGTTGCTCTTCATGAG
Source organism: Elanus axillaris (assembly GCA_026212715.1). Classification (NCBI taxonomy): domain Eukaryota; kingdom Metazoa; phylum Chordata; class Aves; order Accipitriformes; family Accipitridae; genus Elanus; species Elanus axillaris. The sequence continues at coordinate 7,463,506 of JANZLQ010000022.1, forward strand.
AGACCCCGAGTGGGACGGGTAGGAGGACAAACCCTGCTCCCCGCTCCCGCACAGCAGCGGGTTGTGTCTGTGGCCACGGGCCGGCACCATGGGGCTGGCCTGCGGCAGGGGCAGGTCCCCCGGGACCATGCTCTCCTTGTGCGCGTAGGAGATGGAGGAGAGCAGGTCCTGCAGCGAGGCGTTCCTGTAGGAGCTGACGGGCGAGAAGGTGGCTTGCTTGTTCTCCTGGATGGTCTGCATGGGCAGGCGGCGCATGAGGCTCATGGCCGGCTGGCTGTAGATAGTCCCGCAGTAGGTGTTGGTGGCAGCCCCCATGGTGGAGCACTTGGAGTTGAAGGTGAAACTGGAGCTCCGCTGCCGCAGGGCGGCTGGGGGGAGCTGCTGCGAAGGGCTCATGCTGTAGCCGTCCTGCAGGTCCTCCAGCATGCTCTCCCCGAGGCTCTCATTCAGGCTGATGGTGCCAGTCAGGTCGGTCAGCCGGGGCAGCTCCACGGAGCAGCGGGCGTTGAGGGAAGGAGACATGGTGCTGGAGGGGCTGGGGTACATCAGTGGAGAGGAGGGGGTACCGTCATCCTCCTCCAGCTCGTCTGGCTCGTGGTTGGACATGATGGGTGAGAGGCGCCCGCTCAGCGTGCTGGCCGTGGAGTTGGCCCGCGTCCTGAAGTCCGCCCAGGCATCGTACTCGTCGCTGGCGTGGGACGCGGGGCTCTCTGACCACTTGGCTTGCTGGGAGGATGGGCTGTCCTCCCCGCGCTCCTGTGTCACCTGCAGCTGCTTCTTCTTGCTGGCCTTCCCCTTGATCCGCAGGAACTTGCTATTGTTGTCCATCGAGACCGCCCGCCGGCGGGGCGTCTTGCCCGTCTTGCCGCCCTCGGGGTTCAGCATCCACCAGGAGCTCTTGCCGGTGCCCTCGTTCTGCACGCGGATGAAGCGGGTGTGCAGGGAGAGGTTATGCCGGATGGAGTTCTGCAGAGACAGCAAGGACAGAGGGGACGGTCAGCAGCAGCTCCAGCACCCCAGGCAGGAAGGGAATGCCCGCAGGGCTGTGGGGGTACACAGGGCATCATGTGGGACCTGGACTCCATCCCCTGGGACACCACGGCTGCCTGAACCAGAGGGGTCAGGGCTCAGAGGGCTCAGCTGGTGGGTCTCTCCTACAGCACTGCTGGGCATTCCACCTCTGGGAGCCCATGGGTCATGGCCCTTTGCTGCATCTATCAGCTATGTATCATTAGTGCAATTACTGTCATGGCAGGGAGTGTGGCGGGGTTCTTCATCACATGCCCTGGGGACCTGCACCAGCACTGCACCAGGCAGGACCAGGTCTCAGGGGACTCTTCTTCCCTGCCAGGAGCCTAGGGAGAGACAAGGTGAGGAGGCAAGGAAAGCAGGGGTAGAGTCAGGCCCTGCACCATGTCTGAGCAGAGGTCCAGGTCTTCTCCGACCGTCCCAGCCCTGGTGTCACCCATGCTCCAAGCAGAGCCCACCAGGATGCTCCCAGCACAGCCTTGCCCACATGCACCTCTGCAGAGGTCCCAGCCCACTCTCCCAGGCAGAGGAACCCCTTTTGCCCACGCACTGCCGGGCACCAACCCTCTGGAGCTGGCTCCAAACCCCTTCCCTGCCCCACATCGTTTTGCAATGTGCTCCCCTCCCTCATAACCAGGGAGGGAGAAGCATGCATTCCGCAGCGTGCATCGACACCACCACAGCCCAAAGAACGTGTGTCAGCACCATGTATGCAAGATCTTGTCCCCAAAATGCCTGTCACCCCCTGCGAGCAGCACTGGGGGCCCAGGCAGAGGAAGGTCTGGTTCTCTGCGTGTCTGCAGGCTGGGTCTGGTGGCAGGGACAGAAGGCACACACCCTGCCCGTGAGGCTCAGGTACCACAGCATGGGGGGTTTTGCAAACCTGGCTACAACCCCCATTGCCCAGGCAAGGGCTGGCTGGGGACTGCTTTCTCCCCAGACACTGCTGGCTCCCTGCATCCACATCCAGCATCTCAAAGGGGTTTCCTACTGAGAGCAGTACTCTGCTCCTCTTGGCTCTTGCCTGCTGCTGCGGCTCTGAGCAGCTCACTGGCCGGAGCAGGGATGCCCTTGCAGAAGGCAGGAGGAGGCAGGGAGCTTGCACCAGGGGCCATGCCCCAGCACAAGCATCCCCAGCTGCCACTGCCCCGTGGGGTGACAGGCTGGGGTGACCCTGGCAAGATGCCTTCAAAACTCCAGCCAGCGGAAGGGGGAGTGAGGATATCTGCCTCTTGCTGCTGATCTTCCGCAGGTCACGGGCTGCCACTCCACTCCCTGCACCTCGGTTTCCCCAGGGTCCAGAGGGGAAAGGCAAGACACAGACCCCAGGGAAGAACACGAGTCCACAGTGTCGAGACCCTTGCTCCAGCACTGCCGGCAGGCTCGGGGCTCAGCAGGGGCTGCTGAAGGGAGGCAGGCAGCTCCTCCTGCCCCTGCGGAGCCTCGGGGGGGGCAGAGGGACAGCGAAGGGGGAAGAAACCAAGGTGCTGGGGAGAAAGTTTGGTGCTGTTGCTGGTGTACAGTGGAATACTAATGAAGAGGCGAGTGAGCTCCAGCCTCATCTATCATATTATGTAATGGCTTACTTCTCTGCACTTCATTTATTTGGAGATTGCTCCCAGGCTGGCTCCTCGCCAGCAGCCACCAAATCCAAGTCTACAGAAATCAATCTCGCGCTGACTGATTAAGCCGTGTTTAGAACTAATTGCTCCTTCGTGTGTGGGGAGAATAAATTACGGGCTTTAATTTCACATCTTTAAAATGCAACTGCAGGTATGGGCTAGCCATTAACCCCTTCCTGCACAGCCCCATGCACAGCTGGGGAGGGGGCAGGTTGTGGCTGGCACAGCTCAGGGAACGGTTTGGGACATGCGCTGCCTTCTGCAGCAGTGGCTGCCCGTGCAGATGCTCATCACCTTCAGGTGGAGCAAGCCAAGTCCCGAGGCCAGCCTGTCTGGCAGGGAGAGCTCTCCCTGACCCCCCCCAGCACCTCTCCCTTGAGCCACAGGATGACCCAAGCTCCCCTCCACACGACCGAGATGCAGTGCAAGCGGCAGAGGATGGAAGCAGAGCACATGGCCCTCACCGTGTTTGCAAAGCCACAGCCACCAGCCAGCTCAGCCCCACGGTGCTGCCTTGCACCCACAAAGACAGGAGGCAGGAGCTGGGCATGCCCAAGCAGGGCTTGCTGGGGTGATGCCCAGCTTCTGCTGGGCCCTTGCAGGATTGGGGACCCCCAATATAGTCCTGCTCCCTCGCTGCCAGCACTCCCCAGGTCTGCTCAGCCTGGAAGGCAGGAGATGCTGCAGCCCTCTGCAGCTGGGACTGAGGTGCCCTGTGGAGCACGGAGAGAGGGGATGGGGTTTGGGAACACCACAGCTGGATGGGGGTGACATTCAGCACAGTGCTAACCTCCTCCTCTGCTACTCCCTCCCTTCACAGCTCCGGGGCAGGGCACCCAGGTACCCAGCACCACCCATGGACCCAGGGCCAGGCTGGCGTCGGGCAGGGGACAGGGCTGGTGGGGTGAAGCTGGAGGGGTCAGGCTGCCTGAAGGAGAGGAGGGGGTGGAGGATGCTGCCTCTTCTGCAGCGAAGCTTCATTAAGAGCCAAAAGACAGCAGCAATTAAATGCAAGGTGCAGCAAGCCCGGCTCTCTCCTCATTAGCACCCCGATATGCTTGGCTGGCCACAGCTCCGGGTGCACGACACAGGGCAGTGGGCTGCACGGGGGTGGGCCAGGAGCTTATTAACACCACGCAAGCAGGGACCTGCTTCACCCGCCACCGCCCCGGCAGCCCCCAGGCAGCCCCATGAGCAGACGGAGTCCCCCAGCACCCAGGCCCAGGCTGGCAGGGAGCAGCACATGATCGCACGGCCTGAAACGCAGGGCTCAGCTCCTGGGCAGCCCCTGGCAGTGCGGTGATGTGCAGAGGACATCAGAGCTGGCAAAACCTCCCTGACAGCAGCTGCCTCGGCAGGGGTGTGCACCAGGGTCTGGCAGATTTTGGCAGGGCGCAAGGGAAGCAGGCAAAGGCTGGTGCCAGTCCCAGGGTCCCCACGATGCCTCCAACACCGCTCTGCCCCACGACCCAAAGTCCTGCACCACTTCTCACAGCAACCTGCACCTTTGCAGGCCTGGCCATGCCCTGCACCCTTGCCGTGTCTCCCTCCCCATTCCCATCTGTCCCCATGGCACCGGCTCAGGCCCCTCACCAAAGCAGAGAAACCCTCCCGGCACCCTGGCCCCATGCGGCACTGCAGCCCCACAGTACCCAAACGGCTCAGGGCAAGAAGCATCGGTCCCCAGCGCACATCCAGACCGTGCCAGGGCTCCTGCCAGGGGATGACACCCGCCATATCGAGCACCAGCCCTTGCCCCCATAGCTCTGCAGAGGGGCAGGGGATGCTCAGGGTAGCGGAGGCGAGGGCTGGAGGTGGCACCAGGGCTGCCAGGTGTTGCAGGTGGACCCCAGCCCTGCTTGACACCAAAGGAGGATGAGGCTGGAGCCCGTGCCAACCCCTGGCCACCGGCTGCTGGAGGCTTTGCCAACCTGGAAGACCCTGGTGCCATCCCGGTGCCCGTCTGCCGGGGGGGCTGGCCCTGCTGCAGGGCCTGGCACGGGGATGAGGGGGCTGGTGGGAGCTGTGGGCACCCAGGGAGCCTCCTCACCACCCAGGAGCCCTTCTCCAAGGAGCCTCATTGTCAGGGGAACAGCCAGTGTGAAATCGGTCTGATTAGCAATTAGTCCCATTGTAAAAGGATTAGCCGGACCCCATTGTTTGGATGAGCGACTTGACTATCAATTTGCATCTGGCATCGATGCTGTTGCTGCTGCTGCTGGGCCGGGAGCGTTTCCCCCGTGTCCCTGTGACCGGACAGATGCTGTCTGGCTAGGCTGTGCCCAGCACGGCGGCGGGGTGCTGCTGGACCCCCGAGATGGGCATTGGTGCCAGGCACAAAGGTGCCCTTTGCGGGATCCCGAGCACCTTGCCAAGCCTTGCTGCCAGCAGCACCCTAGCAGCACGTTCCAGGGGTCACTCCTCCAGCCTTGGGGTGCTCATGGGTCTCGGGGTGCAAGGGAGGGCTGGACATTTTCCTGCGTGCCCCGAGGAGGGCACGGGATGGGGGAAACAAGTGCAATTCAAGTGAGAGCGGGATTGCAGAAGCCCTGGTCCGGGCCAGAGCTGGGCGAGAGCAAATGAGGGGGCCCTGCTGACCTGCCCCTGTCTGTGCCACATCCCCTGCACCCATCTGCTGTCCTCGCCATTGTCCCTGGGCTGCCGCCCTTTCCTGCTGTCCCCACGTCACCTGGGTTTTTTCTGGGCAAAACCACAAAACCCCCAAATCCCAACCCTGCCTCCTCCCCACACATCCTACCCCTCCCAATAGCAGCACAGCCTGGTCATACTCGTGGAACCCTGCACGCTTCCAGAGAGCCCCAGAGCCACAGCAGGGGTCTGTGCATCTGTCCGAGCTGCTGGTCCATCCAGCTAATGAGCCCGTTATGTGGCAGGGATTTGCACACTGGTTAACAGGAGGAAGTAGCGTCAGGGCCACTAACGAGCACTCTGCCGGCTGCTCTCTGGCAGCATGAGGATGGCTCTGGGGGTTAATTGATCCTTATTTACTTCTTGCACATAAAAATTGCCAGCACTGGAGGAAATATTCCAGGGGCACAGGCTGCCAACAGCCTCGACGGTGCCTCGTCCCAGGGGATGCTGTACAGCGGTGGCAGTGGCATGGGACAGTCACTGGTGACACCCCCAAAGACATCATACTCACCCAAGAAATGGCACTGCCCATAGGCACCAGCAGGCAAGTGCATGACGGCCGTCACTGTGCCCTTCTGGCACCAGCCCCTGGGGATGGCCAGCCCTACTCCCTGCCATTGGTGTCACCGTCCTGCCCGAAGCAGCTGGTGGCTGGGCGCAGCCCACCAGCCCTGGCATGGAAGCACCGCATCCTGAGCAGGGCCCACGCCTGCCTGGCGAGCAGATGGCAGCTGGCACGCCGTGGCAGCATGCCCCGCGCGCCAGAGGGATGCCAAGCGCCCCGTGCCGACAGCAGCCGGACCCCCACGCTGTGCCTGAGGCAGGGAGTGAGATGAGACCCCCATCACCTCCTGTGGCTGCAGGCACATCAGCTCGCCCCACAGCAGCCCTCCGTGCACTGGCGGGTGAACCCAGCACAGGCACCAGGCTGGGGGAAGCGGCACGGAGGAGAAAGCTGGGGCGAAGGCAGCTGTGCGGCTGTAAATCCAGCCTAACGTGTGATGAGGTTCCTTGGGCTTTGCACCGGGCTCCCCAGGGACAGGACATAGCTTGGCACCAGCCGCACGCCAAGCTCAGGAAGGCTGTGAATCCCTGCCAGCCTCTCTGCTGTGAGCAGCCCCTGTGATCTCCCCATCTCCCCGCCGCCCCCAGGGCTGGGGCAGCACGTGCTGGCTTGCCAAAAAGGAGCAGCCCCCGGCGCAGGGCTCGTCGAGGCAGTTTTGAGCAGCTGCCATGTGCATGGGATCTCCTCTGCTCCAAAACTTCAGCCTGCACTCTGCACTGCCCCATAGCACGCCGGAGTGTTACTGCCCCATAGCAGCCCCCGGCACCCCCCTGCACGGCCCTCTCCCACCCCAGGCAGCCCTCCGCAGTGCCCTGGAGCCACGCAGCTGCCCCACAGCCAGCCCTCTGCACCGCCCCACGCAGGGCTCCAAAACCAGCTCTCTGCAACACCCTACAGCACCCCATGCTGTGCCCCACAGTGTCGCACAGCCGTATCTCTGCAGTGCCCTATAGCATCTTACAGCAAGCCTACCACACTGCCCATCAGCTCTCTGCAGTGCCCTGTAGCATCCTACAGCCAGCCCCCCTGCAATGCCCCATAAGCCCCCCCCCCAGCCCCTCGCAGTGTATCGCGGGCAACCGCAGCCCACTCGCTGCACCCCAGCGGGTGCCTCGGTCCTGTCTGACATCCCCCCCTCAGGGACCCAGGACTGTGTCCCCCCCACCAGCACGTCCTTCCCCGGGGAATCGCTGCTGGAGCAGGGCGGGGGGGGACCGCAGAGGCTGCCCGGTGCCCCTGGAAAGGGCACGGCGGGGGCAGAGGGACGGCACCCGCCTCCCCGCCGCGGGGGTCTCGCCGGCGGCTGCCGGGCGAAGGCGAGCATATTCGGGTCAGCGCGTCGCCTGAGCAGAGCCAGTCTGACGTGCTGCTAATTGAACCAAATGCCCATTAGAGGCGTGACGGGCCGTGTCCATCCCGGGCCCTCCGTCGCAGGTGGCTGACACGCAAGGAGCCTGAAGGCTGTTCAGCATGGCCGGACCAGAGCATCTCCCGCCTCCTCACGCATCACGGCCAGCTCGAAGCCCAGCCGGCATCTCATTAGGAGCCGCTAATCACCCCCTAGGCGTGCGCTGGGGCGGAGGGAGAGGGACAGCTGGGGCTTACGAGGGGGGCCCATGCTGCAGCCCCCCCTCCCTGCACAG
>JANZLQ010000022.1:7480282-7493369 GCA_026212715.1 Elanus axillaris
GGGGCCGGGGTGCACCCCGGCTTCGTCGTGTGCCTTCTCCTCCTGCAAAGGGGTCCCTGCCCTGTGCCAGATGGGCACATGCCCTGGGGGTCCTGATAGGGTTGGCCCCCACCTTGCCACCCCCCGGGGCACTGGGGAGGGCTGTCCTCAAGGGGACATTGCCATCCCTGCCTGGGGCTGCTCTGCTGGGCTGCTGGCAGCTGGGAGAGAGGAGCCACTGCGCTCCCAGCCCGGTCCAAGCGGTCCAAGCGTTTTGCTGCCTGTTACCACAACCCCCCCCCCCCCCCAGCCGCTGCCTGCTCGCTTTGTCTCCCCACGGCGATGCCCAGGGGTCTGTTCCTCTGCCTGCAGCTCCCCAGCCTCAGCCCGTCCTTCAGTGCTCTGCCAGGGGTCTGGCAGCAATCCCACCCCGGGGAGGGGGAGCTTTGCTCCTCCAGCAGCACTCCTGGATTAATCAGTCTCTGGTTTTCCCTCCAAGGGCTCAGAAACACAGGGGATACCCCAAGATTTCCTGCGACGCCCGAAACTTCCCAAGCTGTAAATCTCAGCTGCTTGCCCCCACCAGGGATGCACCATTACCCCATACAGGGTGTCCCCCCTTTCCAAGCCCTGTTTGATCACACAGGGTAGCAGGAAAGCCACAGCCACAGCCCACCATGGTGGTCTCTGGGCTGCGCTTGCACACGCACTGGCTGTAGGCAACGGGCAGGCAGCAGGGATGCTTCCAGACCAGGTATAAAACCAGCAGGACCAAGGGTAACAAGTCAGTGGAGCCACAACGGGGACTGCGGCAGAGGAGAAATGCACGGTGCAGCCTCTGGCCCCCCGGCACAGCTCTGAAAATGAATCGGCAATGATATGCAGCCTGAGCAGGAGGCAGACACACCTGGGGAGGCTGCAGGTTCCCTGTAGGATGCTGCAAAGCAACAGGAACACAACAATTCCCCTCCTGCCCATCTCGGAGGAGTTTGCCACCCGAGGCAGAGCGGTTTTACCTGTAATGGCAAAAATTGCATCAGCCGGAGCCTGCCAGAGCAGCTGATCGCGGTGCCGCTCGAAGGAGGAGCCGGATCCAGCCCAGCACTGCCACAGCCCCGCGGGGCCACTCTGAGCCTGAGCGATGGGTGCTGTGGGGGGCCCAGCTCCCCCCGCCTGCCAGCGGGACCGGGAGGCAGGTGGAGATGCTCCAGGTCAGGCCATGCAGCATCCTCGGGGCTCTTTTCTAGTGCTGATGAGTCTCTCTGGAGGAAGACACCCTGAAAATCTGCCCTGCCTACAAACTGGCAGCGATGCCATGGGCTGCCGGGCTCAGCCACTCGCCGCTGCAGGCACTCATGGCCTCAGGACCCTCCTGGGGTCCACGCTGCCAGCGGGGTCTTCTCTTTCAGTTTGAAACAAAGCCACCCGAAAAAGGTGTCTGGGGAGGGTGTCACAAAAGGCACAAAAAGGGGCAGGAGGATATGGTGCCCAGACCATAGGAACAAATCAGCTCTGGACTGCCCAGAGATGATACCTTGCACCTGAACCGTAGGGGTTTGAACCGCATCCACAACCCTCCTGGTCATTAATTTTAGGTTTTTCCTGGGGGGGCAGTGAGGGGATGGGGACTGCAGCAGGGCTAGGGTGGAGTGCAGCGGAGTGGGAAGGAGGATGCTGGGGCACAAGGAGGAGGTGTAAAAGCAACGGGAAGCCACGAGTCACCACAGGAAGGCAGCCGCTCCCAACTCCTGTCACCTGGAAGCCCATCCTGAGGAGTCAGAGCACCCGGGGTCATGCCTCAATACCTCCTAACTGGGGGGGTGACACCTCCAGCAGCTCCACAGGATCCCCAGGCTGTGGGTACCTGCCTGCACTGCCAGCCTGGGTACGACCCCATGCCCAGCGTGCCAGGTCTCTCAGCAGAGGTTGGGGGGGGACAGGGCACCCCCAGCCCGCTGACGTCCAGGCTGCTTCCCAGGGGACCTGGCAGCCCTTCAGACGGCCGCCTTCCCTGCGGGGGCCCCCACCAGGCTCCCACGCACTGCCGGCCTCCCGGCTTCGTGACACTGAGCTTTAATTGAATTAGACGCTGCTGCCTGGGCAGCGCAGCCTGCAAACCATCCTTGAATTCCTGGGCACGGCGCCCGCTCGCTGTCTGCAAGCCGGTTGTCCGTCCCCCCCCCAACCCTATTGCCTCCACCCCTAGCACTGACCCAGAACCGAGGAGCCTCCGACCCCCCTTGAGCGAGCGGGTGGGAGAGGGGGTCTGGCCGGTCTCAGCCAGGCTCGTTACACAGACAATTAGCCCTGGCGAGCGATGTGGTCAGGGGGTGCAGCACCCAGAGGGGGGCAGCCCCCCACGCCTCTCCCCGCCGGGGTCAGCTGCACCGCGGCGGCCGGCGAGCCAGCCCGTCCCCGCGCCAGCTTCCTCCGCTACAGAATGTACCGAGGGCCCCGGCGGCCCCAGCCAGGGACACGATGTGCTCCCCGCTCCAGGCCCTGTTTTTCCTGGCCAGGCTCCTGCTCCGCTGGCGGCGGGACGGCTGGGCGCTGTCACTCAATGCAGCTTTTGTTCGCTCCCCGCTTGCCTCCCTTCACACCTCCATCCCACCCCTTCGGCCCCGCCGGGAGCCCTCCGGACCCAGCCGTGACCGTCCCTGGCCAGGACCATCCCTGGCCGTGACCGTCTCCTGGCCTCTCGTGCGGCTCCGCCGCTGCCTCAATGGTTTTTTCCTTCCCTGTGAGCGCAGCCAGGGCTGCTGGCAGCGGTGGAGGCGATGCCGTCCTGCTGGCAGGGCAGCCCAGCATCTCCAAAACCGCAGGCAGCGTTGGGCACCTGCCAGAGCACCAGCTCCCAAACCCCATCCCCCAGGAGAGAGGAGGACGTTGTGGCCCTTCTCCTGTCCATGGCCTCATCCTGCTCCATGCACACACTTGCAGCCTGTGGTTAACGGGTCCATCCGTAACTCGCCCGTATATTATGTAGGAGACAGGGTACAGCCCCTGCGAAAGCCTCCCCTTGCAGGGCTCAGCACCGTGCCAGCCCCATCACTGCCCACGCTGTACAGCGCTGCTCCCAGCCCAGGACCCCCCGAGAACACACATGCCCGCTGGCACAGGGGTGAAACCCATCCACGATGGGGATCCGGGGAGGACAGGGCACAGACCAGTTCATCCTTTAAGTCCTGACACCCACTGAAAAATGTGTATTTGAGGTCCAGTACAGCAGCTTATTTCAGCTTCCCCGTCTTTAAACATTTACTACAGTAAAAGCAAAGTTATCGCTATGACCCAAAACTGTCGATATGTCATTTAATCCCATGGGAGCTGGCTCCTGGCCGCCCAGCATTGCTGGTTTTCTTCCTACCTTCCTCTTTCAGCCAATTTGCTGTCTGGGCCAGTTGACCCAAATTTGTTTTTCCTTTGTGGAAAAAAACCCCGCACAAGCAAACGTTGCCCAACTGACTCAAAACCCAGCTCCCCATGCCCCAAACCTTCACTGACCCCAAAAGCCATCCCCATACCTGCTGGCTTGGCACAGCATGGCCAGCATGGGGATCCCAGCGCCACGCACACTGGGAACGGGTACAAATACACGTCGGGATAAACCCCAAACTCTCGGGTGCAGCTGGGCACAAGGCTGGACCTCCTGCCCTACAAACGCAGGCTGTGAGGCCGTACAGGGTGAGGACGAATAGGAACCATGTCCCCAAGAGCATCCCTACAGCCACAGGTGCCACCGCTACCTTCCCAGCCCCAGGAGGGTGCGTCCTGCTCCCGGGCTTGGCAGGGAGGCAGAAGGGACATGCTCGCCTGAGCAGAACCGCTCTGGGCCCTCATCACCCGCAAAATCACTGGCGGGTCTGGCTGCTGAGTGATACCTCCTCACACCCAGCCATGCATGTGGCTCTGCACTGGGGCAGTCAGCCGTGGGGCTGGGAGCCCCCAGATCTGCGGTCCTGAGGAGCCATCAATGACGCAAACCCTCCCTGTGACAGCACCGCCATCCCTCCCTGGCATCATGGCAATCACCCAGCGACGTTCCATCCATCCCTCACATCCCTGCCCACAGCCTGGGAACAGCCAAACCTGCTCCCACCCCCAGGCCCCCCCAGCACCCCACACATTAAGCCTGGTGGCATCGCTCTTGTGTCCTAAAGCCCCTCTTTTTTTTTGCCCCCCCTCTTTTTTTGCGGCTGCTTTCCTCCCTGGCAGTGGGAAGGAGGGGGGGTCTTTCCTGCATCCGTCTGGCAGAGGAGCCCCTGTCGCCACCGGGGCATTAGCACCAGAGCTGCAGGGAGCTCCCGGGGGAGAAGTAAGTGGATCAAAGGGTTTTAGCAGCAGACGGCTCCCAGACAGATCTGGATCGTCTTCAAGGCGGCCACTTACAGCTACAAATGCACTTTCTGCCTGCAGCTTCCCAGCCAAAAGTTTCACACTGGCTTTATTGCATTTAACCCCTCACTGCTCCCGGCCTCGCAGGCACTTGGGGCCAAGAGCTCCTGGCCCCACAGTTGGATCCTGGCTGGCTGGTGTCTCAGCACCCCTGGGGCAAATCCAGCCCTGCAGGAATGGCTGGAGCGATCAGGGTGCTGTGTGCTTGTGCAGAGACACCCCCGCCAAAAGACGAGGTGTCCTGAGCCAGGCAGCAAAACAACCCTCATGCCGGTCCTGCTCACCCCAGCATCCCTGGCACCGTGACAAGGAGGAAACCGAGGCACGCAGCATGGGGAAGCAGCAGGGAGGATGGCGATGCTCCCGGGGGCAAGCACACCAACCCGCTCCTCCATCCTGCCTGCGTCTCCCCTCCAACCCCTGGCAGCAGGTAGCAGGTGACAGACACCCCTCTGTCCCACCCCACCTCCCCGGCCAGCCTGGCTCCCCACTTTTTGGCACCCCCAAAGCCAGCCGGTGCTTGCCAGGTGGCATGGTGGGGAGCTGGGGCAGGGAGAGCCTTTGTTGGAGTAATGCTGCCATGAATTATTCAGTGTGATGATAATTGCAGGAGCTCCCTGGTTCCACTCACTGTCCGCACGCAGGATTCCTGCTGTGGAGAGGGCTGGGGTGTGGGACAGGGGTCCCGGGGACCGAGGCCATCGCCAGCCCCGTCTTCCATGGGGGTGCCCCAGCAAGGCAGGAGGGGACCCCAGGCACCCTGCCCCCCTGCTGAGAAGCCACCTGTGGGTCTTGGCTGGGAGGGCCATGGGGGCCCTGCTCGGACCCCCGTAGCTGGATACCTTACTGGGGCCTTGCTGGTTAAACTGGGAGCTTTGGGGAGTCTGGCTGGCCACACTGCAAGCATGGGCCTGCCCACATCTCCCCTTGCTGCTCCATGTCTCACTGCCCTGTAGTGGCTGCAGCACCCCACTCTTCCCAGTCCTGCACCCCACACTGCACAGTCCCATACCCCAAATCCCCCAGCACTGCACCCCAGTATTCCCATACCACTGTACCCCACGTCTCGCTCCCCAAACCCCAGCTGTGGGGTCAGCCCCCTGAGCCCCACATGGGCATGGAGACGAACGTGTCCCTGCCCCCGGGCACAGAGGTACCTGCCAGGACCCCACTGCGCAATCCCGGGGTACCCCCTGCATCCCCCCATGCCAGGTCCCCACCTCAAAGCCTGCAGCCACCACTGCGAGCTCAGCGCAGGCCTGCCGCTGCCATAAACCCTACGGCCTCGCTGCCGGCTCAGGGGCCTGGCAGGCAGCCTCCCCATATAGCCGCTCCTTGGCTGGCGCGCTCAGACTCCAGGATGGAGGAAAAACAACAGGGGGTCAGCCAAAAAATACACACGGAGGGCAAGTGGATCCTACCGCCGGGATCCCAGCGCTGCCTAGCCATGAATGGGGCGCAGGAAACCTCGGCCAGATGGTCCCAGCACGTGGGAGGACACCTAAGGACACGCTGCTTGGAAGCCGGCGATGCTTTGTGGGTACCTACAGCCCTGCCAGGGCCATGCCTGGTACCACCCGCCAGCTCGGGGTGGGGGGGCACACGTGTGCCCCGCGGTGCTGTCCCGGCAGCAGCGGGGAGGTGGTCGGACCACCTTTGAGCGAGCATCCCCCCCGGCACGGCATGCAAGGAGGGGCCCATCCCACAGCTCCAGAGGGGTCTGAGGCAGCATCTCCTCGCCCCATCGCCGGGGTGAGCCAGACCCCACGGCGTGGCTGGGTGAGCTCCCCTCAGCCCGGCATCTGACGCACCCGTCTGGCATTTTCTCATTACACTGAGGGCTGCTGTTTCACTGCATGTGTTTGCCACAGCGTTGTTAGTGGTGGAAAAAAACTATTTTGCAGGCTTGGCAGCGTGCAGTGGGAAAGCAGGGTGAGCAGGAGTGCTCTCTGAATGCCCATCACACCAGCGTGGGCCAGGATGCAGAGCTGCGCTGGGGACCCCCACCCCATCACAGTAGAGGGTGGTCCCCAAGGGACGACACTGCACCCCCAGACCCATGGGGGTGCATATTCCAACTGCTCGTGCTGGGGTGCCGTGGGGCAAGGGGGGACAGGGGTTCCCCCCTGAGCTGATGCACTTTGCAGCAACACCCCATAACCCACAGAGCACGGAGGGGTCAAGGAGGCAGAGCCGAGCACACAGGGTGTCCAGCAAGCACAGGTGGTTTTCCGAGTGTGCGGGTTCAGGGTACAAGGTGCAAGGGGGGATTCAAGGTACAGTGTCCACAGTGGGCGTGGGTGTAGGTTTGCAATAAGCAATGTCTGGGCGGGAGTCTGGGCAGGTGGGATGCAGGATGCAGGGTACAGTGAGCAGGTTTGGGGATGCAGGGTGCAGGGTTTGGGGTACAGGGTGTGATGTGCAGGATGCAGGGAGTAGAGTTTGGGGAGCACAATGCAGGGTGCAGATTCTGGGGTGCAGAGTGCAGGGTATGGGGAGCAGGGTGCAGAATGCAGGGAGCTGGCTTTGGGGAGCAGAGTGAGGGGTGCAGGTTTTGGGGATGCAGAGTGTAGGCCGGTGGCCTGGCAGGGTGCAGTGCTGCAGGGAGGTTCATGCTAACGTGGGACCCTGCGTGCCTCGGGCTGACATTCCTGCCGCTCCCACCTATGCCCAGCAGCCACCCCCACACCCCAGCCTCCCTCCTCTGCCTTGGTGCTCCTTGGGGCTGCGGCTGACCAGGCCTGCCCCAGCCATGCCCAGGCAGGCTGCCCTCCCCCTGCCAACCATGCTGACCCCGTGCCAAGCCTGGCACAGGTCCCCGTTGCCGCTGCACCCATCCCAGCACCATTCACGGGGCCCAGGCACGTCTCCAGCTGCCTGGCATCATGCCCCCCCCCTCTAACCACTGCCCCATTCCCCCCTGCCTGCCTGCCTCTGCTCTCCAGGGTTGCCTGTGGGTTGTATGCCCAACCCTGTTGCGTGCTGGAGCCCTGCGAGCTGCAGGCAGCTGCCTGAAAGCAAGGCACGCCGGGCACAGCCGCAAGGATGTGGTGGGTCCCAGGGCTGGCACGGCGGTGGGTGGGCGATGGCTGGTCGCCACGCTCGGGCAGAGGCACTGCTCAGCCTCTGCGCCGGGAGGGAGGGCATCGCAGGGAGGAAATCCAGCATCCTCCATCCCGTCACTTGGTACCCACAGCCCTGGGGACACGCTGCGAAAGGCATCAGCTGGGGGCTGCCATCACGCTTGTCATATTTGCCTTAAAAATTTGCCAGTGAGAAGCGGAGCAGCCCTGCAGTCCCTATCGTGCCCCATGGTGGGCAGCCAGGCCCCTGCCTTTCGCCCATCCATAGCTGAGCGCGGACGAGTCGCGCTCCGCCGCCACGCACACACGTTCACAGCTTGGCGTCCTGCAAGAAATCAAACTGACCAGACTTGCAATTAATACCTGCGATAAAATATAGCTGATTATAATAACTGGCACGATAATCATGTTACACCTAGGGAAGGGTGTAAGCAGAAAGCCCTGCAAAAGAGACTCTTTGTCTTGGCTTTTTTGTTTTCTCTCCAGCTCGCAGGTAATAGTCAGGAATGGGCCAACCCTATTTTAATGGACTCTTAATAATGCTGTAATTTCCCTTTGCAGGGAAAGTTTTCCAAACAGTCAAAGATTCAAAACAAAGCAATGATTGTTCCTATTAGCATTAAATTCTACTCTGGGAGAGAGAATAAATCAAGCAAGGGGATTCAATTCAAAACAGAACTATAAAAAATCCAATAATGATTTTTTAATATTAATAAGAAAAATATATTGTTATGCACCCTTAGCATTTAAACTTCTAATCCAATCAGCGCAAAGTGCAGAGATAAATCACAGCTGCAGACGAGAAGGGAACAACCATCAAGCAGGCAGCAATAAAATGCTGTCTTACATCCCTGGGACAGGCATAGGTTTGACAGTCTCAAAAAAAAAGCTGAAATTTATGAGCCTGTCGCTCCACAAGCTTGTTAATTCCTTCCCTGCATCTCCACACGCGCCCTCCACCTGGGGCAGGGAGGGTGCGAGGGCCAGCTGCCGGCCAGGCAAGTTGCAGGCAGGAGGTGACAGCAGGCATCCTGGCTGCCTGAACCCACCGGCGTAGCATTGCAGAGCCAGGGACTTGTCCTTCATCCCGCTTAAACCCACTCCCAGCAGCCGTCGGCTCTCAGCAGCTCTGACCGGTTGTGCAGCGGGATGGGATGGTTCCCGGTGCCCTGCACCCACATGGGGAAGGAGCCAGCGGACCCGCTGCTAAAGGAGGTCACAAGCGTGGTCCCAAGCAAGCACTGTCCCAAGTGTAGTTCCAAGCACGGTCCCAAGCATGGTCCCAGTCGTGGTCTCCCCAGCTCTCCTATCCTTAGAAGCTGCCCTGGCTGTTTCCAATCCTGTGCTACCAAACACATCCCAGAGCCCGGGCAGGCTCCAGGGATGCTTGAAACCTCAGCACACACTGATGTGGTGCACAGTCCCTCCAGCGTCAACAGACGCCAGTATGGAGCCAATGGCCCACGGGTGCCGGGAGCATTGTGTGCTCGGGGCCAGGGGCTGCCATGCAGAGAAGGCCCACCAAGTGCCACCCACACGACCGCCCGGTCCCCCTCCACTCCCCATCCCCACACGCAGAGGGGATGGCGGGCAACCCTTCCCATCCCACGGGTCCGCACAGACGGAGCAGCGAAGCACATGGCCATGTAACCCCCCCCCGCGGAGCCAGCCGCCCCACTGGGCTGGGAGATGTCCCCCACTTTGCCAGGGTCACAGTCCAGGAATAATCCCGGTAAGGCTCACCCTGCGGCTCACGCCATGCCATCCTTGTTGAACTCATTACAGATAATAGCCCCACAATTCACCGCTGATGCAGCCGGGCTGTTCCCCTGATTTATCGGCTCCGGCAGATGATGTGCTGCCACAGGGGCCAGCCCAGGCGAGTGGCAAAACAGTACGAAACGTGGACAGCGGGTCTCAGCTCCCATCGGGTCCCCCCAAACCCCAAACCTCAGCGCTTCTGCTGAAAGCAGCTACATCCAAGGGGAGGAATATGCTGAACCACGGCAGCAGAAAGGAGGAGCAGCGAAGCACCTGCAGCTGGCGGTCCTGGCCATGCGACGGCTGAGGACAAAAGACATCTCAGCCACGCAGGGAGTTCCTGGCCGTCTGGCAAACTGCTGACGCCATGAACCAGGGCGAGAGGGCATTTGGGGACAGGGGGACGGAGACAGTGCTCCAGCTCAGGAACGCCCCAGGGCTTTGTGCCTGCCAGCTCCCAGCAGCTGTGCTCCTTAGGGGAGGCTGATGGGGGGCAAAGGATTAATTACAGCTATTACAGGTCCAAACCTGACATGCTGTGGGGTGTTTCTACTCCACTTTCACTTTAGATGGTTTGGGCAGAGGGTCGTGGAGCAGGTGCCAGGCTCGTCCCCATGCTCCCCAGCTTGGCACCGCTTGGGTCCCATGCAGCCAGTGACATCCCGTCTCAGGGTAGCAAAGTTGCTCCCCAAGGAGTAGAAGGCACCCAAACCCTGCTGGCACTTCGCAATACATTTTAAGGAAAGAAAAAAAGAGGTGATATATCCCTGCACATGGCTTTTGGGCTCTCCCACTGCCAGTAGCCAGGGCCAAGGTAGCTGTGTGGTCCTTGGCGTGGACCAACATGAGGGTCTGGGAGCGTTGGGCTCGGTGGCTGGTCCAACCAGACAGGTGGCCCAGAGGCTCAGCCCTCCACTGCAGGGATGCCCAGGAAGGCCAAAGAGGGGGAAACCCCCATCCCACCACCCCTCGCTGCACTGCCGTCCCTGCCAGCCTGGCTGCTGGAGGAGATGCCAGCAGTCCCTGGGGCAGCACAGCCACCAGCATATGGAGCCATGACTGGAATGCGCTTGGGGACCTCGGAGAGTGAGCAGTGACACCACTCACAGCATTGCAAGGCTTTCCCACTGGACACCGAGCAGGATCTGGCAGCCTGGCACGCAGCGCCCATCCCCGACACCATCCCTTGGGGACCTTGGCAGCTCCAAGGCTGGGCACGGAGCTGGCACAGCCCTGCGAACACCCGTCTCCTCCGTACCCCGGGGCTGGCCTCAGCTGCAGCCTCCTCCCAATCCCACAGGAGAGGAGCCAGACTCCCAGGGAGACACAAAGGCTGCCCCGGCGAGGGCGAGGGTGTCTGGCAGCGCCAGGCTGCCCAACCACGGGGCTGTGGGCAAGGGGATGTGTCTTCCAGGCGGGCAGCCGGAGCCTGGCTGGGGGGTACCGGCATGGGGTGGGCAAGCAAAGGGGGGTCTTTGTGTAAGGGGGGGGTTGAACTTTTGAACCAGCAGGCAGGAGATCAGTGCATTACCTTAACGTGAGTTAAAAATAACCGTCTCGTCTCTTGAAATGAGCCTGTCTGCAATTACAGCTTGGCATGTCTGCTCCGGAGCGTCCCCGGGCTGGCACCGCGCCAGGTGGCAGGCAGCTCCGAACAACCCTCGCCTTTCTTCTCTTTCTTGGGGTTGGCTTTTTTCTTTTTTTTTTTTTTTTCTGCTTTTTGGTTTTGTTTTTTTTCCCCTTCCCAGCAAATCAAAGGTGGCTGCTTGGCGCCCCGGCTCAGGCTCCCAGCCCCCCTCAAGCCACAGCCGCATCTTCAAAAGCACCCAGCCCCTGCGGTACCCACTGCCCCACAGCAGGGCCATGCTGTGTCCCCCCCGGGTCCCCAAGGACAGGGGGACACCGCCACCACCCCATGTCCCCAGGAGGGCCATGCAGCAGCACGAGCCACCCCAAAGCGTGTTCAAGGGTCCTTCCCCACGCTGCCCTTGCACACCCGATGTGCATTCGACTGCAATGTGCGGGTGCGAGCGCATGTGGGAGCGCACGTGGTGAGCCCGGCACACGTGTGTGTCGCGTGTGCACGCGCCGCGCCCCAAATGCACACGCACAGGCGTGCGAGGGAACACGTGCAAATTCATACGTGTGTGCACAGGCAGTGGATGCCCTGCGGCATTGCTGCCTGCAGCTCCCCGTGCTCTGCCCAGCCCCATGGGCAGGCGCAAGCAAGGGTTTGCCTGCACCAGGGTATCTGGGTGGCAGAGCCATCCCCTCACACGACCCCACTGCCAGCACCCACGGCTGTTTGGGAAACCTCCTCAGCCCCAGGGGAGCAGTAAGCTGAGCTGCTGCATCCCTGCCTCGGTGGGTACAAAGTGCCATCAACCCCAGCACCCGTGCCCAGAGGGCCAGCAGGCAGCAAAGCCAAGGACCCTCCCCGCTGCGGAGCCCCGGCACAGCGCACAGCCCCAGTGGGCACAGCTGGGTGCATGGGGTGGCATGGGGTGCTGGGGAGGAGAAGGGTGAGCCCCCTCCTGAAAAGTAGGCATCAGCCACACAGACCCCAATGTCATCCCATCCTACTGCTAAGCCCCCTGGGGCAGCCCCCCGCTGCTGTCCCCCCACCCCACAGGACAGCAGCGGTCCCAGTGGGGCTGGACACCCCATGGCTGACCCACAGCAGGCGGCAGCTCAGGATGCTCTGGGATCCTGGAGCATCCCCTCTGCAAGGGAAGGGACCAGCCTGCTTTGGGGGTTCCCGCACCCCTTCCCCAGCGCTGGCTGCCTCCTCCTCCCCATGGCGGGTGAAAGCAAGCTTTGTGCTGGGGCTTTCAGTTCTCCTGGCTGGCGCCCAGCCAAGGCACCACATAATAATGAACAGATGCTGTCCAAAATGAGCTTCAGTGGCAGACAGGCGAGCCTCTCCGCGTGTCCTTCCGTAACCCAAAGTGCCTTTCACCTCAGCATTAATCAGGCACCTTCAGCGGGAGAGAGGAGCCTACGGGAAGTGTCGGGCTAATTAAAAGTAATGCAATTGGGGAGCGGTGAGCCTACCACCGGTGGGTGCAGGAGGGCATGGGGGAAGGAGGCTGCCTTCCTGCAGGTGGGGCTGGGGTGCAGTGGGGTGGCAGGGCAAGGGGGAGACCCCATGCCCAGCTCCAGAGCATCCTCACGGGAGACCCAAGGGCATGGCAGCAGCGGGGCTTGGGGTGGGCCCCAGGGATGGAGGGGACAGCCTGAGGCTGGGGGTCTGACCCTGCTGCGGCAGTGGGGAGGGGAGATTCATCTCCTTCCTGCAAGCTCCCTCTGCAAGGAAATGGTGGTGACAGGTGTCCAACGCCAATCCCTAAGCCCAGAGGACCTCCCGCTGCCGGCAGCATCCTGGGTGGATCCCACCGGGATGGGAAGCCGGGCCAAGGAGCTCCAGCTTGCTCCCACATCACACCTGGCCTGACATGCTGGGAGCACGGCCTCCCTGCAAAATATTTATGAGGGGTTTTAAGTACAAAGCCAAACACCAGGAAATTCATTTCCCAGCCCGCGATGCACCGGGCAAGTGGGAGGGAGGGATGCGCACAGGGACCCGCATGCGGGGACGGACAGAGATAATGCTGGGCTGCGAGTGCTCTTCTAGTCCGCAGGATCTTAACTGTAGTTTATATTCCAGCGGTTATTAAAAATAAGGGGGGGGGAAACAGAGCAAGCTGTTCATTTGGAGCCTTTCCCTTGGGTTTAATAAAGCCCCACTCACTGCTGTAGTATCATTTTTATGCTATCATAAAGCCGGACCATTTAGCAGGTTTGTGTTACTTCAGCAGTTAGCGCTGCATGAAAAGCGATTCCAGAAGTAGGGGGGGGGGGGGGGGGGG
>JANZLQ010000022.1:7514056-7525639 GCA_026212715.1 Elanus axillaris
GGGGGGGGGGGGGGGGGGGGGCAGGTGCTGTGGTTTTGGTGCTGTCCCAGATGCAACAAATCATCTGCCTGGACTGTCACCTCCTCTGGAAATGATGTTGACATCTTTGGTTGCTGGTCTGTCCAGCCAGCCCCCAGGATAATGCTTTTAGCCCTCTCCTACCAGGTTTTTCACTGGTTGTCCTCAGGATCTCCCATGCAGCCCTCTGTGGTCACCTCCTCATGTGCACACCTCTGTCTTGATGGGAGAGGACATGCCTGGAGATGCAGAGCACACACCTGCAGTACTGATGAAGGAGCTGAGGTGCTTGGACCTTCCTCTACTCAACACTCATTAGACTGCAGCTAGATAGCTCATCTGGTTCTGGGTCTACCGATGGGCATCAGTAAAGCAGGGTGAGTTCAGAGGAGGCCACCAAGATGGTGCAGGGGCTGGAGCATGTGCCATTGTGAGGAAAGGCTGAGGGAACAAGGTTTGTTTGGCCTGAGGATGAGCAAGCTTCAAGGGGGGATCTCAAGGCCATCTACAAGGAGGTCATTGAGAAGGCAGACCCAGGCTCTTCACAATTGTCCACAGCAGAAGGAAGAAAGACAACAGACATGAATCGAAACAAGTTTGGACCAGATATAGGGGAAAATTTTTTCACCATGGGGAAAGTCAAACATTGTAGCAGGTTGCCCAGAGAGGCTGTGCGGTCTCTGTCCTTGGAGGCCTTCAAGACCCGACTGGTCTTGAAAAAAAATTCCTGACCCTGCTTGGAGCAGAAGATTGAACAACAGACCTCCAGAGTCCCTTCCATCCTGAATTTTCCTATCATGCTGTGTTGCTGCAGGTGGTAGGGTTTTCTTTTTCTGTACAGCTTTTCCCTTATTACATCTTCTGTCTGGATTCCTTAAAAAGCCATTTTGCTGTTGAAGGAATGTCTTGGGAATGGCTTTCTGCTTTCACTTCAGGAGCATTCAAGATTGTTTCCATTTTCTGGTGGCTTTGGGGATTTTTCACACCCGTGATTGATAGCGTGCCACATACAGCAAACCCTACATGAGCACTTAAGTTGCAAAGCAGTGCAACTCCAACCCACAGAAATGCCACAAGTGAGATAGTCCGCAAAACCGTAACTGTGCCTTCTTATACATATTCAGGCTGCAGGGTATTTAATTACGAGATCCCAGATTATTAGCACGCACTCCTGCCTTGTTCAGTGAAGGAGGAATGATGCGCCTTGAATGACAAAGCTGCTCGATACTTTCTTTTCCTCGGTGCTCCTTCAGTGAATCACAGGCTTGTTCACGTCCAAAGAAGGGGCCTGTGTTACTCCTGGTGTGAGCGAGACAGGAACCATCAGCAATGCATTAAAAAGGGAAACTGTCAAATGTAGTAGAGTTATTTCTGCCTTCCTCCATCCAAACATCTCTGATCATCTCACCTCTACTCCACCCACCCATCTCCCTCTAGAAAATCATTCTTTAATCCCAGGGGGAGCTCCTTTGGGAGCATTTATAGAGGGGCAGGACTGCAGGGCAGTCCCCTACAGAGGGTCTGGCTGTGTGTGGGGTAGGAGGGATGCAGCCCCCCAGGCAGCCTGCACCAGGACATCACCAGGGTCATTGGCTCCCATGCAACCTGGCACCAGCATCTCATTCAAGGTGCCACCCTTTGGGCAGAGCCTGGGCTCTGGGCTTGCAGGAGAGCATCCCCCAGGGAGACACGCGCCCGGGGGTCTGAGCCAGACCCTGCTGCTTCCTCTGCAGGCAGAGCAGTGCCTGCCCTGGGCTGGGATTTCCAGAACAGTCCCACTCTCGCTCTGGAGGCCAGGCTGGAACCGGCAGCTGTGCCAGTGCTCTGCAGCTGCGTGGGCACCCCGCTCGCTGTGCGAGCATGCGTGAGAGCGTGGGACCCGCGTCTTGCCTGCTTGGCTGTCAGCCTGGGAGGCCAGCTCAGGGCAGGAGCCAGCTGTCTGCTCCGAGCAAGGAGCAGGCAGGGAGCTGGCCTCACTCCGCTCAGTGGAGAGCAATTTAAAAATTGCTGGAAGGCTTCTACTGAAGGAGAAAAAAAGGTGTCAGTGAAAACTTGTTTAGCCAAGCAGGCTTCCCTGGCAGAGGGACTGGGGCTGGGCAGCTCCCCGCTCTGCCGTGGTCCTTACCCCATGCCAGGCAGGCAGGCACAGGCAGGGAGCAGAGCAGAGCTGGCAGATTGCAGAGCCGTGGGATCAGGGGTAGAGGCTGTTGCAGCTCCCTGCAGGGGAACAAGAAATGGGGGACCCAGAGGACAGCCTGGCTCTGCCACAAGTTGCAAGTGTTTTCTAGAGCTCAGCATCCTCCCAGCAGCAAAGGTGGAGGAAGAGAAAGGCTCTTCCAAAGACCTTCTCCCCCTCTTCTGTGCACACTGCCTGTCCTGCCTGCACAATCCCATATGGAGCCACATACCCTGGTCCTGCCCACCTGCCTGACTCAGTCAAGGGAGGTCCCAGCACCGCCGTGAACCGCAACGCTTGCTGCTGACACAGCTGGACCCTCAAAACCACACACCACCACCCCGATGCCTGGTTGGAAGACACAGGTCCTTCCCTGGGGACAAGGTTCTGCACCCAGGGGTGACCCTTCATGGGGGCAGACGTGAGGATGGCTCCAGCTCCCTCTCCGGGTTGCTCCATGTGGCTCAGAGCCAGCCCAGCCCTTTAGGCTGCTCAAGCCTGGATTGAAATCCTTCCCTCAGTTGTCAGTAGGTTGGTACCGACAGCAGCTGGAGTGTTTCCTTCCATGCAGGACCCGCCGGGATATTTCTTTGCGGGTGGGGGGGGGTGGTCTCCTACTCATTTCCACAACCTCTCATGCTGGACACCATGTCCCTGTGATGCTCCTGCACAAGGTACTGAGGTGCTTTCTGAGATCTGGAAAAGCACCGGTGCTTTTGTAGCCCGATACGTCCCTCCTACCCTGGGTTTTGTTCTGATAACTTCAGGCCACGCTTCATCCTCCTTTCCAAATTTGCAGGTGTTTCACCAGAGAGGGCCTCCTCGCTAAAAAATGCTGCCTGCTTTGCTGGTAAAAGCATCAGCTGCTCTGCTGGACCCCTTGCCTCCCTGCACCCCCTGCTCCAAGGAGTTCTGCTTTTCTCCGTGACCCCCATTGGCATGCAATGCTGTCAGCGAGGAGAGCTTTCCTGCAGACAGGGAAACTTACAGTATCTCCTGCCTGCACCAGCCTGGCTGGCACCCCCGCCCCAGGGCAGCGGTCCAAGCAGCCCAGGAGGACGGGCAGACCCCGAATCAGCTGAACAGATGGGCTTGGTTGCAAGCAGCCAAGAGGCCATGTAAATACATGTCATGTTTGGAGGACAGGGTTCCCACCAGTGAATATCTGGCTGGCTGGCTGTGCATGTTTTGTAGGCAGGGGAATGCTCAACTGCTAATCCACGTAATCCTGCTTTAGGCTGGATTCATTTAAAAAAATAAATAAGTGGCTGAGAGCAGTTTTTGGTCCATCTGACTCAAGTACTGGGCTCTGATGGGGAGAGGCAGAACCACAGGAGCCTTATTTACATTGATTTTCACTGAATGAGCTGCTTGGATCAAAGAATTAAAGGACTACAAGGCAAGAGTAACCTGCAAATCAGGCAAGGGCATCCCAGTCAGCACACAGGATGTAAAGATCTGATTAGCCATTTGCCTGTACTTTAACCCCTGTTTAGTGCACCATTTTCATATTCAAATCCAGTGCCCAGACATGCATACAGATGAAATAGGCTGCTGTGCCTAATTTTTGAAATTTTCGTCAAAGAGCAGAGTGACACTGGAATGAAACACCCAAACCATACCCTAGTGCAGGACTGAGAGCAGAAGGAAGATCCTCCATCAGGTTATTTTCCCCATGGTTACGGTGGTGCAGCCCTGGGGGCTCAGCAAACCTGCTCGGTGCTGGAGCATCCCACAGGGACAGCAGGATCTTCACAAGCATGCAGGTGCCAGAGAAAGCTTTTCTCACCCAGCAGCTGGAAAAGATCGAACAGGCACTGCAGTGACCTGGGCGGCAGCCTGCAGAGGTGTCTGCTCCGCTCAGCTGGGGCAGCACCTGCTTTTGTAACCTTGTGGGCCACTGTCTGGCTGGTGACACAGCTTTGGTCAACCTCTCCCTCACCCCAGCAAGACCTCGTGAAGGGCAGCACCTGGTCTAGCTGATCTATCTTGCATTAAAGAAAATAATGCATCATCTCCAAAGCAGCTTTTGCTTTGCTCCTCAGAGAGGGGCAGCCATGACCTTCAGTGGTGTCCCAGGAGAGGCCAGGGCCTGAAGGCACTTGCACCCAAGTCAGGCACCTTCAGTTAAGAGCCAAGTTTCTGTGATGATCTCAGGGCCAGATTCACAACTGCTGCTCTCAGCCAGCAGAGACACACACCCCAGCCTGCTGAAACTGGCAGGAGACAGAAGCCAAAAAGCCCTTTGCAAAAATTCACCTGTGTTGTCGCAGCCAGAGACAATCTGGCTGCTCTGCCTCATGTCTTCATGTTCCCTGGTATGGTGCCGGTGCCCGCGTCCACCCATCCCCAGTGTGGGAAATGCCTGACCCAGATTCAGGGCTCATTAGCAAGTCAAGTTCCTCATGAAAAGCAGGTTCTTGATGCTGCATCTGACCATGAGTAACTCCACATGGTTGCACAACACCTGCTTGTGCCATCTCGCTTCCCTTTCCATCCTGACGAAATCTGAAGCCCGGGCATCACCGTCGGTTGGTGCTGGCAGGTCCCTGTGGCACGTGGGTAATGCCGTATTCAAGACACTTGCAGGACTAGGGCCACCAGGTTTCCCAGGCCAGGAAAACCTGTTTCCCAGGTGAAATATCTTTAGCTTGCAAAGAAAGAGGACGTGACTCTAAATACTTTTAGACCCCAGCTAGAAAAAAAATTGTCAGAACGTGCTTGGTCTTTGTTCACGGGCTAACTTCTCACTGAAGTCCACAGATGAGCCTCAGAGCTGTTTTGCTGCAGGTTGATCCCTGGGCTGGGGCCATCCTGCACCACACAGGTGTGGGAGGTAGGAGACACTGGAGAAGGACAAGGCATTGTCGGAATCCACACTGGTGTCTGGCACATGGAAAAAGGCGGGAGGGGGTGGTGGTGAAGGAGGATGGAGAACCTGCCCTGTTGGGAGTTTCCCCTGAATCCTGGCCAAATAAAACCCCACAGAAATTAGCCATGTTTGTGCCAGAGGTGAGAACATCTGTACTTGCTTTGGATGGCTCTGGCCATCCTGCAAAGTGAAGTCTTGGCAGGAGAAGGCTGTTCCAAGTCTGATGGGCAGTAGGCAACACCCAGGTGAGGCTGGCAAGATGGGCAGGAGGGAGAGGCAGCCCCAGGACATGTTAATGGACACAGCATGATGTTTGCTCTTCTCTTCCCTGCCAGTGTGCAGGGGCATCTGCAAGCCCCAGGTTGTCGGTCTGATGTCTCCGGTTTGTTAGGTTGACATGGACTGCCAGGTCTACATCCCCTCATTAATGAAGCATTCACTATATTGCCACCAGGTTCAACAATTTGCATCAATTATGTCCAGCAAGTCTAATGACCACAGGAAACCTGTGCACTGAGCCAGCAACATGCAGGCAGGCACCACACTTACAGACTTCAGTGCATCGACCATGTTGACTCCCACACACTGATTTTGGGCTCTGAATGCCCCAAGCATGTCTGTGCCCCTTGGAGCATCCTGCATATCTCTTTGGACTCCTGTGGTCTAGGTCTTCTGAAGGCAATGGAAGACACCATACATGCCCACAGGGTTCTGGGTCATCTCTGAATGTATAAGGGACAACCTGGGTAATGGTCCAGTGTCACACAGGGAGGCATGGAGTGCAGTATGCCCCATTCTTGGACAAAATGGATGAAGGCAGGGTGTGGGAGCTACCATGAGCATCCTTCTGAGGCCACCCAAGTCCTCGCCAAACAGTGGCAAGTGAGGAAAGATTGCAAGACACTCAAGGAAACTTATTTTTGTTTGTCCATCTTGTATATGAAGCTTGACAGAAGTGTCTTGCTTAGGATGCTGCAGGAGGTGAGTGGCTGAGCACAACATCTTCCTTCACCTTATCTTTGCTGGACTGAAGCTTCATCATCACTGGGTCGGATCAGGCCCCACACCTGTGGAAGCACCGAGCAATACTCCCGTCTCATGCAGAACCACTTCACCACACAACCTTGGGTATCCTAAGCCAACTAGCCTCAGCAGGCACTTCCCCATTACCAGCCTGTGCCCTGGAAAATAGACATCGTCTGACATGGAAGTGCTGGAGAGATTCTCAGAGCAATTCTCACTTCAGGAGACCCCAAAAGGCTGCAGAAGCCTGTTCCTCCCCACTCACCACCAGGTTCAGAGGAAGGCATTCCCTCTCACTTCACGTGCCACCCAGCAGACAGGACACCTTGCAAGACAAATCTATTTCCTTGCACAGCAGCACATGTCAACTGCAAACCTTTCACTGCGTGGTGATTTAGCTTCCATTCTGCTTTGAATTAGGGAGTAAAAAGCAAAAGTTTTAAGGTAATGGAAGTCAGTGCATTGGCCTTGCAAGTTGTTAAAATTTAAAAAGGCAACAATAAATCTGTTGAGCTGAGAAGACCTCTCAAAAAAAGGATAGATTTGATTTCTCTTTATTAACTTCCAGGTGATTTTCAAGGCTCACTGGTATTTTATTTCTTGTTAATTGTTCTCCCTTCTGAATTAAGAGCTCTGTCACCTCCCAGACCCTGAGCCAGGCATGAACAACTGGCAGGGCAATAGCAGCAAGGTGGGAGTTAATACCTTACCTGCCTCCTCAGGGAAGACTTACGCTAGTGCTGGGTCAGGTGCTTTTTCTTACCTTCTTCCTTTCCCCAGATCAAATCGAAATGTTCAAGGTCATGTGTCCTTAAGAAGGGAGATCCACATTTCACAGAAATGCAGGTTTTCAAGACATTACCAGTGACTGGTCTGAACCCTGACCTTTCCCACTGCTGCAGAGCAGTGGAGGACTGCACAGCTCACCCATTCCATTCTTTGAGGGTTCATGGAGCTGAGCACACCTGGGAAGACCCGAGCGCCTCAAACCCTCCAGATCACGGGTCTTCGTGCTGCCTGACCCAACCAGGGTTCAGCCTCGATGAAAGGAGGCAGCGAGCAGGATGGGTACCCTGCTGTGGATGGGGGTATGCTAGCAGGATGGTGCTGTTCTGTCTCCAGCCTCCTCACCCCACGCCTTCCTCTTCCAGTCCTGCATGTAGTGGTTCCCCATGAGTCAGAGAAGGAGACAGCTGGTGGGAAGAGACTCAGGTTCTGTTTGGGATCTCACCCAAAGCTTCTGAGCAGCAGGAGGTAGCAAAGCAAGCTGGGAAGAGAAAAGCGATGCTGAAGGCTATAGTCATATCCTTCTCCTCCTAGGAATATCCCATTCATCCAGCACAGCTATTTACTGCTCCCTGAGACCTGACAGCAGAAGCTGGAGCATAACGTTCAGCAGCAAGCTGGCAAAGAGTACAGACCACCAGACCCCAGAGAGCAGGTCCAGGTCTGGTTACCTCAACCCTGGAAAAAACAGAGACCTACAATGCAGACAAGGCTACAAAGTAGGTGCAGCTTTGGAGGGGTGATGGGGACGGGCAAAGTGCCTGTGGAGGAGCATATGTGGGGACTCACCACTTTTTTTAGGACCAGGGAGACAGTTAAAAGTTCACCAGAGATTCAAAACCAGGTGACTTCAGAATCTGCATCAGTCCTGGGCCAAAATTTGGAGTTTTCTGGAAGAAACTGGCCTAAAAAGCACAAGAAGGAACAATCCCATGCGTATGTGATTGCTCACATGGCCTCATGTGCATCAGGAGCTCTGGACTGTAATGTCTCTTATTCCAATTGTCTGGATGAAGAAGTGGTTGCTCACAATGCTGCCCAAAACCAGCAGCTCCCTTTGGAGTGCACTGAGGTAAAGCCTTCACCTTCCTGGAGTCGCCCGTGTGAACCCCTGACAAGCAGTTAAATAACACCATGAAGAATTAATCACAACCCCAGGGATTTACAAGTGCTAAACTCACCACAAGCACCGGGAGAAGCTGCCAGCAGTCCTGGGTTTTCAATTCCAGGAAGCCCCAAGCACCAGTACAGCACAAGAGGGTGTTATTGGAGATGACACAATTAGGCAGGAGCAAGCAGCTCCAAGCACATGGCCCGTTTCCATCCCAAAATTCCCCTATAAAAACACCCTCCATGCAGGAATCACTCAGGGAGGAGGGTGAGGTTTGCACACACTGTGGGAAGAGAAGAGCTGAGCACGCCAGAGCCACAGGGCAGAGCTCTGCTCGGGGTGTGGGCTGGGGAAGTGGCAGAACTTCTGGAGAGGACGAAGGGCTCTGTATGAGCTTCTTCAGAGGATGCTGCCCACAGTCACCTGCATCTCTGGGCATTTGTCTCTGCAGGGTCCAGTCTGCTGCAGACAAAAGCCTCCCCTGTTGAGGACCTGATCAGCAAGGACAAGGCCAGAATCAGGATGGAGAGGAAAAGGTGCCACTTGACTGGCACGTGGTTGTGGGCTGTGGCCTTCCCATCGTGCTGAAGAGGGGTCTGGGCTAGAGAAAGAGGCAGGCAAGGCAAGAGGGAACAGGAGATAAATCAGAGCTGGAGGTGGGAGGCATCATGGAAGCAGACCTTCAGCAGTGTACCCCATCGCCTGGCCGAGCTGGCTGCTTTGCCTGGGAGCAACCTGATGAGCCAGCCTGTCTCTGTGCTCCTCCTGCTGATGATGCTGAGCAGCTGGGAAGCACTTTTGGGGGATGTCCTTGAGGAACAAAAACCAGTACATGGTGTGAGGCAGTCCAGAAACAAGTCTGGGATGCCCCAGTTGATGGAAGGCAGAGTTTGGGGTGAGATGGGGGAGATGGGAAGGCAGAGGGACGGACAAGCATGCAAGAGAGCAGGGTGGCAAGGGAAACAGAGCAGAGCCAAGGTCTTGATGGAGGAGGTAGGTTTGTGGTGCAGCTTGAGGCTCATGCCTGCTCTCTCAGCACTTGCCCTGCACCCATGAGCAAACCAGGGTCTGCCCCACCACTGGACACTGTTCAGAGAGACAAATCCCACAGCAACTGTACATGCAGGCCCCCTCAGCACATCCCAGCTGGCTGCACAGCACCATCCTTTGCAACCAGCTCAGCCAGCAGCCCCGGTTCTTTCCTGGTGTATTGGGTTTACATGGCAAGGTTTCGGTAGCGGGGCAGGTTACAAGAGTGGCTTCTGTGAGAAGCTGCTGGAAGCTTCCCCTGTGTCCCACAGAGCCAATACCAGCTGCCTCTAAGGTGGACCCACCACCAGCCAAGGCTGAGCCAATCAGCAATAGTGGTAACGCCTCTGTGATAACATTTTTAAGAAGGAAAAAAACCTGCACAACTGCAGCTGGAGAGAGAAGTGAGAATATGTGAGAGAAACAATCCTGCAGATGCCCAGGTCAGTGAAGAAGAAGGAGAAGGTGCTCCAGGTGCCGGAGCAGAGATTCCCCTGCAGCCTGTGGGGAAGTCCATGGTGAGGCAGGCTGGCTGGCTGCAGCCCAGGGAGGTCCACAGTGGAGCAGATCTCCACCTGCAGCCTGGGGAGGACCCCATGCTGGAGCAGGTGGGTGCCTGAAGGAGGCTGTGACCCCGTGGGAAGCCCATGCTGGAGCAGGCTCCTGGCAGCACTTGTGACCCTGTGGAACAGACCCATGCTGGAGCAGTTTGTGAAGAACTGCAACCTGTTGGAGAAATTTGTGGAGAACTGTCTCCCATGGGAGTGACCTGCCAGCAGAGCAGGGGAGGAGTGCGGAGTCCTGCCCCTGAGGAGGAAGGAGCAGCAGAGACAAGGTGGGATGAACTGACCCCAACCCCCATTCCCCTTCCCCCTGCACTGCTGGGGGGAAGAGGGGGAGAAAATGGGGAGTGGGGTTGAGCCGGAAAGGAGGGACGGGTGGGCGAAGATGTTTTAAGATTTGGGATTATTTCTCTTTATCCTACTCTGTTTTGAGTGGTAATAAATTAAACTATTTTCTCCAAGTTGAGTCTGTTTTGCCCATGACTGTAATTGGTGAGTGATCTCTCCCTGTCCTTATCTCAACCCACGAGCCTTTCATTATATTTTCTCTCCCCTGTCCAGCTGAGGTGGGAGTGATAGAGCAGCTTTGGTGGGCACCTGGCATCCAGCCAGAGTCAACCCACCACACCTGGTAAACACATGGTTGGGAGTGGAGCTGGGACCCGCAGAATGAGAGCAGGGTGTCCCAGTGCTGGCCACACTGGGGGCTTTCTGCAGAGACCACACTCCCTTTCCCAGAGCTAAAGCATGAGTCTCCAGGAAGGGATCTTGAAGAAAGGACTCATCCATGAGCAGCTGGTCCCAGTGCCATACCTGCCCACCCAGATGGAGCTTGCTGTCCCCAAACACAGGTCAGCTGAATAGCTGCTTGGAGTGGGACTGCAGGCACCACAGTGGAGTCCAGCCATGGCTGGGTGCCAGCAGGTTGAGCAGCAGTTTCTCCTGATAGGCTTTTCACTTCTTTACAGAGAGCGCCTTGTCTACACTCAGCTGAATGGGATGCAGTAATCATAGCTTCTTTGGGGGTGAAAGGTTTTATTTTTGTCATGAAACACAGCCTGTCCTGGCTGGAGCCCTTGGCATGAAGTACAGGCAAACTCATGAGAGGTAGAGGAAGCAATGGTGAGCAATGTGGCTGGTGGCTGCACAGCTAGACCTGGCTGGATCCCACCAACAGGTAGGTGCTCTCCCCAGGGTGACCTTCTCACCATCGCAGGGGGCCATCAGATCCTGGCCAACTCTGGGCACTCCTCTGCACTGAACATCTTTACAAAGCCAATCATCAATAGTGCAGAGTATATGGTGCTGCCTGTGACCAAGGGCAAGAATGGCCAATTTAGGAGAAGCTAATTCAGGGAACTGAATGAGTGTTTGCTGGTGAGCCACTGAGAGCCAGGCAAGCTGAGTAAGACCCATGCATTTAAGGCTTATTTCAGAAATACAAATTAGGAAGCTGTTGCACCCTGTCCATGGGACCTGGTTCACCCCTTGGTGTTTCACACCCCACAAATACCCATTGCTCCTAGACCACCTTTTATCTGCCTGTACCCTCTGTCTCCCTATGATGGGTTGACCCTGGCTGGACGCCAGGTGCCCACCAAAGCCACTCTATCATTCCCGACTCCTTCACTGGACAGGGGAGAGAAATTATAACAAAGGGTTAGTGCGTTGAGATAAGGACAGGAGAGACCACTCACCAATCACCATCACAGGCAAAACAGACTCAGCTTGGGGGAAATGAACTCAATTTATTACAAATCAAATGGAGCAGGGTAATGAGAAATAAAACCAAATCTCAAAACACCTTCTTTCCACACCTCCCTTCTTCACGGGCACAACTCCACTTCTGATTTCTCTACCCACCCCCCCAGCAGCACAGGGGGATGGAGAATGGGGGTTGGGTCAGTTCATCCCACCTTATTTCTGCCGCTTCATCCTCCTCAGGGGCAGGACTCATCACACTCTTCCCCCGCTCCAGCATGGGGTCCCTCCCACGGGAGACAGT
>JANZLQ010000022.1:7525739-7541030 GCA_026212715.1 Elanus axillaris
CTTCCAGCAGCTTCTCACAGAAGCCACCCCTGTAACCCCCCCGCTACCAAAACCTTGCCACAGAAACCCAATACACTCCCCCTCTCCAGACCTGCAGACAGTAAAGCAGCATCTCTGAAGGGTGGGACCTCAAGACCTGCCTAGGTAGCAGCACGTGCTCACTTTAGAAGATGGCCAGAAATCCCTTCCCTTTCCAAAGAGGTACTGGCTACCAGTGAGCAATCCTGTTTTCATTCAACCTGTGAGTCCCCAGAGGGTGATGCCTAGGAAGGTATGTACTGGGGCAAAAGCATATTTTTCACTCATTTTTTCTCCTTTTTTTATTGTGCGTTGGTTACACAGAGCAGTGCCAAACCACAGCATGTAAAACCTACCCCTGAAGACTTTTACTGCCCAAAATCTCTTTCACAAGCAGTGGGAGATCATGGCATGCTTTATCCAAAGGGAACTTACCTTTTATACCTGTGGACACTACAAGCACTGCACCAAAATGAACACGATCACCGAGAGCATGGTGACACCCACGGTAAAATTCCTTCCAGCCTTCTTTATCCAACATGCAGCTTGGTATGGTTCTGGCCACCCTGCATTAGCTGCCCCTGCTTTGGGAAGAGGGTTTGGACTGGATGATCTCCAGAGGTCCCTGTCAGCTTCACCTCTGAGCCATGCAGTACAATCCAGCACTGTGGAAGCAGCTCTGCTGTCTGTACATGCCCCACTGCCCAGGATTAGCTCCGGCCCATTGCAGCACCACATCTCCTCACGCCCTTGCCAGAAGCAGGGTAGGAACCACAGCCCCTGTCTGTCTGGTCCCCACAGTGATGCGTGTCCCTTTCTCCTGCTGTTTGACTCAGCTTCCTCACTGGGGAGGTGCCAAACGATGAGTGAGTGCAGCACCATCCCAACCATTTCTGGCAGGGCATGGCCTGTGGGATGCAGGCAGCAGCTTCCTTGGTCTGGGGACCAATGCTCTCGGTTACCAGGAGGCATCTCCACAGATGGAACACTTTGCATGCCAAGGTACAGCAGCAACAGGCATGTGTGTCCAAACCTCCATCTGCTGCAGCAATTCCAATGCCCCAACCTGCGCCAGGGTCTGAGATGTTCCTCTGCCCCATGGGGTTTATGGAGAATCACCCGGTGCAGAGCAAACATCCTGGTTAAAACCCACAGCACCAACTCTCCCTTCACTAACCAGTGCGGCCATCACCATCCTACAAGAGCTGAGCAGACCAGACTGACCCTTGTGTTACACGTGTGGGATACAACAGCGAGGAGATGTCCTGCTAAGGACCAGGGGGCAATACCTGCCATGACATTTTTAGTCTGCACAATCATAACCTAGGACTCCTAGTTTTCTCTCTCACTGCCAGCCCAAGTCTGAAGATTATATAAAGACCCTGACAGGCCTGCACATCCTAGCACAAGCCAATCTAGATTTTTATGTTCATATGAAAAATTGATCAGTTCCTCGCTAATACTGGAAAGTTAGATTCTAAGACTCAAAAGAGCACCAAATTTTGGTTTAATGAGGTTATTTTCATTCACAAGCTGTGTCATTAAAAGCTTAAAAACATGACAGTGATACCTGGTGGCACCTCAGCAGATAATACACTTTCTGTGCTGCTTGGAGGCAACTGTGCCTCTTAACCTGCTTTTCCCCAGTGATCTCACAGTGGTGTTATCTGAATTTCCCCCAGCCATTCAGTTATCTGATGAGACAGTCCTGAAGCTAGTACTGTTGACTTTTTAAATAATATCCAGAGCTGCTTATTGATTGTAATGTGTCCCCCTCCACTGAAGGACTTGGGTGTAATCAATGGCTCCGCACAGTGTCACACAAGTGCTGCTGAATGCCAGCAGCAGCTCCTGCCAGGCGCCTGGCTCAAGCATCTTGTCGTCAGCCATCTGCATCCCACTAACATCCAGCCAAAACCCTGCATCCACCCCTTGCACCCGCAAGCCTTTCTCCTCCCTCCCAGGGAGTGTGGGCTGAGGATGCAGAGTATGGAGGAGAGATGCTCGTTCCACTTGCATATCAAACTGTTTGTCCAATGCCGTAGGTGATATGAAGGGGTCCCTCTGCCACCAGAGGGTTGTGGAGCCATCACCACTCACTCTGGGCAGCCAGGGCTGAAATGCTGCAGCACTTCATCCAGTGGTACTGCCTGGGGCCGGTGGTCTCCTCTAAGGTGGGCAGAGGGGCCTGAGGCCAGGGTGATATACCCCAGGCAGACCATCTGGGGTGGGAACTTGGGGCACAGGCACCCCATGCTCATCAGTGGTGGTCTGGGAAGGGAAACGTCCTCTTGAAACCACCACCATGGTATGCTTTCCAAAGATATATATGTAGGGCCAAAGCTACCCTGGACATGTGAACAGATGTCTATCAAAGCAAGCTGCACAAAATAGGCTTTTTATTATAAAAAATCATTCAGCCACACACAGCAGGGATGACCTGCCTGGAGAGCAAGAAGTGATTTTGCCCACTACTATGAAGCTGCAGTCGTTCCCACAACACTCGTGACCTTATGGCATGTCCCAGCTCCTCCGTCAGGGACCTCTGCTGCTGAGTCCTGCTGGTCTCTGACCCGTAGGCCAGGACACACGAGCATCCCTGGCTTCCCCTGCCTTGCCCTGGGGCACCGCTGCTCCCAGGCACCAGGTCCCTGCATCGGCTTCCAGGCAGCTCCTGTTACACCCATCTTTGGGCTCTCCCCATTTGCCTTCTTGTTTCTGGGCTGGGAAAAGGTGACAGGGAAAGCTGAATTTGCCAGGGAGATACCTCATTGCAGAAACTGAAACTTTAAGAAAAGCACCAAATGTAGCAAGAGAATGAAAAGTTTTTGCCCATGTTTTTGCTCTGGGAATGCAAGAGCCTGGGGGATGTGGGGAGATAGCAGGCACAAGAGGCAGGTTAGCTGAGACCAGCCTCCCCCAGCATGTGAATGTAATGGAGTGGCATAAAGGCAAGTGAGCTAAATATTAAACCCTGGCAGATCAAGCCAGGGAAGACTTGGAGGAGCAGCTTGCTAATGGTGTAAAAGCTGGTAATAAAAGCTTTTTCAAATACATCAGAAGCAAAGAGCCTGCCAAAAAGTCTGCAGGGCCAAGAGATGGTGAAGATGTAAGAGAAATGCTCTGCAAGGAAAAAGGTCACACAGATGAATTATCTGAATCATCATTCACAGGGAGAACTGCATGGGGTCCCTGTGCCAGAGCGGTTCTTTGGGGACGGGGGTGTGGGAAGCATTTCAAACTAAGACATCAATCAGAAACAGGAGCAAATCACCAGAACCAGGTGGATTTAACTCAGGAGATCTGAGGAACCCACTGATGAAACTGCTGAACTACTGAGCCACAATTATCCTTGGTACCAAAGGAGCCGGGAGGGCAGATGTGCCACCTTCTGAAAAGGGCTTGAGAGGTGATCCAAGCAGGCAGACCAGAGCCTGGCTTTGTACTAGGTGGGGACTGTAAGGTTTGCGGTGAGATGCAATATTAGTTTATTAGACTGAATGACTGTCATGAGTAAAACCAGAAAAGTTTTCAGCACACAAAGCTGAAAATCTGCTCTCAGCACTGCAGGGCTTGTACTCCTATCACACTGGTTTTCACACCCGCCCTGAGCCTGATGTCTTGCTCACAGATGCCTGTGTCTGGGGAGGGGAAGAACGTGCTACCAGCCACCTACCTTACTCCTCAGCCAGAACAACCTCTACCCAGGCTGGTCATTAACCTTCAGCCCCTGGGGTGGCACAGCTGCCTGCCCTGTTTTAGGTGCTTCCCTCTGGATGAGATGAGTTGTGCCTTTGTCGTGCTGCTCTCTCGATCCCTCTTAGGGAAACCTAGATGACCAGGTATGGCATAAATGGCTGCAGTTTGGACAGATGAATCCAACAATGAATATCTGGGAAATAAAACTTCAGATTAAATTCAGCACCAATGAATATGAGGCAATGTATGTGGGAAAGAACAAGGATACATAGATGTGTGCAAGGATGGAGTGTAAATTAACTCTTATTACTGAGGGAAGCAGACAGAGCAGCACTGCAGTGCAACAAAACCATCAGTTCAAAACTCAGTGATGGTCCAAAAGGCAAACTGAAGGAGAGGACCAGAGAATAAAACACAATGCATCATTTTGCATCCAGATGATCCTGCAACTGATATACACAATGCATCCCTGCCATCAAAAAGGGCAATGCAAATGTTGAGGGCACCAAAAGGCAGACCTGAGGATTAGGGTGTGGATTATCTTCACCCAGGTGGAAAGCAGTCCAGTCCCCGGTGGTGTGGGGAAGGTGTGAATGAGAGGTTTGACAGCAGTTTGTAAAACCATCAGCAGTACCAGGAGGGGAGTGTTGGTATTTCTCACATTGCAGAAGCTGAGGTTACGCCATGGAAAGATCACGGTAAACCAAACCACCTGTAATCACCTTGTGGCATTCATGGCCATCCGATGCTGTGGAACTGAAAATGGTCTTTGGGCTCAGACTGGGATTAAGAATCACAGAAATATAGGATCACAGGCAGATTTAGGCTGCAAGGGATACCTGGAGGTCTCTGGTCCAGCCTCCTGCTCCATGCAGGGTAGGCTTCAAAGCTACAGCAGGTTGCTTAGGGCCTGGTCCACTCAATTTTGAAAAATCTGCAAAGGTGGAGATGCCAACTCCCTGGGCACCTGCTACAGGTCTATACTGCTCTTGCAGTGAAGCAGTTTCCTCACGTCTGCATGGAATTTCCCTTTTTGTAATTTGTGTCCCTTGCCTGTGGCCCTTTCCCTGTATGCCTCTGATGTGAGCCTGGCTCCATCTTCTCTAAACTATCCCTTTCCAGCAGTGGAAGACAGTAATTTGGCCCATCATTCTAAAGTTTTCTCTTCTGCAAGCTGAACCAGCCTGGTTCCCCCAGCTGAGCATCATGTGTTATGTGCTCTAGGCCCCTGATTGCCCTCTCCACCTCTCTTGTACTGAGGGTCCAAAAGTGGACTCCAGAAATGCCATTACCAGGGCCAGACAGAGGGAAGCAATAGCTTCTCTCAACCTGCTGTCTTTGCTCTTGCTAATGGAGCCCAATATAAACTCAACCTTCATCACTGTAAGGGCACAATGGGGAGGAGATGTCCCCGCCACAGGGTGGCCCAGATGCAACCACAGTCTCAGAAAGACCTGAAGATGCTGCTAGAAGAGTACAACAGAAAAGGTTCCCGTCTACATAGCTCAATTCTTTCCCCAGGCACCCATCCATGGCTGTAATTTTTTTGCACGATGCAGCTCATGGCAAGTAAAGAGAGATCAAACATCTGCCCACAGAGTGAGGGTCTGCAGCTGCAGGGAGAGACATCCAGGATCTCTGGTCATATTACTTAGGAGTCACAGAGGCTGATGAGCAAATTAACAAGCTGCTTGGGTTCTTTGTTGTTTAGGCTGGTTTTCTTGAGTGTTTCAAAGGACATTGAGATATTCAAGCCCTGCTCCAAGAGCTTGGATGCACCATGCAGCAGAGCCCACATGGGCTCTGTGAGCACATGGGTGGAGGTTTGTGTCATGCTCACACTATCCAGGTAGCAGCAGTATGGTTT
The DNA here is from genome assembly GCA_026212715.1 of Elanus axillaris. Classification (NCBI taxonomy): domain Eukaryota; kingdom Metazoa; phylum Chordata; class Aves; order Accipitriformes; family Accipitridae; genus Elanus; species Elanus axillaris. Next base: position 7,531,324 of record JANZLQ010000022.1, read on the forward strand.
CTTAGGTGGGTCTATCCCAGCAGGCATGCACTGAGCTCTGAAAACACACTGATGGATTTGGAGCCAGCATGGTGCCTCTGTGTTTATACTTACCCCTGTAGGTTTGGAGTCCAATCCCTCCCCTTCTCATAATCATCCCACTCCAATATCTACAGCCGCAAGGAAATGGTACAACTTGCAGTAAAATACTCGGAGATGGCCACCTTGCTCAGGTTGGCTTCATGCTGCCCAGGGCAGAGGCACCAGCTGGGAGCCCCCAGCCCTGTGGGACATCGGAAAGATAAAGGCTGTTGCTGGCTCTCAAAGGGGACTGGATAGGTCCCTGATCTTGGATGAATCTCTGCAGATCTGTGTGGAAGGGTGAGAAAGAGATGAGAAGGGTGAGAGCAGCACTGGGGCTGTTCATCTGGGTGAACCAGGGACATCCCGGCTGTCTGGGACCACAGCACAGAGGTCAGGACCATGGATGAAATTCAGGGAGCAAAGCCCCAGACCCAAGCTGCTATGCCAAATAGCTCAGCTGAAGGATAGTGAGCCTGTGCTGAGAGGCGCCAGTGCAAACCACAAGAAAGCCAGGCTGGGCATCTTTGTAGCACTCCAAGCTTGACAATTAATGCATGCAAGCCACTGAATTATAGGCTGGAGACACTGGGAGCCCAAATGGCAGCTAACGAGTGTTGTTGATTGGCTTTCCGGAGGCCGTGGAGACACAGATACTTATTCTTAGAGACGTGGATCCCAGAGGGACCACGGCGGACACAAGAGTCTCTCTCCGCAGCACTCACATCCTCTCTGCCCTGGCGCTGGCAGCAGTCATGTTTCCCCTCCATCGGATGGGGAGCGAGGCAAGGATGCAGGGAAAAGGTGGCAATCAGCCCTCACTCCCACCAGTTTGTTCAGCCTCAAACATCCCAACTAACTTTATCTCCTCCTTTCATGCCATATACCTCCACCGTAAAGGGCATAACTTGCCCTTATGAGGGATGGGGTGTGAGGCTAGCAAGTGCCAGTCCCCTAACAGCTGGGCAGAGCTCAAAGGATGCTCTTGTAGCAGTGGCTCTGGAAGTGCAGATAGAGAAGGCACGATGGGACAGCTGGGTTTCCTTAAGGCAGATCAATGTTGCAGAAAAATAACCACAGCATCAAGAAATCATGTGAAAGCATCACATCATCACTGCTGTGCAGACACTCACGTATGTCTGTGCTTCCAGACACATGATCCAGCGCAGGAACATTTTAGGAACATTTTTACAGTCAGTGCATGCTTCCTGTCACACTACCAATTAATTGCTGGAAGTATTTGAATCCTTGGTTTTCTGTCCATCTTGCCAAAACAGAGGCCATGTGCTACTGTCCTTCCTCTCAACTCCTTACTGTATTTTTCCTCCCTGATTATTTCTGTGTTAAAGCTCTCCAAGCACCAGCCAGGCACAAGCCTGGCTCCTCCTGCTGCAGGTCAGTTCCAGCACCTACTGGAGCAGCCAAGGGCGATCAGCTGGAAAATCACTCCCCAGATCCAGCACCACTGCTTCAAGGTCGAGGCAGCCATGTCCAGGTCAGGTCTCTGCCTCTGGGGTGACTGCATCACCTTGGGAAGCTTGTCTGCTGCACACAGGATGAACTGGTTCAAACGCTGGACCAGAGCAGACCCCCCTGGGGCAGTACTGGACAGCCCAGGGCACTTGTGTGGGCTCCTGCAGTGGTTGACAGACAGATCTAGGACTCTCACAAAGCCATGACTAGAGTTGAATAAGCATGTTTGTAGGGAATGATTTATTTGCCAATGCAAAAAGCAAACGTCCAAATCCCACCACTGAAATGCATGACTGGACATCTGCGAATGTCCCCAGATTGGACATTCTACTACATTTCTACATTTCTCAATGCTTACAATACAAGAGATATTTGGTTAGGGCTGAAAAGGCTGATTTCTAAGGCTGTAATCAGCTTTCAGGGAAAGGAGGATGTTTGTGCCTTTGGCAGGCTCCCCAGCCAGGGGGTGAATCTGTGTCCCTTGTGCCCTTCAACCCTGTATCCCTCACCCCCTCTTGGGTGCTGGTGGGAGACACAGGCTCAGATCCTGTCTCAGCTGGACATGCAGCAAGGACCTTTTCCCTTCCCCAGCTCTGCACGACACTGACATCCTTGCCTGGCTCTACCTCAATGCTTCCAGCTTTGCAGTTGCCATTAAAAAATAGCAGTCTGAAACATGTGAATATGGAATGAGTTTGGGGTGTTTTGCTTTTTTTTTTTTTTTTTAATTTCCTGGAAAATCATATTCTGAGTGGGCGCTGATTTTCCAGGTGCACCAGCAGAAAGCAGAGAAATCTCAAGTCTTCCTAGAACTGAATCAAGTTGAGTCACAGGGTGAAGGCAGGGGTGGGTGAGGTGTAGCCAGCTGCCTGCACCTAGCACTGCCAGCCCCCAGCTCTGCCCTGAGCTCAGACCTTGACCAGGCAGGCTCATGCCAGGCTCAATGATGGATGGTGGGATAGGCAGGAACTGCTCAGAGGGCGAGGAGCTCTGGGCTTGATCTAACCAGGACAGACACTCTCAGCCCCTGGTGCTCCCAGCAGTGACAAGACTGCTGTGCTTTTCACAGCCCTCTGCCTTCCTAGCTCCTGTCTGGGCAGGTCAAAGGCATCTGCAAGGAAATTCACACCCATGCACTTCAATCCAGTGGCTGCTATAATGGAAATTAGCTGGTGGGACCTCAAGGGACAAATTTGCAACATACAAGTATGCACATGTGTGTCTGGGCATGCTTGCATTGACAGAGGTTCAAGAGAACAGTATCTTACAAAGCAAGAAGGTTATTCACTATCAAATGATGAACTTGTTGAATGATGAATGATGGACTTGTTTGTTGCCTGTTGTTGTCTCTGTGTGACGCTGCCTCTCTGTTTTGTGTTAGCAACCTCGTGTTGTGCCACCACTGTATGTTACTAGTAAATTGCACAACAAAGATGGTAGTGAGATTCATGTGGTCCTGTTGAGGATGGAACCCACTGACTTGAAGGTAAGAGCTTCCCAAAAAGGCTTCACTGCCTTTCCAGCACAGCTGACCTGGGAGACCATGGTACCATTTTCTCTGGGTGCCTCTGAGAACAACGCTTTTGTCCCAAGAAATTTATAACAATTACCTCTTATTCAAAATCCATCACTTCACCAAAAACCCCATGGATGTGATTTTCTTTAATTTTCCATTTGTTGTAATTGAACTGATAATTTTCCCTTTTTTCTGTTTTCAGGAGGAGTTTAGCAGACTGCTGTTTTCCATGCCCTTTTGTCAGACCCTGGTTACCACAGGATGAAGGGCATCAGCCTTGGGGTTTTTTTTGTAATTTTCCCCCTGTAAATGCCTAATTTTGCTAACTTCTTCACATTAGAAAAGCGGCAAAAAGGACTGTGGGTAAAGAATGAAGGTGAAAAACTAAAATAAATGCAGAGTTCTTAATAAATCTGGGTATCACACTTTTGGGGTTACTAGTGGAAAAATGAAAGAAATGGGGAAGGTGGGAAGGCAGATCTCTTGCAGGTCATGGCCATTTTAATCAAATAATTAAGACTTTCCTCCTGCTGGGGAAAGAATATAAAACACAGACATTTGGAGCATTTCTTCCCCAGTGCTACTGCTTTCCCCTCAATAATTTCACCCCTGAGTGAGCTTGGTGCTGCTAGGTTCTGGCAGATGTCTCTGAACATCCCAGAGGCTGCACTAATTTGCCCAGGATGGTGATTTTAGGAGGAATGCTGCAAGTGACAGAGAAAACTGTTGGTTTTTTTTTCTAGAAAACTAGATGACCTTTAAAGGTCCCTTCCAACCCAAACTATTTTATGATTCTATGAAGACACAGAGGGGTAAGGAAGGCACAAGACGTCCCACAGCCTGTCTCAGCCTACAAAGGGTCTACTTCTGCAGTGTGGAGAGTGTTCATGGAGCAAAACCATGACCTCCAGCCATCAGCCATGCAGCACTGGTTAGAAACAGTCCCGGCAATTGATGCAAACACATGAAGATCCTGGCTGGTGTGGGTCCAGGCCCATCAGCAAAGCCAAGCATGCAGTTGCTTGCAGAATTGAAGACCAGCAATGGCCGTGGTCAACACAAAGTCTAGACAGACAGGGTCTTCCCTGTCCTTTACAGAAGCCCCTCAACTCAGAGGGATCTCATGGGATGACCTTCATCTACATGGCAGGTGGTCCTGGGAACAGGATCCCTTTTTGTATGTGTGGTTGGACCCATCTAGTAAAGACATTTGGCTTCATTTTCATAATAAGAGAGGTTGTCTCACATTCTCCTGGGCATCTCCCTTGAATAACAACATCTTGCGTGCAGGTATTAGAAACCCGTTACTTCTCTATATCAGGAGCGATCATCTCAACAGCAGAGTTTCCAAACTACTTAGAGGTAACAATTAGATTATTTTGGGATGACAAACCTCCCTGGAAAAGTTACAGGGACAGTTCATTGGCACTTGGTCAAAGCTAAAAAGCGCTGGATTCAGCAACGTGGACAAAGGAGAAAGATCCCAGCTAGCATGTATAAATCAGACATGACGGTTATTTCTAGGAAGATGTAATTCAGACAGCCTGACATTACAGTATTTCTTGGGATAGGCTGACTGAAAGGAGTTCAGGAATCTAAAGTATGGGTGATGAGAAATTATCTTGGAACCAGCATATTCTCTTTATTGAGAATAGTGGTAAGATGCCCATAAATCTTTCTAAGAGCATTTCAGGTACTTTTATGACTCTTGCATAGGATTTATTGCATATTTTCAGAAAAAAATATTATTTAAAAGGACATTGTCGAGCACTTTTTATAGCTTTTATTTATTTTTTAATCTCCATTGTTTGCAAAGACCTCCTCAGAGCTAGAAAATGCAATTCTGCCCTGTTACATCTAGCAGACAATGAATTTTTCTTTCTGGTATGCTAAGCAGAGACAGAGGTAGTGTGTCTTGGGCTCTGACTGGACTGGGGGAGGTGGATTGGGTGTCCCTCCTGCAGAGCTAGAGGAGCACCAGACATGCTGCAATGGCTCCCAGCAGCTGGGCAGTCAGATTTTAGCACAGGCAGTTAATGTGCTGGATTTTGCTGTGGGAGAGTAGCAGATAGCTTTCCTGTTGTATATACAAGCTCATTTTTTCAGTGGTCTTGAAAGATCCCATGCAGCCCTGGCATATCCCAAAGGCTGCCTTAGAAAACCAAGAAGATAAGGACTGATGCTGCTGGGGTGTGTTCCTCAATTTTGGGCACAGTACTTTGGGAGGAGACGGTCTGATTTTTAACTGATTCCAGCAGGACCACCTCTTACCCATGCTGAAACCAGACTCAAATTATACCCAGGCTGGATGTTCCCCAAGTCCGATGGAGATGTTTTCCAAACCTGCAGCACTTCTGGCCAGAAATACAACCCTGGAGCTTTGGCTCCTGCAGCCTTCTTTGGAAAGCCTGAGTTTACTTAGCCTTCCTTGGCCTTCCTGTTACTAATTAAAATGTTGCTCTTGAGGCTAGTCACATTGTGCTGGTGTCTCCTCTGCCTGCTACCACATTACAGCAATCGAGGGCAAGCCTGGACCCAACGCTTCCCAGTGCCACACACCGAGGGCCAGCAGTGCCTGGCAGGAAAAAGACCAGCAGTGTGAGTGCCTGTGCTCTGCTGCGGGCAGTGGGGAAGGAGCTGTCTGCAAGGGCTCCATCCTCCTGGCAGGGAGGAGAGATGCTGAGGCCAGAGGATGGAGTAGGAGGATGGACCAGAAAGCATCACTTCCAGCCTGACTCCTTCATGGACTTGGACAGCCCCTTCCAGCAACCCCTTCCTAGTAACACTCCCTGGAGGCTCAGCAAAGAGGAAGAAGTTAAACACATTAATCAGGCAAGTCTGGCTCTTTTCCCCTTCCTTCATCACCATCACTGACCCCTCCAGTTTTGTGGGTTTTTTCCCTCCTTCTCTTGCCCATAAAATGCTTTTCATTCAGTGGCTGTTGTTCCTTTAAATACTTTATGAAAACTCATAGAACTATGTAGGAAACTAGCAGCAGTTTTCTTCTTAGAAAGAAGCTTGTGCCAGCAAAGCAGAAAAAAAAATCTTGCTCAAGTGATGCAGAGAGAAGGAAGTAATAAAGGAAGCAAGCAAGTGAGCAGGGAAGCAAGCAAGGAAGGTTGATTTTCACATGTCCAGAACATTTGCTTTGTCAGAGACAGTCTGACCATGAACATCAGCATTTTCAAGGCTTGTTCCAGAGAGCCTATGAAATCTAAATGACAAAAATGGGCTCTTCCACCTCCAGCTGTCTATTACTAAAGATGTGGCATGCTCCAAGCAGAAGAGTGGAACATGGAAACCACCCCCCTGTGGCTGGTACACTTTTCCCACAAACTGCTTCAGTGCAAAGGGATTGGGATGGAGAAGGAGGTGCTGAGCCTGTACATGCACCCTTCTGCTGTGATGCCTTTTCCAGCAGTTGGGCTGCAGGGAGGCTAAAGCTGCGCCCAGCTTTGCCCGCAGCCTCTCTGGGGAGAATGCTTTAGTCAGGATAGTTTGTTATCAGCACAAGTCCTTGACAGACAATTCTTGGGCCACTCTGTCTTCTTGCCAAAGGGAGGGTTTGGCCACCTCTGTCCCACCCCTCAGGGGCTGTGCATCAAAGAAATAATTTGCACTCAGAAAATGCTCAAACTCCAGCCCATGGATTTGTCCTTTCCCAGGGCACCAAGGCACTGAGCCTCACCAGCTCCTCAGAGAGGGCAGGCTGATGTTTTTTGAGCTGCAGGTGTTCAGCCAGCTCATGCTGGTGTGAGGAAGTGGCCCTGATACATTTTCTTTACGTGCAGTGTTCCTTAGCCTGGTCTTGCTCAAATCCTTCTGACAGAAGAGCCCAGGAGCTGGTGGCATCAATTTCCTAAGGAAAGGAAGTCTCTCCTTGGAGTGAAATCACAGCAGCTAAAAAGCTTCCTCTGCAGGTTCATGAGTTTGTTTATTTCTGTTGCCTTTTATCTAGTAACTGATCTATTTTCTTGCATTTTCCACAGTGTCATTGGAAGCTGAAGCTCACAGTGGGCTCAGCAATTAGTGGTAGCACAGAAATATAAGGCAAAAACAAGTATTGCTAATGAGCTGACACATTAAACAATGAGTCACACTTCCATAAGGAGCCCAAATCGAGTTATAACCCTAAATAAACAAGCTGTGAGAAACAGTTTACAAAATATGAATGTGTTACTTATTTAACTGCTGTTGAGAAGCTGTGATCTGAACCCTGAGATGTATTTAAATATCTGAAACAAATATTCAATGTGTGGTTTATCAGACCGACGCAGTGGAGGCTGGCACAGTTGGGCTGGATGGACCCTGCAGATGGACGTGGGTATGGGCAACATGAGAGGCTTTGGAGTTGTGCCCTCTATCCTGCATCCTTCCTCATCTGTGTGTGGACCAGGCAGGGGCTGTACTGCACCAGGGGAGGGAGGCAGCAAAGGCTGAGAGCCAAGACATGCTGCAGGTGGGAATTTTCCTCCTCGCAGAGGTGTCTTGGGGCAATGTCAGCAATCTGGGATATCTCAGGCTCCTGCAGAAAGTCATCACATGGTCAGGCAGAGCCCCATGACTTTCCCTTTGGGGACTAAAAGGCAAAACTAAAGATAAATGGTTAGTCCTAAATCAAATGAGAAACTTCCTGGGTTTTCCCATGGCAATGGCACAATGAAACATTCTGAGTTAACGTGAAATAACTTACTCCACATAAAGTGGATTTGGGGTTTGTATCTTTTCTCCTCTTGGTTTTCCTTCCACCCCCTCAACATGGTCAATTTTAAAACAAGAAGTCTTCTGCAGGTGTAAAATGGAAATCTTACATTTTCCTCCCCATGCCCCATTTTGCTTTTGGCCAAAATGATTTGTTGAAGTGCAGCCAAATTCTGGACCTTTCCCCCAGAACGACACTGAGAATTTATTATCCATGGAAATTGTCCCTGTACCTCTTGCACTAAGGGACCATAGGCTTTTGGCAGAAGTTTCTAACTGCTCAACCATTAAACTTTGGCATTGCCTGGATAATGTCCCATCCCAGGGGAAAATCCATCTTCTGCTGAATCTCTACATAGTGATGTTTCCAAAGTGCAAGCTGTATCAGCATCTGTTTTCAAGCTTAGAGAAGTTCATACACAAGTGTCCAGCTGCCACTTGTGCCCTGGAGGAGACGGAGGACATCCTCTTGACATTCTGACATGGCAAGAAAGGAGCAGGGACAGTCATCCCTAAGTCGGCTGTGGGCACATCTCCTCCCAAGTGTGTGCACAGCCTGCCCTGCGATTAGCTCAGCTGGGAATAACATGGTTCTTCTGTGATGGTGGGACATCAACGGCAGGTTTATAAGTTGATCATCAACCCCTTTATCTGCAAATCTCTCTCCACCTTTGCAATATGGCTGGGCCACCACAAGCCAGGGACTGGCAGGCTGCAGATTACTTGGTGCAGGAAACCTGCTGGTTCCTGCTCCTGGCTGCACACCCAGAGCCTCACAAATAGGATTCAGGGGGAACTCTGGCACCAGGAGAGCACCATCCCTGTTCATATGTGAGGAGTATGGCATGGGTTGATCCTGGCTGGATGCCAGGTACCCACCAAAGCCTCTCCATCACTCCCCACTCAGCTGGACAGGGGGGAGAAAATATAATGGAAGGCTCGTAGATCGAGATAAGGACAGGGAGAGATCACTCACCAATAAACATCATGGGCAAAACAGACTCAACTTGCAGAAAATTAACTTACTTTATTACCAATCCAATCAGAGTAAGGTAGTGGGAAATAAAACCAAACCTAAAAACACCTTCCCCCTCCTCTCCCTTCTTCCTTGGCACAGCTTCACTTATAAATTCTCTATCTCCTCCCCCTCACCAGCACAGGGGGATGGCGAATGGAGATTCAGGTTGGTTCATTCACATGTTGTCTCTGCTGCTTTATCTTCCTCAGGGGCAGGACTCATCACACTCTTCCCCTGGTCCAGCATGGGGTCCCTCCCACAGGAGATGGTCCTCCACAAACTTCTCCAACGTGGGTCCTTCTTACGGGCTGCAGTTCTTCACAAACTGCTCCAGTGCGGGTCCCCTGCAGGGTCACAAGGCCTGCCAAAAAACCTGCTCCGTGGGCTCCTTTCTTCCACAGATCTGCAGGTCCTGCCAGGAGCCTGCTCCAGCATGGGCTTCCCACGGGGTCACAGCCTCCTTCAGGCATCCACCTGCTCCAGCATGGGTCCTCCCCAGGCTGCAGGTGGAGATCTGCTCCACTGTGGACCTCCCTGGGCTGCAGACAGACAGCCTGCCTCACCATGGGCTTCACCATGGGCTGCAGGGGAATCTCTGCTCTGGCACCTGGAACACCTCCCCCTCCTTCTGCACTGACCTGGGGGTCTGCAGGGTTGTTTTTCTCATGTTCTCACTCCTGTCTCTGGCTGCAGTTTTGGTTCCACAGCAACTTTTTCCCCCATTCTTAAAACCTTATCCCAGAGACACTACCACCATCACTGATGGGCTTGACTTTGGCCAGCAGTCATCTTGGGTCCATCTTGGAGCCAGCTGGTATTGGCTCTATCAGACATAGGGGAAGCTTCTAGCCACTTCTCACAGAAGCCACCCTTGTAGCCCCCACCCCCCACCCCCCGCTACCAAAACCTTGCCACACAAACCCAATACAAGCATGGAGG
>JANZLQ010000022.1:7541130-7552021 GCA_026212715.1 Elanus axillaris
CCAAAACCTTGCCACACAAACCCAATACAAGCATGGAGGTGGCTGACAGACCCCAGGCAGGTCTGGGTCAGGTGCTCCTTCCCCTGCTCCAGGGCACCACAAAAGGCTGTGATGCTGCACATAAGCAGGACATGACTGGGACACTGTTCCCACCATGGATCAGCTAGAAATTGGAAGACAGAGGTGTCTCCCTCCCTCCATCTCTCCTGTTTAAAGTCCCTGGAGGAGCATGGGGACAGAGCAATCTGAAGCGGGATGGTAATACTGCAGAGCAGAGGCGGCTTGTAGAGAGGAGATGATATTTATCCCAAAGAGGGGACAGAGTATATGCTGGAGAGGGATGGTGTTTCCCTGCCCCGCAACCCAGTAGTCAAACCTCCCGCAAGGACAGCAGCTGGGAACCCCAAGCCTCTGGGTGTCACCAAGGAAGAATGAGAATGGTGACAGGAGCTGGGGATGCTGCAGCTGTGCCCCCTGAGCAGCAGTGGTGAAATCCTGCCTTGCAGCACTCTGCAGCTCTGAGACATCCTCAGCAGAAACTGGGTGGGTAACCACACCAACGCAGCCACGAGTCCCCCCAGATTGCCAGTCCCCAGCCTTACCCCTTCTCTCTGCATTCAGTCTGCCAATGCCACAAGAGCCAGCTTTGGGTTTGACAACACCCTCACCACAGCTAGCTCTAGTGTGCCCTCCAGGAGGAGCTCAGAAGTGTGGTCGCAGCTCTGATCTTTTGCATATACTTCTGGCACTCATCCCATCCTCCCATCCCTCTCCCCAGGCTCTCCAGCCACTCACACCTCTCCATGCCTGGTCCCCTGGCCAGAGATTGACAGTCCTCAAGTCACAAGTGGCAAAAGTATTGGGACAAGCTCCTGAGCTGGCAAGGTGAAGAGGATTTAGAAGTATATTAGGAATAAAATAAATCCAATAATGGCAAAGGCTGCTACTATGTAGAGATGGTAAAATTGCTCATGAAAAGGGAGGAGAGGTAGACGTGATCAATGAGTATTCCTGTTCTGTATATTTGGAAGGAAGAACTTGCAACGTGCAAGGACAATGAAGTGCTCTTCAGCCTCTTTGTATCTAAGGAGAATGTCAAACATCTACATCGGACAAACATTTTCAAATCACCATAAAAATAATAGTAATCTCAGTAATCAGTCTAATTTCACATGTCAAGAGTCTGAAAAGAGCTGGCTGAGGGTTTCTACAGCCCTCCAGTGTTATTGCTAAATGATTTTGTGACCAGAGAAATGAGGTACATCATATTGGGCAGGTCCAGAGCTCAGATGCTGCCTGACACCCATATGCATTAGAAGAACATAGACAAGGTTCAGCAGTTGCTGGAGAGGGATGCAGCTGTGGTGAGTTACTCACTGCAACTGATGTCTGAGAGGCTAAACTGCCTTTGAGGATGTGTGTCTCCTCTAGTAATCCATCATTCCTCCACTAGGTACCTTCAAACAAGGGCTTGATATTGGACTTGGTGGCTCCAGACCCTAGAGACAACTGGAAAAGCTCTCTGGAGAACATCCACACCATAAGGATCCAGAGGAGGTCTGTAGACACAGTACCAGCTGGGCTGCTGACTGTTTTTCCCCAACCTTCTGGAGGTAGCTTGGGTTCATCTCATGCATGATCAGGGTAATGAGGAATCAAAAGGGAAGGATGTGATGGGGACCCATGCCTACCTTGGTTCTTTGCATCTTCAATGGGAGCTTGCAGGGCTGACCACAGACCCTGCAGAGCGGGTGTAGCCAAGGTTACTATCCTCCTTTCTGGGAGGCAGTGGGGCACCAAGGTGGTTCAGGATGGTGTTTCCTTGTGGCTTATGACCTACACCTGTAAGTCAGCAGCAAGGGGATGAGTTGTCTGCCCTGTTGCACGTGAGTAGCTAATTCATGTCCTGGAAATGCTCTTTTGTCCCCAGTGTCTGCAGAAGAGCCTGGGGTGAGCAGCCCGAGACCTACCTGCATGGGAGAAGCTGGTGTTTGACCATTTGAAGCCTCTTTCTTTCAAGGCACAAAAGGACATTAGAGTGGCTATACTGTGCTGGACCCAAGCTCCATCTAAATCCTGGGCCATCTCCAACCAGGTCAGCAGCAGATGCTCAGAGATGCAAGGCCAGCACTGAGCCATCCTTTCCCACAGTATTTTTCCTGGCTTCTGAGAATGATTCAGGGACTCCCAGAGCTGCACGTAGCATTTGGGTCAGTCCAGCAGGTCCTGTGGCAGTCATTGGTGGCCCTATCGTCCAGGAATTTGTCTAACCTGCCTTTCCAGACATTTACACTTTTGGTCTTCATGACGTAGTGTGGCAATGAGTTTCACAGTCTAATTATACACTGCACGAAAAAGTGTTGCTGAGGCATGTACTGGAATGCTGGATGTGGTTTTGGTGTCTGGACTTTCTAGAGGTTGTGGAAAGTTTGCAGATGCTGAGGAAAGAGCCAACAAATGATACAGGGATGGAAAAAAACACCTTGTGGAGGGACACTCGGGAAGCACAACTCAACAGGAATAAACACATGGAAGGGAATTAAATCCCAGCTCTTTGGTCTACAGAGGCAGAACCCATACCAAGTTAGACATCCAGCAAGAACCATTTTTGTTGGAAACAAGGCACATGTTTTCAGTGCAAGAGAGTTAACTATAGAAGATGTTTCAGCTACAAGCTTTGGGCTCAAACTGCAAATCAGTGTAGGAAACCCTCTCATCTGGGAGGCAGTGGGGACCAGATCTTGCCATTTCCAGCTTACATTAGTAAACACCACAGGACCAGCCAGAAAGATCCTCAAAGCCAATGAAAAAGAGCCACAGCCTGCCCACAGGGCTTAAATTACCTGCCCAAGAACATGCCCAGTGATGGCTCACACCAGAAAAAGCTGAAAACACCAGATCTAGATGGCTCAATGGTTTCTTCTGTCTTTAAACTTAGTGAATCACAGGCCCTGCCTCATGGCCAGTAGCACTTTCTTCCTCTCTCAGAGCTGTCTCATTAAGTACAACTTGCCAAGAGCTAGCACCACGTACTTCCACATCAGGTCCAGGCTGTCATTGTCCCCAGCTATTCAGGCCATTATTGTTCATACGATGGCCATGTTCACAGTGTCAGGCTTAGCCCAAACCTCTGCTCCAGTGGTAGGTGGGACATGCATGCACCCTAACGCTGGGCATCCAACCCATAGGCTAGTCTTGGGTGTCCCTGCTCCCCGTGTAGTCAGAGTGTCTCATGCCAGCGATGAGCAGAGACCACCCAAGAGGGAAGTCTGTCTCCATGGTGCAGCAGAAAAGACCCTTCTCTGTCCCTCCATCATGCCAACCCATTTCCACACCATCCTTCTATACAGGGTGCTAGGGAGGGACAGAGGGACATTGGAGGGGCAGGAGGGCAGACAGCTGCCACAGACTCACACCATGCACCTCCTGTACCTGCACAGGGGCTGGGACTCCTGCCAGAAATGTCTTGGGGCAAAGCAAACATGTGAGCATGTCCAAACACTGTGAGACCTCTGATGTGCAGACACCATTGCCACATGCAGACTCCTTGTGCTCACCCATCTCCAATCTATCCCATTATCTCCCATTTGAAGACACTCAGGGCATGTCTTTCTGGCCAGTGTTTGCCCAGCACAAGACACAGTAGGGATTTTTGCCTCTGTCCTCCAAGGACAGAGATGACCCTGCATCCAGGCAGAGTATGTCAGAGCAGCTGTGCTCTGGAGTATGACACTCTGGGTCTTCGCCCTGTGCTGGACACTGTCTATAAAGCCACATTTCTGCCCCTGGGTCAATCCCTGCAAAGGACAGATGCACTAGAGAAATCCCAATCAGCCTCTGGGAAGCAGATGAAGTGGTGGGACTCCCTTGGGAATGATCAGCTGCCAGTCCTATCCCTTAGCAGTGATGAAGAGGATGAGGATGCTAAGAAAGAAAGGAAGGTCACACAGAGAGGGGGAAAAGGGCGAGTCCAACCCATGGGCCACATCAGAGAATTGCATGTCCCCAACCCTTGGGGCACAAACCACATCCTAGGGTGGTGCCAGGGTCCTGGCAGACTTAGATGCCAGAGAAACATCTCAGGCACCTCTGGTGGCTTCCACCCTGCACAACATGATTGCCCACGCTGCTCAGGGAGAGGGTACACGTGTGTGGTGCAGGCACAAAATCCTTCTGGGGCTGGGGAATGGGCAGAGGAAAGACCCCTCCTCCTTGCCAGAGAAGCCCCAGAGCTTCAAGGAGAGGTGCTCAGAGCCCCACCTCAGAGATGGCAGATGCCCTCAGTGGTGCAGGGTCAGAGATGGAGCTGGACCTGAAGCTGGACCTTGGCTTCTCTGTCCCCAAGGCTGCCAATGGGATCCCAAGACCTCTCCTGCTCCCGAGCACAGCCCAATCCCAGGGCAGGATAGGCTGTCCATGGCTTCTAGGCAGCAGGCAGCCCAAGGCAGGCAGACATTGGCATCACAGTGGGAGCCAGCTCCCAACCCCCCGGCTGGTGGGTATTTTTATCTCCCTTCCTTAGTCTCAAACCTGCTTGTTTCCAAGCTCTCTTTTCCCCTTAGGGCAGTTTTCTCTCCCCGTAGCACTGTGTCGGGGAGATGTGTGGGTGCCAGGCACCTCAGCCCCAGATAGTAAACCATTCTTGATCCCTGAGCAAACAGCACAAAGCTCTCACCATGGGCAGCTAACCTCTGATAATTACTTCAGCATACACCTTGGGTCTTAAGTACATGGTTAGAAACAGATCAGTGTGAGACATCTCCTTAAGTCTCATCTGGGAATCACTGCTATCAACGAGTCCTGCTTTCCCAGTCAAAGATGATTTACTCTGATCTGCACTATTGATTTTATTGTGGGAAATGTGGTGATACCTAGAGAGAGAGAGAGACAGAGATTTGACTTATGTGAGCATGTGGGGAAGACTCCAGTCCCCACCATAGCGCCTGCCTTTTCTGCATCTGTACCAGAATTATTTGTAGTGTTTTATGCACCCATCTGCTCCCTGCATGCTCTCTATAAATCTCACTGGCTCTCACACACACACACATGTTTGCTTTCCATGTAGATTACTTATGATGAGAGTCTAATTAGACCCGGGGAAGCCTGCCTACAGAGCGAGCCTGGGGAGAGCTTAATTAAAGTCAATGGAGAAAATTATAGGTGGAAAAAAAAAAAAATTAGGGCAGCAAGGAAAAAATATCAAGAAAGGAACTAAGGGGGGAAAAAGAATCAGGGAAGTAACAGCACCAGCAAGGGAGTGTGCGTGGCTGCCAGACTCACGGGAGCAGCCACCCCAAGTACCAGGTGTCAAAGCCAGGACCACGGCAGTGCAGCGTGGAGGACACGTGGGGTGCCCGTGGGTCTGCCTTGCAGGGAAGGGGGCAGGTGACAAGATGGGTGGGTGCACACAGCCTACTGCAAGGGAGTCAAGGCTGAGCAGAGATCCTGCTATCCTGCCCTCCTCTCTGGTATATCCTCTGCAGAGGATGGACAAGACAGGCTGGGAAAGCCACCCAGCTCTGGATCTCCTCGCCTTGCGTGCTTTGAGTTCTCCCAGTCTCATCCACAACACATATCCATGAGCTGGGCAAATGGAAGATGTGCAGCGGATGCATGAGGTCTGGTACCTCACTGTGTCTGTCCCCCAGTTTCCCAGAGGGGGCACATTCTCATTCTTATTTGGGAATTTGTTTCCTCTGTGCAAATTAGGACATGGGCTGTGAGGTGATGGAGAATCCATCCTGAGAGGGCAGCAGGGATTTTGGGGGTAGCCACAGTGCACCAAGGCCACCCCCTGTGACCGCTGCAGTGCAGGGCACTGTTCTTCTCCCCCAGCAATGGCACTGTTGAACTCAGTGACTTCTGGCTGAGAGAGAGCATATCTTTTAGAAAGTCTTGATTTAAAGACCACAAACGATGGAGAATCCGCCACATCTCTTAGCAAATTGCTTCAATGGTTAATTATACTCCCTGTTTAAAAGATGCATCTTATTTCCAATTTAGGTTTTTCTAACTTCAGCTTCCAGCTATTGAATCTCATTACATTTTTTATCTACTAGATTAAAAACCCCTCCATTATCAGAAATCTCCTCCCTCCGTAAGTATTTATAGACTATGATCAAGTTGCCTCAACCTTCGCTTGATAAACTAAATAGACTGAGCCACTCAGTCTCGCCCAGTCAGCCAGCCCTTGCACACCTCCACTTCTTCCTACTGCTCTTCTCTGAGCCCTCCCTGGTCCTGCAGCATCCTGGAGCAAGGTGGATATTCCCCAGATCAGGACAGATGAGGAGGTGGTGTCCTGGGTGATGCCATATTCAGACAGAGGACCAGGGCGGCTGGTTGTGCCACAGTGCTGCTGCAAGAGGTCATAGTGTGGGTAAGATGCACTCTGTGCTTTGTGTGGTACAAACACAGAGAAAATCCTCCAGCCAGATATGGAGAGGGACAGGACAGGGTGGCTTTGGGAATGGAGATCAGCAGTTAGGACTGACATGCTGCTAAAAGGAAACCAGGAGAAGAGAGATGAGATACAGGGAGAGCATCAGCTGGGCAGGTGATTGATGCAGCAGCATTTTCTGTTGCAGGGGCTGCAAGATCGCATCGCAAAGACGGCTGGGGGTGATGCTGTAACAGAACTGCTCAGCAAGAAGAGCTGGGAAAGTGGGGTCTGTGCAGCCCATTCAGGAGCTCTGAATGACCCATATGGACATGTCCAGGGGTTCTTCCAGCTCTCAGAGATGGTCAGGTCAGGTTCGGGGTCATCTGTGCCCCTCTCAGAAGGTGCAGCTGGGGAAAGGTGCGGACTTCATCTGATTGAGAATGGGAATACTGGGAGAATCTGAGCTGGGAAAGTAATTTACATTACAGGTCTGTGCTGCTGCCAGAGGTGTGATGAGCTCCCCCAGGACTGTCCTGTCTGGCATAGCTTGGCATCAGCAATGCAGACATCTGTCTTCAGCCAGCTGGTTGTCCTGTAGCATCGTGCTGACAAGCTCAGGCTGAGCTTCCTGCTGTTTGTTGCTCCAGACCAAGGCAAAGAGAGAGGTCCTTGGGTGATGCAGTGTGTCTTCTACATAGTGCCTGCTTAGCCCCTAGCTGGAGCATGATCAGAAATGGCTGGTAGTGGGGAAGGATGGGCCGAGGGACTGCTTCTGGTATCATTATTATGGAGCCCCAAATTGACATATGCCCTCCACAACATCATTTTGACAGTGCTATCACTTCTCCCACCCTGTTACGCACCTTCTCCTGGATCAGAACTGTGTCCTTAGGATGACTTGCTGTCAGCCTTGGCAGGAGCTGTACCCAAAATGCTGGCATCTGATGGGAACATTGCAACTTCTGTGTAGTGCTGACCACAGGCTGGGAACCGTCTACATCCCATGGCCTGGCAGCCTTCAGTGCTTTCCCCTCTGGACCCCCCTGCCCTGTATTTCATTACATCCCCTGTGCATTGGTGTATGATAGATCCCACAACTAAGGGGTATGCTATAGGAACAGTGGGTCTGCTGCTTCCCTTCTCTGTGTTACAGACCATTAAATCCTCTCCATTTGGGCTGAAAAGGGGCTTTCCTGGAAAGCAGTGATATAGATGTGCTTCCACTCACAACATCCAACTGTGGATTCCAGTGTGTCAACTTAACCTCATCCTCCCTGACTCACAGCTGGAGCATCTTGGGGCAGGGTTTTTCTCAAAGCCACTTGCTCCTGGGTCATGGAGAACCAGGGACTTGGGGTCTAGGGCAGTGCAGAGTCCACCCAGCTTTGGGGACCTGTGCCTGCAAGTCAGTGAAATCAGGACCCTGATGTGTGCACAGCCAGCATGGGGTGAGGGAGGCTGCCTCCATCCCTGGAAAGCCTCCTCACACCCACAGACAGAGACCCTGGCTCCTCTTGCCTGGTGTCAGATGCAATAAGGGAGATGAGCTCCCCCGGTACGGCCAGCACACACTGTGTGGTCTCCCTCTGGCATTAGGCTCCCAGAATTTCTTCTTCTCTCTGAGCAATGTCAGGCTGAATAAAACTAAATAGATCCTGATGGAGGAAAACTGCAGTTAAGTGGGTTGGCTGACTGCTTGCCTTCTTTTCATTTTGCTTTCTGACTTGTCACAGATAGAAAACCACCAGGGAAATGTACTGGCAGGCCCTCGGTCACGGTTCCTCGCTCTTTCAGCTGGTCTCCCTTGAGCCTGGTTAGACCTGCCTTCCTGCCAGGACAGGAGGCCACTCCAGTCCCAGGAGGAAGGTTGGCACTTGACAACTGTGAAATGAAATTTGTGTCACCTTGTGCCTGGAAGATTAGCAAAGGATGACCCATCCCTGGTGGCTCAAAGTCAGCCACAGCCATCCTCCTCCTCCAAGGAGCAGATGGAAGCTGAAGGCAATGAGCTGGTGGAAGACAGAGACCATCCCATGAGGATGCTCTGCTGGTAGCTGAAGGTTGGAGAAGATAAGCCCTAATTCTGCAGAGTGACCAGATCTCGTGATCTCCATGTACATCTTGTGATGTTTGATATTATATTCACATAGCTTCCCGTCCCAGCATCATGTGAGCAAAGCAGTCTTGGCTTTCTTTCAAATGTCCAAGTTTCTAGGGCACATGATGGTAGAGACTGCTTGAAAATGGGATGATGAAAGCATCCTGAGGAGGCAGGATGCACTCCAGCAATTGTTTTCAAATCTTCTGATTTTTGAGCTAGTCTTATGATTCTGGGGGGAAGCCAATTTGTGTTTTTCCTTGTTTGGAATCTATCATCCAAATCACTGTCCAGAGCACCTGTTAGGCAGCATGCAGTAGTCGTGATATTGAAAAAACACTGGCTGAATGCAAAATAGTGGCTAGTGGAGAGCTGCTTCAGCACTGGCCTTTCAAGAGTCCCTGAAGAGATGACAAAGCGGAACGGCAGACAGAGACATTTGGGGTACATACCATAACACCATTCCAAAACAGAATTTGGTTATTTCAAAGAAAATGCTCCCTACAAAATGTCTCCCAAGTTCAGCAAAGACCAAGCACAAAAGATCATGCAAACATACTAGGTGAAAGAAATGCCAAGACTTTATCTTTCAAAATTTACCTCATGGCACTGAAACCGCTAAACATCATGCACAGACGTGCACTATCTGTGATCAGACGGCCTGTGCTGTCCCACATTGGCCAGACAAGATTATTGACAGCAAAGATAAACCCCGCCATGTGTGACCTCTGTAGCCAAAGTCAGGAACAGAGCATAGAAACACCAGGGAAACCCACAAAGTCTCAGAGCATCTTTGATCCAAGGGTAGCACAGACCTGCTGGATTTAACAGAGAAAATTGCTTCTTGTTAGAGGAATATGACTCAAATTCTGTGAAATGGCAGTGACTGGCAACACATCAAGCATAAATGTAATTCTTTCTCGGAATTTGCTCACTGTGGATTTCTAGAGGTGTTGAGGACAGCAGGCGAGTGTCCATGGTTTTGGAGGTTCAGCTCAATAATTCCTCCTCGGTGCATCAGCTCAGATGCACACCCAGAGGATGAACAGTCAAGTGGGTTGGAAGTACAAATGGCAGAATCTGGTAAAACCCCAACCATCAGCTGCTACCAAGGGCAGGTGCTGCCTACAAGACCCTCCTGGGGAGCACTGGAGTGGTATTATGAGGACTAGAAGAATGCCGTTCATAGACTTTTCCCTGAAATAATTTTTCTAGTTTATTCCAGATGTCCTGGTGCTCCTCCCAAAATACAGGACTTCCCAGACCTGGGGTTTCATCTCACCCTTTATTTTTTATTTCCTTGTCTCCTTTCCCTTCTTATCCCTTTTGCTTTTTGTGTTGAAGGAGGAGATAAAACCAATGGAAATTTTTAGGTCATTAAAACTGAGATCATAATAAAACACTACCTTTCTTTTAAAGAACACAGATCTAGTATAATTTTTGCTGATCCAATGTGTGATTTTTCACTCATCTCTAATCACAGCAAATTTCAGAGAGCCTCACTGGAGCCACCTCCTCAGATGTCTGAAGGTGTCCAGACCAGATCCCAGAGCCTGTGAGTTTTTTGGGTTACACCAACTGATCCCAACTTTTTCCATGAGCACCATGGGCAAGAACAAGATCAGTGAAGATGTCAGATGCGGACACATGGCAAGAAGCAGACACAGTCAGGTCCTAAGCAGGGAACCATCTGCATCCTACCAAGATGGTACCACATCTTCTGAGCAGAAGTCCAGCTGTGCCATCTTCACTCAGCCTCAAGCACCCAGCACAGGTATATTTGAAGCTCTGGCATTTCCTGGGACCTGTTTTTGAGTGTCCTTCTCTAACAGAGATGTCTGTCGTGGGAACTGCACTAACAAATAAAGACTGACCTCTCCCCAGCCCTACCTGCACATCAGACCATGAGGCTAGAAATTTGTCCACAACAGGATGACAGATAATTGTCTTCCTTTCCTTTACCACACTGAAGGCTCACTGTGGTTTAACAAGCTCCATTCGTTTTCTGCTGTTACAAGGACATTAGAAAAGTTTGGACTGGGGGTTAACTTTGCGGCTGAAATGTCTTACAGCTGCCAGGGAGGAGCAGTCTCAGTATTTCTCATGGTAGGGGGCACCTCTTTACCCACCACCTTGTAACACGGTCCCACCCGGAGGTCTTTGCCACTGTTCTTTGGTCGTGATTTTTGCATGAGAAATGAATCATGGTGCTAAGAGGGAGCACAGACATCTCTGAGTAGCTCAAGTATCAGAGCAAATGCTGGAAATCAAGCCCATGGTGTGTGCAGGGATGCAGACAAATGCCTCTCCCCACTCTGGCAGCGAAGGCTAATCAGTGCTGATTAAACCAAAGCTAGATTTTCCTAGAGAGGTTTTAAAAACCTAAATGTCAAGTTACACCCCCCCATGCC
>JANZLQ010000022.1:7552121-7594315 GCA_026212715.1 Elanus axillaris
CATGCCCCCCCACCCTCAGACCATTAGGCTGAACTTCCACAGGCTCGTGACCTTTCTAGAGCTAAGCCCATGATCCCTCCGAGCTGATGTTTCTGGTCACCCTCCAGACATCCCTGAAGCATTTTGTCCCAGCAACAGGGGTCTGGACATGTCAGTCTTCACCAGGCTTCTGGGAAAGGAGAGTGGGGAAGGGAAGTTCAGCCCCGGTGATGGTGAGAGGGAAGGATCCCACACACATGCTGGGGCTTTGCTGACAGACTGGGTGGCCACTGGAGCAACGTGCTGGGGCTCATCTCTGATTTATTGGCAGGGCCGGTAGGTGTTGCATTAGGTTAAGTATTAACAGATCTCATGAGCCTCATTAGCTGTCCCCTTTTCACTCTCCAGCTGAAGAGTTACTGCTCCAAAATCTATAGTGCCTTGGCAGCTGCCTGGCTGATTCCCAGGTTAACCCTCACCGAGCCTGCTCCCTCAGGCTTGCTGCATGGATCAGCATGCACATTGTGTATGTCACAAACCACGGGTGCAAAGCATCCCAGGTCTGGTGCTGTCCTGCTTGCTCAGCAGAGAGGCATGAAGTTTGTTGGGCCACTGTCATGTGCACGTGTCTCTGCCCTCCATAAAACAGCAGGCGTCTCAGCACAGAGATCCAGAGTCCCTGGCTATCCTTCCTCAGACATGCCAGCAAAGGCTGGCTTCTGATGCAGACACCCAGGCACTGGGATATCTCCCTGCCTAAGAGGTGTCTGCTGGGAGCAGACTGCAAGGTCTGCAGGAGGGATCTGTTTGGCTGAAGTTGGGCATTTGTCCATTGGTATCTCCACCAGGGTCAGCCTCCCAGTCCCCTCCAGCAGCATCCATCACCCCCCAGTGATGCAGATGCTATATGCAATTCACCACCTCCCGCAGAGCAGATGCCAACAGGCTCAGGAGATCTGAGCTCTGCTGCGTGCACGGCAAGTCCCCAGGGTGTCCAGGTCCCATGTAGGCATTTAAACTGTGGGCACCCATGCTTGATCAGACAAACCCCATGGTCAAGGGTCTCCTGTAATGAGTAGTCCAGGATGGTAATACAGACCATAACAAATTGCTGGAGGTATTGCATCTCCACTAGGCAACTGAGGCACCCATGGGGCTTCAAGTCTCTAAAGATCTTTGCTCCAAAGGCCACTGAGCACAGGGCCAGGAGTGAGCATGGGAGCATCTGATCTGACCCCACAGCCATGAGCTGTGACCTAGGCTCCTCTTATGGGCAACGTGTTCCCCAGGCATGCCTCAGATCTGGACTGGGAGTCAGCAGGGATGGGGATCACAGCACTGCCCAGGCAGCATGCTCGGCTCCTTGGTCCTCACGCTGTGAAATATTTGGGCCTTATCTCCTGTTGGAGCGCATCTGCTTTCAGCTTCCCCAGAAGAGGCTTCAGCCAGCTCCATCTCATTGTGTATCTCCCTGGCAGACCAGAACTGGTCTTAATTCACACCAGATCCCAACGGTCTGGCAAAGGCACAAGCAGGAGGTACATTTTGTGGAGGCTGGAGTGACTCCTGCTGTCCTGCCAGGCTCCAAGCCCTCCAAGTGCCCACAAGGACTGGTGACACAGGAGGAACTGGCAGTGGGTGCAGATGGGGGGGGTGGCATGACCTGGATCTCCTTCTCAAGGACAGCTCTCGCTTCAACAAGCCTTGGACAGTTTCTGCAGCTACCCGTAAGTCCATGCTGGAAAGCACTTCCTTCAGACCTATTAATTGTTAAACAACACTACACTTTAATTACAAAAGAGAGTCAAGCAGCCAAGTACGTTATAGGGAGAGATGAAGGTTAACAAGCTAGGCAAGGTGATTTTCTGGCCTGCTCCTCCTCCTCCCCTCCTCTCCTCCAGCAGGACTGGGAAAGGCTGTGCAACCCCACGGCTGATGCTTTCACGTTATTCATTAACCAGCCCCGCACTCTGGACAGCTGGCTGCCTGTATAGGCAGGCTGTGGCCATGTCAGACACCCTCTGGCATGCAGCCTGTCTCCCTGCGCTGCTGCAGGATGCTGCTCGCGGGGGCAGAGCACAAGGGCACTGGAGTTGCTGGTGAGGATCTGGGCACAGCTCCAGTGCTGGAGGAATAGTTGTGCTGGAGCATATGACAGTGCAGGTAGTGTCCAGGGTGAATGTCAGTGTGGGTCTGCAGTGAGCAGGTGAGCTCCTGATGTAGCCTCCTGCTACTTCTGCAGGCCTCTTAGCAAAACCCCACATGGTAGACAGATAGACATGGGCTGGGGAAAGACAGTATCTCAGGGGACCTGGGTTCAGGAAATGCTCTCCCACGGTGCAGAGCTGGCTGTGAGCACGGACACACAGGCAGTGACTGCTATTACTCACGTGGTGGCAACTTCCCCCAACATCTCTTTACCCTGCTGTGTGATGCTGCTGGTCCCCATGGCCAGCACACTGCCCACCTCACCATCCTTTCACAGGGCTCTCCTGGCAGCTCCCTTGAGGCAGGGTCTGGCCCCTTTCTTCCTCTCAGGTGCAGAAACCTAAGTGTTTGGAGACATCTGTGTCTCATCTCGGGGAAGAAAAGATGGGATGTGATGGCTCTTAAACTGCTTCTGTGGAGGTACTGGTGCTTCCCAGTGGACCTTACTGCAGTACCCAGGACACACATGATGCCAGGAAATTAGGTGCATAAAAACCTTAGTGCTTACTGTCACTGGTGTGGAGCTTTATGTGATTAAATACCTTTGCAGATATGGAGCTAAGTGACATCCTGAAGGTCAGTGAGGAGATCAGCACACAAGCTAGGAAAAAATCCCAGGCTGGCCACATCATCTTAGTGCTGAGGGGTGTCAGCGTTTGGCCAGATGCTATTCACCATCCCATCAATAACTTGGCAGTAAATACCAAATCTCTCCGGATAAAATTTGTAGATGACATAAAGATTGGCAGAATGGTGAATAATGAGGCAGTCACATGGAGCTGGATCACGTCCCTCACTGGGCCCATTCCAACAAAATATATTTTAATAGCCTCAGATGCAAAGTATTATACCTAGGAGCAGGGCTGCAGGCTGAGCCTGGAGGCTGGGGCCAGTCCTGGGGTCTGGGGCCAGTCCTGGTAGCAGGGGCCATGGGAGGGTCTGGAGACTGTAAAGACATGCATCAGCTCCCTGGACAAGCAAGAGTGCGGTAACAGCCTGGATGGAGAAGTGCTGGGACAAATGAACTCATCAGCCTGACATACAGTGAGTCAGGCTTCAGACCACCAAGCCTGGGGGTGTCTGGCTGCATCCAACAGTCCTGGAGACTTAGGGGCAGCTCAGGACCAGGAGCTCAATGTCACTGTATGGAGGACCCACAAGTGGAGAAAGCTGGAGAACCACTGGCACAGATTGTCTGCAGACCAAAGCCACTTGTGTCCCTAGGAAGTGTCCATACAAAGCAGGGAGCCACAGAGAGGGTCAGTGGCTTTCCCCAGGGAGCAGCATATGCGAGGTCCAGGAGTGAGAGAGGGCAGGTCGTTCTGCTCTCCTGCGCTTAGAGCTTCTAGGAAAATGAAGAGAGGAAGGAAGGAACCAGAAGCAATCATGTGTGTGTGGACACTGTCCCAGCAGGATCTCAGGTACCAGGGCGGTCACCCTGGATGAGGGAGATCAGCCAAGGGGCACTGGCTGGAAAATAGAGCCAGACAGCTCAAGTGAGAGATCATGCTTGGCCTCTGGAGCATGGACAGAAAGTCACTTGTACACATTGTCCATGAGAGGTGGCACCTCCATCTTCTTGAGTCTCCAGGCCCAGGTGCCTTAAGGAGCAACACTTGGGCTTGTCTGGGTCAGAAGGGCCAGACGGGGTTGCAGTGGGGTACTGTGCTGGGAGGTGAAAGTAGCTGGTCTAAGTGTCTCCCCTCCCTCAGACCGAGTCCAAAAGTCACTGTCTAGCACCCTGACCACTCCTCCCTCAGCCTCCCCAAGCCCTTTGGGGTGAGTCAGCCCCTCCAGGGAAAGTGCATCTCCACAGGGGGACCAGGAGGTCCTCCCCAGCCAAAAGCAGGGAGCTACTGGCAGCCAGCTGGGAAATCACTAATCTGAGAAAGAGCCTTTTCATTTGAAATATCTCCCAGGCACTAGCTAAGTCTCTTTAAGTAAGCCTGTCAAGCATCAGCATTAACATTTGGCAAGAGGAGGAGACGGTATTAGCAGGGTCGGCTGGCAGCTGTGCCCCATGCCTGTCAGGCGGGGAAGGGGGAGCGTGCCTGCATGACCCCGCAGGGCAGCACAGCCGATCTCCGCTTGCCCTCCTGCCAGACAGAGCCCCTGTTCCCAGGATCTGCTCCTCCCTTGGAGCTCCCTCCTTTTGCACAGGGCTGGAAGGAGGCAGAGTGGCCGTGCACATAGGGTTTTGCAGATACAAGGTCTGTAGCCCCATCCACACTGGGTGATCACCCAGCTCTGCATACAGGTGCACTGGGCGTGCTTGCGTGTGTGCGGTCACAGGATGAGTCACATCTATGGGGAGGCATGTGGAAACTGGGCTACCAAGACCCACTAACCTGAATCCCAAATCATTCTCCCTTCCTACACCATAGGGAGGAACACCACTGCTCTAAACTACATGGAGCCCCTAATGCTCAGCCCTTCATCAAGGTCAGCAATGAGGGCACTAATGTGGAGGGATTAAATAACTAGCCCAGGGTCTCAGAGGATGCTGGGGTCAGGCCCAGGTCTGGGATGTTCCTCTGCCCCCACTGTCCCCAGGCTCCCTCATGCCCCCCACCCCACAGTGTGGGGCCAGCCCTGCCAATTTCCTCAGCATCACCACCTGCATGCATGCAAACAGCAAAGGAAATGTGGGTTTGCTTTTAGAAAAGAAACCCCAGAGTGTGCCCCTGGAACAGGGTACCAGTCTCCATGCTGGGGAATCCTTCCTTGGGCCCTGTAGGTCTCCCCTTCCATCACCAGATCCCCCTGCTGCTTCCAGCAAGCCCTTTTCCCAGACCTCACTGGTTGCTGTTTCCCAAGAGCAACAGAAATGTCCGAGATCTTTAGTCATAGAATCATAGAATGGTTTGGGCTGGGAGGGACCTTTAAAGGTCATCTGGTCCAACCCCCCTGCAGTGAACCGGGACATCAACTAGATCAGGTTGCTCAGAGCCCCATTTCCAGGGATGGGGCATCTACCACCTCTCTGGGCAACCTGTGCCACCATCCTCATTGTAAAAAATGTCTTCCTTACACCTAGTCTCTATCTGCTCCCTTTTAGTTTAAAACCATTACTCCTTGTCCTATCACAACAGGCCCTACTAAAACGTCTGTCCCTATCTTTCTTATAAGCCCCCTTCAAGTATTGAAAGGCTGCAATAAGGTCTCCCTGGAGCCTTCTCTTCTCCAGGCTGAACAACCCCAACTCTCTCAGCCTGTCTTCATAGGAGAGGTGCTCAGCCTCATTTTTGTAGCCTCCTCTGGACCCACTCCAATAGCTCCATGTCTTTCCTGTGCTGAGGACCCCAGAGCTAGACACAGTACTGCAGGTGGGGTCTCACCAGAGCAGAGCAGAGGGGCAGAATCATCTCCCTTGACCTGCTGGTCACGCTGCTTTTGATGCAGCCAGGGATACGGCTGCCTTCCTGTCCAAATCTGACTATTTTGCCTACCAAGACTCTGTCTGCCCATATCTGCATCCCAGAGGGCTTTAGCCATCTGAAATCCTGGGGATGCTGCATATGAACACAGATTTTTGGGGAGGATCCTCAGATTAGGGGGAAAGGGGAACAACAAGAAAAGTAAAGGAGGAAGACCTCCAAGGATCTGCTGCACTGCATTAAATGTGACAGGGCAGCAGAGCTCTGCTGATGCTTAGGTCCCATGCAGGTGCCACTCATGCTGCCCCTGCTCCCTGTGATGAAAGCCATTCCTGCCTCCTAGAGAAAGCCGAGCAGGCTCTTGGCAGCGATTGCTCCTGGCCAGGACCCCATGCAGGGCACAGGAGACTGCTTCACTCTGAACCTGCTAGAGCCTGGCTGCCAGGTCAGGGTGTGCCCAGACCCCCTCCATGGTCAACCCAACGGGACCAGAGCCATCCTGCCTCCTTGCAGTGCCTGCTACTGCAGGTGAAACCGTTGGAGGAGGACTGGCAGGGATTTACATCCCTCTGAAAATAATTATGGGAAGAAAAGTGCTGGTATTAATAGGAGCCTCCATTTAAAGCTTAACCACAACAAATGTGTTGCATGCAGGAAGTTTATTTAACAATGCTCCCATTGTACACCCCAAGAGCATGTTTGTCTTCATTAGTGCAGTAATTCATTATATGGCCTCTCTAACATTCAAATCAGAAGGAAGAATATTAAAAAAGTAATTATACTTTTCAAAGTAAAGCTTTATGGGTAAATTGTATGCAAATTGCTGTCTAAATCAGGGCGGCATATCTTAAGCAGATCTAAAAGTTGCAAAGGCTTCCACCGCATCATTGATATGTAATCAACATAGATGTATGATTCTGCTCCTTACTTAGGCAAATTTGAATGGCAATACTCAAGTAGGTAATTGGTATTTATCACAATGGCTGATGTGGAGAAGCTATAATCTTGTTACGGGTGGGACAGGCCTGTCATAAATCAAGCTGCTTGGAGGTTACTGCAAGACTCTGTCACATTTTGGTTTCCAGATGCTTTTAATCACCTTTTTTAACCTTCACCTCATTTGTAATATGGGCAAATAACCTTCAGGTCTTTGAAGGCCTCTTCTGCAGGTGTCTGTGCATTCAGGGAAATAGCTGAGTGCCCTCACACCATTTGTCCACCCAGTGATGACAGCCCCTTTTCTCTAATCAAGATAGTTTAATGAGATTTTTTTTTTTTTTCTAAAATAGCGCTAGGAATAAAACATGAAATTGATCATTTATGTGCACCAGGGAAATCATGTCATTTGGAAAATAATTTAACAGGATTGGATGGTTCAGATTTACTGCCCAAACTGCAATCACCAGCTCTGGGGAACAGGGAGGGGAGAGCAGAGGGCAACTCAGCAGGTGCTATGAAAGCGTGGATGGGTGGAGAACACCCACTCACATGTCCCTGGGGGACAGATGCCCCCCACCACCTTAGGTCCCTTGCAAATCCACATTGCTGCCCCACCCAGAGGCTGGGTGCAGGTGCTCAAATCCCTCTCCCAGGTTCTGGGGATGCAGCTGAGGCTGTCTGTCTGCACTGGAGAGCCATGGGGTCTGGCTGAGCCCTGGGATGGGGTGAGCTGGGATACATAGGACTATGCAGCTCCCTTTCCTCATATTCATTCCCCCAGGTGCTGATGTAACAGCAGCATCCTTGAAGCCCTGTGTGTCCCCACTGTCACACAACACTGGAGACAGCGGGGTCCCACAGAACCTCTGAGGTGCCAGGGCTTCCTAATTATGCAGCAGAGTCTTGGGCTGACAGGTGAGGGCACCCCCAAACAGCCCACCGCCACACACCCACACCCACACAGAGGATTCACAAGCTACCAAGATTATTGCAAGTTTCTCTGAGGGTCACTGGTTGCTGGGACAGTGCAGGCATGAGGTGCCCAAGATGCCAGGGCCCAATTCTGCCCAACCTCAGAGGCACCCAGGCACCAAGCAGCCCGTGGAAAACTGCTGCAAGGCTGGGGTCACCAACAAGGAGCCAAGGGTCTCTCTTTTCAATGCATTGAGACTTTTCTGTGATGCCTGCACAGCTCCTCTGTGCTGACAGCTACACAGAGCTCCTCCCAACACAGACCTTGGCATCCCTGGGTGTTCCTAACCCACAGGAGACATCAGCATCGCTACCTTCTGCCAGGGAGCAGCTTCAATGCATCCAGCCCTAACACCAAGGGTGTGCATGAATCTCTGTCAACTCTGAGCACCCTTTCAGAGACAAGAGCCCTGCTTTTTATTCATCTGGGTCCTGGGTGAGATTTCCACTTCCTTTTGGGACACGCAGAAACAGCTACCCCAGAAGACCATGGCTGCTGTTGCTGCTGGGATAAGGAGAACTACATCTTCCAGGCAAACACTCCCTGTGCCACAGGTATCTGCAGCCAGCCCAGCAGACCCTGTCCAAGCTCCCAATGCTGAGCCCTTGTACTAAACTAGGGGAGAAGCAACTGTAGACCTAGGAGCATTCAAAGAGGGTGATGGGGAATTGTGGCAGAGAAAAAACAATTCAGAATGTCCGAAGTGACTTGAAGAGGATTCACAGCTGAAAATAGGGGTGAAATGATTTCTGCAGGTTATTAATGCCATGCTATTTGTTCCATGTTATTAGCAAGTGATAATGTGCCATGCAGAGGTGAAAAGCAGATACAGAAAAGCACGGTGGAAATTCATCTTCTCCAGCACAAGGTAATTGCAGAGCTGAAGTGGGGCACCACTGAGCACCGCGAGCCACAAGAGATCCAAGCATTTTAGGCACTGGAGAAATGAATATTTTTTTCATCCCCTTTCTTTTTTTTGGAAGGGGGGAGAGAGGTTACATTTTTCTGTGTCAGAAATACGCCATGACACGAAAGAATCCATCAAATGACACTGCGTGTCAGGTCATGTCACAACATCATTAAAACATTATATCTTGTTGATGAGGCTCTTGCCATCAATTCAGAGAGTGACTGATTCGATCTGCAAAAAGTGGAAGTTTCTGTGCCCTGTTTGCAAGACAGCTGGCAGATCTGCAAGAGGAAGCACTATTTCATATTCTATTTAGGACATTAAGCCTTAATCCCATTAGAAGATTCATAGCATAGCCAGCCTTAGATAGAGAGATACTTCCATAGCTGGATGGATTTCTCCTACGACACCTGCACCGCATGCTTCATGAAGCCATTTGGAAAAAAAACAAGCCTACAGTCTTCCCAGCTCCTCTCTGAGAGCTTATCTCTCCCTCTAATACAGTTTAGTGCCAGGTTTTATAGACTGCTCATGCTGTCGGGAATGTTTGCTGGTATTCTGTTAACTTGATGCTTGGCTGTTCCAACACTATTCATTTAAGGCAAGCATCTGGCATGTAGCAACAAGATGGCTGATAGAATAAAATTAGGCAAGTTTATATGATTAACCATAGCTAGGAGCCAGCATTAGTCTCAGTTTATAAAAGGTTGTAATATATCCTGTAGGTTATTTATTGAATACAGTAAAGCTGCATTCACAGGTTGGGGGTACCTAGGGAAACACACCTTTGGGTGCTGCTGTCAAGTGCTCCCTAGAGAATGCTGGCAGCCCCAAGGCCAGGCGCTGCATGAGGCTGGAGGAGGGTAAAGTCATGATGCTTCAGAGCAGGGGATGGTGGTAGCACAGGATGGCTCTCTCTAACCCCCTGCCTGAACCACCATGGGAAATGGGAACCTGGCTACTAAAAGTGGGACCTATGTGAGCTCAGGCTATCTGCCTGTCGTCGCCATCACGTGCCTTAGTGCCAGGGCTAACCGAGCCATCTGTGCGCCCTACCAACAGGGTCTCCTGCCCAGAAGGACAGGCTGAGGTCCTCCCCATTTTGTTTCGACCAGAGGTTGATAAAGCTAGGGTACTGGATGCCTCCTCTTCCTTGGTGTCTTCTTGGCAGGAGACAGCCCCAAGCCCCAACCCTGAGCAGGGATAAACATTTCCCAAAGCAAGTCTGCAGCCCTGGTCTAGAAAGGCACAGTGTAGTGTGTCCTGCTGCCACCTCCTAGCAGACTGTAGTGGGCTCCTGCTCATCTCCCTGGCACTGTGGGACCACCACAGGCCCCGAGCTGGATGCTCCTGGGACTGTGGATCCCTCTGGTCAGCTGAAGACCTACATTTGGTCTCTTGCTGCTCAGCACCCCAGCAGCTGAGCTTGTGTTTAAACCTGTAGCCCTGATGCCACTTGGCCAGCCAGCTGGTGAGAGGAGGAGAGTGCTAGGCTGTCTCCAGGGCTGCCATGTCCATATGACATGAAAACTGTGCCCCAAAGTATCCTGTCCTAAATATGCCAACACAGCTGTGCTGGGAGGGGAACGTGCCCTGCCCTGACTGATTTGCTGAGGAAGGTGAATGCAACCATTACCTGCCACTCAGTCCCCCCAGGTTTTGAGAGGAGTCCAGAGTGTGGGGTCTGTGGTCTCTGCAGGCCTAGAGGTGGCTGTAATACAGGCACAGGGCACGGAAATGGGTTTCCAAAAAATTAGAAATTAAGAAAGAAAGAAGATGCACGCTCTCAGCTGAATCGTTCAGTTCTGCCAATCTTAGTCTGTTTAATTTTGCTTTCGTGCCATTGCATTTCTTACTACAGTTCAACAAAATTTGAGAGAAAAAGACATCCTGAGCTGAGGAAAGAAGCACTTATGCTGTTGCTAAATTATAATTCCAATTTATTCCTTTCCTGCACAAAAATTCAGTTTTGAGGTATGGTCATTTGCTGAAGAAAAAAAGAGGATGGAGAAATCCCACTGCCTGATCTCAGCTCTGGGTCTCTCCTGGTCCTGGCTCAGTATCATGTTCATCAGGAAATCCAGCCATCATTTACCATACAATAGAGCAATGATTGATAACTGTGTAATAACACTGACCCAGAAAACCACACCTGTAATCTTCCCCTGATGAAGACTGCCTACATAAGTCACATCAGAGTGTTTAAATGCCTCACTGGTCTTTAAAGTAGTTAATTGACCCAGCAAAAATTAAATGGTGTTTCTGAGGTTGCTGAGGAAGTCTCGGCCAGAGCAGAGCATGGCCGTGGCTCTGGTCCATGCTGTGGTTGCTGGTCACCTGCACATCCTGTGAGCTTTGCTGGGGTCTCCATCCACAGGTCACGTTTTCACAATGTGCTATTACTTGTCCCTTCATCACAGGCCTCTCCCTTTCCCCATCTCCCCAGGATGCCCCCACTCCCTGTCAGCAGCCCCCCCGTCTCTGACAGGTGACCCACACTGCAGCCTGAATGTCCAAGGCTAGGAACTAGGAAACAAGGATCTTCCAAGTGAGACCAAACAGTGGCCAAGAATTTTTAAATAAACACTAAGAACAGCTCTTTTCCCATTTATTACAAATGAACTGTGTGCTGAGCTCTGTGCTGGGGTCAGTATGTCTGTCTGCCTTTCTGTTTCCCATAGCCCTCCAACTAGGTTATCTATTTACCTATCTATTTACATGTATTTCTTTTCCCTGTGAATTATGTCAGGGAGGCAGTAAAGTGTTATGTATTTGCAAGCCCCATAATCTTTAAAAGCACAGTGATGCATGCTCCAGATGAGAAAAGAGCCTCCATCCAGTATGTTAATAGATAGCATTAGGGCAATAATGAAAAGCACTTGAGACAAGTAAGCCCCTATCAAAAGCTGAGTAATAGAGATGCACAGAATGAATCACAATGCACCTCCTCTGCAAAAGATATTAAGACGTCTGCTTTAGTGCAGGGTCTATTCACTCCAACAGCTGCTTCATTTGTCTGATTAAAATGGGAGTGGGGATAGCTTTTCCAGCCATTTCCCCTTTTATCCAGTACCTTATACACACGCACACACACAGACTCATACCCATGATGTACACACAGCAGAGCCAGCACGCCACGCTGACAGATACGCCCTGGACACGTAGAGGGTAGGACACACACACACCGCATGCAAGGACACAAGCTATGCAGGCATATTCTTACACACACACACACACTGACACAGACATATGGGAACTACATCTTCTCATATACATGCAGCTCCCAGATACAAACGGGCACCTTCAGACTTTCTGCTGCATGTGGATACACCCGCCCCCCAACGAACAGACCTTCAACGCATGTCCCATGCTGTACGCACACATATCCTTGCATTCCTAATTCTCTGGCTCTCCCATCCTCACTATGGGTCCTGTACTCCCACCCCAGCCCCTTTTGGATTGCACAGAGCCACCATGGAGATCTGGGCTGCAGAGAGCCTCTCCCCCCACCCAGTTACAGCCATGCACTCAGGCCCTGGTGTGCAGCGAGCAGGGGCAGCCAGACAGGCTGGGGGCTGTCAGAGGAGATAAGGGTTAAGCGTCCAGGATGCAAGAGAACTTTGCTGAGACATAAGACACCAGCCACAAACAAAGGTGTTGGCAGCTGCAGGAGAGGATGAGCAGATCCACAGTGGGACCATGCTGAAGGTATCAGGTACTGAATGCACAGAGGAGAGAAATGCCCTGCTGCAATGCCTGCAAGGGCTCTCCAGTATCCTGGACTGGACCTGTGGCTTTAGCATCCACCAGCAAGTGTTTGATGCCATTGCTGAAGCTCGAGACACCATCTGGGATAGTAACTCCAAGACACAAAACCAAAGTGCCAGGCCCTGCTCCAGGAGCCGTGGGAAGGGGATAAACCCATGCCATGGGGATGATGAGGTACTGGTGCAGTTTACAGCCACCCTGGCAGTGCCAGCCCAGCCTTTGCCATGAGTACCACAGGCTTCAGAGCAGGAGCATGAAAATGCAGGACCAGAGGTCTGAGCCACAGGTCTGTCTCTTGCTCTTGGCTCCCTGCTGCTGCCAGCCAAGGCTCTGCCCATGCTGCAGGTCTGTGGACAAACCCTGCTGGGGCCCAAATGAGCCGTATGATACTCCACCTCCATGGCATATAAGCTGGGCGGCTGTGAGCTGGTGATGTTGAGGGTCTTCCTGGGGTATCCTACACTCATGAGACCCGCACCCCTGTCTCACTGCTCCCCCAGGGCACAGCACAACACAGACAACCAGCCTCAGATGCACATTATTAACTACAGCAAACTCCTGACTTAGACCCTGGGCAAGGCTGTAGCAAGAGCAGGAGATTGAGACAAATAGCAGGAATATGCAGCCTGATAGTAGCTAACAGCCATAAACAGTTGCGATATTATACCTGTGATCAGCTTAGGCTCATTTCTTTTTACCAAAGGCACACATGAGGGTAAATCATTCCGTCCTGTCAGCTGTGGGCTTCCTATACCTTCCCCACTAGCATTTGGAAATGGATCATGTTGAGCTGTGGATCAAAGCCTGGTCCATCCCAACAATTCCTCAGCCCTTGCATTGTGCAATGCACAGGGATGCACTGCTGGCCCGAGCTCTGCCGGTCCTCTCCCTCCCCCCTGCTCAGGGATATTTCTTCCTCAGGTTTTGGAAGCAGAAGCCAGAAAGAGCAGATGGGCACTGGTAGTGGCAAAAGTGCCCCTGGCTGTGGCAGGGAATGGTGCTGGGGAGGCACAAGCCCCATGACAGGGAGAAGAGGGGCTTTGGAGAGGTAGCAAAGGAGTGGCTGAAATGACGAGAGCAGAGCTGTGTCAAGGTCCTGCGCCCACTCTTTCCCCTGCTGCACCCCGATGCCCAGGCAGCTGCTACTGGGCTTCTTCAAGACTTGTGCAACAAGCAGGAGAGAAGAAGCAACCGAGAAGAGCTGCCCTGATGACAAGCCCCAGAGGAATGCCATAACCAGGTAAGAGATAAAAGCAACACAACTAGTGCATTAGGCACAGAGCAAGCAAGATCCAGGCAAGTCACGCGGTGGTTAGCATCGTCTCCAAGCCGAGACAGAGGGCATGAGTCCTGCAACGGGGAAGAGCGCGGCATGCAGCCCGGGCTCTCCACGGCACCATCACATCTCCGCACCAGCTCTTCCCGCCCGCTCGGTGTTTGTTTGGGCCGGAGGGGAAGGCAGGCTGCCAGGAGCCCAGTTATCGGGCTGGCAGTCAGCCCGCGCAGGCAGCATGGGAGCGCCCTGTCGTGGGAGGCACCGCATGCGGGAGCAGAGCCGGCCTGCACAGGGCTGGTGGGGAGGGAGGTGGGGAATTGGAAAGGCCTGAGCTGACCCCTCTGTGGGCTACCAGTGGGGCAGGACAGCTGGGTTCTCCTCCTTGCTCTGCCAGCGGGGTTTCAGGTGGCATGGAAAAGGATTTTCCGCACTTGTCAGCTTTTGCAATGCCTAGGAAAAGTGTTTGCTGTGCGGCTGCACAAAAGCACAAAAGACCCTCCCTGGGGAGTCGCCTGGGCAGGGGGATGGTGGTTGCATGCCCCGTGCAAAATAGACTCCCTCAGAGCTCGTGCCTCACTAACACTGATGGCTACAGAGCAGCGTCTTGGGGACAACCCTGAGGCCTGTGGCTCAACTCTGGAGGAAGAATCTCCAGAACCAGTTTCCCTGCTGAGCTGAGTTTTTGGGGTTGGACCAGCCTCAAAGGAGCACAATTTTAGGTGCAAGTCTATACCAAAGCTCTTTACCAAGAGCTCAGCTTTAAAGCTGAGAGCCTTGCCAGGGAGGAAGTGCAGTGAGGGGCACCAAGGTGATGGGAATGGAGCAGACATCTCCACTCACATGCCCAATTCCAGGTAGTAACCCCTACCCAAAGCTGAGCATGCTGTGCATCCCCTTGCACAGACAGGTTGTCCCCATGATCCCTGCTGAGCGATCCTCCTTGAGGCAACTTGGCAGGGGTGTGCCATGTTGTCCAGTGAGCCCTGTTCAGGAGCTTGGCAAAGCCTGGCTTCTCTATCCAGTTCCCCCAGACCTCACTGCAGTAAGACGGTCCTGATAAATCCTGCACATCAGCTCTGAGTACCCAGATGGAGTCCCATCGTCCTGGGCATGGTCTGCCTGTTGGTCGCTGGGACAGGCTGAATTAGGGGAAAATGTAGTCTGTATCCATCCAAGAGCAGAGGGGACCAAAAGAAGGGAGGAACCCAGAGAGGATGAGGCAGATCACTGAGGAAGCAACTGATGTGATATTCATCCAGCTCCTGAAGATGGTTCAGGTGCAATCACACATCTATGGGATCTGGTCACATAAGGTCCCCCTGAGGTGCTGAGCAGATGCAGTGGCAGTGCATCTCCAGTCATTTCCTATCCCAGTGTCTGCAGTCTAGTCCATGAGTGTCCCAGCATCACCCATGACCAAGGTGGACACAAGACAAGTAAATCCTGGGGAGATGGGCAAAGATCTGGCAGGTGATCAGAGGGCTGCAGCTAGAGAGAAAAGTGTGATCAGAGTGTTTGACAGCCTGTTACATAGCGGGTGCAGGGCATCAAACCTCCCCATGTTTGCCTTTCTCAGGGGTGCACTACCAGCAGCAAGCACTCACACCGCCAACCCCTTTGGCAATCTCAGAAGTCACCACCCGGCACAGAACCCGGATGAGCAGGGGAGGAGGCTGCCATCTCCACTGGCACCTCCAAGCACGTTGCCAGATGCCCAGGAAAAGGCAGCGAGGCCTCAGCGGGGAGCTTCAGCACCGCGTCTGCTGCAGACTGCCAAAATTAACATCACTGACAAAAGGCACGATCCTGAAATTGCACCACCAAACAGATGGATTGCTGGAGTATGGGAGGCCTCGTAATGGAAAAGATGAGTAATTCAAGGAGGGAGTCTAGTGCCAGCTATCCAAGTGCTTGGCTGCTGTAGCAGGCTGGGAACCTGGAGTACTGCCTGTCACAGGGCTGGATTCCTCCAGCTCTCCAGCAAAACCTACTGGACAGTGCTAGTGGGTTCCTGCGAGCCACCGGCAGTCCTGG
The DNA here is from genome assembly GCA_026212715.1 of Elanus axillaris. Taxonomy (NCBI): domain Eukaryota; kingdom Metazoa; phylum Chordata; class Aves; order Accipitriformes; family Accipitridae; genus Elanus; species Elanus axillaris. The sequence goes on from JANZLQ010000022.1 coordinate 7,567,586, forward strand.
CCGTGCCAAGGATGCAGCGGGCTTCACACAGAGCATGGTGCCATGACTGGCTCCCCTGGCCCATGCTGGAGGGGTTGGCCCCGGCGGCAGGTATGAGCTCTCCCCGAGGAGGGCTGTTGTGCTGACGTGTGCTTCATGGCGTGGAGAGGTGACCGCGTACTTGGAGCAGTTGTGCGGCAAGGAGACAGTGTTTGTGATATCTCCATAGCCCCTGCCATTTCCCTCTGCAGAAAGCCAGGAATATGCAGAATATCCAGCCGGCTTTTGTCAAGCAGAGGAAAGGAGGGGGTAATAGGAGTGCCTTTGTGTTGCTCCACTTTAAACATCTCAAGGAAATGCCTCCCAAAAACAAACCCCAGCAACCAACTGGCTCTTTGAGCACCCAGTTCTCAGCAGAATCCTTACACTGAGACCTGTGGGAGCTGGCTCACTCTTTTGCTATGAAGTGACTCACGAGAAGATCAGAGAAAGTATGACTTTCTTCTGGCACTGAACAGTGAGATGGATGAAAACAAGGACAGGCACCCTTCTCTAACCACCACTCTTTGCTGTCCAGGAGCATCTTCGCTGCAGTCCATGGGGCTCATGCTGGGGTGAGGAGAAGGGGCTGAGATACATTGCCCTGCACATAGGGAAAGCACAGATCCTGCCAGCACAGCTACACTGATTTTACAGTCACAGCAGAGAAATAGGCACAACCCCATGTTCCCTCTAAAACAAGCAGGATCTAACCCCATGGCCTCCACCACAGCTCATCCTGGCTTCTCGTTAGACCTGGGATAATGGGGTTTTTTTCTTTTTTAAGCACAAGTGCACTGAAATAATCCATTTTTCAGTGCTATGCCTGTTGCTACATGAATGTGACACAGCATGTTTATACTGGACACCTGAAACTAAAACTATTGTGGAAAAATTAGTTTGCTGGGTTTTCAGCAGAACATTTGGACTGTTCACGTTGCCCAGCCCTGGAGGTCCCTGGGGTCAGCATCTCCTCCAGCAGAGACCTCCTGTCTCACCGTGCCCTGAGGCCACATTGGGTTGCATGGGGACATCAGGACCAGGGCACCCCGCTGCACCTCCTGAGGCCAGCATCACTGGGCATGGAGTTACTCTGCGGCAAATGCTGTTTGGCCCACACCCTGCTCAGCTCTCCCTGCAAGTCCCATCTGACACACTGGAGGAGTGTTTAGATGGTTCAACATTTAGGCTTGGCTGCTCCATCCTTTTAAAGCTCCTGGAAAAAAGGCAAGAAAGTGAGGGAAGCATAAATCAGTCGCTAGTGTAAGGCCCCTTATCTCAGAACAACGCCTTGCAGTCTGTAATGGCTAATACATCCACAGGCCATCTATCATGCTGCAGGGTTTGCTGCAATTAGATGTGCTTTGCTGCCTGCGGACTGCACTCCTGCTCTCTCCGTACACCAGCCCCACCACCGCAGCCAGGCGACCCTGCCATGGAGCTGCGCTCACACACACACACACACACCCAGAGTGGCATGGGGGGGTCCAGGGAGTGCCGTGCATTTGGCTGGAGGTCTCAGGATGCAGGGCCCTGCATGCTCCTTGCACCCATGTGTGAGCAGACAACTTGTGAGGCAAAGTCATGCTGTGGAGCAGCAGAAAGCAGTTGCTGGGAGAGGCTGAGCAGAGCAATGTGGGCACGCTGCAGCCCACCATCCACCGGACAGAGCATCCCCGGGGCTGGGGAGAGTGCCTGGGTGCTGCAAAAAGCTGCATGACTAGCATCATCCTGGCTGGCTGTGGTGTGCATTCGATGCCATTTCATAGGTAATGCGTCATTTAATATGATTTATTTACTCTAATTTTTTCATTTGTTTTCTCCATGTGTAAGGCTGTAAGGGGATTGGGATTTTGCTGGGTTCCCTGCCTCCCCGAGTGGTGGGGGTGAATGAATAAAATACACCCCTGGCAGATGTGGAGCAGGAGATCAGGAGCCCTGTGAATATGAACAGGGTGGACATGATCAGGAGCCGAGTATGAACATGTGTGGTCCAGGTGAGAAGAGAGCACCATGGGGCTGGCGGGGGGCACACGGGAAAGGACTTGGGGGCAACACTTCTGTCACTCCAACATGTCGCTGCACCTCTGTCCACAGACTGCAAGGGGACAGGGACTAAAGCTGGTCTCCCACCCACCTCTGCAACGGAAAGGTAAGTACGTGTGTGTACCAGAGAGCAAAAACGAGACCTATATGTTTAAACTGGCAAGTTCTGTGTTTGTCATCGAGCTGTAAAATGATACCCTAACAGATGAGGACAGGAACTTCTTGGAAGGCTCGAGCACAGACAGCAGGAGTGGGGGAATAGCATTTTGCTTTATTTCTTTACATGCAATCCAAGGTTTTATTTTTTTTCTTGCAGTGTTATATTTTTCTATCCAAAAATGGCTATGAGACTGCCAGCTCTCAGAGGCAAGAACTGCCATTCAGTTCAAGGGCTTGTACAGCGCCTGACACAACAGGGTCAGGGTCTCTAGCTGGGATACAGTTAAATGCACAAATAATGAACACTGGGCTTGAAGGGTAATGAAAAAGCAAAACAAGTGACTGGAAACAGTGTGAATATGTGTATCGGCGTGTGTATGGGCATTATCAAAAAGCTTGCATCCGAAATGAACACCAAACACCAGCTATTTCCAGCTGACTAGCTACATGGAGATGCAGAAGACATTACAGCCATGCAGATGATACTGAGCAGCAGGCTTTTTTTGTGCTGCATTGTAGGAGAACATGTGCTTAAACTAGCAGCCGGCTCCTGTTTATCACTAGAATATAGTACCTATTTCAGTGGGTGGATAATTTTAGGTGAATGAGAAAATGCTGCTTTTCTTTGGGTTAATGCCATGTGCTGGTTGAGATTATGCTCGCAGCAGTAACTTTTATCAGGTGCTGCGTGGTAGGAAGACAGCCGCTTAACTTGGCGAGTTCTCCCCCGTTTATTTATCACTCAGAGGTGGTACCTTATTTGGCTGGATATGGATCTTGTGCAAGGTTACAATGCAGGAGGGGGATGTGTATGGCACAAAGCAAATGTCGACTTTCTTTCTGCGATGCTGTGACTGTCAGGATGTGCATGGAGAGACAAGATGCATGTGAGCTACTGCAGACATTAAGGGTGTTGTTTTTTAGCTTAAATTAGGGGAAAATCCTTAACAAAATGAGAAAGGTTTATTCTCCAGTCTTCGGTGAGATGCCAGCCAGCATCTAAGCTGCATTTCAGCTCTCAATTTATCTTGAGGATTGCAAATGTCTGAACAACAACAGGGGTGTCCCCAGGGGACTGTCAAAGAGAGATAGACTTGGGCTCTGGGGACCTACCCAACATGGTCCCTGCCCACCTCACAGACTTTTCTTCATCCCCCCGGCCTCACCAAACAGGCAGCACTGAGAAGAGGGTGACTTGGGCTGGGAAGAGTAGGGACCGCATGCATTGCTCAGTGCATCAGCAAGGAGCTGCCCTGCTGCGGGGATCCTTCACCCAGCACTGACTTGGGGGTGCCAGCCAGCACCCACTTTGCTGTACAGGGTGGGCCCTTTGCAGAGCAGCGTGGCCAGCTGAGCCCTTACTCTCCACGAGACTCTGTCCTTGTGGTGCTTTATGGCCATCACCATGTCCCAGTGCAAGCACAGTCTGTCCCAGGAGGGTACAGCCTGCCCAGCAGGATGGTAGAAGAGCATCAAGGAAGGGAGGCATAGGTTTCCCACCCCAAGGGCTCTCCCGGGGGGCACGCCTTATTTTGTGTTATGCTTGGGAGGGAAGGGGATGGGAAACCTCAGCTCCTGGAGTCAGGAGGGCTGTAAGAACAGCTGCAGTGAAAGAGAAACACCAGTAATAGTGGAACAACTATCCTCCAAGAGTCTGGTCGTAGAAAAAGAGCCCATTAGACAAGAGGGCACACCTTTTCCTGGCCACATGGTGTTGCAGAGTCTGTATTACTGTTTAATGATGCATGGCACTGACAGTGCTGGGCATTGATGTCTATTCCTAGAGAGATGTTCGTCTGTTGCACAGTGAGGATCAGGTTAAGAAACCCAGGCTGTGTCTGCAGTGCTCACTCACAACCTTCCTTCATGGGCTGAGAGCCAAGCACCTACAAACATAGTCACAAAGTGGGACCATGAGGCAAAGCTCAGCCAACCCAGGGCTCCCAGCAGTGACACAGGGGTGACAGTGATGGAAGATCATGGGGATCATGAAGAGTTCATGGTCAGCCGGTGTGTTGCAGATTGGTGGAGACCTGAGATGGCAAATTTCGGGATGCTTGGGGTTTGTGGTGTGGGGTGCTGTCACAGGAAGGACACACCAACTCTTTGGACCCTGCTGTGACTGTTGCAGTGCATGGACATGTTGGTCCCACTGGCTGTCCCAGGTCTCACAGGTGGTGTCTTAGAAGGGACATGCTGGTCTCTGTACTCCAGGACCAGCACAGGGCTGTGGGAATCAGCCCTAAACATCCAACCTGCTAGTCTCTCCACAAAACCACATATTGGTCCAGGCAATGTGGTCCAGGCAAGGCAGCTTCCAGGTGCCAGAGACCATCAACAGACAGCCATTTCCACAGGTCAAAAGCATGCTGGGAAGGAGGGGATGGGGCCATCAGCCCTCCATCCTGCTCTGTACCACTTCTTACCCTCACTTCACAGCTCATTGGGGCAGAGCGAAGGGGCCAAGACAGCTGGAGCATCAGAAGCAGGGCAGTGTGGTCCACTGTGGGGCAGGGAGATCCCAGCACAGAGCTCTGGGCTGGGTGTTTAAAAAGCCTGACACGGCTGGGCTTGAAGCCAGGGCATTGTGTCCTGCCCTCACCCTGTTCAGCCCAAAGCAGATCAGGGGAGCAGCAGGGGACACACTTGCCAATGTCCTGGTCTGGCACTCATGGACCAGCAATCATCTTCAGATACTGATGTAGTGTTTCAAATCCCAGGGTTTAAAAAGCCTCCAGGCAACTTAACAGGCACAATTAAAAATGTGTCATTGAGAGCAGCAGCACGCCACAAACAAACTACAAGGCAGGGACACAAAAACTCAGTTCCAGCAACCCCACTGCCTGTGGCATTGCATGTGCCTGCCAAATGCGCGTGAGATCGCTGGTGGTGGCAGGGATCCCCCCACATGGGTGTGCGTGCACATGTGTGTTCAAGTGGACATACATGGGGGGGGTGTCTGTCTTAGCACACTTGCATGTGTGAGACTGCATGGCCCCTCTCCTGTGCCAAGGTGAGGGACATCTAAGGATATTGCTGTGTTTCGGCACAGAGCTCTGTGTGCTAACCGAAAACAGATGTATAAAAATAAACAGAAATACTAGAGATGTGATTACCAAGGAAACGCATTTACATACAGGAAAACGTCCAAAATGACTGTCATTTACTTCCTTTATTTATTCGCATTTATAGAAATGCTCCCACCCAGGGATCTGGGCTTGGTCATGCTCAAATAGCAAGAAATGGAGCCTGGTGGACCCTCAGCCCATCACCACTCACCGCCAGCTTACCCTGCTCCCATGAAGGAAAGCTGACCCTCTCTGATGGGGCTCGGCGTATGCAGAGCTGGAAACAACTTTCCTTCATATCCCACCTCTGGGCACAAGAGATTTTCCATCAGCTTTCCTGGTACCGCCCCTGGGGAAGGATTTTCTGGCTCTCAGTGGGGCAGACCCTGCCTGCATCCAGCTCTGGGCAGCAATAGGGGAATCAGGCACCAAGAGCTGTCAGGGTGAAGCAACAAGGACGTTATTGGTGCAGGGATATGGGGGAATTTCTCGATCCAGTTGCCAGCAGAGAACCTGAAGGGGGGAGATACAGGCTGAGGCAAATCAAAAGAGAAGCGTTTTAACTTGCAAGAAATGGAAATCAGAAGAGTGAATTTGGGTCATGCCAAAGCATTCGTTCTACAGGAAATGAAATGTTTTACAAGCCTTTCCTTTTCTCCCTTTCTTTTTCCTTTTATTCCTTCTTTTGGGGGGCTTTTGCAATAAAAAAAAAGTTTCATTTAGAAAATGCACAAAGAAAATGTTTTAGTTTTCCTTTTTTCCTGCAGTTGTACACTGAATGCAGCCCTCGCACACAACTTCAGTCCGATCAAAACGGCATTTGGGGCTCCTTTACCAGCCATCAGCAACAAAATCCTGCACAATTTTGACTGGAATTCTCTCAGACCATAATCTTCATTCCAAACCTTTCCCCATACCCGCAAGAGCCTGGGCACTGAACAGTGACATGAGGGTCTGACATGAAGACAAGACCCACTCGGGTGGATGAGCCAGCTCCATTCCAGCCCCCAGAAAACTATGGAGATGCTGGTGTGCTTAGCAAACCCCAAGGTTCACGATGTTCTGGGAATGACTGCAGAGGAGATTGGTTTGAAGAGAAGATTTTTGCAGGTTTTGGAGGGTAGAGTTGTTTGTGGTGCAGCTTTGCCTAATGCAAGGATGTGCACAGTCCTCAGACTGCTGGCCTCGACTCCGGAGATGCTGTGCTCTGGGGGAAGCAGGGAGGGGTGCAGCTCTGGCAGGACTGGCCCAGCTCTGGACAGAGAGCCAGTGACCTGCAGAGCATCCACATTTACCATATGCAAGGAGAGACACAGACGCACTGGGGCTAATCTGCCATTGCTAAAGGGAACATTTGGCACCATGGACCTTTTGATCCTGATGAGATCCTGGTCCATGGTGGGTCCATCAAATCTCCCGTTGACGGTGTGGTGATCCTGCAGGACTGAGGCATGGTGCTATGGTACCCAGCCACAGATGCAAGCCAGGTGAGGGAGGCTGAGTCAGCAATGCCCACTGCATTACCCACACCAGCCTCCCTCAGGAAAGGGTAGCTGAAAGATGACACAGTTTGCTGCTCTGTTCTTGTGCTGCCTCTGCCGGGTAATTAGAGCTGACAGGGTGTGTGCAGAGTTACTGGGTAATTGCCCACACACCTAAGGTGTGGTGGAAGTCGGGAGGTGAAGCCAAATCTTCCGCCTGACCTAGATGCAGAGGTGCTGCCCAGCAGCAGTGGGATGAGGAGGTGGAGAGGAGGAAGCGAATGATGAAACGCTTCTGTGGGCACAGCACAAGCCCAGCCTTCCCCCAGGCACCCTAGAAAAGGGGCTGAAGTAACCCTAAATCATGCTGAAAGGGGAAGGCAAAGTGGCTCCCAGAGCAGGACATGGGGCCGGGCGAGAGCATCTCTGCACAGATGGAGAGCTGGGGGCTGGCGCGGTGACACACTCCATCTGAGTCAGCCCTGCAACGCTGTCACACGAGGGCTGTATTAGCAGGAGCCTCATGTGTAGGACAAGGAAGGTAATGCTCTGCTGGCTGCCTGCGTTTCTGCCCACATGTTCAGTTGATCAGGTTAACTGGCTCATTTGCCTAGAAGTAGGGTGCCAAGCACTAATGGCTTTGGACAAGCAGCCTGCACAATGCTTTGCTCTCCATCCCTTCTGGGGGCTACCACAGGTGCTGCCGAGCTGGCCCAGATCAGGGCAGAGGGGCTGGGGCACTGCTGCCAGGAAATATGCCAGTAAATGTGCCAGTAAGCAAGGGCTTCTGCAGCCATTGACTCGACAGAGCAGTGTGATCCCCATGGTGCAGGGGACTGGCCTCGTTACACTGCCCGAAGGAATAGGGATGGGCCACTGAGTCCAGTTCACAAATTGGCAAGTAATTGGAGAATAGAGATTAGGGCCAGGATGCTCCTTTCCTCCCTTCCAACATCTTCTCGAGCTCACCTCCAACACCTACAGAAAGATTGGAGGCTACAGCATGCCGCAGAGCAGAGGTGCCCCAGCATCAGCATGGGTGAAACTCTCACAGCCAAGAGAAAAGCAAAGCCCAGGAGACAACAGTCCCATCTTAACCTTGAACCTGCAAGTAACTCTCACCAGCCAAGCGTCATCAGTGTACTAGCATCGAGCAGGCCAGTAGTCACTTCCAGTCTTGGCAACCTAATTATGCAGCAGGAGAAAATATCCCTGGTGCCACACAGGCAGCCCTCTGCCTGAGTTCTGTCTTGCCCACAGAAACCATAGAATTCCTGCCCCCAGGTTTTCCTTACAAAGGCCTTACAGTGACCCTCCCTACTTGTGTCCCAACTTTCCTGGCCTCAGCCTCCCTTCCCTCCTGGTCTTGCTGTTTCCTGCCAGCTCTCTGGCTGTGCCTGGCTTAGGGCATATCTGTGGTGGGGACCTGGAGCCCTTCCCTCCAGCCCTTTCCCTCCCACAGGGATGTAGGCCATTTGTCTGTACTCACCCTCTGAGCTCCCCTGGCCAGACAGCCTTGTTATCTGATTTGCTTCATTTCTCAAAGCCTGCATGCCAACATCCAAACCTTGGGTAGAGACCAATTTGTGTCTACCCCAGCCCATTTAAGAGACACCAAACCAAATCACAGCATTTAAATCCAAGGTTCTCATCAAGACCAAATTCTCTTTTTTTGCTCATTAGCAAAACAACCTCTAAAGTCATCTCCCCTGTTTCTGACTGGTAGAGCAACCTGACTGTGATCAAGTATCTCCGTAGCACTTGTTCTCCCATCTATGCCCTGGAAGATAATTTCTCTCATATCCACAGTTCCCAGGATTACTCATTTCTCCTGGATGAGGCCTTCTAATTCTTCCATTTTATTGCTCATGTTCCTGGCATCAGTACAGAAATACTTGAACTGTTTCTGCCTGGTCTTATCTGAGCTCTCAGCCGAGGAGGTGCCGTCCATTTGCTGGCTGGAAGGCCTGCCTGACGTCGGTTTTTGGCAAGGTAAGTGCTCTCCCATTCCTTGCTGCTCTCTGCTCTTCCTTTCTTGGTTGCCCTGCTCCTACTGACATGGTCATCCTCCCGCTGTATGTGTATTCCAGGCAGGGTGCAACCAAGGCCAAGAAAGGAAATACTCACTGAGACAGTCCCAAGACACATTCACAGGGAACATCGCTACTTATCTCACTTCCTCCTGATAACCTCCTTTTAATATTATCCACTGCAGACTCACCCTTCACAAGTTCTTTATCCACTTTAATTCTGTGATCCCATCTTCTCTAGGTTAGCTAATAATTTCCCATGGGTGCTTTATCCGATAGTTGTTTAAATCTAGACAGATGCAATGCAATGCATTGCCTTTGTGCAGAAAAGTCATGGCTTGCTTAGTCTCTGACAAGCTACCTTTGGAGAACCCATGTTGCATTTTATTCCATTTTTCCATACATCTCAGCTACTTTAACTGTTGTCATATTTAATATAAGCTCAAAAACCTTATATATGACAGAGGCCAGATTATCTACCCTGCATTTACAGGTTAAGATAAATGCTTTACAGTCTTCAGTATGGTGGCAGTGCCTTGGACTGATTCCTTGCTACCAGTTCTGCTCCTTCATGAACCAATTCTTCCAGGACTCTGAGGCAGAGACGAGCTGGTTCTTCACAATTTCAGTACATTAAACTGTTGGAATTTTCTTCCCACCAAGGCAGTGGTCACTTCCATTTCCATACTGCCATTCACCTGTTCAAAACCAGCATCCTCACCAGCACCAGTACAGAGTGTTCAGGCGTTGTGAAGGCATGGCAGCAGCATCTTCCCCCCATCCTCCCATACTCATCCCAGACTTCTTTTGTCATAAAGCCCACTTACTGGTTGTGCCACCTGCAGCCCCAGAAAACTAGTTCACAAAGTTCCCAGGGAAAATCTCACATTTAAGAACAACCCTTTTTCCACTAATGCTTTACAGTGGCAAAGCCTTCTTCATGAACTCAGATCACCTACCCACCTCCACTCTGCTCACTCCTTGCCCTTCTCCAAAAGGCAACTGCAGAACTCCTCTGAAGATCACCTAGATCCTTCTTCTCTTTGCTCATCTTCCCCCGCTTGGCCTGGGACACCCTTGACATGTGAAAGCAGAAACCTCTCCAACATTTGTCCCTGCTGGGAGAGTCCACACCTCTTCGTCTGCTCTGTCCTCTCTCAGTCTTCTCTGCATGCCCCTTTTCACCTCAACCTCTGTTTCTTGGTTAATATTACTATCTCCTTCTTTCTTCTTTTAGGACTAGCTTCTTTATTCTCTTTTATGGCCTACCTTCTGTTTCTCCTTCCTGAGCTCTGATGCACCAAACCTAGGTTTCCGCTCCATTTTCTGTTCTACTACCTGCCTCCTCCATTTGCCTTGGGTTCCTAACCCTGTTTCTGAGGGTGTCAATCCTTGTTCAGACTGCCTTTCAGATCTTTTCACACAGCAGGTATCTGCAGTTCTTCAGTTTTCTTATGGTTCCTCCTTTCTCCTTTTCTATATTGTTTTAAATTTCCCATTTCACTCCACCACAGTACCCAGCTGTTTCTATACTTTTGGGTTTCTCTTCCACGACGCTCTCTGGGCACAACCCCACTTCACTTGCAAGCACCAGGAGGACAAGATGGTGGGCAGGTCTGGGATCAGAATAAGGGTATTCTTTTCTAGCTTATATCCACCTTATCCTGTATACATCATCTCTGTTCTTTCTTTTCTGCATGGCTGCAAATGAGAAGGGAATCAGGCCATGTAATACATACAGCAAAGGCTATACCACTCTGACCCTTCACCACAAGCAGCCTACTTAGAAAAGAAAGAAACTGCAGGACACATTCAGCCACACAACAGCTGGGACACTGAAGTGTAAGATATCCATCCCATTAAAAAGCTCAAAGATAAAAATCCTCCTCTAGTGGCATTGTTGTTTTCAGGAACACCTTAAAGATGCTTTGATTTTTCATTTCTTATGTCCTTGTTATACAAAAGCAAAAGAACAACTCTCCACACAAGCACCATTAGCTACTTAACACATCAGGGTCAGAAGGAATAAAACCTGGTTTTATGGCTATTCTTTGGGCCCAGCTCATCCAGCTATGCAGACACAACAGAATTCAAGTGATACACCACCCCTGTAACAATTTCCATTGAAGGGACTGTTGTGAGATGATTTTATCAGTCAGGACCATCACAATCACTTGTGGTTTTCAGCTGATTTCATCCTTCTCTTGAGCAAAACAGAATACATGAAGTGCAGGCTCCAAGCTGATTATAGACAGGGTACAGCAAAGCTGCCCTCCTGAGCCACCCAGATGTACAACAGCATAATTTGTTTTGGGAGATAACCACAAGGAACCCCATCCACAAGCCAGATTCCACTGGATGAAGGATTTGTTCACCTATAGACAAGTCCATCAAACTCAGGATAAGCCAGACCCAGACATCAGATCCAAAAATACAGCACAAACCATTCAGGGTTTCCCAGCAGTCATTCATGCTGCCATTTTTCTGCTCCTTGCCTCCTGGCCTCTGGGCTGCTTTGTAAAAAAGTTCCACAGTGAAACCAGCCAAAGTCAAGAATTTCCAAGAGATGTGAAAATAGCAGAATGCAAATTTTGTGGAGGCTTGAAATTTCAAGTGATTTACCGGTGTCAAACCCGTAAAATCAATTTGGCAGGTGTTCGCTGGTTAAAATTAGTTTTAACTGAAAGCTGGAGGCATTATTGTGGGTGTCTTTGAGCATTGTTTTGGATGCACAAGGCGTAAGCATGACTGTGTGCGTACAGCGCATGTATGCACGTTGTAAAGTGTAATCCTGCTTGTGTGCCTTGTAATGCTTTTTGTGCATTCTCAGAGATATCTGCAGACTGAAACCATGTGGCTGGCTACCACAAAAGAGTATTTGCGGAGGTTTTGTGGCATTTAAAAATCCCTGCTTTGCTATGGTCCTGGGATGGCCAGTGTGCTGACAGCAGGGTGATGGAGGCAGGTCCCTGCCCTGGTGCAGCATTAGTGCCTGCAGGTTTGCTCCCAGGATAAGCCCAGCCATGATGGCTGGGTTGAGGGACAGCAAAGGTGAGAGAGACCTGACGAACTCATGGCATATAAAGGCAAATAGGTTCTGCTCACCCTGGCCAAGGTAGCACTGCTCCGTGCTGCTTCCCCATGATGGAGCCGCCCTTCCAGCAGACCTGACTGACTGTGGGGTGCAGGGTGGAATTACGCTGTATTCCTCCTGCCCCAGACACTGTTAGCTGCCCCTCCTGCTCCTAGCTTTCCCAAACACCTTGCTGACTGGGTAGTCTCCACTGAGCATTTGGGCTTCTCTGGAGGGGTGGAGGATTTCTGTGAGAGGATGCAGAGCAGTACTCTCCAGACAGAGCTACATGATGCAACCCCATCTCTTCAGAGCGGCACTGGGCAGCTGCCTGCATGGATGAGCACAGCATCCTGCCTGTCTCAGCACCTGCTGAGCATACCTTGCCTCCGGGGCAGCAAGTGCTGCAACAGCCATGCCCACCCCAGCTCCAGCAGCAATGGGAGCAGAGCTCATCCTGACCAGTTCCTACAGCTTCTTCTTCCCTACCCACATAGGACTAGGGCCATGTCTTCTCCTGACTCCTTATTCTTTTTCCCAAGGAGCCCAAGAGATGCAGGAGAGGTATTAGGGGCAGCTGCAGGAGGCAGGTGGTTGTGTTTTGCAGTGGTAGAAGTAGGTGGCTGCACAGAGAAGGAAGTCAGTGAGTCCTGAGTGGAGATGAGTGAAGACCCAGGGTGCACATTGCACACCCCATGTGTGGAAGAGAGGAATAGGGATACCCCTTCCTTCATCCTGACTGTTCAAGCCCCACCAATAATGTCTGCAACTGCAGTCCACAGGACCAGCCCCCCAAGACTCCACAGCCTCCTCTCAGATCCCCTTGGCCCTGGAGTCCCCTCGCAGGACCTGCTTCTGTATTGCCATGACACTTGGCTGGCAAGCCTAAAGGCAGTGCTGGCAGGACTTGTCTGGGGGAACAAGCATCCTGCAAAACCAGGTGAGAGGGCCTGACTCTGCCCTTGCAGAGCAAGCCAGAGGGGCACCATCTCCCTGATCAAACCCTCATGAGCTGAGAAGGGTCAGGCTCCAGCTGCCTCTCTCGCCCTTTCCTCTAGAGCAGATGCCATTTCATGACAGTCCTGCTGTCACCAGAGAGCTGCTGCACAATGCTGCCTGCTCATCCTGCTGTCTTTTGAAAAAAACACCACATCCTGGTGACCCCAGTATATCCCATTTACCTGCACAGTCCTACTGTGCCACTGCCTGGTGAAGTCCACCCTAAGCAGGGACTCCCACACTACATCTCATCCTCCCAGGAGACTCCAGTGGAGTCCACTGGAATCCAGTATACAACCCTCTATGCACTCTAGCATTCCAGTCTGCCCCACCAGTGACATGGTGGGATCCCGGGATGCCCAAATCACTCTGCTGCACTGCAGGACCCTGCTGGACCACACTGCACTTGGGACTCCAGTGCTTGGGTGTGGAGGATCCAATTATACCACCATATACAGCAGTGCCAGGAGACCCTTCTTCCCTCTGCTACTCCCTCCTCTCCCCATTCCTCATACCTGGCTGGCTGTCCTGGTTGTAACTTCTTCCCATCAGCAGGTCATCTAGCAGAGATCTGCCTGATGCTGTCCATGACCGGTGTCTGCTGTAGCAGCAAAGTCAGGTATTTCAGGAGCCGATGCTAAGGACGCCAGCAGCTGGGGTTGTCTCCCCTCCGTCAGGGTGCTGTATTGTGGCGAGGGCCCTGGGGTGCAGAGAAGCAGCCTTCAGAAAGCAGGTGTTGAGTCCTTCAGCACATTTTGCAAGAGAAACATTGTGAACTCCATTGCCCCCGTCAAATCCTCCTGTCACGTTCATGCCTGACCTCCTCCCTGCCCTCTCAGCTTATGGCTGGAAAGAAAACCCTTCACACCTCATGCTGCTTCTGTGCAGTGGGGCTGGAGCCATGGGACACCCTGACAGTGGCTCTCTCTCTAGGCTAAACACTATGTTCCCAGGCAGGCTGGCAGCTGGGACTCCTTTTGGGGGTTTCCAGGGTCTTTTGCTCAGGCAGGCCACTCTTATGCTGGCTAAAGTTCTCCAGACCCTTGAGCAACCCATTCTCTCCTTTACTCCACACCCTCAGCATGGACATCTGATCTCCATCTACTCCTCTCCAAACACAATATGTATGCCCAGCTCCCCATCATGCCTGGGGTCCTCTCCTGTCTGGGACATCACTCAGTTCCCCAGACAGGACCCATTCCCAAATGCTTCCCAGAGATCAGAAGCTGCTCCAGGACCAAGGGAGAGTGGTCATAAGAGCAAGGCATGCCCAGGTCCAGGGGCTCTGGGCTGGCTCTTTGACAAGCAGCAGCAGGGCTGAACCAGCATCACTCCTGTCCTCGCTCCAGGGTCAGCAGCGAGTCCAGAGGGCAGAGCAGGGAGCCCTTTATCACCCCCTTTGGAAATTCAAAAAGAAGCAGAAAGGATTTGGTTTTCATTAATATTTTTCTTCAAAAGTTTTCTGGCTTCCCTTCCCCATCTTCTGCCAATATTTCTTCGAGGGGGCGGGCGAGTGAGGAGCAGAGAACGTCTGGCAGGTTTTTGTTTTCAATTCGCACAAACTGATTTTTTGTGTGTGTTTTTTCTCTTTCTGGAAATTCACTGCAGGCAGGCACTTCCTGCAGAAATCATCATTTTCAAAGGAAAAATATCTTGCAAACACGTTTTGTCCCTTTCAGTTTGCCCCAGGTCTGCAAAACCCTGGGCTGGGCTGCTTGTGTTCCTAGCCCTGCCACGCACCAACCACCACCAACAACCAGCACCGTGCTCCCACACCAGCCCTGCCTGTACCATTCCTGCTGCCTGTCCCCTTTGCTGACCAGCACACCACCTCCCCGTGCTGCCCCATTGCTCCTGTGGGGCTCAGGCTGGGTTCGTCCGGCTCCCAAGAAGTCAAAGACTTGGAGGGAAGCCACAAGCCTGGGTGATATGAATTTGGGATTTGGCCAAGAGAGGCGTCATGCCGGTAGAGCTCCACCATGGCATCCTGTCCTGGTGGGGCAGAGATGCCCTGCCTTGGCAGCAGGTCACTCCAGATGTTTTACCAGATGTTCACCTCTGGTTTTCTCCCTGTTCTCCACCTGCCTCCACAGTGCTCTCGACAGGCAGGCGGCCATGGCTGCAGCTAGGCAGGGGCACCTGGGAGGAGCGGAGGCACGTGCAGCTCACAGACCCAGTGTAGGTTTTGGCTTCTCCCCACCTGGGTCCCCAGTGATCCCCACGCCACATGCCGAGCAGCGTCAGTCACACGTTGGCCCATCCAGACCTGGTCTTCCTTAGACAAAATTCTCCGGTCCTGGAGTCTGTGCTGGCAGGCAGGCATGGGGGTGGCCAGGAGTGTGAGGTTAAATAATTCATTCCTCACAAATCTTTCTTAGAAACAATTTTTTTCTTCCCAGGGAGACACATTACCACCTTGCACACACAAACCTGACCAGGAATTGTAAGAGCAGGTTTCTGCAGCGGCAAACGGGGCAGGGAGAAGGGAGAGAAGGGAAGGAATAAAATATAGATTCTTGAACTCAGACCTGGGAAGCAGCAAAGCATCAATCTTGTTAAAGGACTAGTGTGGACTCTCCAGCCAGCCCACTTCATCCTGACTCTTGACAGGCCCCGATGATTTGTGCCTGCTCAGCAGAGGAGAAGTCCCATAACTCACCCGCCGAGACGGCGTGGGATGGAAGCGCGACCCGGCGAGCGAGGAATGACTCACCGCATGCCGCATCCTGCCGCGGCACTGGGGCTTCCCGCACACTGGCCACCACCGCCAGCCCATGGGCTCCCGGGACAGGCGTGGGGTCCCTCCCCATCCCGCACCTCCAGCAGGGCACAAAAGCCTCGCAGAGTCTGGCAGGATTTGCTCAAAGATTTATGGGGCTCCCGGTGGTTTTAGCCATTTCATAGTCCAGGTTATAAGGGGGGGTGGGAGGTGATGGAATTCCTGGGTTGTCCCCATTTACTATGCTGCTTGCCCAGAAAACGGGCACAGTGGCTGTCCCCCATCTTGCAAGCTAGAAGGATTTGTTCTTTACACCCAGCCCTCGCTAAACCAGAGGAATCCTGCCACTGCTTCTGACGGCGGTGGGTCAAGCCCGCAGGGCTCTGCGGAGATGTGCTGAGCATGGTTATCATCTCCGAGATGGACGGTACCTCTGCTCTGAGCCCTGCCCACAGGCACCGGGACTGAATTGTTGATTAGTGCAGAATCCGGAGCAAGGAGAGGAAATTCTCCCTGGAGCCCTGCCAGGCCAAGTCTGCATCCAAAAATACATCCTGCTGTCCTGCTCAGAGCCCAAAGGTTTTTGGAAGGGAGGCTGCAGCTGCTTTGCATGCAAAAAATAATAGCAGCCCTGAGATTCCTGCATCCTCATGAACAGCGCTGGAGTCACTTTCAAATCACAGCATTTATTCCAAAAGAGAGATGGGGAGAAGAAAAAGAAAAAGACACACATGCACCACCATGGATCTGGCAGGCAAACACAGCTCCAGGGCTTCTGTTTGCCCATCACAGGAAGATTTACTAGGGGAAAAATATAGGCTGATTAATTATGCAGCCGGTTTGGTCCATTATATCATAAAACCCAGCTGTGTAGGACAACCTTGGAGATGCTACCTCTCCAGCATTATCTCAGCCCGGAACCAGGCGCCTGGAGCCAGAAGAAGCCGTCTCGGCACTGAATCCTCACCGCTGTGCAGAGCGATAGCATCTTCCGAAACCCACCTTTTCCATTTGAGATTAGGAGTGCAGTGAACTTTGATATTGTACCACTGCTAATTTCAATCGGCAGGCCCCTCGCCGGTGTCACCGGAGGCCTCGGGTTCATTCAGAGAGCTGCAGCAGCTCGCGAGGGGAGGAGGGAAAACAGCCAAAGACTCCCCTTGAATATTAATGAAGCATCAAAGCTTTTAGCTGCATGGCCGTGTCTGAGCGCGACTGCTCTCCAGGGCTCTGCTATGCTTGGCACAATAAAGCCTTGGTAATTATTTCCAATAACTAATTTAGATTATCATTAGCCCCACATTGGAGGCACAGAGAATGCTGCCCTTTCAAACACTTGAACCACTGAGCCTCAAAAATAAAACGTTCACTCTCTGCAAAGAGATCTTTGCCAGCTCTAATAAATTAGAATATATTTGTGTGCGTTAGCGCCTGTGGTGGCTCAGGATAATGAGAGCAGGTTGTGTCTGGGAACGGAGGAGAAGGCGGCACCTCCTCTGCCCCCTTGCCTCCCCTGCTCCGCACGGTGCACATTCCTTCAAGCCCCAATTTGTCCCCATTATCCTCCCGCACCCCCCAACCCCAGATAACCCAGGCCTGGCAGCTGACCCTGTCACAGCCAGTAATAACCCATAAATCACTCCACGCCTTAAAAGAAAATTTCTATGTGGTGTTAACAGCCTCCTGGGCTCCAGCCCTTGCTGCCAGCCCCATGCTGAGCTGGGCTTTGCACCCCACGGCGGATGCTCTGCCCCAACCCTGCTGCCCTCTGCAGTTGGGGGGGGGGGGCCAGCAGCTCTGCCCACACTTTCCCTGCAGCGCCCAGGCAAAGCTCCCCAGTTCCTCAGTTGTCTGTGCTGCCATTGCATCCAGCCCTGGGCATCCCCAGGAGGATCCCAGCACTGTGTTCCCCAGCGCCGTGGGGCTCCTCCAGCCACTGTCAGGCTCATGGGGAGCCCATGTCGCCTGTCTCCTCACCCACTGCCACCGACTCCTCCTCTGTGGAGCAATCACCAGCCAGCAAGGATGTCCCCGGAAGGAGGTGGCCATATGGCACACCTTCAACCTGCAACCAGCCAGCTAACCTCTGACTTCCCCAAGACAAAGACAAAGCTCTCCGTGCCCCCCACCCGACCCCAGAGCCTGCCCTGCACCCCCTGCCTGCACCGAGGAGACCTGCCTGTAACTCCTGCCTCTGCCACCGCAGGGGCCTTGGGACCTTGGGTGAATCACTCCAGCTTTCACAGCCTCTGTTTCATCAACCGTGTCATTAGGCTAATGATAATTAATGCCTGCAAAGGGCTTTATGCTCTTCAGCTGGAAGGTGATAGTGAAGGGTAAATTATTGTTATTACCATAAACACAGGGTACCTACTACTTACCACGGGTGGGACCTGCTTTCTGACTTGCCTCAGCTCTTCTTGGATTAGGACCAGGGTCAGGTGCAAGCTTCGCTTCCTCTGTCATTTCCAAGTGAACCTGCATTTGAGATAGGCACAGCTGGGGTCTGATCCTTTCTCATGCAAAGACTCAAAAATAAGGGTTGAGTTCATTTCATGGAAGCGTGCATGTTGCAGCACTGCTGGGATAGGATGCAAGAGCTTCCTCCACCATCTCCATGCCCATTCTCCAAGGTGATGGTCACCTTCCTCTCACTAGCTTTGCTATCTACCCCTTTAGTGGTGAAACCATCTGAGCTGCACCCCTTCTTTAGTACATAAATATGTGTACGTGCATGGATTTGTGCATGCACCAAGAACATGCATGTGCTAGAAAACACCTCATCCATTTCTGGAAGGGATGCAGCAGGCAGTGTCTGGCACATGTGCAGACAAACCTCACTGCTGACCTGCCATGGGCTGAAGCAGCCATGACCCAATGCAGCCACTGTCACTGGAGCTGTGGACATCTAGTGTCCCCACGTGCCTGTCACAGCCAGACCAGACAGCAGCTTGTGATGGGATATGAGCAAACCCTTCAGCCCCGGGGAGCACCCCAAATCACACAGTACAATTCTGTGTGTCCCAAATCTTCCTGCCACTTTTCCACCACCATGGCAAAAAAAAAATATATCTCCATCATGGCTATGTGTCCCAACACCCTTCCCATCACTGTCACATCACTTCTTCCCACTTTTTTATTAAACTTGTTTGTGGCTCAAATTTGGTTGGATGGCTGATTGACTTCATTATTTACTTTTTTTTAAGCTTCTATTCCCTATGGACAGTTCCAGTTTTCATTAAAAATCTTTCATCAGAATGAGCCAAAATTGTCAAAGTCTTTCTGGTTGTTGATTAAAAGCTGAAATCTGCAGTGGAAAAAAAAAAATTAGATATTTCCCTCCATCCCTCCCCACTCCTCCTCCCCATTTTTATTGAAATCCTCCCTACAGAAAATTCTTGTTGCTCATCTGCAGGATTGCCTGCTGTGTGGGATGGAGCGGGGGCTCATTTGTCCCAGGGAAAGAGAGCAGGAGCATCGCCTAGCCATGCTGGCTCCTCGCTGACCCCACAAGCACTGCTGAAACCTAACAGCAAGTTCAGATCAGGTGCTTGCTGCCATCCTTGGCTGTTGTGACCAAGCTGGGACATAGGCACCAGCAGGCATGCTGGTGGCATCAGGTGCCCACTAGTGGGCTCTCCCCAGGGCTGTGTCTGGCTGCACGGCTTGTCTGCTCCATCTGTCCAACCTCCCCCAGTCTTCGCAGAGTCACAACAGTGCTGGTGGTGGGGACATCTGGAGGGGAGGACTATCACCAGCACTAGATCAGGGTAGCCGTGGCTTTTCCTAGCCAAGTCTCACCAAGGATGGAGATGCCTGTGTCCCTGTGACCCTTCTCAGTGCTGCACCACCCTCCTGGGGAAAAAGGTTTCCCTCCTATCCAACCTGAACCTCCAAAGCTGCTATCTGTGGACACTGCCCCTTGTTATTGTGTCTGCCACAAGCAAGAAGAGTTTGGCTCCATCATCTTTATATTGACCCTCCAGGTAGCTGCATGCTGATACCAGTTCGCATTTCCCCAGACTAACCCAGCCCAGCTCCCTCCCACTCTCCTTGCAGGTCATGTGCCCCAGGCCCATCACCATCCCTTTGTTCCAGTTTCCTCATGTCCCTTCTGAACTGGAGGCCCAGCACTGGACATGGTACTCCAGATGCAGCCTCACCCATGCTGCGCAGAGGGGATAACTGCCCTCGATCTGCCAGCTGTGGCTGTCCAGCATAGCGCGGTACATTTGCCTTACATGCAGTGAGCATGCGTTGTTGGCTAATGCTCAGTCCAGACTCCACCATAACCTCCAGGTCCTCCATAACCTGCTGCTCAACCAGTCATGTCCCAGTCGGGACCAGTGCACAGGGCTAATCCGCCCCAGGTGCACTACTCTGTACTCCTCATTGCCCTCAATAGAAATCAGGCAGCTCTGGCTGAACCACTTTTCACCAGCAGCTGGACCAGCCAGCTGGTGTGCACCAGAGCTCGCAGCTCCTAATTGCTTTCCATACTTGACCTGAAGCTGCCCCTCAAATTAACCTCTACTCAAATGCACCATTCCCACCTTGTGTTGTAAACGCACACATGGCCCTATAAGCATGGCATCTTCAAAGTCCTTCATAATCCTCATCATTCACAAGTGGACCAGGAGCACTTGCCACAGCGTGCTGCTCAGAGGGATGTCCCGCAGCCCCGCCACTGTCCATGCACCCCTCCTGCCTCCTGACCACAGGGCCAGGGTTCTTGTTCTTGGTTCCTGCCATCTAAATCGTTATCTATAAAATGTAATTACCTCTCCTCCTTCTCCCTCCCCTTCCCCCAGTTTGTCTCTCTCAATCCCGGAGTGATTTCTTCCAGCCCATGTTAATGTTCTTGGAGGAAATGGGTTATCTTTCCTATCTTTCCATATGTGCAAAATCGCAGCTCCTACCCCCCTGGCTCAGCACTGCATACTAATAGGGAGGAGGCTGAGATTGAAATGTATCAAAATGCAAGAACTCAGCTTTGCTTTGCATCCTCAGAAGCCTTATTTTGCTTTTTGGGCCAAACATATTGTGCATTTTCTGTAACAATGAACTTATCACACTTATTATGATAAACTGAGAAGGCACTTTCCACAGTAGACTAAAATCCTGCAGATTGACTTCAACTCTCAAATATTTTTGGATACACGTACATTTTTCCATGGCTTTTCTGACAAGGGCAGTATCTTGTCTGCAGCTACTCTTTGTGCAAGTGCAGCAGCTAAGCCCCAAACGAGGGGACCTCTCACCACTCCTCTGTGCGCTGGGAGTAAGCGGCTGATGCTGTTGTCCTTGCTCCCTGGGCAGTGCCAGGGCATTACTTACCCTGCATAGGAACTGGATACCCTGCATAAAAATACTAGGAAATGTTTATTTTGCCACTCTAGGATAAGTCCACCCCCAACCCTGTGACTACCCAAGGCAGAGGGGCTTTTCAGCCCCCCACCTGCCAGGACATCCCACCCAGCCTGTGCAACCACTCACTGAGCTGCACTGCAGAAAACATCCGCCCTCTTGAACACCATCCCTTGGGTTCCCGATTAGCAGGAGGCATTGGAGAGCCTCTGGAAAACTAAGCCAGGCAGATATCCCTGTAGCTTTGCTCTCTTGCTAAGCAAGATGAGACAAGAAGACTCATTCGCCTAATGCCCCACCACAGCTAAGCCGCCACTGCAAAACCCCAAGCTAAGCAAACATCTGGCAATTACAGCTGGAGTATTTCCCTGTGTGACAATCAATGAGGGCAGCAAACACATGCCCTTGTATCCCACACTGGCCAGCTACATCGCAAAGCCTCTGCATCTCTTTGACTGCACTTGCCCAGTGCTCGACCTCCCCAGTCACCTTTTGCAGACACTTGGTTGCACATTTCTCCAGACACCAGAGATCCTCCATCACCTGCAACCATCACATCCCCACCAAGTAGTGTCCAACTACCCGTCTCCATCGACCACGAGCAGAAATATGCTTAAAAACACACCACATATGGTAAAAAAGTGTTTTCCATCTTCCCATAGAGTGGTCAAACCTGGGAGGAAGCTGTGTGGGAATAAATCCTCAGGACGCAGCAACCCACAGCCAGCTCGTCAGCCAGTCCCTTTAAGCACATTTGGTGGCATGGGGAAATAAGCACTGTGTAAAACTCTCTGGAGTTAAATCCTGGGAAACGAGAGTGCCACACCGTGGTGAGCGCCCGGCAAGCACAGAGAGCTCACCCCACCATCGCCCCGGGTGGCCAGCCCAGTCCGCAGCCTCTAGCCGAGGGCAAGAGCTGGGCCAGCAGGAAGCTGTATTTTGGCACATCACCTCCATCCTTCACCTTCAGAAATGAAGCGTGCAGAAAATGAGAGCAGAAATGCCTTCACTGACAGGTTTGAATTAAGAGATTCCAGCTTTTTATAAGCAGTCTTCAGATTTCCTGAAAGTTACAGTGCCGGGCATCATTTGTATGCAGGATGTATTCTAGCTCAAAGGTACCAGAACTAATGCTGTCCTGTTAATGAACTGAGTGAGTAATAGCCATGGGTATAGAAAGCTTATGTCTGAAACTAATCCTAGTTAATGAATCTATTGTTACAGGTATTAAATGGTGACAGGGGGTTTCATCCATCAGCCCTCCATTAATCACGGCGTCCCCGCCTATGCTTATTATTTAGAAGCCAGCAAAGGGATCTTAATGATATTAGTAATAGACCGGTTGTGGTACGTGACCTAGGACAAGCTAGGGATTTAAGGTGATAAGTGTCTGATCGCATAAGGCATTTTAGAGGTGATCCAAGCGGCTTTGCTCCCCATGGCATGTTATCTTGTCTCTGCCAGCTTGCTCCGCTCAGACAGCACACCGCTCTGAGAGCATTAGTGCGCAGAGCCATGGTGGCCACACTGGGAGCCTCACCTCGCCTGCTGCTGCCTGCGAGGAAAGCCGGCGACTGCACGGGGGTCTGCCCGTGTTCTTCAGGCACCCCCTCCCTGCAGACACACACCAGGTGCCCAAGCATGCGGGGGCACAACGTAGGGCCTGAGTATGCCCACAGGTGCACGCATGGACACGGGATGAATTTGTCTGCACAAGTAGCCAGGTGCAAGCCCACGTGCATGAGCACAAATACTCACACACCCACACAGCCTTGGAGCAAATGACTCAAAGGTTTCTCTGGAAAGACGTGAAGAGCATCTGATATTCTACGCTAATTCTCCATCTGGACACTCTCGGCACGTACATTGGGATGGGATTCATCTCATCGTGGTCCCCTCAAGTCAGAGATATTTCAGCCCAGCGAAGGGACACCATCATCTCCAGGGCAAGGCAAGCTCTCTGAGAGGGCCAGGACAGTGTCTAAGGTAAAATAAGGCACCACCTTCAGGGATGGCCCTTTGCTGCCTGCCTGCAAAGCAGCCTGTGTGGTTGGCTTTGACTGCATGGACCACCTTGGGTTGCTGATGGTGGGAATAAGTCCCAGCTCTGCACACCTTGGCTCCAAGAGGGTGAGGCTGCATTTCGTGAGGGCTCTCAACAGGGGCACGCATGGCTAGGTTTTGGAGGAGGTCTTGCTCTGGTGGGTTAAATAGTTCCTGTCCATTCTTCTCCAGAAGACTACTGTACCCTGAAGGTTCCTTCTCCTGAAGATTACTGCAGTGGCCCTGGGTGAGGGATGTACCCAGAGCCACTGCAGCAGGGCTGGCTGGACACCACAGCTGCAGGGCCAGTGGGTCATCCTGGTGAAGTGGGCAGGGATGCTATGTGAGCCAGGAGACTTCCACCCGCATGTGAGTGCAAAATTGTATAAAAACCAGAGGTCCCCACGCCCCTGCACAGCTTTCATCTTCAGCCACCACTGCAGTTCGTGATCTGCTTACAATTTCCAGTTGAGAGAGCTAGCTCCCCAGTTAGGTAGGTGCCATAACTGGAGCAATCCTGGTGATCTGCTCCAGCTGATGGAGATAGAGGGATGCCCAGACACCATATAGGCAGCTGTGACACTGGAAGAGCAATGGTCCTAGAGCTCAGTGCTCAGGCACCTGCTGTCCCTGAGGTGCTCACAACACGTAGGGAACATGTCCCTGCCAGGCCAAGGCCGAAGGGGACAAGATGCACTGATCTGATGACCAAACACAATGACTTCAGAAGTGGGCACTGATTCACCTGCTCAGGGAACACCACACACTGCTGAAGAATGCTTCAGCAGAGACCAGCTCTGGAAGGGAGCCATGGGCTGGGGGTGAACCCATTCCTCACTCCCAGCAGATTGAAAAGGAGAGGTGAATATCACCTGCCACGACAAGAAGCTCTTGGGGAGCTGTGCTGTCAGGACATCTTGGGGCCACTTAGCTGGTGGGAGGTCAAATTACATGGTCCAGCAGCCCTGGAAATCGGTGATCCTGCCCTCTTCTGTGGGAAGCCAGGAACTCAGATGGGCACTGAGATCATTTGCAGAAGAGGGTTGCTGTGGACTGGGACTCCCCAGGGCTCCTTCTGTCCGCAGCAGGGGAACCTGCTCTGGTAGCTGGCGTGGGAGACCTGTGTGATACCCTCTGCTCTGGGGGAAGAGCTGAGCTGTGATAAATGCTGTGCATCCAAACATGGACTGGGCATCCTCAGGGTTTCTTCCCACCATGCCCATTTCACAGGGTTACCCTGTGCTGCATCGGCACCGACAAGCTGGGCATGGACCAGCTCTGGAGACCTGCAGGGCTGATCAGTCCTTTTCTATTCTCTGCAAGGACTGTGAAATTCCATGAAAAACCAAGACAGGTAATCTGCAACTCGATTATATTTTTAGGTTAATAACAGATGTGTATATATATATATATATATGTCTCATCTTCACAGGTATTCAGAGCCAGGAGCTCACCACTTGCCAGTGTTTGAAACAAGCCCAGATCTAACCTGATAAGCTGAGTGTAAACCCAGATCTAGCCTGACACCTTGCCTTGCCAGCCACACAAACATCACCCTGTTGTGCTGCCATTTGCACAATACAGCCCCACATGGCTGGATCCCAGCAATGAGACTTCAGAGCCTGCTGCTCCGCAAAAGCCAGCCCCCTCCCCAGCCCTGCTAGCTCCCCACAGCCTGCTTTTGTTCTGCTGCCTGGGTTGAGGTTGCAGAGCTTCCCAGGACAGCTGACACCAGAATCAGCCCACAAGCAGGATGGTGATCCCTCCAGCTGAGCACTCACCCCAAACCCTCCTGCCACAAGAACAATGCGGTTTGGGGACTGTGTTTTCTTGCAGCGTTAAGAAACCATCCTCACCTTCCTGCCTGCCCCAGAGGGAGAAGATGAACGATGGCTCCAAGGGCTTCATTACCATGATCATGCCCCAAAAAAACAGGAGACTGCCTGGAAATCTCTTTTAAAGCAGGTAATAAATGTTGGTGCCTTTGCTTCGTCAGTCTGTACTCACAGCTTTCTTCCCCATCAAGCAGGAAACTGCCTTTATCCAGCAAGGAGAGCTGAGATCCTCCCATCACTTGCTTCCAAGAGCTAGGGTTTTCAACAAAATCCCCAAGACTGCAGGGTTTGGCAAGCAAGGCTAAGCCTTGGCCGAGGCTGGCCAGAAAAAAAGAAGCAGGGCTCGGTCTCCACATGCTGCATGTGCCCTGGCATGAGGCAGGTGGATACCTGGTCTCCAGTAGTTCCACACTGTGCTAGGACAACAGCCAGCAGAGGAGGAAAAAGGAAGAGGAGAGATAATTATTAGTGATTGAAACTGATTGCATGAAAGAAGGACAGATGTTTCTTGTTGTGCTTGTGTGCCTCAGGCTACAGAGCCATGCAAGGGACCGGGGAAAACTCCTTCTCAGCCTGGGAATGCTGTGGCACTGAGCTGCATTCAAACAAGGACTGAAATCCACACACACTTTCCCTCTGACTCTTGCAAATTCACACAGGAGCTGGTTAAAATGCCAGTCTCCTGATTTCCCCCATGCAGGTAGGTGATGTCTGTTTAGGCACCCTCTGGCCATGGGCCACAAGGTGCTGCAGAGATCCCCCAGCTTACCTCCATCCCCCCAGACATGCAGCCATCCCAGTAAGGCCAAGGCACTAGGAGATGATGGGACTGGAGACAGTGCAACCAGATCTGGGAAAGCAGGCCAGGGGTAGAAATTTTGAGCACAGCATCATATAAAGCACAGGATTGAAGGCAGGGAAAGCTCCTGGCCATCCTGCTGCTAGAGCAAAACAGGCCTTTCTGTGAGAGCAGGAGGATTTACTAGTCATCGTGCTCCCTTGTAGCACCCAGGATGGGGGATTCTGCTGGTGTTTTCCTTCAGAAAGGATGGGTCACACAAGGGGAGAGCCAGCTGGTGTCCCCAGCAAGCAGAGGAGTTGCTGTTGAGGGGACACAAAGCCCCTGTGATGTGTTGTGTGGGCTGCAGTGCATGTTTAATGCTATAAAATATGTAAATAGAGGGCTTGTCTTAGCAATGTTAATGTTGGTGGTGATGTGCATTTGGCACCAGTTCAGATGGCTTCAGTGCAAAGGCAGGATGGAGCTGGAGATGGGTAAGGGAGCTGAGAAGGGGTCTTGCTCTACCAGGAGAGGAATCAGCCCCCTCCGGCACGGCGTGGCTCCCTTGGGATGACCCGAGCTCCTCCCCGGGAGCTGTTGGAGGGACCGTCCAGACTCAGATCTGCACCGGTTTCACTGGAAATAACTGTTCGAGCACCTTACTTATAAAGGAAGTTCTAAGGAAGGTCTGTGGGAGGCAGCAGGGCTCAGACCAGCCTGGGTCTCGCTTCCGAGGGAATACAAGGGAGACTAAATGCGGTGCGGCGGGCTGGGAGAAGGTGACAGCTCAGCCCTGGAGGTGCCAACATCAGTGCCTGCCGTCAGCCCACCCGGAGGGCCCGCGAGGAGGAGGGATGCTCACACCACCCCAGCAGGTCCGTGTCCCCGGGCTGAGCCCAGGGCTGCCCTAGCTCACAGCCGAGAACGGCACCGGGTGCCCCGAAGATGAGCAGGATCTGCGCCCCGTCACCCGTGGGGTGCTGCCACCCGATCCCCGGAGCTCCTTCCCCACGGCGGGCCGCAAAAGGCCTCCGGCGTGGAGGGCCGTGGCCTGGGACCCCATCCTGGGACCCCGGACCGGCAGCGGGGCCGGCTGCCCCCCCCACACCCC
>JANZLQ010000022.1:7594415-7610546 GCA_026212715.1 Elanus axillaris
CGCTCCCCCCACCCCCAGCCCGGCCCCTCCCCGGGGCAGCGGCGCATCCGCGGGCGCCCAGTGCCCTCTGGTGGGGATCTCCCTCCGCCGGGAGACACTCGGTTGCCACGGAAACGGGATGTTCCGCTCCTCGGCGCCGGTCCAGCGATGCCTTCGGCGTCTCCGAGCCCCGGGTGGCGGGACCGAGGGCGGGGGAGCGCAGGGGAGGGAGGGCGGCTCCCACCCGCGTCCTCAGGCCACGGGCCAAGGGGCGGGTTGGGGGTGCCAGAGGTGCGGGGAAGGCACACGGCCGGGTGAGGGCACAGCTGCCCATCACCCATCCCAGCATGAACCACCTCCCTCCCATCTTTACCCCTGCAGCAGCGCAGGGTGCGCCTTTTCCCACGCAAACCCCTGGTCCTGGGTGTCCCAGTTCCTCTCCGGTGGTCCCCTGGACTGGCACTGCGCAGAAGGAGGTCAAACATTCACCTCTTCAGTGTGGGGGAAAGGCCCTGATCTCTGTGACTTCGGTCCTTCTAGGCCATTCCTGCTCATTTTGGGAACACCTATGCATGTACGGCCTTTGGAGGAGCCCACACTGACCTGGTGGCAGCCAGGGACCAGCCCCTGGGGTTTCTCCAGTCACTGTCTGCCCTGCATTGCAATGCCAAGCTGTACTGTGCCCCCTCACCACCATCACCCTGCCAAAAATCACCTTCTTCCAGCAAGAAAGGGCACCAAGAAAAGCCTTGTCCCCCACACACCGTAGATGTTCCCTGGATACCCCATGTCATGCTCCCAGGCTGGACTGGTTGCTCCATGAACCGAGGTGCCAGCCAGTGAAGAATTCCTGCCCATCCACAGCTCTCCCCTGCCCACAGAGCCGCTTCCCCCAGCCCCACAGACTGCCTGTCTGCCCACATCTCCTCTCCATCCCCTGGGACCAGCCAGGGGCTTGGGGTAGGCTAGAGCAGCCCTGGGCAGTTGAGTTCTCCTGGTGCTTGGACAAGCTCCTG
The DNA here is from genome assembly GCA_026212715.1 of Elanus axillaris. Classification (NCBI taxonomy): domain Eukaryota; kingdom Metazoa; phylum Chordata; class Aves; order Accipitriformes; family Accipitridae; genus Elanus; species Elanus axillaris. The sequence continues at coordinate 7,595,411 of JANZLQ010000022.1, forward strand.
GGAAAGCCCTGGAATCATGCTGGGGGCCTGAAGAAGGAGGAATCCTGTTTCCATGACCTTCTCCGCATCTTGTCGTGAAGATCTGCTTGTCCAAGGGAGCTGGTTGCATGTTTTGGGTGTTCACTTGGACATCCCTTTCATTCACCCTGTGCAGACCTAGTGCAGCACTTAGGTGGGGGGCTGAGGCAGCAGTGGGGCAGTGCCGGGCCATGGCAGGGACAGGAGGAACCAACCCCATCCCACCTCCATAGCAGTGATGGCTGCATGGTCCAGGTGAGACAGCCCGGCACAGCTGCAGCAACTCTGTTTCTGCCATGCCCAGCATAACTCCTGCAATCAGAAGCAAACACGGAGGAGATGGGCACAGCCTTACAGGAGGGGTGCAAAAGGCAGGGAGAACAGGCAGAGAAGGGGAAAGCAATGATGTATTAATCCTGCAGAGCCCTTCTCCTCCACCTGCTCTTCCCACTGCCCACCAGTCCATGTGCCTGGGCTGGGACCAGCAGGAGCATGAAGCAGAGCACAACCATCCTCAGGCAAGAGCTGCCCAGCAGCGTTCAGGTGTGCTGAAAGCTGATGTGCACCACCGAGACCTCCCATCCCCAAGTCTCCCATCCCTAAACATCCCATGGGTGCTGGCAGCCATGAGCCCAAGGTGACGGTAGTCCCAGCGCCCTGCTCCCTGGGACAGCCCCGATTCTAGCCAGCAGCAGGGATAAAAGTGTGTCCACTGCTAGCTCCTATCTTCTTGCCTTCTTCCAAATAAAATACCATGTGAAGTGCACTCAAAGCGAAGGAACTGGGTCCCAAAATTTTTGCCACCTGGGAGAAGGGCTTACAGGCTCCCCAGTGCTTTGGCACTTGCATGTCTCCTCCCTATCTTCCCTGGATGTTTTCTGGCAGAGCTGCAGCAGGGCTCGGTGCAAGGACTCCCTCCTCTGCCCAGCACTGACAGCAAGCAGGTCCCTGCCTCCATTCAGTCCCAGGAAGCTGCCTGCTGCCCCTGCCTGATGCTCAGTCCGACTGGCACATTGCATGTCACCTAGACCTAGTCTGGCCCCCATGATGCAGGACTTCGTCCCTTCGTCTTTGACTCCACTCCAGCCCAAGGATGCTCCTCCCACCTGCACCTCTTTTACCCCACACTGTCTCCAGTCAGGTACATCCTGCACCCAGATCTGGCAGCCCTCAGCTACTGTCCCGTGGGCCAAAAATTAATTCAGAGCAATGGAGTGGAGAGACCAGCCCTCACAGCCTCTACCATACTGGGACACGTGGGGTGTGCTGCTGAGGCAGGTCAGCCTCTTGGTAAGGAGCCCTTTGGCATCCTCTGCATCCTGCTGGCACTGTGGCTCCATTGGCACAGGCATTGGGTCAGGGCAGGCGATGCCAAGCAAGAGCCAAGCACAGCCCCCAGGGCCCCTCTGGGTCTTGCTGCTGGCATGGGGTCCCTGGCAGGGAGCAGCCTGTGGGCTGGAGAACAGGACGCCAGCCAGGGCTTGGAACTGCCCCAGGGCATTCACCTCCTCCGCACTTTGCATGGAAGCGAGGACCGTAAGCGGCCAAGCCAGGACAACCCATCACTCACTCCTGCATGCCAGCAGCACTGAGCACATGGCGTACACAGTGCCGGAGAGGTCTTGGTGTGGATGTCCCTCATGCTGGGCAGGAAGGCAGAGCGTTGCACTCCACCAGCCACCCTCTCTCCCATCTCACCCCAGGCTCATAGGCCCTTCCTGCACACAGCCAGTGGGACAGCTGGACTGGTCCTGCCTGTACAGCCCCACTCCAGGACCACAGGTCCTGCCCAGGACAGCCATGGAAATATGACCTGTTCAAAGGCTCAGCTCATCCGACCATATCTCCCTGCAGCCTAACGCTGTAACAAGAGCCCAAGCCGAGCTGTGTGTGCGGTTGGCAGTTCTGCTGTATCTCCATGCATTTCCTGCAAAGGATAAAACCTTTTACAGAGTGGCAGAATAGCTGAGGCTGGAAGGAACCTCTGGAGATGGTCTGCTCCAAGCTCTGCTCAGAGCATCCATATGTGTGTGTGTGTCACCAAGCATACGCCCGTGCATGCGTGTCTAGCCATGGTGTGCGTGTGCATCCATGTGAGCGTCTCTCCCCCTGCAGCTCCCTGCCTGGGATTGCAGCTCTCAGAACAACGCAGGCAGGCAGAGAAGTTCTGTAATTTGAAAGAGCTGCTTCTACAGACATCAGTGCTGCCTTTGAAAGCACATGAAAGGCAGGCAGCTCGTGAGCAACCAAAGCCCAGCTCAGGGAGAAAAACGTCCTTCTACACACCCCCAGCCCTTTCCTGCGACACGTGTGATCTTCCCCGCTCCCCTGGGTGCTGGGGTTTGAAAGGCTGCTATTGTACTGGGGGCTGCGAGTGTTTGAGCGGATTAGCTGCCTGGGAAGGGGCCTGACTTGAGCCAGGGAGCTGCTGGAGACACGTGCTGTGCACCCCGTGCCGCAGGGAGAGCAGCCACATGCCAGCACTGGCCTCAAGGGCCTCATGTGTGGGGACATGGGGAGGAAGAGCAGCAGGGCCCCCCAGCACTGCCCCAACACCTCTCCTCCCTGCCCTGGCCTTTTACAGGGAGGAGCAGTTGCAGCCCTAGTTCCCCCCATGGCAGGTGAGGGCAGGGCTGTGCACCCTGCCTGGGGCAGGACGGCTTGTCCCGTCCCTCTGCCGTGCCAGGCTGGCACAGAAGCAGACATGGATCACCGCCTGGCAGGGCAGCTGAGCCCTGAGACCTTTGGGGGGGCTGTGCCAAGTCTCATCCCTGCAGGTCTGATGCACCCACTAGACCACCCCTCTGCTTTGCAAACCTGCTTTGGCTGCACTGACCACACTCCAGGAGAACTGTGGCAAGGTGCAACCTTCTTCTTCTGCTCCCCAGCACAGTGCCTGAGCACAGTTCTCCTTCCTGAACCTACAGCAGATGAGGCCATACTCACAGTGACTGCACAAGACGATGCACGGCCCTGGCCAATCCCCACCACCACCCCCGTGGCATCCTCCAACTCCTGCAAACTCCAAGCTATCCACCAGCTTCTGCTCCAACCTTGGCTAACCTCCTCTGCAGTCTCCCAGGACCAGAAATCACACCCTGGACCAGAGGGAAGCTCCTGACAATGGTTTAATCACAAGCAAAACCTTTCTGCAGGAAGTTTGGGGTTTGGGAAATCGCCGCTCAACTTTTGTCCTGGTGTAACTTGGTGTTCCCGACTCGTCTCAAAAAGCTTCTTGTTCTTTCATCACTTCTCCCCTCACACTGGAGAATAATATTTTCACTCACACACTGAAATTAGATCCTGATGTTTCTGCCAGCAAGGCTTTTCAATAACTTGCTTATGTTCCTGGATGTAATTGCCTGGCAGACTTTCGGCCCTTGTGCATTCGGGGGCGAGGGGGTGTGTGAAAAGAGACCCATTAATCTCCTGCAGCAGACCCAAACCAATTTTGGCTGCATTGCTGGAGCCCAGATGAATGAAGGGCAGAGGGGATCAGAGGGCAAGCATGGAGACAGGACAACCCCTCAGTCCAGCATTGCAAGGATGGACAAGCTCCAGAGGAGCCAGGATCACCAGGTTCAGTGGCGTGCAGCTCCCTATGGCACATCACCAGGTCAGTGCAGAGCCCAGACCCTTCCCCAGCAGCTCATGGGGGGACCTGTGCTGCACCCCAGCCTGGAGGGTTCTGGCAGTGGACAAGGGGTGCCTGCAAGTGGGGACAACAGCATCCCTGCCTCAGTGGCACCCTGCTAGATGCAGCAGCAGAGGAATAACCCCAAAGTGCTGCAGTGCTAGAGATGGGATTTAGTTTCTGGGGCTCCCTGAACTCACAGCTTTCCCACCCCATGGCGGCTGGCCAGGCAGGCACCTGGAAGTCCTGACAGTCCCAGCTGCTGAGCATCCTTCCAGGTTGCCACAGCACTGGGCCAAGGCACCCCAGGGAGTGGGCCAGCCCGGGGATGCCGACAGCCTGCCAAGCGGGCAGCAAGGAGCAGACGATTCCTGCCAGCCTGGTGGTCCATCTGGCAAGCTGTGGAGCGGTTTGGCAATCCCCGCTCTGCAGCAACCTGTGTGGCAAGCTGCTGAGGACTCAGCGAGCCTGGAAGCCATGGGTGCCCATCTGCCGGCCTGGCAAGCACTGGGCAGTGGAGGAGCCCCTGCTCCCAGTGCCAGTGGGGTGGAGCCGGGAGGCAAGGCAGAGCATCCTGCAGGTTGCTGCCAGGAGTTTCAGCAAGTTTGCCAGAGGCTGGAGAGCCCCAAACACTGCCTGAGTCACTCTCGTATTTCAGGAAATCAACCTAGGGAGGAAGGTCCCTTGCCCATCAGGAATTCACAACTCTCCAGGCTGCAAGTGCAAAGTTATCCTTGAACCACAACTCCAGCCAGGCCATTGCAGCTCTGTACCAAACGGCTGGTGCATCTTGCAGGTTCATGGCCATACACCATCTCCTGAGGCTCTGGAGAGCTGCTGCACCAGTGGCATCGCCTGCACCTTCCCATATGGTCCCTGGGCATGTCACCCATGCTGCCTGCCTGGCCCCAGTGCTCAAGGCCACCGGTCCCCACAGTTTCCCATTTCAAACCTTGGTGACCCATCTCAAGTATCAGGGCTTGGTGCTGGAGCTGCTGGGCGCACTGAGCCCCCTGCCAGCACAGCCTTGGTGGGTAAACTCCAGCATCTCCCCATGGGCTCCTCCAGCTGTAGAGCTGAACTTTTTGAAGGTACAAGAAGTTGTTTATAAACAATGGGGAAATAATATCTGCCTCCTCATATCCTCAGAAGTGTCATGGTAATTTTCCTTTGGTTTTTCCAAAACAGCTCATCTTCTGGCACAGAGAGCGTGTGGGAATCTCAGCTGGATGTTTCAGACAATTACGAACATCTAAAAAAATGGATGTAAGTGGTCTCTGGCGTTAGCTGCAGCAGTTTCCTAAACTACTGATAGCTTACTAATAAGCATCAGGATGGCAACAGTTACAGCCAAGATCCCACAAACTTTCTGCACACAATTAACCTGAAGCTGGAGGGTGCTCCTTTGGGAGTGGAGGTGCTGCCTGGCTCAGAGCTAGCAGGGTGCAGTGTTACCCCTGAGCAAACTCTGTAGAGAAAGATGGAGCCTGAGCCAGTGGGCCCGACACTGCTGGTGTCTTTGCTGACCTCCTCCCAGCATGAGGCTTTCACAGCCACCCAGCGCCTGCCCGGCAGGTTGCTTCCTAACCTGGGTTCAAACCAGCTCCGGTTCTGCTGCTCTTGTTCAAAGGAGGCGTTCAATGACTTCAGAGGAGGTTTGCAGGACCAGGCCTGGTAATTTCTGGCTTGACCCCTCCCAGTTACCGCACAACCCAGCTAATATGGGTCCGCATCCCCAGCCTAGTTATAAAACCACTGTCCATGGAGCAGAGCATCCCAGGGCATGAGTCAAGAGACCCGTGTGCACTGGGGAGGGTTGGGCCCCACTCATCCGAATTCCCCTACAGCATCTGTCAGGGATGTCAGTCTTTTTCCAGCCCTGTCCTCTCTGCTTGAGAGATGCTGCTGCTCAGCCTGGGCACTGCAGCAGGACCAGGAGGTGAAGCCTCCTCAGACCTTGGGGCCAGATGACCAAATATAATCAGCCACAGAGGCATGGAAGGAGGCTACACTGTGTAGTGCACAATAAAGGACAAAGCTGGCATGACGGTTAGTCCTTCCTTTGCTTGGTTTCGAAAGAACACACATTGCAAGCTTTTTTATTTTTTTAATCAGCTCTTGGAAACTGTGTCTCTTTCTACCTCCAACAGCCTGAATTCCTGCCCGTGTTTCTTGTGGTTTCAGCTGGCTGTAAAATTGCCTGTACTGGGGAGAAGAAAGACCATTCGCTCCTCTCACATGAAACACACTTTCCAACAACAGTTGCTAATAATTCATGCCACAACCAAGTGTGTGTAATTTGGAGATATTTCACCTTGCGAGTGCGCTGCCACAGGGAGCAGGGGCTCCGACGGCCAGCCGGATGGCAGGAGCTCACCTCTCCCCTTACTGCAAGCAGGAGCAGCCTGGAAATGGTCTGGCAGGATTTATTGCCTCCTATAAAGGGGCAGGAGGTGGATGCTCACTATTATTACAGGCTGTATTTCTCTTCTGCCGCAACCTGCAGCTTTTACCCCCTCCAGCAGGTTGCTGCTGCCATCCCCTGCTAGAGCCCAAGAGGGCAGAAGGACCTCAGCTTGGGCTCACACAGCTCCAGCCTCAGCCCCTCTGCTCCGGCACAGGAGTGCATGGCACCACGGAGCTGCAGCCCGGTGGGTCTGAGGGGACAAGGTAGACACGGGACTGATGCCTCCCCAGGGTATCTGTGTCCTCCTCCCCCTGCTGCCAGCCTGCCTGTCCCCTTGGAGGGCAGAAGCGCAGCAAACAGGACCACGCTGTGATCCAGGTGCTCAGATATGGGGAGAGCTGCAGTAGCACAGCCCAGTCCTGGACCCCTTCTTTGACTTCCAGGTAGGGGATTATAACAAATGAACCATCCACATTAAAAGTGACACCATCCACACCACGTCTTTGGCTGTTGTAGGGCTAAAACAGTCAGCTCAGTCTTTCTTGAATCAAAAAGTAGAAACTGAAGGGTTTGCATCAGGAGTGTCTGTTCTGGATGTTCTCAACTGGCATTTCTGCAATGAAATGTGTAAATCAAGAAGAAAATGACAGGACTGTGCAAAGCCTGCAGTGCGTCTGAAGAGTCTGGTCACTTGGTGTGACCAATAAGAAGTGTAGCAGGGAGCTCCCCAAATTCTCATGCTGCCTCAGTTTCCCCCTCTTGGGCACTAAAATTTGTCCAGCACCAAAGACTCAAACAAACTACTTTGTTTCCTAAAAAGCATCCCTATCCACATCTCAGAACAAGCTCTCCAACCCATTTCCTTTTCCTTTTCCCTCCATGGTCTTTTAATATGGGCAGGTCCTAGGCTCTTAAAAAAATCAGCCTCAACTTAACCCACCTCTCATGGCCAGCCCAGAATTTTTTCCAGGTTGTTGCACCTGATGGTAGGTGCAATCAAAGGCCTTTTTGGAAGAAAGGAGAGGAGGTAGCTGGGAGCCATTTGGATCAGGAACCAGGTCCTTCGGATATGAAATCTGCTGAATGCAGCACCGCACCTTCCCACCTCCAGAGTGTTGCAGTCCCCAAACCCATGGAAAGCCCTTCCCTTGCTGGCAGCAGCAATGACATGAGGGGTTATTGCTGCATGGGTTGGTACGTCTAGCAAGGAAGGAGCGCTGGCACCAAGGAGCTGAAGTGGCTAAAATTAAGCTAAAGGAAATTGCAGTTTTAAGGAAAGTCAGCTAGCATGTGAAAAGTCTAGAATGCACCTTCAAAAATGCAGGAAAACAGCAGGTTTGGGGGGGGTGTCCCTAAGATTGAGAGAAATTGTCTTCTGAAATACTGCCATAAGCACTGGCCTTCCCTTCAAGTGCAGCTCATCACACCACACTGAGCCCAGAGGGAGCTTCAGCCAGGTGCAGGACAAGTGACACGGCACGGGGCTCTGCCCAGGAACACGCAGTGTGAAAGCAGCTCCAGGTTTCAGAGGGACTTGAGAAATCTGCAGCTGATGTCACTACTGTCATGAGCTCACTGCAAATCCGGCTGGCTCTAATTAATGCTAGGGAGCCGGAGCCTCACACTAATGTGCTCCAGCAGTGATTCACAGCAGTGAGGGAGCCTTTCCATTACCTAACGAACATGGCTGGCCCTGAAAGCAAAGGAACAGCCTGAGCCCAGGCGAGCTACCAAGAAACATAGCAGCTGGGGCCCCCCATAGCATCACCCGCACCTGCATCCTGCTCCCTCCTGGCGAAGCGCCTGTGCCACCAGCTCTGCAGCACGGCAGGGAACTTGGGCAGGGAAACTTCTAGAGGCAGGAAATTAACCTGTTGTGGTTAAGTTTTAAATCTCCTAGCCATGCTGAGTCAGTATTGGCCTGGGCTTTAGCTCATTGGCTGGGGTTAGTCCCAGCTGGGTGTGTTAGAGCACCCTCTCCTCAGATGGAGGAGCTAGAGGTGGGGATGGCAGTGATGGTCACAAGAGCTTTACTGCTTTTACAAGAGCTTCAGAATTGTTCTTTCTCTCTGCTTGGGCTAAAAAAATGCCCCCAACTCCAACAGTGCTTCATCTCAGTCCAGCTCCATCTCTGGCTTTGCAGAAGGATCATCTCTCTGCTGCCCTGGGTGCCAGGTGAGCCCAAGAAGGAGCTGCCTCAGCCTCTACCTTATAATCTGGCACAGAGGAACCAACGAACGTAAAACTCCTCTGACCCCAATGCAACAGCATGAGTAGAGCTATCTGGTTTCCCAAGGGAGGCTTGTGGATGACCATGGCACCCTAAAGCCTCTCCTGGCTTCTGGGTGTCCACATGCAGCCCCAGCTGGTCCCACCACTGCCCAGGCACCACAGGAGCCTGTCTGCGTGGGGCTCAGCTGGGCAGCAGCACCCATCGCAGGGCCACATTTCTGGGTGCCAGCACAAAAAGACCCACCAGGACACCCTGAGCCGGTGCTCTCTCCACCACGCAGCCCGACATGGGTCACCCACATGCTGGGACAGAGCATGCGGAGACCTCTGTGTGCAAGGGCTCTGCTGTCTCTAACACAGGGGAGATTTGGGATGGGGATGAATTAATGCTGGAAGGGGACTTGGTTTAACTGCTTTTCCTCTAAGGATGGCTTCCCCCCCAGGGACTCAGTTGAGTAGCCACAGCCCGTGCCAACAGGCACAGTGATGAAGGCAGAAGGCAAGACCCTGCCCCTCCTGCAGCAGCTTTCACTCCACACTTGCTATACCTGGACCTGCTAAAAGCTGTTCAAACTGGCAGGCTTCAGGGAAAGTTTACCAAGATTTTACCATCCTCAGACCAAAGCCAGTCTCCCGCAGGACCCTCTCCTTTCCCAACCTGCCTCGTTTCACATTGCAGAAGGCAATACAGCTCCAATGCTAGCACCGCACAACACCACTGCATTGGGTCTCGATGGGGATGCAACACCTTTGAACATCACGTGCTGCCTTGGACCATCTCATAAGCCCCTGGAGAGCTGGGCACAAGGTGGGTCACAGCCAACCGTAAGGGCATGCAGGAGCAGCGCTTGCTTTTTTACTGTACCCCTGTCTCTCTCACATCCCCCTCAGTACTTACAGTCTGTTTTTCACAGCTTCACCTACTTATTTCCTTCTCTGGGTCTAAGAGGAGAGTCAAGACCAGGCCTTTGAAGATTGCTTTAGCTGGAAGGGAAAATGGCAATTCTTTTTAAAACCTTGATATCTCTAATTTCATCAGTTTCAAACAATGTGTTTTTCCTACCCTATGTTTCATATGTTGTTTGCCTTTTCTCTTCTAAGCATTTTCTCCCCCCTTTTCTTCATGTGCCTTGCCACTGAACCACTGTACACTAGAAAGGATGAAAGCAAGATCCCCAAACTGCTTTTCTTCATTTCCAATTTTGTCAAAATGGAAATGTAAAAAATAAGCTTCTCCAGGCTTTTTTTTTCTTATTTAACAAAAAGCACTGTTGCAAGGGAAACATAACTCTGAGCAGCTGTGCTTCCAGGCTGCTCAGCACCACCAGCATGTCTCCTACCTATGAAAGCAGATGGAGAACCATGGTACCTGTGAGGCTTTCATCTCCTATCTGTTTTTCTCTCTCTTGCTCATGAGTAACATGTTTCTTTCATCTTTCAGACTCATAAGTCCCGCTGGAGTTGTCCCATGTATTGCTGTACTTCGGCTCTTCCTCTTTAGACATTTTTCCTGTATACCATCAGTATCCTGATACGAACTTACACATCTGCAGATCACTTTTTCTAGGATTTTTTTTATGGGCTTGTTGCTTCTCCCTTGCTAAAATTCCCCAAGTTTTTTTCCTCCTCAGTGCTCAGGCACACTCTTGTATCTCTTCCCATGCTTAAATTGCCACGGCCACTTACAGACATAGTTTCTCAGAAAATGTTTGATCTCCTTTGAGCCCCTCCTGCAGCCTGTCTCACACTGCCCTTCCCGAGCAGACATGTCGTTCTCTTCAGGATCATCAGTGGGAAATCACTGCCGGCCATGCTCAACGATGCCACAAGCAGCCTCAAGCTGAGCTCAGCACTATTTTTCTCCTAAAATAAGGAATGCTCCCTAAGGAGGAGGCAGAGCTCTTAAAAAAGAGCAATTTTGTAATTTTCAATCATTGTGTGACCACTGCTACTGTCTTCCTCTTCACAAGATTTGGGTCAAGAAGGGTCCTACCCTTCCCTGATCTGCCAAGGACCACTGGGGTTTTTGCTTCCTTCACATCAGGAGCCCTCCTCACCTCCTACTCATCTGGCTTATTTTACCCAATTATTGGAAAGCAGGATCAGGAACTCAAGGCACTGGCAATGCACATCCTCTTGTCTCCTGTAGGCCACCACAAGCTCTAAGGCTCCATGTTTAGCATCCTACAAATCTCATACCTGTTGCAGTTGGTGACACCATAATAAACAGTGAAACTAATAGCAGGTATTTGTGAGTCATATTTTGTTCTCTGCAAATGTTAATGAAGAAAAATCTGCAGCACCATGCCAGGAAATCTTTTTATATCTTATTTCCAGAATACTCTAATATCAGTTTATATTTGCAATTCAATTAATGTTCTGTGAGAGGCGAATTAGCATCCCCAGGACCCTCCATTCTCAGCAAAGCAAGTCCTCACAAAGGGGGAACGTCTTGCATGGCCTTTCTCAATGGCTCAGAGAGGAGGAAGACAAGACCCCAAACACACAGAGATTCCCTAAATAACCAGGGGGGAGCTTCAGGCGTGCCTTGAAACACTCTTTGTATCACATAACAGCACTTAACTCCTCCTGAAACTGGTAGTGGGTGCAGCATGACAATTCATCTGTAAATCTGCTTGCTATTGAGTGCATCGTGTTTGGCCTCTATAGATTTTAAAATATGAATCAAATCAGACAACGTTACTCAGCTGTGCGTGTGGCCATCGGATTTTATGCTCACAGAAGCAGTAGGATGTTGCAATTGAAAAGCATAATAAGGGAGCTGGTCTTAAAAGTCAACCAGGGCCCCATGGCAAAGAGGAGGCTTCTGGTCCCATTTTGCTCAGCTGACACTTGCTGAACTCATGTTCCTCAGTGTTTCAGAAACAACAAACCTGGTAATGAATGCCGGCAGAAAGCAAGGAACCTAATACCAATCTTATGGACCATTTTTCCCACTGGTGTCCCTGTTTTCCCCAGTCTGCAGCCAAAGCAGCACAAGAGGAGCTGGGAGAACAACTGAAAGCCACCACGGCAGGATGCTGTGTTGTTGCCTTAGAGTGGGGACACTCCTCCTCCCGGAGCTTGCAGACCTTCATGGGAGCAGGACCCAGGTCCTCCACCATGGCCACAGCCAGGGAGATGCTGGGTACAGCCCACACAAGACCTGTGGGCCGTAACATTACAGCCCCCAGGCACAGCAAGCTGCTGGAGAAGCATTGCAACTCATGCATGACTGTTGGCTGGTACGAGCAAAGTGGCTCATCCCCACATCCCACTTCCTGGCTGCCGGCCAGATTCCCAGGTACAGCCACATCCGACACTGCCCGCCAGCCTGGGGCAAGACGGGCTGGCTGGAGCTGAAGTGCTTGTTATCATTGCTCAGGCATGTGGTGCCGGAGCATCCCACTGCAAGCCAGGATGAGGGAATAGACCCTCAAATCTGTCCACAAATTCCCAGAAGTGCCCAAAACAATCCTGATTTGGTGGTCTGTGATGTCAGGCCTGGAGGAAAGGGGGAAGGTGGGGGTGAACAGCATTTTCTTCCACTCCAAGTAGCCCAGACAGGCTCAGGTTTGAGGCTATTTGAGCCTGGCGGGTCACCCGGTGTGGTCCCGTCACCACGCAGCCCAAGCTGCCTGCACTGCCTGTGCTGCCTGCACTGCCCATGCCGCCCTCGCCAGCCCAGCCACACGGAGGAAGACTTCCAGAAAATTAACTGCACTTCTGGGACATCCTTCTCCACTCCTCCAGTAACACCGGGTCAGCTCCCTAAAGCCCACCCCAAGGCTTCTCCCAGGAGTTGCACAGATCATTTTAGCCACCAGCGTTAAAACCAGCTGCTTAATTATCACGATGGCTCCAAGATGAGCCCGGACACTTTGCAACACTTATTCCATCATTGAGTGTAACAGGGGAAGATTGCTATCAAATGTTTTCTTACAGGTGCTGCTATTTCAGGAGAAAGGCAAAGCCTTTCACTTCTGATGAGCAAAATGACCATTTGCAAGTCAAGATGCAGAGAAGGTTTTTTCTTTTTAGCCTGTGCTTGCGTCCCGATTCAATGTTGGGAAAGGTTTCAATACGATCCCAAGAGCGAGATTAAGACACAAATGAGGTCAAATGCCATATACACCAAAGATCTTTTATTATCAAAAGTAGAAAATAGTAGCAATAGGATAGAATAGAAGAAAACGCAGAAATCAAGCAGTCGGGATAGAGTTGCAAGGATAGTCACCACCATGGATCCAGCGGCATCCCGTTGGTCCTCAGTCTTCAGTTCTTCAGTGGTGGGAGCACACCACGGATTGTTTCCACAGTTTTTATAGGGCATAGTGCCATGATATATGCACATATGTACAGTGCATGTACTGTTCATGTCTATCACACAACGTTCAAGGAAACAGCACCATATCTCAAAGACTACAGTTTCCATGAGAATGGCAGTCTCCAGATTCCTGCATGCTTTATTGGGCTCCAGGCTGTTTCATCCCCTAGATGCCTTAATGGCCTGGTAATCGTCCTTATGGACAGAGGAGTGTCCTGCTTAAACAGGCCATCCCAGAGACAACTGGCTTGAGATAAGTAGTTCACAGTCCTCACACCTAACAATCCTTGAGACGAATGGCTTGAGATGACAGTCCAGTCTCTCGCACCTAGCAATCTTTGAGACCAACAGCTCAAGATAACAATTCAGTCTGTCGGAGCTTGTGCCAAAATGTCCCTGCAGGTCATGGGTTGGGGTGTTGCTCAGTGCGTGGCCAAATTCTTCTCTGGAGGTCCGTTTTCATGAATTACAGCATACCACAATGGACATAAAGTGCCTTAGAGGAAATCCTACTTCTGTTTCAGCCATTTTTAAGCAAAAAGTCAGCTTTGCAAATGTGCCATCAGGCCCTGACAGCACTGCAGTGTTGGCGGGTCTGCACATGTGCACGTCTCCCTCCCAATCCTGTGCAAGCTCATGGCACTGCTTCACTGACCCAGGGATCTTCCAGGCCTTGCTCTTCTGCCAGGGTTTTGTTTTGCAGCCCCTTCCCCTGGCATTGGGGCTGCCATCAGCAGGCACACCCCAAGCAGCAGGTGCTTCCAGGCACACGGGACATTTCCCAGCTCTCCCAGGACTCACAGCTCGCCCTCCCACCAGGCTGGTGCTGCCGAAGTTTTTCTCTCCTGCTAGGCAGCTTACTGATAATCTTCAGGATATGCAATTTTGCAGAAGGTCTGAGACATCGGATGTAAGGAAAGCTGTGATGTTGTCCTGGGCATTGATGTTCTTCAGGTGGAAAGAACAGGACCAGGCACGCTGCAGCAGCAACTCCCCATTGTGATGCATCTGCCATTTGCTGTCCCAAATGGTCCAGGTGATGGCAGAGATGCCCAAGCTGGCTGTGATCAAGTGGGCCCTTGCGTTGGGTGCAAGCACGGAGGAAAAGCAGGCCTGGGGCTCAGCGTTGCTGTCTCCCCACACCAGCAACATGACAGGCTCCTGCCCAGTCCTCAGAAAACACAACATGGCATCTGGCAAAGTCCTTTTGGTCCCACAGAGCTGCCAGGCTGTGATACTGCCCATAGGCTTTCTCGTGTTCTCTGGCAGCATTTCCAAACTTGGTCACAGACTCAGGTGACAAAGAGATCCTGACCCCCACAGAGAGTCACCCACAGCACAGGGAGGCCAGATCACCCAAACAGTGGGACACGTGTTGCAGAGGGAGGCGAAAGCCGCTGCTCCACGCAGTGCTGCAGGGTGCAATGCACACAGCAGCTCAGGGCAGCTGGCTCAGCTCCGTGACAGCCTGGCCATGTTTTGGGTGCACAGGGATGGTTGTCCTGGTTTTGGCTGGGATAGCGTTAGTTATCTGCCTAGTAGCTGGTATAGTGCTATATAAGAATGTTGATAACACGAGGGCGTTTTCGGTTGTTGCTAAGTACTGTTTAGTCTAAAGCCGAGGATTTTTCAGCTTCTCATGCCCAGCCAGCCAGAAGGGTGGAGGGGCACAAGAAGTTGGCACAGAAGACAGCCAGGGCAGCTGACCCCAACTGGCCAAAGGAATATTCCATAGCATGTGACATCATGCCCAGTATGCAAACTGGGGGAATTTGGCTGGGATGGGGGGGTGCAGATCACTGCTCGGGAGCTAACTGGGCATCAGTCAGAGAGTGGTGAGCAACTGCATTGTGCATCACTTGTATATTCCCATCCTTTTATTATTATTATTGTAATTTTACTATTATTATTATCATTATTTGTTTCTTCTTTTCTGTTCTTTAACTGTTCTTATCTCAACCCTTGCGGTTTTTTTTCCCGATTCTCTCCCCTGTCCCACTGGGTGGGGAGGGAAGCGAGTGAGCGGCTGCGTGGTGCTCGTGTGCTGGCTGGGGTTAAACCCCGACAGCGGCCAAACTCTTTCCCACGCTGGGCAATCCCAGCGAGCCCATTGCCAACCACCTCCTCACCCCTTCTTCCAAACCTGCCCGTGGCTCCCTGCCTCCCGCACGCCTCAGTGCACTGCTGATGCCTTCTCCCCACCCTGCTGCACCTCCCCGTGCTCAGCCACGCAGCCTGCCCTGGGGTAGCTGAGCAACCCCACCAGCCTCACCGCAAGCCTGCGGCTCCCCTGCAGCGAGGGAGCGTGGCCCAGGCTCCGGGCTCTGCAAGTTCTGCGCTGCGGGGCAGTTGGTAGCACTGCCGAGCGGTGCACGGTGCAAAGCAGAGGCCGTTGCTGCGGGCAATGCGGGCGGCGCGGGTGCGGTGCGGGTGCGGGTGCGGGTGCGGTGCGGGTGCGGGTGCGGGTGCGGAGCGGGACCCAGTGCCGCCGGCAGGGCCTAAGGCAGGCAGTGCGGGG
>JANZLQ010000022.1:7620639-7659099 GCA_026212715.1 Elanus axillaris
GGGGCCTCCCCGGCGGCGCCGCGACTCCCGCCGGCGGCGGGGCAGAGGCCCGGGGGGTCTGCGTCGGCCTCCCCTGCTCGCCTCTTCCCGGGCGGGCTGTAGCTGCCGGTAAAGCACCTTCGAGGGGCTTTGTTGTTCTTCCCGGTGTCCTCGGGCAGGGCTCGACCGGGACGGCCCTGCCAGCGCGGGGGGGACGGGGTGCAGCAGCCCTTCCAGCAGCACCGGGCCGCGGTTATCATGTTCACCCGAAGGCCTCACAGCGGTTTTTGCGGATCGCCTGAGCCTGCCCTGCTGCCCGGCGCCGTGTATTATCTGCCGGACGCCCCTTGCATGAAAAGGGAAGCAAGACCGAGCTGCCGGAGGTGGCCTCTGCCTGCGGGTTGTGCCCGGGGAAGGTCTGTGCCCTTCCCTCCCCCCCCGAGCCCTTTAGGGCATCAGTGAAACCTTCCTGTCACCGCGGTTGTGTCGTGGAGACAGACAGCGATGCTCTGAGCAGGACCTGCCGCCTGCTCCCTGCCGCTGGAGGTGTCACGGGTGGTCCCGGGGACCGGACTGAGAAATCCCATAACCACCCTCCCTGGGGAAACGTCTGCGCCTCCTTCGCAGCCCCCCCGAGTCGAGCGCTTGAGCAGAGCTGGGGGTAAGACAAGGTTTGAGCTTTTCGTGCACAGTAAGGTGGCTATAAATACATATGGGTGTCAGGCTGGCTCCTGCCACACGTCATTCGGGTTTAATCCGCAGGCTCTTTGAAGCTCCTGTATAAAACCATGGCAGCAGTTTGGAGTCTTGACTACTACAGGTAGAAATAGCAAATCTAAACAGGCAGCCTAAGTTTCGGATGTGCTGAGCAACTTGCCTCTCTTTGGCCTCGGATGTTTTGGGTTCAGCAGCTGAATACTAAGCTAATTATTTCCATGGGTAAAGTCAGGATGTGGAGACCCAGCTCTGGGGTACCCAGCTTTGATTTTTGGCTCTGTTTGTGTTTACTGTTGTTGTTTATAGTAATCACTGTGCACTGAGTGGCTGAGAACAGCCATGTGGTAGCTCCTTTTCAGCAGCCAGTAATATTGGGGAAAAATATTCTCCCACCTCAGTTCAACTGCCTGAGAGACAGCATGCGGCAGGTTGTACTGAGGCTGCTGGTGGAGGGACGGCTGCCTCTCCTCCTCCTCTCTGCCTTCCTCTTCTCTTCCCCTCACGCTTTTTCTGGCTGGGTTGCAGTTGTCCCCATGCACTCGCTGGAAATATTTGGAGTATGGGATGGTGGTTTCATACCTCCTTTGCGCTTTGTAGCAAGCACTGGCTTGTGGCTTGCTGCTAACGTGGGGCATAAAACTTGGCTTGTGGGGGGCTCAGCTGGGGATGAACTGTCATGGGATGCAGCCTTGCAGGGCCTATGCTCTGCGGTTGGGTAGTTCAGGATCTGCCCAGTAGATGGTATGAAAATGCAGACAAAAATAGGGGAGTCCTTTACAATGGGCAAGAGGAAAATACAGGTATTTCTGTGTGGTTTAAAGCATTTATTTTATTGAAGGTTAAAGAGTGTTTTATTTGACAGAGGTACACTGACCCTTGGTCCTCCTGTTTCAGTATTTACATCTTAGGAAATGATAAATCTACACCTTGATAATCTGCTTTTTAGTCAAATATTTGGTATTAAATAAATCAGGTCATTAGCTAATTAAAAGAAAGCAAATGCAGTTTAGAATAGGAGCACAGGTGGTATCCTCTGCAAGTTATGAGCGTGTGTCTCCTGGTTTTCCTGTGTCTAGAACTTTAATAATGTTTAACTCTTGAGTCACTTCTCATTAATTTTGCGGCACAGTTTGGTGTCTTTAAATGAAAGATGCTGTTAGAGTATAAAATGTTGATGTTATACATCAAGAAGCTGTGTTTCAGACTAGGATGTGAATGGTCTGGTGCTTGTGTCCTTGTGATATATCTAATTTACCTTTAAATTGGATATTAAATATCTGAAACTTTGTTTCATAGCCTCAGGCACAGTGTGTCTAGAAAGGACCTCCAGAGATGTCATCTTTGTTTCCCAACCCAGGTGTAACATTGGGTACACAGCTAATCCCTCCCTGAGTAATGTTTCTTCTTTTAAGGCTCTTCCTGCTGGCAGTTCACATCCTGTGCAGATGATGTATGCCGACACTCGGGCCTCCTCACATTAGATTTTTGTGGTGTTTAATCTCAATCTTTGTCTTGCACTTTAAGTCTGTTCCTTCTGTTCCTTCTTCTCTGATCTCCAGGGCACATGGACAACACTCTACTCCCTGTATCTCTGCATCTAAATTTGAAGTATTTGAAGACATTTTTTTCTCTTCCTAAGCTGAACAAGCTATGTTTCTCTGCTCTTTTCACATGGGCTTGTTGCCTGCACAGCTGATCTCTGCCCCTCTGGACTCTGCTGTCAATCCACACTTTCCTTAAAGTGCTGTGGTCACACTGGGCTTGGTAGGACTGTGTTAGTTGAGCTTCTGTGGAGTGGTTGTAATAAGTGGGCCCAAATGACCCCATTTTGGATGTGTCTAAGTACTGTTATGTGAAAAAAGAATGCACATCAGATGTTTGCATATTTGCATGTTGAACTGTGTTTGTGGCAAAGGACTTGGAGCGGCTTGGTGAACTCACGTTTGCAAAACTGGACTAGTGTTCTAGCGGTGTGGGCTTGGAGCTGGTGTAAGGTAAAGCTTGGTTTGTTCGGGTCTCTTAAAGCCATAATGTTTGCATTTAGCCCCCTGTCTTTTTTTTCCTTTTTTTTCTTGCCTGCGACTGAAATGCAGTTTGTGATGAGACAATAGATTTTGAAATGTTTACTTGTCTATATATGTTTGAAAAGTTTCTTAACAAGATGGCCAGGAGGGGTCCATGAGAAATGAAGCAAAATGCATTGAGGACAGAACAGCAGCTCTGGCTACCAGCTTCTTTTGCAGGGTGGTTAATCTCCTGCATGTGTGTCTGCTTTATATAATTCAGAAACATGCCAAGGTAAAAATCACCCCCACAGTTAAACTCTCAGTGTAGTGGAACTATAACTCTGACCTTTTCCTTTGCCTCAGTGGTATGCCCTGGTGTAGCACATGCACTCTAAGCTGTGTGACATGAACAACGTTTCATCCCACTTTATTTGCAGATTGACAGGGTCTAGTCCTAAAGGAAAATGCTTTTTTTTTTTTTTTTAATGTAATACATTTGTAAAGAACTCCTTTCTTACCAATCTTAAATAATCTAACGGGAGACTTTTATAAATGCTTGCTCAATGTTTAAGGTGATAATGCAAGCCTGAAAGTAGCAGGAAACACATGAAATCTTCCATCTGTGTCACCAGGTCTCACTGGGCTTGGAGCAAACAAGACTCGTTCATGTCTAGTGGCCTGAGCTGGTGGTGTCAAACCAGTATGTGGTGGGGGCACGTGAGCACTGGAGATCACCACCGCTTCTTGTGTGCAAAGCTGTGCTCTTTGCTGATTGTCCTGCATAGCGGTCTCTGTTAATAGGAAATTTAGAGGTAGCTTCAGTTGTGAGATCTCACCAAGCAGAAGGAGAGTGCGGTGCAGGGGCATTGCTGCAGCCTGGCTGGTGCTGAAAACTTTTAATTCCCAGAGATCTCCATCTGCGTTAAATTTCCTTAAAAAAACAGAATAATACTTAGCTTTTTTACAAAGGTTTCTGGCAGACAACCTCTAGCAGATTTAGATGCTGTGATACACACAGTACAGTAATCTGCAGGGTTCACTCAGACACCTACCAAATGTTTCTGCCACTGTAGCAGGGATTTAAGCAGAGTTTGTGTCTGTTTGCCTCCGCTCTGGCTGTGCATAGTCTCATGGTTTTATGCAGACTCACCCTGAGCAAAAGTTCAAGAATTTGGCTGTGAACTGAAGGAAAAGATGAATGTCCATTTTGCTGCCTCCGCTGTTTGCATGGCAGCCTTGTCCAGTAGGCCAGATGGACGGGGTGATGTCTTAAGCTGCTGTAGAGGAGTCTACCAGCACTTGTCTTCCTGAGATCTGACTCTATCAGCAGAGGTAAGCCACCCTTGCAGCTCCTCTGTCTGGTTGGTAACTGGTCATTGGAGATAAGGAAACAAGAGGAGAGATGAGTCAATACGGCCATTACCAACCAAGGGAGCTGTTGTGAGAGTTCAGTGCAGGACTGTTGTTTTTTTTTCCCCTGGGACAAGCTTGTGCTTCTGAATTACATACACTCCTGTCCATTTCTTGCTCAGAAGTTTTTTGTATGTGTTATAAATCGAATGGTGTTAGCACCAGTCAGAAGCCTACCTCCCTTTGGAGGTACCTTCTCCCAGCCAATGTGCTCTGAGTTACCCAACTTCAATTAGCTCTTATGTTTTCCAGACTGACACAGTGTGAACAGTCCAGAAACCTCCCTGTGGCTTGGTTTTGTTTTTAACAGTGGAAAGCATAGGAGTAGATGCCAGTGGAAATTTGTGAAGCTCCATCTTTGCCCATTGCGATTTCTCCCCTCTCCTGGCCCTTCCAGCATTGCACCGGACACTGTCAGGTCCCTTCTCCTGGCTATCATGGCAAGGGAACAAATTTGGTTCACACATTGCTGGAGCTACATCTGCTGCAATTTGCTTGGGTTTGTGGGGGGTAGGCTCGCCCTTCTGAGCTCCCCCAAGGTACTGCTGATATTTGGCTCCAGGGAAGGGTCCTGCTGGGAAAAGTGGTTGCTTTCCAGCAAGGAATTTGCATCTAGGGGGGAACTGGAGAGCACTTACGCTGTTTCTTTCAGTTTGGCATTGGCAGAGTGCTGCACAGGGTGAAAAGCTCAGCGTTGCTTCGGCCTGCAGCTGGTTTGCACCGAGTGGTCCCTTCGGATGCCGTTTGCAACTGCCTTGCCCGCTGCCTGCCTGGAAGAAGCAGTGCTGCAGTGCCTCCCAGGAGCCAGCGCCCGGTGCCAGTTTTTGTCCAACCTGACCTCCTGTTGTGCAATGGCAGCATCTTATCCCCTGCTCCTGGGCCTCTCTTTCCCTTCCCCATTTCGAGCAAGACTCTGCCTCCTCCCACCATGCTGAGCCCTCTCTGCCTGTGTTTGAAGCGGTGGGACGTGTGTCCAGCTGCGTCTCCAGCTAGTGGGGCTGGGGGGTGGCTTGGGCTTGTGTTCCCTCTCCACTACCTCCTGACTGTCGGTGGTCGGAAAGCCTCCCTGGGCTGCTTGCCAGAGGCTGCCTGCCCTCCCCATGTCCCCTGCTGCCTGCAGCTTGCTGCTGCCTGCAGCCCATGGGGGAGGTCAGCAGCCAGCGTGCAGAGTCCTTAGGAAGCAGGGCTTGGCTGCATGCACGTTGTCGGGGGACAGGGATGAGCAGCACTTCTCCAACGTGAGAATGCAGGCTTGGCTCTGGCTCCCAGCGACATGAAATTCCATCCACAGCATGCTGCTTTGTGTTCCTGAAACTGGCCGGTCTGCAGAAGTGATGGCGTTAGAGTGAGTGTGGCTCCCCAAGCTCGGGTTGAATGCGCTGGGTGGGCTCTGCAGCATGTTGGGGCATCTCCTAGCAGGTGCTTCCCTCCCTGCTCACTGCTGCAAAGAGGCCCTTGCCTCCCCGCTCCCCTCTTTCACCAGAGTGTGGCCTTTCCTGCCCAAGTGGCACACGTAAGGTAGGAGAAATTTCTGCTCTACACACATGGAGCATTATTTAAGTGAAGGCACAATGAGCAGGCAGAAGAGCTGATGAATTCTGATGTGGACTGAGGAGGAAGTTGCACCAATTCCACTTTCTAAAAATAAGTCAAGCGAATTGTTCCTGCAGCCTGGAGGCAGCCGCTCTCTGTGTATGCTGAGTTTGTTTGCTTTTTTTTTTTTTGTCATCTTCCAGCAAATTTTAAAAAAGGGTGGCTACAGTCCATCAAAGTACTGCAGTGGTTGTGTGACCAGATATATGCTTATGAAGAAAGTCTTGGTTGTTTCAGTGTTTCTAGAAATGACTTTGAAGGATTACTTACATGTACTGTTTCCTAGAGGTTTGTCTAAGCTGTTCTTAAAGATTTCCAATGATGGTGATTCAGACTTTCCTCAGCAATCTACTCCAGTGCCTGACTATTCAGATGATTAAGGAGCTTTGCTTGATTTCAGGCTGGTATTGCTGTACTTTAACCCCTGTCATCTTGACATTTCACCTTCTCTCTGGCAGGCTACCAAAGAGATGAAAAATTCTGTAAATGTAAAAACAATCATTTGTGTAGAGTTTGATCTTCCTGTCTGTCTTTCCCTTCTGTGTTGAGAGAGCATCTGCTGGCCCTCGTGCACTGCTGTATATTTAATTACACGTGTGTGGCAGCTGGGAAGCCCTAGTCCAGACTCCTCATGCTGTATTGGCCATAACTGATGTCAGTGAAAGTGTGGTGCTTGAAGTGACGTGTGTTTTATTAAAATTGTATATCGCAAATTCCACAGCTGTCTCATACTTCCATAGCAAAATACACATCTTGAACATCTTACAGGGTTTTTGGTTAGCAATGTTTTATAAAAATTAACAAGATGACATTGAAAGTTACATTACTTCAAAACATCATATAGAGACTGCTGATAAAACTGTTGCTGAGTAGGAAGGAGCAGAATATTGTTCTATGTCATGGGGTTGGGTTTTGTCTCCTTTGCCTGCAGTTGAACATTTTATGAAATGTGCATTTGCTGTGGAACTTCACAATCTGCAGCTGATTTCCCATACTTCCCATACCTTTCCGTGCTATGATGTGTCTTCCTATTAACTTCAAGGTGTTATAACATTTCTTCATTTCAATCATTGATAAAATTGTTACAATGCATTTCAGGGAGAGATCTACAGTTGAAATAGACTGTGATTTTTTTGTTTGTTTGTTTGTTTGTTTTTTCACAAAAAGGGCCAAAAAAGGGGGATGAGGTACTCTCAAATTATTCGTGGGATGAGAATTACTGCCTTGCAATGCCCAGATGGGCTGGGGTGGACTCCTACCCGTAAAGCAGTAACAATATTGAAGCCCTCTGCATTGCATGAAGATTTCTGTAACACAGTTATCCTGCTTCTTTACTGTATTTTCTAGCCACTGGTATCTGCTAATTGTTATCTCTGGGGCTCCTATGTTTTCCTGGATTGTGTTTTTGTACTGTTACTGTTTTTGACTGTTCCTGCAGCCCTGCAAGGAGAGACTGCAGCAATATGCAAATGTGCACAATGCCTTTATGGTGCTCCTGCCCTCCTATCTGCCCAGCTCCTGGAAATCATTGCCACTGTAGTCTTTAGTCTCATTATGTATTAAACCTCATAATTTTATTTCCATTTTGCTTCTGCAGAAGTCCTTGGTGAAACTTTTCACTGTCCCATGTACCTAGAGCACATTCGTGTTGTCAGGCAGTTGTTTGAACGCTTCTGGTGGCTGGATGTCTCTACAGCCTGATAAGAAATGCCCTTATGTGTGTGTGCATATGCTAGCTCTCCAGACCCACAAGACTGTTGAAAGGTACCTGGCAGGTAGAAAGCAATACTCTCTGCTTTTCGCTGGTATCAAGCCCAGCGCAAGGCAGCCCTGAACTGGGAGCTGTGTAGCTGCATGATGCTGCATTTGGGCTGGGCAGTGGTGTACTGATTGCAATTGCACAGTTCCAGCTCAGGGTTTCTGGTGTCTGGCAAGCTTGTGCCTGCCTGCAGAAAGACTGTGGAGACATCCTTGTCATCGGCTCACGTCCGAGTCCTTAGTCAGACTCTTAAAGAAAATAACTCTTTGAGATAGTGCAGCATCATTAGAAAAAAGTTTTCAGGTGGGGGTCTCCATTAGAGTATCAGCTGTGAATGGAAGATTGAAAACTCTGCTAATGTGTGCTGTCAGCCACCAAATGTTGGGGTTGTTAATTTATATCTCTGTTAGTAGTTCTTACTAGTTCAGTAACAGTGTAATACATGGTTCCCACATTGTTCCCTAAGTGGTGGAAGTTTACATCTTTCAGGTTTTGGTGCTATTAGTATTTTTCTCCTTGTGTGCAGATTACTGAGTAAAATGGGTTTTTTCCCCATAGCAGAATATCTGCTGTACCTCATGTTACATACAGTTGACATGACATTATCCAGAAGATATTGGTGACTGACTGGCAACAGGTATCATCTCTAACCTGTGAGGCCACCACCTTGGTGCTTGCCTGGAGCCCCTGACTCTTACCACAAGGGAAATAAACCATGGCAGATGGCCGATCTTCCTGTCTTGTCACATGTCTTCAGAGGTGAAGTCCATGTTGCCATTTCTGCAGTCCCAAAATGTTGTTGGGTGGCTGCAAAATGCTACATGTCCCCCAGCATGGCAGGAGGTAGCAGCTCCCTTGATGGTGAATTGCCTGTGCCCCAGACAGGGCAGGAGGAACTGATTCCACTTGGGCATTATCCAAGCCCACTGTAAATCTGACAGTCCCACTGTTGTTCCAGCATTACCAGTGGGGGTGAGGGATGGCTTTGTTATCTTGGCTCATTTTCCATCACCACAAGGTTTGCTCTTGTCTTGTGCATTGCTGGCACAATTTCTAGTTGTATATGTGGCAGTATATATTCAGCGTTATCCACTGTGCCTGACCAGAGGACCCAGTCTGTTCTGGGTTTGTCCAGTTATTTCATGTTCTTGTCAGCTGGAAAATTTGTAAATGCCCTGTGATACTTTATGGGTTTATAAGCTGTACAAAATGTCCAGCAGGTATTTTAATGTCTAGCAGATACACTCTACAAGAGTGCATTTTTTTCATTAGCTCTTTGGCAGACACTGAACATACTTTCATAGCTGCAGGATGGACTTTTGGTTGCTTGTGGTCATGGGTTGGTTGTTTTTTTTATATTGGCATCTACCATATGTACATGTTGTTGCCAAAATAAGAGATTTCATAGTGTCATGTACTGAAAATAGTGGAGGGCCTCACAATATATTTTTTAGTTTTCCAAACTCTTGGCCCTTCAGGAATGTAAAGCAGCCTAACAACTTTTTCTTTACATAATTAAAAGCAATCTGTTCAGCATTTCTTGCAGGAACTGGCTAGTGATTTTTCCTCTCTGGGAGTAATTCTCTTGAGATAATATTTCTGTGTACCACTAGATTGCTCTTCCTTTTCTTATTAAAATTTACAGAAGTTTTGATGGGCACTTGTTATAATTTCTTTCTATCTAGACTTTGCAGCCCATAGAGGGTATTTCACCTATTTCAATAGATTTACAGTTTTAACTTCTGGGATTTTAGCTCCTTAAGTCACGGACGAGACCAGAGTTATACACAGTATAAAAATAGAAAGCAGTAATTAATACCCATCCTCGGTGAGCCTGGCTCTTCTCGTCTCTCTTGACATGTTGCACTGCTGCAATTTCCTTTCCTTTTCTGAAGAAATAGATGGATTATTATCTCCCTACATGAGCAAGAAAATAAAACAAAGATGCTTGCTTCCTGCCCTGGCACGCTACTCCCTTGGGGTACAGTGAGTTTCTGTGAGCTCTCTTCTCCTGTGCAGCCCTGTTGCCTTGGCAGGCTGCTGCTGGGCTCGAGGAGGCAGCAGAAGTAATGGCACAGCCTCTCCCTTTGCCCACCTGGACATCACTCTTTCCCCCTGTCTCCATGCTCCGAGCAGCAGAGGCCAACTCCTCTTCAGCTCTAGCAGGGCTAGATCCAGGTTTGTGTGTCTCTGCTCCATACTGTGAGGGTTCAGATGTTTTTTTTCATTTCTTTCACAAGTGGGGCAGATCAGTGTGAACTTTTTTTTATCTGTCCTTTGCTTCCACAAGAAGAATCAGCTGCTGGGAGTGTTGGAGGGAAGTGCTTGATTCTGAAGCTGGCTGTACTGCTTGGCAAGAGAGACCCTGAGTTTTGTCACTCTAAGGATATATATACTAAAGGGATTGTCTTACCTTGTCTTCTCTGAGACAACAGGTTCAGGAGGGCAGAGGGAATTGTATTTGGCAGGTCTGGGAAGGTTGTCTGTATGGGTGTTGAGACAAGGACAGGATTTTGTATATGGATCTATGAAGAATGCACCCCTGAGTGTGACTTGAGTTGCGTGCATCTCCAGCGCTGCTTGCCAGTAAGGATGTGACTGTTTTGGTGCTGGATCCCAGGAAGTTAAGAAATACTTAACTCCAGAGAAGGTCATTACTTTGTGCTGAATGTGGGAAGAGAGCACCTTACGTGCTCTGAGTAACATGCTTAGTGATTGCTTTGATGCCATGTGAGGCTTAAGGATGAAAGTTTTCATGCTGTGTATTTTCTATACATATATTTATGTACATATATTCTATATATATATTATGTTTCTATACATATATTTAAAATATATTTTATTTTATTAAGCATTCCATTTAATTGTTAGGATCAGTTATAGAAGGAAAGCAGAATACAGGAAAATGCAATTCTAGGTGTATGTAACCATCATCATACCCCACATCTCGAGTATTTTAGCTCATTAGAGAGTGGTAATTTTGTCCTTCACCTTTCTTCAGGGTTGGTTTGCTCTTGTCTGCTGCCTGAGCTCTCATCTCCCTTTCTGCTGTTTCAGTGGAAACACCTTGCCCTGCATGTATGTCCCTGGGGAGCATCCTCCTCCCTTGTGCTGGAGTGCTTGCAAGATACATGGTAATGTAAGGGATCAGGTCATCTCTCTCCTTCCCCTCTCTTTCCAAGACCTTCCCCATTTACATTTCTGTTGTGTCCCCTAATTACCATCCCTTTGGTTTTTTTTATCCCCCCTCGAGCTGCCTTTTTCTGCTTATGGTCTCCTGAGGATGCTACGCTGAAACTTTATCAAACTTACATTGCTATCAATAGTTAATGCAAAAACCTTCTTTCAGGAATTCTCACATCCAGCTTGCAGCATCATTGCACAGTCTGTCATGATATTTCCAATAGAGACACAACTGGAAGTCAGACTTTTCTTTCTGGATTACCTCTTGTTTCCCCTTGCTAGAGACGTGGGTATATAATATCTTCCTGGAGTTATGGTACATTCATTTAATCAATTAGTATTATAAATCATGTATATATTTACCCACCTGATACTTCCTTCCCATATCTCCCATCCCATAAAGAGCTTAATTTTTAATAAGACACAGTCCAGCAGAGAATAAATACAAAGTTGATTAACCAGGTTTTTTGTAGAATATATATACTGGGTGTTGAGCAGAGACTTGTGAAGAGTTTACACGTTGGGGCACATTTCTGGCGTCACATACATCATGTGTGTAACTGCTGTCTGGAAAAGCAGTCATGATTTAATGTGGGAGGGCTACTGTATTAGCCTGTTATGTACTGGGAGAGAAGGTGGTGCCTCTTACAGCCTGGTGATGATATGGAAGCCATGCACCTTTTTTTTTTTTTGTACTCCTGTTTAAATTCTTATTTAAAGACTTCGAAGCATCCTATTGTGTGCTTTTGTATGGGGTGACTTTGTAACCGTCATGGGCAGAATCCCATTTCAAGGTCTTCTGTAAGCCATCTACTTTCATTAATAGCTTTTGGATTTGGCATGTGGCTCTGTGCAGATTAAAATAGCCACATTTCTGCAAAACTTTCTTTACCGCTTGCATTGGTTTGGCCTTCCCATTGAGCCTTCACAGGCTGGGTGCATCCTCATGGGAGAGGGTGTTTTGCAGTACACCCTGCTCTCAGTGTGTGCCTTCCAGCTTCTCCCTGGGTGATGGGGGATGTGTGACCCAGCGTAGAGGCTTGCTGGGGTGCACCATGTCTCTGCACCTCTATGCACTCCTGGGATTGCTTTGAAAGGAAACCCAGCTATGTGCAAAACTGGCATGTGACCTGGGTCCCAGCCATCAGGGTATCAGGGTATGGTCAGAATATGCTGGGGTCAGGACTACAGAGTGCCACACGTGTGATAAATTTTCTCTCTGCTTCAAGGTGACCTCTGTGGGTTGGGTGTTGGGTACACTGGCATGCCATTCTAGATAGCTTCCATTGCCGTAGCCCAAGCCATTCCTCTTCTAAAGGCAGAAAACTTTTAACTTCTGACTGCGTGAATCCTGCTGACACTAAATAGTTATAACACAGGCGATTCAGTGGCAGAAACATCAGCCTAGGGCACATAGATTCAATTCCTTGCTTTGGCATGTCCTTCCCATACAGCACTTGGTAAGTCCATCAGTCTGTCAGTTTTCTACATGTAAAGGATGTCTCACCTGCCTCAAAAGTCAGTCTTCTGTGTTGGTTTCTGTTACACTGCATTTGAGAGAGCTCAACTGGAGGTACAGTGATGGTACAGGTCAGAAATGTCTCTGCTTAACACCCAGAAGCAGAGACCTGCTGCTTTTCCCAAAGCTCCTTCAGAACATTTATGGTGATCCATGGTCTTGGTGGCCTCGTCCACAGCAATGCGGGTGTACCACTGTCGTGGTTTAACCCAGCAACATTGCTCCTCACCCAAGGGGAAACAATGGCAACGCAAAGCCTGAAAGTCAGCTCAGCAGTGGGACCAGCGATGAAGGGATCCGCTGAAATAATTCCAGAGCATAATGAAGCTTCCTTAACCCCAACTGTAATGACAGGGGATTGTTTTTTTTATGATTAGCTTAAGTCTACGCCACATCAGCCACTCTTCATGGTGGGCTATTCCCTGTCTCCCTGGCAATGGGAGGTAGCCCAGGTCTTCACTCCAAGCCTTCAATGCAGTACTGCCTTGGGGAGGAGCAACATAGGATCCTCTGCTTGATGTTTATTCCTGCCCACGGCAGGGGTGTGGGAACTAGATGATCTTTAAGGTCCCTTCCAGCCCAAACCATGCTGTGATTCTATGTTGCCCTGCATGGGGAGGCTTTAGGTTTTCCACTGTTTTCATTTGTGTAGGGTTTTTTTAAGAAGCAAAGCAACACTAGCCTTAGAACAAAAGCAGTTCTGATTTTTCAACAACATGTGAATTTCTTACAGCAGTCAAAGAGGATTTGAAGGGCCAGAGTGCTCACTCCCATCACTACAGAAATGGCAGATGTGGATGGACTAGGCCAGCTTTTAACTCCCAGCTCATCAGTAGAAGAGTCTGTACTGAGAAGATTCCACATGTTAAGGGGCTTCCTCTTAGCAGACTCAAGCCAGTCTATCACACCTGGCTTTTTTTTTTTAAGCCCTTTCCTCTCTCCGTTTCTCTCGGCCTGGGTATCCTGTTCCTCGAGCATGCCAAACACGTAGTTTTTATTGCAGCCTTCATGGAGAGCAAGGTCTGGTCGCAGTGCTTGACCTTGACTCGGCAGTGTCTGATGATCCAGCTGTCGTTTGCTAGGAGGTTGACCCATCTCCTCTCCCCTCCAACCTCAAGGTGTTCAAAAGGAAGTCATAAAGTTGATATTTTCATTGTAGAGACATGGTCTGTCCAAGTTTTTTACCTGTTTTTGTCTCTTTTAAAATATGTTCTCCCCTGAGACTTGGCTCGGGGCTAAGGAAGTGTGTTGCTCATGATCACATCTTTGAGACACCTCAGTGTCTTAACATCTTTCACAAGAATGTGTTTCTGAGGAGCCAGTCATGAAGTCTGGAGTTTATCAATGAACTTCTTACATGGTAGAAAGATAGAATTAGTTCCAGAGAGAGAGAGATGTTGGAAAGGACACAAAATCCTTCTGGTAGAAAGAAGAGTAATGGTTTGCAGCCATCAGATATTTCAGATCACACAAGGGGATCAGTACTCCAGATGGAAATACAAACATTCATTGTTACAATGTTTCTTTGAAAAATTTCTTAGTATGAATGTAGGGACCCTGGAGACCTAATGAGGAGAGATGCTTTCAGAGGAGCTGTAGCTTCATCAGCCTTTGTTTAGAGCTGCCAAAACGTGAAACAAGAAGTAAAAGTCCAGTCTTGTCCAGGAGGACAGTAACAGGGAGGTGGTAGGAAATAAACCTGTTGGTCAAGACAAATTCTGACTCACCTCTTCAAACTTTGCAGCTGCTTGCTCTTGAGAGTTTCCTTCAGGTCCCCTGTAAGCATTTTTTTGTTATTTTGTTTCAGTACTCCTTGTTGGTTGTGGCTGGCTCTGAGAAGGTTGGTGTTCAGGCTGGTGCTGGAAGCTGTCTACTGGTCATTGGCTTCTACCCAGAAGAGGAGTCAGTTGGCTGCCTCATCAGAGCTTGATTTGAGGGGGAAAACCATGATTTTAGACCAGCAAAAGTTACAGTGTCTGCAGGTCAGGCAGAAATCTGAGGAGCTAAGCCTGGTATGAAAACCAAAAGAGGTAAGACGTGTTTCAAATCACATGCTGGCAGACCTCTAATTCCTCAAGAATGCTGAAAGTGCCTTTCTTTCTCCACCATATAAATTAAAAATGGCAAAAAAAGATGTTAAATGAGCGGGCTGAGGTAGTTATATGCATCTGCTCATCATGTCTCTGTGCCTGCTTTTCTGATC
This sequence comes from Elanus axillaris, assembly GCA_026212715.1. Taxonomy (NCBI): domain Eukaryota; kingdom Metazoa; phylum Chordata; class Aves; order Accipitriformes; family Accipitridae; genus Elanus; species Elanus axillaris. The sequence goes on from JANZLQ010000022.1 coordinate 7,635,009, forward strand.
AGGTCGGGATGCAACTGGACGCTCCCATGTAACCTGTGACGCACGTACAAGCTTCCAGAATGGTGCTGAAACAGGAGCCAGCACAGCCTGAGGCTTCAGCTGGGAAGCTGGAATGGCAGCACCTCTGTCACCCTTGACAGGCAGGAACTTACAATGCTGCCCTCACATTTCCCTGAGGAAATTTGTAAGGTGTCACTCTTTATTATTGGAAACATTGATAGTGTTTGATGGAAAGATACCTGTGAAGAAAAACCTCAGTTGAAGCAGAGGTTATGTGGAAGGGATTTATACTAGCTGGACTGGTCATGGTGCTCAAGGCCCATGCTTTCGTGGGGAAAAAAAATCAATCACTGCAGGCATTTTGCATTATGAGAAACTATCAGGATTCTCTTGTCGCTGTCCCATGGGATTTCCAAGAAGCGTCATTCTCACAGTCCTCTGGCAATATGCAGGGTTTTCTTTTTTTTTTTCATGATCCTAATCTGTGGGGTATGTATCCGACCTAATAAAACCATTTTTCAGCTTCGCTGTTGGTAGTTTTCTTCCTCTTCTTTCTGAAAACATCTTGCCTGCTGGCATCTGCATTGTCCAAAGAGGTTTGAAGCTTGGCACGCTGTCAACAAAACTTCAGTTACCCTTTCAATCAAACATGGTAGCACTGTGAACTAACTTGGCCTCCATCCCAAGGTTCACCATAATCTTCCTCGTATAATAGGAAGTCCAAACAACCCCAGGAAATAATTCAGATGTGAGTGGTGCCTTTAGCTGAATAAAGAAGTGCCTAGAAGAGACATTAAGAACCTCAGCTTTAACTCTTTTCATAATTATGCACTCTGAAGGAGCAGAGGCTTTGTAGATAAAGAGATTACATGCATCTTATGAGGCCTGTATAGATGTGACAGTATCTTCCACCCACATTTTCACACTTTTTGTTTTACTGATATTGCAGTTGCCACATTTAGTGGAAGAGTATTGCAGAGCAGGCTACCCTATAACCCTGAAGGTCCTTTCCAATCTGGCACAGGTAAATTGAATCATTCTCCCCTTAGGGATGATAAGGATGAACTTTTGGAAGAGCCTGTTGGTAAGAGCAGTGGTGGGAGAACAAAATTAGATTAAGACGCATTTTGGTGATGTTAATGCTGAGGGTTGTGCAGTGTGGCTGCTGGAGAGAGCTGCAGTCTGAGCTGGGGATGCCCTGGGATGCTCTTCCCAGCCCTGTCTGCCTCTGTGCTGCCTTTAGTTTTTGAGCAAGAAAAAGGAAAATACATCTGAGGTGTAAATCTTGGTGTAAACTGATGCAGGCAGTCACTGGTGTGCTAACAAAACTACATCTCTAGCTGGTGTCCTGCCTCTGGTCACAACCTGCTGCTGGCAGCCTGGCAGCAAGGGAAGTGCTTGGCTTTTCTTTGGCAAAGTACAGCAGCTAATGTGGTAATGTGGTGAGCAGGATTTGGCTGGTCACTCCACCTTTCAGTCAGCTTTTTCTTGAGGTGTGAGTACCAATGGCTTGTGCGTTTCATACTTTGATACAGTTATAAATGCTGTTGTGCTTTTGAATGTCTTTGTCCTTTTTTAGTGCTACTCCCTTTACTTGACTTGATAACATCCTCCACAAGGAAGTTGCATGTCTGTCAGTTTCCAGTAAAATTTCCTTCTTCCTGGTATATACTTGGGGTTTTTTAGTATTATAGGTTTGCCCTGCTGCACTGTGGAAGGGATAATTTGGAGTCCACAGTTCATTCCCTTCATGCTATTCATTATTTTATATGCCTCTCCTGTGGTCTCTCTCCTTTTTACTACTAATCAGGTCTAGTCTTTTAAATCCTTCTTTGTGTGATAGTTTCATTTTACAAAAGCTGAACTAGTTTATACCAACTCAGTTGATGTGATCTTACTCATATCAAAGGTGTGTAACAGCTGCAGTCCCGTGTACTCATTGCAAGCTGAACTTAAATTGTGTCAAGTTCTGTGCTGCTTTGCTATGGCAAGTGGGAATGTTTGTTGCAGCTGTCTTTAAATTTAAATTTGGATGTTTTAAATGAATTAAATATGAACATGAATAATGTAACTGGCAACCTAGCCTTTCTGCAATTAAATGCAAACTTCTTCATTTTGTCTCTATGCTTTCAGGTTTTGATATGCTGCAGTACTTGTACTGACTTTGCTGTCTTGTAGGAATGATGGGGAACTAGAGCCCATGACAGTTCAGTGGAGCCGTTGGCACTTTTGATATCTCGGTGAGTGGAAGTTGTTTGAAACTGTGGGAAAGGCACTTTATCTGCTAAAAAAGGCAGCAAATCAGTTGGCCTTTTTAGATTTTAAGGTAGCATCCTGCTGAAATGAATTTGCACATTGATCTGTTCTTTCAGGGTATAAATTCTGGAAAGCAACACCATGTAAAACTGTGGTCCATGCTTGCAAGATAATCTTGATATCCACAAGCATGAGAAATGTAGCTCTTGAAAAAGAGGGGAGTTTTAACTCTGGTATGCAGCTTTGTACAAGTGTCAGGTTCTGGAGATGGAATGTTGCAGCATGTGCTGGGCTATGTAAATCTCCAGTGCTTTATCTGATGCAAAAGTAAGATTGTCTCCTTTGTGTTATTGACCGAGCCAACAAGTTCTCATTAGGGATGTGTTTGTGTCTAAGGTCATTCAGGAAGATCTATCTGTGTGGATAGCACATCTTCCCCCCCTGGATATCAAGCTGTAGCTTCTACTATTTATTAGTTTTAAGATAATTTTTTTTTTTAAGTCTTCAATCCCTGAACAGTGTAAAGACCACGTACATCCGTACTGCGTTTCTCCCTGTCCTGCAGTGGCTGTTAGCTTGCCTGTTCTGCCATTCCTTTTCTTCTCTCTAGACTGAAGTCTGCCTTCTTCATTGGGGTGTTTCAGGCTTGCTAAAGATTATAGGGTGATTCCACTTGCCTTCCAATCAGTTGTCAGTGAAATAAAATCATATGGTATTTCAGGTTGGAAGGAACTTTTGGAGGCTGTCTGGTGCAGCCCAGCACTGAGAGCTGGGCTGGCTTTGAAGTCAGACTCAACTTCACGGTTAGATCAGGCTGCTCAGGGTGGTAGCTGGTGACAATTGGAGTGTCTCCAAGGATGGAGATTTTACAGCTTCTCTGCACAACTATAGAATGAAATTACAGCCAGTGAGAATTACCAATTCCCAAGCCCTATGTTAATAAAGCCCACCTTATACCAGTTTCAGGAGGGCTGGGGTATGTGGGCTATGTCTCTGTGGTTGAAGAATAATGGGCAGGGACCAGTCCCTGTCACTGGGATGTGGTGAGGCTGGTGGCTCTGGTGGCTGGCATCTGTGCTACGCAGGGCTAGCTGCCACCAGGGCAAGCAGGCTGAAGCCACGCATTGTGGGGTTTGGCTCTGGCTCTTCTCTGTGTGTTACATGGTCCTGAAACGCATGAATTATTTTGCCCTTTTTTTTTTTTTTTTTTTCATTTTTGAGTTACGATTTTGCAGGTTGAAACCATGTGTTTCTGTCCTGTGGTATGAGAATGTACAGGGGAGCTGGATGGTGCAAAGCTGCGGTGGAGGACTGTGAAGGGTGGCAGAAGTCATGGGGCCATCTCATTTGGATAGTTTCTTGGAAGCAGATTTTGGAGCATGCTGTCCCCAAGCTGGCACCCACTTGTTCTCTCAGCAGAGTGGGAGTCCCTATGGAGCCTAAGTCTTCTCCTTTGGGACAGAGTTGCCTTTTTTTTTTCCTTTTCTTTTTTTTTAAAAGCAGCAACATTTACAGTGTCTCATTCTCTGCCACCACATGAGATCTTGCTGGGAGCCCACTACAGCATTGGCTGAGGCACACTAGCAGTCATCTGTGTGCTTTACAAGTAGTTACGGATACTCCCGTTGCTGTCTGCACAAGGACAGAGGGTGCAGGAGTTTCACCTTTCGTCTCCAGATGCAGTCTTCCACAAACTGTATCTGAGCATCTCTTACGTGGTCACTAATTTTTCCTCCAAATACTTACATGGAGAAGGGTTACACATCCCTGCCAGGTAAGGCTCAAAGTGCTCAGGCTGAAGCAGCTTTTCAAAAGCCATATGAGTGGCACAGGAGCACCCATCCTGTGCCAAACACATGAGATTTATTATTAGTGTTCAGGTACTTCAGAAAGTCCCACGTCCGGGGAAGCTGAGCAGACAGCAGAGGTGCAGAACCAGGGATGTTCAGTGCTTGTCTGCTGCCTTTATGTAACACCTTTCACCCTGGGTTTTATGGCTAGGGGACTTTTCCTACCATGACTGCTAGCCTTTAATAAAAATGACTGAAGAAAATTATGAAAAGAAGCATTAAATGTTGTAAATAAGCTTTCACATGTAGATTACTTTCCGCTGTTGAAAGGGAAAGAAACTTTACTCCTTTCACACATATGCACAAACAAACACACTATTTACAAGAGAGGCAATAAGAAACTACTATATACATTTTGATTTGGATTAAAAAACAACTAGGCTTTTTTTTCCCCTTTAGTATTTAATATTTGTTTAGTATTTTCCTTCTCAGAGTATTGCTTATATGTTGCAAGCACTGCATGTAAAGGCTGAAGTTTGTAGTGCTTTTATAGAAAAATTAAACTCTTTATTTCTCATAGGTTTGGAAAAAGGCTGGTTTCCAAAATCAAAACTTCTTGCCAAGTTGGATCTGTAAATAACCCTTTAAGCAGAAATGCAGCGTTGCATCCTGAAACAGCTTCCTCTTACGTCCTCCTGCCTGACTGCCCCACTGTGAACAAAATGGAGTTATATTGACACAATTAATCTTTCATTAGTTAGTGTAGTGTCAAAACATGCTTTTACTAGCTTTCCTGAGGGCTTGTTTGCGGCTCAGCCATTCATTTAGATATTTTCTGTCAGGGCTTGGCAAGGCTCGGCGTATGCAGTAGGCACTGCCCTGCAAGACCGGCTGTGCTGGAGCACTGGTCTCCATGTACAAGTCCAGCACGCATCTCCCAAGAGCTCTGATTTTCAGTAACATTTGCTTAGAACAAGAAGGCAAATGCTTTTCTTGTTGGGGACAGTCCAGCCAGTTTTCCTCCAACCAGGAAAAAAAAAACGCTGCACAACTTGGACACTCGTTGCAGTACTAACAGCAAAAATATTTCCTGGGTCATTGTCCAATTTCTCATCCTTATTACCCAGAACTGCTGTGAGCAATTTGAATTGGCGAGCTGGGGATTGCGGTGCTGCTTTGCCAGAGTTAATGTTATGTTTCCATGTGTTTTCTTTCATAAATTTCAGCTCTATCTCCCTTTGTTAGTGAGCAAGATCATCCCCCCTTCCACGCACACACTTGGGACTCACTGTAGAGTTAGCACAGAGACTGGCATATGCTCCTCTCCCTTATTTATGCCACTCCTGCTGCCATAAATTTGAAGTTGTCCACATATTGGAGAAAGACTTGTAGTTTCAGGGGGGTTGAAATGAATTGTCTGTGTTCAGTAGGAGATGTTCTGTGCAACCCAGGGTGAAAGAGCATTTATTTTCTCCCCACTGTGTGATTAGTTAATGTTGCAGATGACTGTGTGCTCCAGAATGGGGAATTTTCTCATGTTTATTTCTTTTGTCCTAGACATCTTCAGTTATCTAAGAGCAAGCCAGTTCCAGAATAAGGACAGCAGCAGGTGATATAATGCGGAAACCAGGCCCTCAAAAAGGTAAGCAGTGATGCTTGGCACAGCCAAAGACCCAGTCGCAAGCTGGTGCAGACCGAAGGACCAAGCACATTGGGAGGCCAGTGATGGGGTGGGAACGTGGGGGATGTGTGCTTGCAAGCTCGAAATAGAGCTGCTTGTTTCTCTGGCAGCATGCAGAGAGCACTTCATCAATCCACCCCCGAGACGGGCAGAGGAAGAGTCCCTTGCCAGGTGCACCCCTGCAGCTTGTGGGGCACGGTGTCAGGTGGCGAGGGTGCTCTGCAGAGCCCGCGGCATGCACCATCTGCTAGTGCTCCCAGCGTGAGGCAGACTGCTTCTCCGCTGGCACAAGCCTCCCCCTTCTAATGAGGCATGAAACCAAAGACCAGCCTACCTTGTGGAGATGAAATCTGTTACGGACACTTACCTCTTGCCACCCGAGTGTCTCGTCCTGTTGCACGCAGTGGCAGCCGCAGAGCTCAGGGTGGCCGCACGCATGCTACCTGTGTCCTGCTTGCCCCAACAAAAAGGGTTAAGTCAAGCAGGCTGCCTGTAGCTGGGCTGCTTGGAATTCGTGTGCTTAACAAAAATATTGATTTCCTTTAGTGTTGTGCCATGCATGTGTGTTTGACTGGAGTGATCTCATCACATGCACTTCGGAGGATGGGGGAAGGGAGAAGCATAGAGGATGGAGCATCCTCCTCAGTTCTTTGTTCACATCTGCTACACGCTCACAAGGTTTATTGCAGGAGATTTCTATGCTCGATTTCTCTCCTCCCTTTATTTTTTTTAAACGTCTCCTTTGCTTCTCTGGTGGTTCATCTTACAGAAGCATTATCCTCTTCCTAACACTGCTTGTCCTTTAATGAAGTGAAAATAAATGAAGGAAAGCAGGGAATGGGGAGAGCCTGCTGCGAGGCAGCTGGAGGGCTTGGTAATAAAAGAGGCAGGTTGATTAGTCAGCAGTGTGGCCATGGACCAGGCTGGCTGAATTTAGCCTTGCACACAGCTTGTCCTCTCTGCCTCATAGAGCAGGGTGCCTCCAGCCAGCGTAGCTGTGTGACCTGTGCTGTGAATGCCATGCCATAGGTTGCAGAAGTAACACCTGCATTGTGCACACATGGGTTTCTGTCCTACTTACCCGATTTTTTAATAATGCATTGAACTTTTCCTTTTTCTTTATTTGCCTGCAGAAATTCTTGTTTCTTTCCCTCTCTGCTGCTTTTGCAGCTTGCTTAATGAGGATTTTTGCATGTTAAAGTTTAAGAGTAAAATGTAACTTCACCTGCAGAGTATGGCAAAGGGCTACTTTGAGTGCACAGATGCTATTGGAGAGCTATCCTGCAACACTTGAGAGGAGCATTACCCGTCCTGGGGGACTTTTTTGCTTCTGACTTAAATACTTTGTGTCCTTTATTCTTGCTCTCTTAAAGAGATGGCAGAATACTGTCCTTCATGGGAATAATTTATAGGAAGGGTGTCCTTCCATCCTTTTCATTCATTTGTGTCTCTCCAAGGAGGTTCTTTGTCTGGTCCATGTCTGAATGCTGTGGCCACAGTCCGTATGTCCCTCATGTTCATTTAAAGGATAAAACCTACATGCCGTCCTCCTGTCCATTGTGTTGAAAAGAATATGTCAAGAAAGAGAAGACTGCAAAAATAATGATCCAAAAGCAATTTCAGACATCTTAAGACCCACCAGGCCACTCTAGCAGCAGCTCGTGGCCTGCCTCTTTCAGCTACTTGTTAGGAGATTTCAAAACTTTTCCAGTTTTCTTTTTTCTTCCTTTCACAAGGAACTGCTTTTCGGGGGGGCAAGGCACGTTTTGCAGAGCACTACCAAATTGTTTTTTATAATAGCCCTAAAAATGCGTTGTAAAATGAGCTGGACTGCAGCAGCGCTCCCAGGGTGCGTCAGGCAGCAGCGGGTGGAGGAGCTCGCTGAGGGCAAGCTCTGTTGTGGCACACTGATCTGGCATCCCTCTGTTGGGCTGGAGGCTGCTAGAGGCAGGAATGGGCATCCCCTGCTTCTTGTTCTATCATTTTTTCCAGAGCTGTCTTGGGAACTTTATCTTTTTGCTGCTGTGAAGTCCAAAGCTGTTGTGAGCAAAGATAAGTCAGATGAGATGGATGCTCTTCAGAGCTGGTGCTACATTGCTGTGCTGTCCTATGAGCAGTGCAGGACAGGTGATGGTAATCCAGTGTTGCATTTGGAAAGGGCAGTTGTGCAGGCTTCCAGAGAACTCCTCTCCCCATCACCAGAGAGGGTTGAAGCTGTTTGTGTGCGTAAGGCTAGCTGCAGTAACCTGGAGTTCATAAACAAGGAGCAATTCAGGCTTCACTTCTTGGCATAGAAGTTCCACATGAGCCAGTTTTAGTGGCTTTTGCATTTGTTCCTCTAGAGCCTTGCCACCTCTTCACATAGTTAAAATTGTGAAGCTCTAGCAGTTTGCTGCTTTTTACACTATTGCTTGCCATTGTGGAAGAACACCAGTTGATGAGGACTAGGCAGAGACTAAGATGCAAATGTACATACCTCATGTCAGGTCTTCCCTTGAGCTGTGTGGAGGAAGGGAGCGCACCCCATAGATTTGGGTAAATCATCCATGTTAACCTGGGGTCATGACAAGGAGGACAGGGTGGTCACTCCTCTCTTCTGAAGTGCCTGTAAAGCAAGTGACATGAGGAGATAATGTTGAAGAGTGCATTAGCTGGCTTCTTTGACTGACACAAATGCTTTATTTCTTGTCTCAGCCATAGACTGGAAAGATGGTAAAAAGCACAAGTATGGCCGCCCGTCAGAGTCTCCCTCCCAGTACCAAGGTAAGAGAGCTCCCTCCTTTCTCCCTCCTCCCGATGTGGGAAACTGCAGCATGCCAAATTAGTTTACAGATAAAAACTGCTTTTGGACAGTCCTCATGTGTTTAATTCTGACCACAGTCAAAAATGGCTGAGAAGACACCAGCGTAAGCACACAGCTGAGCTGGCTCATTTTTAAATCAGACAGGTTCAAGCAGATGTTTCTTACTGCCCAGCCGTGAGTGCTGAGGGGTGATTCTGCCCACATTTTCACGTGTCCTGGGTGTAAGGAGCCTCTTACTCCTTCACAAGCTCCTCTTCCATGTTCACAGCAGTGGCTAGCCCAGTCCTCATTGCTGTAGCAGAGACATGGTGTGACCTGCACTCCTCCTTCCCCAGTGGCAGAAATTTGGCCCTTACCCCAATAGAGTCGATGCCAGCTGGCTTGGTGGAGTGCTGGGTGAGCGCTGGCAGTAGCAGCACAGGAGTTGGTCGCTTCTTGCTCGCTTTGGAGATGAGGTGTCCCGTGCACAGGCAGGGTGGGCTGTGGCCCTGTGCACAACGCCTGCAGGTTGAGTTCATAAAACTGGTAGCTCCTGCTATCTCTCAGGGGGGGATATGCAGGTGACTTCTGACTTTAGGAGGTTTATGTAAGGCTTGTATAATTTAGTAAAAGATTTTAGGGCCTGTGTTTTACTTACAGAATATAAGAAGGTGATGTCCTTATGTCCTTATATTCTCCATGTCCTTATATTAAGAAGGCAATGTCCATACTTACCGCCAAGTACAGAGCAACAAGAAACTAAATGATTGCTTGAGTTCAGCCATTTCTAACAGGAAACATGTTTGCCTTTCTGAAAGGCTCTCCTGTCGTAGAGCCCCTGGGAGAGTTGACGTGGCTGCTGTGCCTCAAGGGCTTGGTTATCCTGGGCCCTGAGGTGAGACTCAGGCTGGTGGTTCTCAGGCACGTTGTACTGTGGGCTGCCATCAGCCCTCGCCGTTCTCTCTTGGGCCATCTTGTCTGTCCTTGTTGACCCTTACACTGAAGTAATATGCATGACAGTTTGGGAAGGACCTTCTTTAAGAGGAGGAAGTTTATTAGCACCTCTGATAAAGTCCTGAGTCCTCTGTCACCTTGTGCTGAGCTCCACATGATATTATGGGGCACTGTCACAGCTCACATGGCCTGTGTATAGTCACCCTTTGGGATGTTGGGGGCTCCATTGCAGTTTCCCCTCTGCTCCATCCACTGAATTGTTTGCAGATGTCAGAGGACTGGCTGTTGTTCAGTGGCAATGCCAACCTGAAATGGAGCTTTCTGTGAAAATCGGAGGTGTGCTTTCCCATCAGTACTCATAGTAACCCAGCACACCAACCTCCGCACCTCACTGCATCGCAGGGCTTGCTGGCCTGGGGAGGAAACACTGCAGCTAGGCCGATGCGCACGTGTCTGCTTGACAAGCACATGGTGTAGCAGTGAAGTTCAGGGATTGTCTCCCTGCAAGAAACTCTGAGCAGCTCATCACTGCCCGAAGCTTGGGTACACAGTGAGGGGGGTGAAACTGCAGCAGCTTTCTGGCAAGGAGCACCCTGTAATCCAGGCTGAAAGGATTTCTGCTCAAAGCTAATACTGAATTGGGACACATCTGAGAAGAAGTAAAGCAGACAGCATCCTGGTGTTTGAAACCTATTAGTTTTGGCTCATACATTCTTGAATTTCTTCTGAGCAAGACAGTAAGTGGGATCGTGTTATCAGTTGTAGCTGTTACCAGTGCAGCTGGTTTGATGGCTGAGCAAAGTGCCTGGAAATTATAACAGGTAGGACATGCAGGAGCTCTGCCATCATGGTGGGAGAGCTGACCCCTTGGGAGGCTGCACTCAGACGTAGGGGAAGGCCTCCGTTGCCTTTAGATCTGCAAGCAGAGACGATACTCTGCTAATTTTCATACTGAGTTGTCTCAAACTGTGCTGCTTTCATGTGCTGCCTTGATGCTCATTAGCAGACACACATATGGGCTGCAGACTTTAATGGGATGCCTTGATCTGCGTAGGGCACGTTCTCCTTCACAGATGTGACCTGAAACGCACATGTATCGTTTCAGTTGGATTGATGACCCCTTGGGAGCTGAAATGCTAATGGAGCCCAAACCAGACTTCGGTTAAAGATATAAACAGAAACTCTGTCTTCATTTAAATTCTGGGCAAAAGATCAACATTAAATGCAACATGATGAGAATCCAAACACAAGAGTGCAGAGTTGCACTGTTCACAACTACTGTAGTTTGACCCCTTGGCTGTGTGGAGTGTTTTGTTTGTAGTAAATATTTTTGAAGGTTAAGACATCAGAGTCCAAATCTGACACTCTGCCTGCAAGTAATATCTCCCTTTGGCACAAGCGCACAGTAAGGAGCTTTCCAAAGGCAAGCAAAAGTGATAGACAGTCACCCTTAGTAGGCATTTTCACAGCTGAGTTACAGGGAGTCATATAGGTTTACAATCCTTGGCTTTTGTTAAGCTCACAGATGTAATTACAAAACTGTGGTGTTTCTCATTAAGTGTCCTTCTCTCATTTCTTCCTGTAAAGATCTGATGTATGTTGTACAGAGGAACCTGGACCATTCAAACAATGATTATTCCAGTCTGTGGGAATATGGTGTGCTTTGCAAGGTGGGGGAGAGAACGCGAAAAAGAAGGCAGAGACCAGGCAAGAGATGGTGATTTTAGGGCTGATAGGACATTTTGCATAATGTACTGGAAGCCAGCAGCAGCAGTGGAGCAAGTGTTCCCCTTTGCTTTTCAGGGCGAGAGAGGATTTCAGTCCCTATAGTCAGCTCTGTCCTTGGACACTTCTGCTCCATTACTAGTAAAAGGGATACTTTAGGACTGGCTGAAGTGCTGTTTTTTTCATGAAGTGAAGTAATTCACTGACAGTTGGAGAAAAGCCACCAGGGTTTTTTGACCAACACTCAGAAAACATTCTCTAGTGTTAACTGCCTAGGCCAGATAAGAAGCAATCATCTTGCATACTAAAATGTCCTGTCCCTCTACAGTAAGGCATTCAGTTTATTAATATGAATAAGAATACTGAGAGAATATAAAATACAAGATAGTTGGTCTGTGCTAACAAGAAAGCCAAGCAAGATATTCTCAGTGTTTCCCGCTGGCCTTATAACCTCCATACACAGTGTGCCTGTAAAATGGCATCAGCCAGCAGCTTTGGTGTCCTGGCCAACAGCGTGCCTGGCGTGGAGGCTCCAGAGTAGATCCATTTGGAGCTGAGTGTTGGAAGTGAGTGGGGATCAGTATGGCAAGCAGGATTTGGGTATGGTCCAGAGGAGTTAAGGTTGAGAGGGCCAAATGTGATGTGTTCGTCTTCAAGTATATGAGCTCTTTCTCAAGTACAGAGCTCAGTGCTTGTTCTCTGCTCCCCATTTAAAAAAGCCTTAAGCGCCTGCTGCTTTTTTTTGCTTTATTGGCAGCTCTCCCTTTTAAAAAGAAAGCCCCAACTTTTGTGTTGGCCATTTTCTTCTGATTCTTCCTGCAGTTCTTAGGTTGAAGCTGATCGTATTTGGTTAAGTGTACATTGAATTCCTGCTTGAAAAACATTGTATTGTGAACTAATTACTAATAATTCATTGAAAACTATTCCCTACATTCTGTACAAGGCTTCCTCTCACACTAAGGCAATGGTGGCAGCCTCCAATTTTAATACGCAGTTTCTGTCCTGGTTTGAGAGTAATCCTGAAAAAGAAGTGCAGTCGTTACTTGTGCTTGTCATAGCATCTTTAGATAAAGAAATGGCTGACAGTGAACAGAGAAGGAAGGAAGGCTTAACTCTGCTGTATCTGCTCTGTCTTTTCTTAGAGTTTAGAGAAGTCTTTCTGCTGCTTATTTTCTTTGCAAAATAAGTCACCAGAACTGTGAGTCGTAAGTAGCTGCAGTTCTAGTGTTGTGCGTGTCTTCGTATGGTGGTTGGGACCCAACAGGCTCTAGAATTAATCTCCAATAAGTTCCATGTCCAAACACTATTTTTAGAGGCACACAGCTGCCTCAGAAATTTGCTGCTCCTGCTGGGATTGTGCAGCATCAATCTCAACAGTGGCGTGAGCTGCTGCAGGGAGCAGAATGGCCTAACTTGGTGCAGAGTGAGTGAAAAGTGGAAGGATTAAAACCATGACTACTTTTAATAGCAAGGGATTGAAACCAGCTGAGGGGAGGGTAGGTTTCCTTTTTAAAATATAATTGTCAAGCGCAGCTGGTCCTTTTCAAGATGCTTGCTCAGGCCCTGGGGCTGAGGCTTGCACTCCTTGCCCTGGTGCTGCTACCACAGGCATTCTCTGTGCTTCATGGACAAGGGCCTCTGAAGGACCACCCCAGTCTGAGATGAGCCCAGATCAGCAATCAGAGTTAGGGGGTAGTATGCATAAGGCACTTCCATGCCAGAAGTCCCTGGGTTTGCTTTGCTTGGGTATTTATTACACATTATTCATACAAAGAGTTTCATTGATGTAACAGAGTGTAAAATCATATCTTCAATTAAAGCAAAAGAAATTTGTTTTTCTGAGAGCATCATTGCAGTAAATCACTGAATTTCTTCATTCGCCCTGGTGTGAGACCGTTGGCTGAAAAGAAAATATGTGCCAATGGATGGAAATGCGTACTCTGAGGAATGGAGAGCTGCTGTCAGAGTCTGTAAACAGAAATATATTCAGCCAGTGTGGCAACAAAACTGTATTTTTTTCTGTTCATTTCCACTGTATTTACCAGTGTGCTAGTCGTCTGCATGGGAGGGCAAGAAAGCAGGGTTTCTTTTATTTATTTGAAGTTAGTAGATTATCAAGCCCTCTAAGGCTTCTCTGTGCACGTGAGGCAGAAATAAAGTAATGTGTGCTGACCTTAATGCCTGAATTCTTAGACTTGTGGTGTGCATTGCAGTAGCTAAAATGGCTCTTAATGTAGCTTCTGTTTTGAAAATAGACTGATTAAAAACTTGACGTGAATAGGGGAAGTGGTAGCTGACTCTTTAATTGTGCTCCACCAATGCTCTTGAAATGACTTGAAAACAGTGGTCTCCTGGGAGCCATTCAGAGGAATACAAGCTAATGTCATGCTGGAAGGATCCTTTCCCAGCTGCTCAGCTTAAATGGCAAAAGTCATGATTTGCTTGGATCACAGGAGCTTTTAATTCCTAATTTAATAACAGGTTTCCCTGGATGGCATATTGCTTTTACCCTTCGTGCTGTACATGGGAAAGGTGCAGGCAAGGATAAAATGCACTTCCCCCAGCAGCAGCACTTAGTGGAAGGGGCTTTGGTGTTGGAAGTGAGCTGTTGTGTTCATTAAATCCCCATTTGGAGGATCCCTGCTTCCATCCTGCCCAAGCTATGGACCCCGTGTCCACTTCAGGAAATTAATTACTGACCTGTACACTAGTTGCTGGGGACGGGCTGATACCTGCTTCAAGCTGCTGGCTCATGGCGGGGCAGGCTGTGTGCATGCTGGACCATGCACAGCACAGTGCAGTTTCCTGTTGATTTGGGCTGCTTTTAGCCCACAGTGACTGTTCTTACTCCCCAGACTGAGCAATGTGTTTAACAAATGATTTCTAAGGGGCAGTTCTCTGGAAGACTCCACAGATTCCCATCTGTGCTAGGTATTTTATTTTAAGTTGTAGGTTATCTTCACTTTTTGCAGACCCTTCTCAGTAGCGCAGAGGCAGTAAGATGCCGTAGGCAGCACCATGCTTTGTTCTGCCTGTCAGCTGCAGTTGTAAATCTTCTGTGGTCACAAACATCAGAGGATCTTGATGAAAACATATTGCCTGTGAGCACCTCCTCTGTGAGAAGTGGAGAACTGCCAGTGTTAGGAGTCCAGCCATCTCTTTTTCTGAGCTTTTTGCTCATCAGTTCCTGTTTGAATCCTTTTGTTTTCTCTTCTCAGGTCACTTCACCTGGGAAAAATACCTGAAAGAGACATGTGCCATCCCAGCTCCTGCCCATTGCTTCAAGCAGGTAAGAGGGTGAAAACAAAAAAGGTCAAGGGTGATGGTGCGTTGGTGACGCAGGAGTTCTGTGCCTGGGATTAGCCCCTTCTTGTCAAGGAAAATGCTTAAGGATATCAGAGACTTAATAGAAATCCAGTTTTTTTTGCTGAAGCAAAAATAAGAAAGATACATTTAGGCACTTCAGATGTTAGAGTAGCACGAAAGATTTTACTCTCAGATGTGCATGGATAGGAACACGACAGTGTTTTTACTCTGCCAAGCACAGGCCCTTGGAGAAAATGTTCTGAGTAGTCTGTGACCTAGCTCTTTGTGGATCCTGCCCAGCATGGAGATTTTCTGCAGAATTGACCTGATCTTTGTGAATGGAATAGCAGCCCCTTGGGCATCAGGTATTTGAGCACAGACGTGGTCATGTTGAGTACAGGGGATACAGGAGTGAATCGGCATAGTACAGCTGGGTCCAGATGGAGGGGCAGCAGCACAAAGAAGTATCTGTTTGGGTCTTAGGTTGGCTGGGTGATTCTCCTGGGAAGAGGGCTAAGAGGATAGGGTAGGTCTAGTTGTCTAGATAACGCAGTACCAAAAGATGGTGGTCTGGATTACGGATCTTCCAGGGCTTCATGAACTTTCTTTGCTGCTCTGTGGTGTCTGCTCCCATGCTGTGCTTGGAGGATGCTGTCAGTCTTCAGTAGAATCAGTTTTGATGCTCTTACAGCTTAAGCTTTATGACTGAGGTGGTACATATATTGGAAATCCTGGCTCTAACTGGGTCCCTGTTTTTTTCTTTGCAGTCATACACTCCACCTGCAAATGAATTCAAGATCAGCATGAAACTAGAAGCCCAGGACCCCAGAAACACCACCTCCACTTGCATTGCCACAGTGGTGGGTCTGACAGGTGCACGCCTCCGCCTGCGCCTTGATGGCAGTGATAACAAGAATGACTTCTGGCGGCTGGTGGACTCAGCTGAAATCCAGCCTATAGGAAACTGTGAGAAGAATGGAGGGATGCTGCAGCCTCCACTGGGTGAGCTGAAGTTCAACTGTCCAGCAAGTGCCTATATTATCTGTGGGGAAAACCCTAGGGTTTTTTATATTTCTGTGCTTGGGACAGATACTAATGGACTGCCCCTGCCTACCACTGTGATGTAGACCAGCCCTATTAGCTTGGTCTGTTAAACAGATGTATTCCATACCAGGTCTGTACTTCCACATGGACACGGTGGCATGGATAGGGAGATGCTTTAGGGTGTAGAAGAAAGAGCTATTTGCACCCAAGTGAGCTGCTTGCACTCTTTGCAGCTCAAGCTCAGGATTAGCACATGCTGACCATGCTCTTAAACCTTTTGAAATTCCCCCTGTGTACCTCAAAGGGAAAACACATTCTCCATGCATTCATGTGAAAAAATGCCGGAGCCACTCCATTTCCAGAGGACACACAAGCAATCAAGGGGCACCCCAAAGTCCTGGTGACCCAGGGGTGTGGGTGGTAGTGTTGAAGGCAGAACAGTTATCATGGCCTTTTCTGGGTGATTGCCTGTATAAGGACAGAATGAATCCAGATTCTTTTTTGCTGGGAGTCACCAGTCACACAGGCAGTGCTGGCACATAGCTCTAGCAATGGCTCAGTCGCTGGCCATTGCCCATTGCTTTAGGCTTCTGATCCTGCTTGCAAGTGCTCTCATCTCAAAGGTGTGCTTGACATGAAACGGCTGCCACCCATCAGTGCTTTCCCCTGCGCTCCCCCTTCAAGCTGAGCACAGTACTGTTGTCTTGGTGGAGGTGCTTTGCTGGGCATCTGTAAAACTTGATGTAGAGAATAACCAAGAGGGCAATTAGGGCTGAGGCATCTGCTGTATCACTGCTAATCCTGACACTGTGATTTCAAAAGCATTTAAATTTTCATTCATGCTGTCTAAGTGTATTTGTGTCCAAGTGTCTTTGGGGCAATAGCAGGTTCACTGGAGACCATCTGATGGGGAAACAATGTCTGAAAAGATTCCCGGTGATTTAAGTACTGTCTCATGTGAAGGGACACTTGTGATATTTCATCTGTTTATTTAATTTTGCTTGGCTACACCTTTATAAATAACCTGGACAGTTGAACACTTCTTCCAGTCTTGTCTTCAGTTAAACACACATTTTTTAACCTTTTTTTTTTTTGGCCAAATGATGAGCTGATTTGCTGGTTCTTTCCTGATTAAGCAGCAAGATTAATCTGCTTTTGCATTCTGCTGCCCATTACTTTTGAAGTGTCTTCATAAATCTTTCTCTCAATTAGCACATCCCCAAATAATATCAAGCTGATCTATAGTGATGCAAGAAACCTTCAATAGCATTCCTTGAGTTAGGAATATTTTTATTCATGTTTTTTCCTGGAGCACCATTTGTGAGCTTTGGTGGAAGTACAGTCTAAATTGCAATGGGACACTTGGGACTGACCGTTCTGAAGAAGGAAGAAACATCAGCAGGTGCATGTTTTGGCACATCACACTACACAAAGCTGTGTATATGCAAGTCTCTTTACACTCCCTTCCTAATTGCTACAGACAAAACCTGCTGCAGCTTTCAACATTAAGGCTGCCATTTTTTATATTGCTTTCATGCATGCCACTGTCTGTTTGCAGACATCTCTTTGAAACCTTGGTCCCAGGGTGCAGCTCACAGCTCTGGTGTGGCCTGCCCAGCAGGCATGGATTCCTGACCTAGCTGGCAGTGATGGGTTCCTCCTGTGCCTTGTCTGGGTTTTGCCAGCAGATGGCAATAAGTGTAATCGAGTTGAGAGCAAAACTAATTTCTGACTGTGCCAAAGGAGAGAGGGTTTATGATCTGGAAGAAGACTGTGTGCCCAGCTCTGATCTGTATTGCCTGCTTAACAGTGGGCCAGACAAGAGTGCTTCTGTTGCACCCAGCGTAAAAACAGGTAAAAAGTAGCTAGTTCTGCAGTTGTCCTTTCTGCCTGCAGAGTGCAAGGCCCCAGAAGACCCAGCAATGACTTTCTGTGCTCCTTGTAGTATTTTCTATGTGTATACATCTGCTGCTGCTCCCCTTCTTTACGTAGATAATTCACATAAAAGATTATCTTTGCCCCTCAGGGAGCTTAGCTCTCCCATCCCCTGAGGTTTGTGGCTAGCTTGTTTGGTTTCCAAGCTGCTCTGACAGAGTTGCAGGGCTGGCAGGGTGGCCTGTAATGAGCTGGCTGTGTTCTGGCATTTCGACCCTGGCAAAACTTTGCCATGTTAATCATCATGGACTGTCATGGTTTAACCCCAGCCAGCAAATTAATTCTGTCCCAGCTGAAACCAGGACAATGGGATGCTTTCCCTCTAGGCCCAGTCCCAAGGTTACCGTCAAAACACGGTAAATACAAAAAGGGCAGTGCCTTGTTCAGCTGAACAGCAGAAATTGCCTGTACAGGAAGATGCACATTCAGCAAAGATGGTGTTTTGTGGTATCTGGAGACTTTTGTCAGTTGTGCAGTCATACTCAGTGCCATAGACTCAGAGCATGTGAATTTGCTTTTTTTTTCCCATAAGCCCCTTCCTGTTATTACTCTGCTTTTTTTCACAGAAGGTGTCGAGCCAAAAACTGCTATCCTTTCCTGTAACGGTTAAATCTATTTCCCAGCCAAGTCACAGCCTCTTTATTTCTTCAGGTTAGCTTGCCTGCAGCTCACTGTAAA
Organism: Elanus axillaris; assembly: GCA_026212715.1. Lineage (NCBI taxonomy): Eukaryota > Metazoa > Chordata > Aves > Accipitriformes > Accipitridae > Elanus > Elanus axillaris. The sequence goes on from JANZLQ010000022.1 coordinate 7,653,160, forward strand.
AGGTGGAGGAGGCCACCCAGAAACTGAGATTCCCTGCTGAGGAAGAAATTTTATAGCCTGAGTGTGCACTTGCTTATTCATGTCTCCCCTGTAGTAGGATAGTGCCGCTAGTACTAGTGCTGCACAAAGTGCTTTGCATGTATGGTCAACGTACAGACTTTTGTTATGATAAGCAAATATTGCAGTCAAACATCCATTCCCAAATGTTTCTTTTCAACAATATAATGTTTTCTGTTCAGAGTATCTGGAAAAGGTCAAAACTGACTGTTCAGCCTGAGCAGGAGGGTGGTATGGAATCACAGTGTGTGCCCGCTGCAAAGTTCCCATCAGAGCAGGCATGTGCTGCCAGATCCAGTGGCCCCCATACCTTAAAGTCTCCATGTCTGCTTCCTTCTCTGCAGGCTTTCGGCTGAATGCCTCCTCTTGGCCCATGTTTCTTCTGAAAACTCTGAATGGAGCAGAGATGGCTCCTGTCCGGATTTTTCACAAGGTATTTTACTGTACTGTTTGTGAAGACATCCTTCTGGCATGTTCCCCTTTACTGCAAAGCACCAAAATCACAGCTGGCATCTCACGTGTGATCTGCTGATCCCAAAGGAGATTAACATTTCCCAGCTTTGCCAGAGTGCTACTTCTCTAGTAGAGACCCGTACCCTCTGTGGCTGTGTTGTAGCAGTGTCAGGATACAGACAGAGGTCTGCTAAGAAAGTGTCCTGGGCTTCAACACTTGGGCTTCAGAGATGTGTTTGTTTTTCACTTGGGCTGCAGGTGCTACTCAAAGTCAGGAATGCAATATGTGAAAACACCTCTCTGAAACTTTTTAGTGTACCAGAGCTTCTAAGGAGTGCAGATATTGCTGTGAGGCAACACTATTCTCACACCCCTAGTGAAGTCAGAGAAAGACAGAAGCCAGTCTAGAGCCATGTGCTGTGGTATGGGATGGTGGATGTGGTTTTAGTGTATCTCAAGCATAAAACACTAGGAAGAGCAAGCTCCAGATAAGGATGGATGGTGGATCTCACATGTCTAGCAAAGCTGAAGGTGGGGGAAGAATGATAAAGAGAGATTCTCATATCTTAGGTTTTCCTGCTCTGAGATAGCAAGGTGAGAGTATCCAATAGAGGCTCTTTTCTTTGGACCCCTATTTTCTGCCTGTGTTGCATGACATAGTTGTCACAGGGTGCAGTGTTAACATAGCACTGTCTGGATTTGGTCCAGCAGCCAGGTGATGGCAGAGCAGTCAGTAGTGGACTTTGTTGCCTCTTGACTTACAAGGGCATGTGGTTGCATAGATAGGCCAGCGTGTGAACACCTAATTGGGGTTCAAGTCCAGCTCACTAGCTCCCTTCACCTGCTTGTGGAGGTGATTTTGCTGATGGAGGGGACAGCCCTGGTCTGGGGAGGCACTGGCATATCCTCTTTGAGCACATTTTCAACTTCTCCTTATAGGAACCACCATCTCCATCCCAAAACTTCTTCAAGACAGGTATGAAGCTGGAGGCAGTGGACAGGAAGAACCCTCACTTCATCTGCCCGGCCACCATTGGGGAGGTGAGAGGTTCTGAGGTCCTCATAACATTTGATGGCTGGAGAGGTGCCTTCGATTACTGGTGCCGATATGATTCCCGGGACATCTTTCCCGTAGGCTGGTGCTCGCTGACTGGAGATAATCTGCAGCCCCCTGGAACGAAAGGTAAGGCCCATGTTGTTGCTTAGCTGTCTTCCTCCTCCACTCAGCTCTCAAAGAGCTGAAAAACAGGCAGAGGCTAGTAGCAGGGACATCTGGGTGCCCTGTCTGGCTTTGTTGTGTTGCTTCATGCATGGTAAAGGTACAGATGATCATACCTATTAGCAGTGTAACAGCCTGGCGTCAAGGTGCTACGGAACAGCCATCCATAAAGATGGGCAGGATGATGACTTTCTGGAGGGATAGTGGTGCTGTACAACATTTCTGAGGTCTGCTCCTCTTCAGGAATTTCCTTGGAGTCTTTCCTGCATCTTTGGAAAACACATTCCTAGGGGGAATTTTCACAGAGGGACTGGGCTATTTGTGGATATAAGGGAATAATGAGAACTGAGTTGCAGGGCTGTGCCTGCCTGTACTTCTGACAGTTATCTTGCTCTGCCTTATGCTGTGATCTCTACTGTGAACATGGAAAAAACAGGTTTGAATGAGGTTGTACTTGCTTTGTTCCTAGAACTGTGATTGTTGGTTAGGAGTGGTATTGGGGAACTTGCTGCCTTGCAATGATCCAAGCATTGAGATTTTCAGATGTGTCTCTAGCTTGCTAGCATTGCAATTGTGTTTAGGACCAGGGGAGCTGTCATTGTCCCCATACACATCCCTCTGGATTTGCTGTCTGGCAAGTCTCATGCATGCCTGTCAATGAAATAAGAAGCAGGAGAGCAACCTCTCTACCAGAGCTGAAGGATTACTTAGGAAAGACATTTTTCTGATGAGACTGTTCCTCTTGAAAATCCAGGGTCAGCTTGTACTAACCCGTCAGGCTGTGCTTTCCTATTGTCCCTTGATGTGAGCCAGTTCTGTCCTCTGTGCTGCAAGTCTGGTGTCAGAGTGGATTGCCTTAGGTCATCTTGCATGGCCTGTGTGCAAGTCAAGCTGCGGGCTCCCCTTGGATAGAGATGATTTCTGTTATGGTTGGGAACTGAAAGGCACTCTCACTGTTTATCTTGGATTTCTGCATTTGGTCTGGATGTTCTCAGCCTCTCCTTTGCTTCCTGCTGTTTGTTTTTGTCCTGCCTGCTGCCACCCTGCAGGCTCTGCAGAGCTGCTGGGGACCTCCCAGCCAGTGGCTGACCTCTCCAGTGGTACCCTGGAGTCAGGGGTTCTTGCCCAGCATCTCCAAGGTGCTTCTCAGGTACTGTATGAGTGGCTAAAGACATGTTTGTGTTGGGTGGGAGATTTCCAGGCAGTAAACTGGGGGTGGGAGGTTTCAGAAGCAAGGTGGAAGCTGCCTTCCCAGGAGAAGTGGGAACCTCCCTCTGACCTGCAGCACACAGCACAGGCAGCTCTGTTCCTCTCCAGCCTCCCTGTGCCAGGGGCTGAAGCTGGGAGCAAACAGAGCATCCAGAAATAACACCCCATCATGGTGGCAACACCGTGGTAACTTGGAGCCATCTTGAGAAGCATATCCTTCCCCCTTTGGCAGGCAGCAGTGACAGGCTCTCCCTCTCACATTGGCTCCATCAGCAGTGACTCTGCAGTTCCTGCTCATGTACAAAAATAGTGAACCCCAAAAGTCACATCTCCCCACTCCCAGGCAAGAGGCAGCCTTTGCTCTCAGGCAGATTTCTGCTCTCTTTGCTGTGTTTTTCAAGTACTGGGACAAGAGCAGGGATTGGCAGAGGTTGCATGAGCCATGTAAAAATGCCATGGAGTCAGGATCAGCCTTGTCTTTGTGGTGTTTTACTTTCCTCTCTGTGGCTACCCGCTCCCTTTCCTGCCCCAGTCTTTCCAGTTTCCACTTTGTGGGATTAAACCAAAAGAAGGAAGCACTGGGAACTTTCCTCATCTGTAATTAAATTCCTCCCTTGTTCCTTTACTCCTCAGCCCTGCTTTGGAGGAGGGTTAGGCACAGTCCTCCCAGGACCTGAGAGTGCAGCCTTTGGCAGGGTCAGAGGATGCTTCACCACAGAGGGATCCCCCTTTCCTTCAGCTCCAGTAAAGCTTCCCTGTGTGTCAGCCTGGACCCTGCAGGACCACACGGTGAAGTTGGGCAGGTTCCCTTTCCTGGTGGGAATTCCCCTTAAATCAGGGAGACCCAGGGAAACATGCAGGAGGTCAGTGCTAACTGTGGTTATACCCGGCTCTGCTCACATACCAGACTGACCGCCTTGCCCTGAGCTGATGGGTACCAGCAGGGAGAGCTGAGAAATCCTGTGAAGAGTTAACTCCATTGTGACTGATGGCTTCCTGGGGCTGAGTGAAAAGAGGCCTCGCAAAATGAGCTCATGTTCAAGGGAAGCAGAACTTCAAAGAGGCCAGGCATGTTTGTTTAATGCTGGTAACTTAATTCAGCTCTAATCTGTCCCTTCTGATGGTTGCCAGCAGAGCTGGAGGAGTACAGGGCTTCTCCCAGGCACATCCCCTCTCCAGCTCCAGGGCCTCCCACTCCCACCAGTGTTTGCTTAGCTGGGGTGGCTGGGCAGGGTGCTGGTGGCTTGTGCCTGGCCAGCCAAACCGAGGGGAGCTTTCAGAAGGGCACATGTGTGTGAAGGGAGGAAAGGGAGGTCAAACAGCAAAGGAGGAACAGCTCTCTGCACACCAGGTTGGTAATTACGTTGCTGTCAAGATGTGCTGTCTGTGCGATGGCCTGCTGGGAGAGCTCCACTGTGGCCGGTAGCCAGATGGCTGCAGGCTCCTGGGCGTCTCCTGGAGGTCTTCTCTTGATGCAGCACAGCTTGGAGCTGGGGGATTCAAATAAACACGCACTGCAGGGGAAATGTAGCTCCAGGGATGCCTATACACATGGTTGGTCCTGATCCTTTCTGCCCTGTGTAAGCCTTTGGGCTGGGGTTGGAGGTCAGCTCTGCTGGGCTTACAGAGCAAGGTGAAATGCCTGTGTATCCTGAGCTCATCCTGTGCATCCTCAGCTTCTCCACACCAGCTTGGCAACAGTTGGGGAAGGCAGGTCCCTGTCACTGTTCCAAAGGGAGCGGGGTTTCTGTGGGTATGGAGGAAGCTTCTTCCAGCTTCCCAACCATGCCAGCAGGGCACTCCCAGGGTTGTCTCTTGGCCCAGAATCCCCACTCCGCTCTTCACACGTAGTGTGCAGCATCTTGTATGTCTTCTCATGCCTCTTTTATACACGTGCTTTTTTACCCTTAAATGCCTATCCTAGCCTTTTAGGAATATAAGGTGAGGTGGACTTCCTATTAAACTGGAAGTGCTGGATGGCAGCTTTGAACTCGGCTCAAAGGGCAGACTGTGTTAATGATAGTTTCTGCAGTTACCTTGTACAGGAGGTGCTCGTGACTTGTGGGATCACTTCAGAGTTTTAGAAATTACCTTTTTTTTGACTGTTTCCAGAAGAGCTGTTTGCACATCCGTTCGGAGTCAAGCTGTCATCCTAGAGAAATATTGATTGAGAAATATTTATCTATCACAGGGCATATACATAAAACAGCTGAATTAAGGTTGCGTGGGGCATTGAACCCAAACATACTGCAAAGGTTTTGAACTTCCCTGTTGCATGATGGGGTCAGAGTTTCAGAATTAGGGCAAACAGAGGATAATGGTGTTTTCCCCATCTTTAGATACTGCAGCACACAAAAGTGAGGCCAAAATACACTACGTGCACGTTACTAACAACATTGATTTTTTCAACAGAAGACCCTGAAGGTGTGTTGGGTAGGGAAGGAATTATCCCCATCTTCCAGGCCTGGGTGCTTTTCTGTTTGAGTTATGTAGTGACTGATCTGACATTGTAGTAGATACAGTGCAGGAGGTAGCTGATATTTCTCAAGCTGAGAGCTTCAAGGTCTAAATTAAATTGTGATGCATACAAGGAGTGTACAAACCTGTGCACTGTGGCAATGTTAGGTAGAAGTGTAAATTGGAAGGAAAACAGAGATTGAAGGAGTAAAATACATAGGTCAGCTGTTGTGGGTTAGCCCTGGTAGGCAGCTGAGCCCCCCTCTGCTGCTTGTTGACCCCCACAGTGGGATGGGGGAGAGAATCAGAGAGAGAGATGGGGTAAAGGTGCAAAAACTTGTGGGTTGAGATACAGACAGTTTAATAGGTAAAGGAAAAGCTGTACATGCAAGGCAAAGCCAGGCACTCTACTTCCCATCAGCAGGCAGGTGTTCAGCCATCTCCAGGAAAGCAGGGCTCCATCACACATAAGGGTGACTTGGGAAGACAAATGCCATCGCTCCGATCATCCCCCCTTCCTCCTTCTTTCTCCCACCTTCTTTTGC
>JANZLQ010000022.1:7659249-7672950 GCA_026212715.1 Elanus axillaris
CTCAGCAATAGCTAAAACATGGGTGTGTTATCAATACTGGTTTGGCCACAAATCCAAACCACAGCACCATACAAGCTGTTACTAAAGAAAGTTAACTCCAGCACAGCCAAAACCAGTACAGTACTTTTGAAAAACTTTGCATGCATTTTACTTTTTCTAAACTTCCTGCTCCTTGGGGAGCCTGGGGGCAACTCAAGCTTTCATGGCTCTTAAACGGGACAGAAACAATCCTGCTCTCAGGTCACTGGCACAAGTGGAGCGCAGATTTGGAAAGCTGCTTTGGAGACTCCCTCTCCATTGTAAGCAGTACAGAAAATCAATATTTAGGATCAACCTAAAGAATGAGGATTGTTGCTTAGTTACTTTAAATCATGTCTGGGGAGAAAGAGCAAGAGATGCACACACAAATGGAGGTGCTGCTGCTAAGGTTCAGGGCAAAATAGATTGAAGAGGAAAATATGAGACTGTGATAAAAATCACTGAGAAGAAAGAAGGAGGAAGTAAGAGGCTGGTTAATGATTGTAGTTTCCAGGGCCACCTGCCCTGGTAACAGCAGGGAGGGGGCTGAGGGAGATCCCCCATCAGCCAAGGCATGGTCTTGTAGAGAGATGTGTCTGCTTCTGTTATCCATGGGAAATTTGGGTTTTCACAACTGATCACGGGCTAGAGTAAAGTTCAGTTGTCAGTTCCCTTTGTAGTCAGGGAAACACACATTGGAAGAGGTTCCATGAGCAGTTATGTTCCTTTCTGAAGTGGTCTGTGGGTTGGAGAGCTGTGAGCCCCTGGGGGAAGAGAGACCAAACCAGGGTCTTCTCAGGTACCTCTGCGAGGCAGCTTCCAGCTCTGAGCTCTTCACACAAGGAGGTGATACACTGAAGAGTCTATCTCCACCAGCAAAGGGACACCGGCTGAGAAAAAGGGATTGAGCAGACAGGATCAGGGCTTTCTGCCTATATGTGCTGATGGTAGGCACAGGAATCTGAGATTTTCTGCAAGATCTAGGTCTTTACACAAGAAAGCATGTAGAACTCTTGTTTAAACATTGGCTTTAAATTTCAAAGAAACACATGCATTTTTCTTGGGTTTATGCTACAGTATCAGGAACTTTAGCTGTGATTTGCCTCAAAAATTGTGAGACTTTACAGGAGCCCTTCTTATAGCTGAGCACTGGTGGTTCCGTGCATGATCCCAACAGTGCTGCTGCTGGAAGATGCTGTGGCAGGGACAGTCTTTCCTGGCCTCTTGCAAAGCAGCTCATTTTCCAGGTCCTGAGAAATCCAGATTTAGTCCGTACCTGCACAAGGACCTTCCCCACACGCACATGTATGCATGCACCTTTTCCACTGTAATAGTGTCCCTTAAGTCTGCTCAACCATGTTTTGTACATCACTGCTGGAGGGCAGGGAAATACTGTAACCCTAAAAAGAAGGATGCAGGGATCCATGCAGCCTGCACCAACCTGCCCACAGTCACAAGTATAGCTGTTAAATTCTGTAACTCAGAAGGTCCCTGTGCCATTCCTCCACTTGGGCTATTCCTCTGGCTGATGCCAGTTTCCTGTGGAGTTCCCTGGTGGGTTTGTTACACCCTTTTCCACCCTTCTGGATGCTCCGTAACAGAGAGAGGAGTGACACCATGCTGGGTGTGGGAGAGGGGCAGTAGCGAAAGTGTTAAGGCTGGGCGGGCAGAGCTGGAAGCACCTCCATCACTGGGATTTGGAGTGGAGTTGCTGCCTTGGCATAAGCCTAGCTGGCAGAGAGGCCCTGCACCCAGCTGGGTCAGGGAGAGCTAATGCAGAGCATGTCCTTCCAGCCGCTGTGCCAAGGCTGATGGGGAGCTGCAGCAAGGGCAATGGAGACCCTGGTGCCTGTTAAACAGCAGGCACTTGCCTTGACTGCCTTCTCCCAGGTCTGCTGTGAGCTGTCAGCACACTGCTCCCTCTCTCTGAGCTTGGCTGCCTTGAAGGTGTTTCCCTCTGCTTGCAAAGCAAGCAAAAGTTAATAGTTCTAGATAGTTACCATGGGGATACGTTGAAGTGAAGCTCACATCCACTCCTGGACTCGCCATCTGTTGCATGCGTTACACAGCCCGCCAAAGAGACCAGAGTGTGCTGGCAGGGCCTGGGCTGCCCTGCATGGGTTCTGTACCAGGAGCGATAACTCCAGGAGGTAACAGAGAGGCAGAAAATACTGACCCTGGATAGAAAGTTCATGAAGTTCTTCATCTCTTGCAACCATTGCTGCCGTGTGATTTATTGGTTAACTGCTTCATGTCTTCAAATCGAGAGGATGATCAGATGCTAGATTTTCTGCCCATGGGCAAAGGTAATGTGTATTTTATGGCTTTTCTTTATTTTTGATGTTACTTGGTTTCTCTTCTCCTTCAGGGTGAGAACACTGTGGTGGGTGGAGGAGCCTCATTGGGGTAGCTGGCAGGGTAACACTCAGGTGAACTCCTGTGCTTTCCTGCTTGGAGGAAATGGAAAAATACTAATTACTGTCACTTCAGACTGAGCTGGGATTTGGAGCTCACACATCAAGCTGGGTGACACTTGTTTGTGTTGGGGTGGCTGGATTTGGGACCACACAGGCAGAGCTTATGTACCGACAGGAGAAGGTTACATAAAGAAGTTCAGCATTTTCTCTTTTATGTGTGAGTCTAATGCATGTGCAGTCATGGTACCTGGGTGTTGCAGCCTTTGTGACTGCTATTGGAAGGTCCCAAGAAAAAACTCTTGAGCTGCTCAGTGCACAGAGCCAAGGCACTTGGCAGTAATCCTGGCTTGGCTCGGATGTGTGTCCTGGAAAACGCATTGGCTTTGGAGGTCCTGGGGGCTTGGACAAGAGCAGCCCAGTGCTGCAGGAGGGTGTGGTGATCCCCCAGCCCTCTTTGGATGCTGATGGTGCTCGTGGCTCAACAAACAGCAAATCTGTGGCTCAGTGGGAATGGTAGATCTGGCATTTCAGAGACCTGATATTATTACTGTGTGATGTCTTGGGGCTGGCAAGAGCCTCTGAGAAGAGGAGCTGACCCAGGGAAGGCAGAGTTTCCACTATCCCCCAGCCTGTCCTTAATATCAGTGTCTAGGCCTTCCTTCCAACTTGACTTTTCCTCATGTGTTTTATTCTAGAATACTTCATAACCCAGAGAGCCCGTGTTGTATTCAGGATGTTTCCTTCTCTTTTCTGTCCTACTTCCTGGCCCAAAACAGGGTTTCAAAATATCAGGGCATTACTGAGTCTTGGCAGGATGTTTCAACAGGAGCCTCACTTTTGAAACCTTCCTCTCTTCAGGTGAATAGCGCTGGGGTCACTGTTCCATTTCTGCAAGATTTCTGACCAGTAACAATGCTTCTGCTGATGGGACATGGTACAGGGCTGTGCTTGTGTAGGCTGAAGGACTGAGTGCTTTTCAGAACTGGACAAACAAGGAAGAGCAGCTGTCTGGGGCTCTTATTTCTGGGAGTCTAAAAGTGTCTGACTCAGGATGTCCTGAGCTGCTGGTTATAAGCAGGGCTGGTGTTTCTGCCTAACCATCTTCTGCTGCCAGGTTTGGAAGTAAATAAGCTTAAAGTATGCCCAGTGTAACAGTTTGTATAACTTTAGGAGAGCCACAGAGAGAGCATGGTTTCCCATCTAGATGAAGTGTTTTAAACACTTAAGAAGCTTTGCATCAAGGATGTAGGGCTCCACACCTTGTTTCAGTCTGTCAGCAGCACACACATGCCAGCTGTTGGTGACAGGAACTTGGTGCCTTGGAGGGATGCTGCTTCTGATGCGGGTAAGTGTCAGAGCAATCAAAATGATTGACCAGACTCTTCTCACAAAGGTCTGTAAAGGCTGTGCATGGTTAATGGGATGGTTGTAATCAGAGCGGTGTGTGCACGTATGGGAGAAATGGACCCATTTGGGTGGGATTTTTCGCAGTGATTCTATGGGAGCAAGAACATTACATCCTCTGCTTGTGACCTACTGGGTAGTTTCTTCATTTTCTTGTTTCCTCCCCATTTTTTGGAGAGGGGAAGTAAATGCTGTTGAGCCCAGCTCTGACCTTGGCTTTGGCGAACAGGTATATGTTGCCACAGTGTGCATTTTTATTGAATCTAGGAACTTTGTACTGAACATACAGCCCCACTTCTTATAAAGATCAGACCTTTTGTGGCTTGCCATGGTTCTCCTCTTGATCTTTGGTATTTTTATAGCTTCTGAACAGCTTTAAGAAAGAACAAAAGGCGGAATAAACTGCACCCACCTAGCTGTCTCCTTGTTCTTTGTGCACTGATATGTTGAAGGTGTTCTGCTAATATTTAACCAGGAAGCCAAAGCTAAAAAAAGAGCTTCAGAGGAGATCAGAACAAGCAGAAACCCCAGGAACAGTCCTGAATAGCCTGAATATGGCAAGAGTACAGAACCATTCTCAGCATGGGGTTTTGGAAACCCACTGGTAATTAACTCCCAGGGGCAGAAGACATGATCAGTCAGTAGATTGACTGTGGTGGCCGTTCATGCCACATATTCTCACAGAATGTATGTCCTTGAGCTAGCTGGATATAAATAGCAGTATAGCTATGCCGTGGCAAACTTCCCACGGGCTATAAATCTCTGAAGAAACTAGTGACCTCTGTGCTGCTGCAGATGTAGTTCAGGTTGGCTTGGGCATGCTTGCACAAGCGTAAGTCTTACCCAGTCTGCAGGTTGCTTGCTTCCTAAGACCATGGCTCTGGGATTTTCTTGAGGACTGCTCTGTGGACCAGACATGTGTCAGTCATCCCTGGTGCTTTTGGCAGCCCTCTATGAGTACATGCTCTGCTGATGGCCTCTCCTGAATCACTAAGCCTGGAAGAGCTGCAGTACGATGGTTTTCCTGAGGTGTGGAACCAAGTTTATTTATGTTGTCGGTGTCTGTGTAGGGACCAAAGGTCCAGTTCTGCTCATGTACCATCTACTGAACAGCTGCAGGGCCTCACAGGTGGGCTCTTGCAGTTGCTGCTGGAGTACTCACCATGTGTCCATGGGCACTGTCATGCAGGAGACAATCTCAGCCTGGTTTTGGGGTAACCAAATTAAACTTGAGTACTGAAGCTCAGATTTTGACTTTTTTTTGTTCTGACTTTGCCAATAAACATTGGCATTGCCATTTCTCTTGGCACTCCCCAATTGCCCCTGTATGAGTTCTTTCATCTGCTAGTGCATCCCTTCAGTCAGGAGTTTGAGTTTCCACTCTGCTGATGTGTTTCTCATGCTGGAGCTGCCCAGCTCAGTTCTCATCTCCTTTTTGTAGTTTAGAATTCCTCTGGTTTAATTCCATAGCTGCTTCACAGCTGATTAAAACAACACATCATTACAACAGCTTTATTTTTGCAGTGGACTGGAGAAGATGAAACTAGTAAGGGGATCACAAGCAAGAACACAGGTTGTGTTGCAGCCAGTTTGTTTGGAATAAGAGGTAGAGGAATGGGGACAGGAGGAAAACTGCTGGTTTGGGATGTGAAGAGGGTGATTATAGAGAAATTTGGCATTTGCTTGTCCTTTGCATTTGAACCATATGCCTCTGTAGGTTCATTGCAGCTACTTGCTGTCTGACCTGGTAGCTGGGCTAGGAGGAGCTGGTAGCGCCTGTGCTCTTGGCTGCACCTGCAAAGGAGTATCTAACTGACCTTGCAGAACTGGACGCAGAGTTAAGTTGTCTGATCACTGAAGAAGTAAAAAATGATGCTGGCACAAAAAGTGCAAGCCAAGGCCACCACCTTTGTAAAAATGGGCTGCAAAGATTTCTGGACATTGGTTCATACAAGCAAGTATTTCTCTAAGGGTGATGAGGATACTCTGCATAGAATAAATAACAACGCTGTTGCACTATGGGCTTTAATTCTGTTGAGGGCTTCCTGTGCAATCCAGATCTGCACACTAAATCTCTGGAACCAGCCCCACCATCCAAAACTGCCATTTTTCTCTATGGTGTAAATGCCTGTGCCAGGTCCATTCCCATCACAGTCTTTCTGCTCCTTTGCTTTGCCTTCTGGGATCTGGAACAGAGGATGGCAGGGAAAAGATGGGCTGAAGAAGCAGGAATGTGAGATGTTTATGACTGGTTGTGCAGGTGTTCCACAGCAAATGTGCTGAGAGATGAGGGGCTTGTGAGCTGGTATTTGGGGAGAAGCTTGCTTGGCTGCTCCAGTGGTGGCAGGCATGATGCCATTTTCCCTTACCCAAATGCTAGCCTTTCAGTATTTTATAAAAAAGATTCATAACTCAGTTTACCCATTCATTTTATAATGCTACCCAGTGGATAGAAAGCAGTTAATTTCTTTCCTGTATGGGGGAGAAATTAAGACCTGGGTTTGGGGACTAAGTAAATCTGTGTGCTCAGCACTAAACTGAAAATGACTTTTGCTGAGGACAACAATTTGGGCATCCTTGCTCTTCACAGCACTGTCACTGTCTTTGTGTCTGATCATGAGCCAGTCACTTATCTGTTTATTTTGCCATCAGCAGAATGGGGACTGTGCTGACCCCCAGGGCATTTTGATGAATAAGTCTATTGTATTGCACATCCATAACACTTGTTGTGCTGGGTCTCAGAGCACTTTCCCCCTGTATTGGGGAATATCTGCACATGTATGTTTAAACTCTAAAAAGTGTCAATAACTGCTAAGTAATAATAAGAGTTACTGTCTCTGAAATTATGCTGGAAACCGGTTAAAAACATTAAAAGATATTTTACATTGTATGCTAAGCAGAAGAACCAAAGCAGTGTGAAGGAACTCTTAAAAATGCTCGATCTGATCAAAGAGTTTTCTTAATAGGATCAGTGAAGGGCAGACTCGGAGTGGCTCTCGGCATGCAGCGGGGCAAGGCAGAGCTTAGCCCTGGCTGAAGATATCCCCGGAAAGGCTGGAACTCTGAAAACGAGAATCCAGGGATCGGCTGCAGGTTTGGGGGCTTTTTGATTGATTTTTAACTAGTGTAATGAGGCTTTCTATTCAGTTGGTTTCTACCGTGACATCCAATATCCTGATCTCTCATTTTTCCAAAGTGGAATCTTTTTCCCTGGCTCTTTCTGGCCACTGCTGTGCTTTGAGCTTTTGACGTTCTTGTGCAGTGAATGTTACAGCCCAAGTTCTCCCTCCTGAAGGAGCACCAGGCGGCTCAGAGCCCATCATTTTGCATCTGAAGGTAGGATTGGTTTTCTCCACACTCAATGCTCTATATTTATCGGCATGATAGTCACCTGCTATTTTCTTGCCCTGAAACTCAGTCTCCTAGCTTCAGTCTGGAACTGCTCACGGACTGCCACCGTCCTGTCTGCCCTGGGAAGTGCCGATCATTAGAAAACGGAGCTTATCCCCTCTCCAGTTTACTCATGAATACACTGAGCAGTGCAGATCTGCGTGTCCTCCACACACATCTCTGCTCCACAAGAATGACTGTTTACCCCTACCGCTTCTAGCCCTTGATTTATCCTTATAGAAACCTTTCCTTTTATCCCATGGCTCTTTAATTTTTATAAAAGCCTTTGGTGAGGTTCTCAGAAACTTTGTGGAAAGGCAGGTAGGCTGTGTCACATCCGTCCACATGGTCACTGACCAGGCCAGACCCTTCTGGGTTCACAAGACTGGGTTTCTGTTATAGAAGCTGTATTGGCACTGCCTAAGTAGGTCAGATTCCTCTTTGGAGCCGTGTTAATGGATAAAGCCTCAGTTTTGTTTTGGAAAATGTTTTAGCCAGATGCACTTTGTGCTTGGGTAAAATTAGCTACTTGGATTTAGCAAATGATTGGGTGAATGGGGCAGATGGAGATGTGCAGAAGGGCAGCCTTGGTGATGAATATGTCTCTTTGGCTTGTGAGTTCTGTTGTTTGATCCATGTAAGCAGACCCTGCAGGTCCAGATAGGGTTTTTCTTGTCTTCAGCTCCAGTAGCGCAGACTGCAGTCTTCAGTTGTTCCTTTTCATGTATCTATATGTGGTTATAATTAGAGTAGGACACTTGGGACGTTTTGCAATGCTGTTATTGGTCTGGCACTTCAGGCAAGTCACTAAACCTCCGGCTGTCAGTGAGCTGCCCAGCATCTCTGGGATGTGTTGCAAGGTGCAGTGAATGCCTAGGCAGGTTTTTAAGCTCCCTGGCTGCACTGCCTTCAGAAAGTGCTGAGTGTAATTACCAATATGGTTTAGGGCACACAGGAATTCTGCCTTGAGAGCTGTAAATGTAAGACTTGTGCAAAAAGCAAAGAGCAGTTGCTGATATCACTGTGACTCTTGAGACTTATTTTTGTAAATAAAACAACTATAAAAATGCTACAGCTTGGGCCAGTGGGATGTACAGTGGCATCTGCAGTGCACAGCGCTCATCCAAGCACATGCAAACAATTAAAATAAGAAAATTGCTGCTGCAGACCATGCAGATTTCTAAGCCTTTAAGAAAGGAGACACTCATGATGAATGTTCAGAGCCTTTCTCAGGTTCTACAAATGCATAAGGCATTGCTTTAGTTTTAAGTAACCTCTCTTCCTCATGTGCCTATGGATGTCCAGCCCAAAAACGGACATTCAGATGCAACACGATCATCAGGATAGGCAGGATGGAGACAGTTTTAGGAACTGTGGGTTTGCATTTTTGTGCATGCTGCCGTGTAACTACTGGCCAGTGAGGTGTGGGAGGGGATCAGTGAATAAAGCACCTCATGGCTTCCAGCAAAGGCAGCGGCAGGTTTCAGTAGTGGAAAGCTGAAACTAGACAAATCTTTTGTAAAAAGAAGACAACTCTGGGAGAAGAACAACTTTGGGAGTTAAGATAACTGATCATGAGAACATCTAGAACATGCTGAATCATGCAGCACTTGAGTCCTCTTGCTGTATTATTGTATTAGATGTAACCTCTGGTCTCTCAGCCTTAGCTCAAGCAGATGTTTTAGGCTGGAGAGCAGGAATCCCTGCAGGAAATACTGAATTATCAGAATAATTGCATTCTGACTTTCAAATTCCAGGATTTGAAGGATTGTCCTTAATCTCCATCTTTGCAAGGAGCCCATGTCTCCCATCCATGCTCTGATCTTTTCTCCTGTGTTATGTCTCTCTAGCCTGCTGAGAGCTCAGATCATACCAAGTCTTGAGCCTTCCCAGAGCCCATATTTATGTCCCAGTCATGCTCGTGGTGGCCAGTGATGATGGTCTCTGCTTTGGGAAGAATCACAGAGGTTTGAAGCTTTCACATCTTACTCTCAGACAGGCACTGAGCTCTGTTTCCTGTCCAGCTTCAGCCTTCAAGATGTGTAGGTTTGAACTGCTGCATCCAGGGAAGGATTTAGCCACATCTAAACAAGATTTCTGTTTTCTGGCAAATGTGCTTATCTTAAATGTGTCTCTAATCTGCCTCTTTGAGTCACACTTCTGACCGTGTACTGTTGGAGATGGGACAAGGGGCAGCTGGAATACCAAAGAACCACTGGACAGGTGGCCTACAGGGCATTCTTCATAGATGCTTTAAAATGGGTATGAATGGCGTGTTCAGTCTTCTCAGAAACCACCCCCGGTGTTTCAGGACACTGTAATGGTCATTACTGATATCTCTAGAGAGAAGGGGTGTGAGCTACAGCTGCCTCTGAGAGTACAGTAGCCCTTAGCATGTAAAATGGAGATTTTGGGTTTTGTGGTCAAGCAGCTGTTAGTAAATGCAGTCTGTTAAGTAGCTGGTGTATTGGAGAGAAAGGTAGGAAACTGTTCTCCAGCTTCAACTCTTCTGTTCCATATTTTCCTACATGTTTTGGCTTTGTTATTCTTATACCAAGAACATAATTTTGTTGTCTTCAAGCTGTGACAAGCCTGAGAGAAGCTGATGACTGACAAATGCTGCTTTCTAGTATTGGCTAACCCTCAAAGTGTGGACGGCAACTTTAGAGAGTCTTCTGTAAATAAAAGTTTGAGTCATAGTGCAGTGGATAGCTGCAGGTGCTGCTGGTGCTGTGTATCAACTGGCAAGGGATATTTTGGCATTAGGAAACAGAGTCTAAAGTCTCAAATTCTCGGTCAAGTCTCTTTGTTTCTGCAGGAAGGTCAGAACTCTTGTTTAAAATAATCCTTCAGTGATTAATAGCCCAGTCAGTGGTGCCTGTCTTTTCTTTGGCTTTAAGTTCAGCAATGTTTTATCCTGCCTCCTTAGGGTGATGTTTCTTACTGCAGCCAAACTGATCCTATGTCAGACAGCCCAACAAGGAGCCAGCCCATTCCTCCATGTCTGCCCTCATGCCAGATACCTGTATGACCCAAAACAAGACAGCTCAGCCAGCAGAAAACTTTCATTGATTTCATTTTCTGTTCCATTAATGAGCTGAAATGATTAACCATGAGTTTGGATCACAGAGTAATTCAGGTCAGAAGGGATCTCTGGAGGTTGCATGGCCCAACTCCTTGCCTAAAGCAAGGCCAGCTTTGGAGTTGCATTCGATTGCTCAGAGCTCATGTGAGCACCAAAGCTGTGGGGCAGAGATGTTGCTTTTCTCAGCTACAGCAAATTGTTGATTCTTTAAATAAGAGGGCCTTACTTGGTTTTCTGAAAATTTGGCTCCTCTCAGTGGCTCACCATGGGGTGAAGAAAGTGGTACAAGAAGGAAAAAGGTGGGGATGTCCCTGGCAGATGCTTACTGTTGGGCTGGCACCATCACCAGCTGAATAAGATGCAGTAAACTGAAGCTTTTTGTAGTCAAAGGATATGTGGGCAATGGTTTGCAGATGCGAGATGAGCCTGCTTGCTGGGCACAGCTGTTACCACTGCTGGAGCTGGGTGGGTGTCGGGGTTGGTGCAGGCAGGACTGAGCGCTCTGCACTGCTTCTTGCTGCATCAATCCTGTGCTGCTTAACCATGTCCTTGTAACATCATGGGCTAAAATCCTGAAGGAAAATTAACAGGCAGCTGGCAAAAAATTTAAGCTTCTTTAGGAAGCATCTAGTCACTGGAAGTGGTTATAAATGCCTTGGCGACAAGACAGCAGTGTGGCCAGGCATAACTGTGGTTTTGGGGCTGTGCTATTGCTGTGGAGGTGCAGCTGGTGGGATGACTTTGCTCTGAAGTGGTTGGTGTTTCCTCGTCATGCTGATTGCATGCAGCTTAGTACACCTGGTGGGGGCAAGAGAAATGAATTAGGAATGGCTGGTGTTTTCTCAGATCCTGCTTAAAATCAAACAAAAAGCCAGGCGATTCTGCTGAATGATGTTAGATCATGGGATTATAAGACCTCATTTCATTAAATCAGTCTAGGTCAGGAAAATATCTATGCATTGTATCAGTCTCATTAAAGCAGCCACAGGAAAAAATATTAGTGCGTATTCACCAATGTATTCAGCAATACTATTAGGCATAAAGTAACAATCTAGGTAATTTTCTTTGTATTTATGCCCTGGGCTGACTGCACATTTAGATGTAACTTAGCCTGTTTAGTTGAGCAGTCTTCTGAGGTGTAGCAGCTCCTCCATCCCTGCAGGAGCTGTGGCTGTGGCAGGGACGTGCTGCCGGGGGCTGTAGGCACAGTGGAAATTCCTCTGGTGTGGCTGAAGGAAATGAAGTTTCCTATTGTGTGGTCTGTCCACACTGAGTTACAGGCTTTCATTGCCCTAAAACCAAAACTGATTCCTTAACCTTGGCAAATTAATGTTACCTGTAATATCTTTATGGCTGAAGTGGAAAAGAGATCTTTCTAGCATTTATTGCACCAAAAGATGAAACCATTTTTTAATATAAAATTATACAGTGAAAGCTTGCACACCAGGAGTTCAGCTGACATCAGTCTCTTTTTCCCTGGCGCTGGGATTTCTCTGAGACATGGTTCCAGCCTGGGAGCCAAGAGTGCAGTTCAGCTGCTCTGCCTACTGCATCGCAACTTCCCAAATGTACCATTTCTGTGGGTTTTTCACTAGTAAAACAGATAGTGTGTTTGTTTCACAGCTTGTCTGTAGAATCTTCAATTTCTCTTCCAGGTTAGATAAACCTTATTGCAACACAGATTGGTTTAGACACTTAGCATTGGTGCAGATTGCAAACAGAATGCCCCCCACATTGGTTTACACATCCCTTTGATGAGTTTCTTTGAAGTACAGAGTCTTTTACCTGTGTTTATCCTTGTTCTATCAACTTGTGGGACTCTAGTAAATCCTTTAATACAAATATTTCTCCACTGAGGTCGGCCGTGCACACGTGAAGCAGGAGGCACAGCGATTCAATGATAAGTACCTGTCCTATCTGTGCCATTCTTCTCTGCTAGCACTGCTTGCTTCCAGATGTCACCTGTAGCAAGTGACACTGTCCTGGAAAACCATCAACTGTAAGAAGCATTTGAGCTATCATATTCCTTTTCTTGCCAGCAAAGTAGCCTTGCCATTAACATCTCAAACAAGGACTAGTAAAACCTTACTTCTACCACAATTCTCTGTATCTGTCTGACACAAAAAAAGACATTACTTGGGAAGTTAGACAGATGCGTGAACAACGGTGTACTTCTCCCCAGCATTGGAAACAGAATGTTAATGCACAAAAGCAAGGAAATAAAACTAAACAAAAAAAAATTGAGGACACCAGAAATCTTACCCTGCCTACGTGACAAACAGAATGGGGCCAGTTCCTGCATGCACCATGCACTGTGTTATTTGCACCAGTGCAAAGTGAGGTTAGGGTGGGTGTAAACCACCCGAAGACAACTGCAGGACATACTGCACTTCACTTTTTGTGCAGGTTGCTCACAGCAACACCCAGGAGCTCAGTGCAATAGAGCGTAGGCAGAGTTCATCATCTCACAGCAGCGAGTGGAAGTGTATGCAAGATTTGCCAGTGGCAGCAGTTGTTGCCAGCAGCAGAAGGAGTACCAGCTGGTGTTCCTGGCCCATTTCTGTGGTACTTGCTGACCTCTGCATCCTAAATGTTGCCCGGCTAGTCAGCCTTGCTGTGACACTGAGCTGGCAGCTGGGGGTCAGCTCTGTCTGCCCTCCTGTCCCCTACACGGCCATCTTTGGCACTGCCAACGAGACAGAGGTGCCTGCCTGGCTGGAGGATGGGAGTCCTGATGGCTGCTTGGACCTGGAGGAGTGTCCTGGCTGGTGCATCTGCCCATGTAAAGTCATTTAATCTTCCTGTGAGATAACACCAGTCCTGGTTTTGAGCTGCCTGAATGAACTATTCGCTCAGATTCTCTTGGACCTGGCAGCCAGGTTCATTCATGCCCAGTCTCCCTGTGGAGAGCACAGGGTACCCCAGAGTTAAAGCTGGTGAACGGATCCTTCATCTCCAGTGGCTTGTTCATGTAAGGCAAAAATAAGCTGCCAGTGATGAGGCCTTACACACATCTTCTCATACCAGCCATGCCAGGTGATCAGGCCCAGTCTCCATGGGTTGACCAGTTGTTCTCAGCGTACCCAGCCCCCTGAGCTGGAAAACAGGGATGGGGAGCAGAATGAATCCTCCATAATCCAAGGGGAATTGGTTAGTGACCTGCTGCACAACTTAGAGACAGACACAGGTCTCTGGGGCTGGGTGGGATCCACCCAAGGATACTGAGGGAGCTGGCAGAAGAGCTCACCAGTCTGCTCTCCATCACTTATCAGCAGTCCTGGCTAACCGGAGAGGTCCTGGTTGATGAGAAGTTAGCAAATGTGACACCCATCTATGAGAAGGGCTGGAAGGAGGATCTGGGGAACTACTGGCCTGTCAGCCTGACCT
>JANZLQ010000022.1:7673930-7718454 GCA_026212715.1 Elanus axillaris
TGCTCTCTACAACTACCTGAAAGGAGGTTGTAGTGAGGTGGGTGTTGGTCTCTTTTCCAAAGCAACCATTGATAGGAGGAGAGGAAATGGCCTCAAGTTGCACTAGGGGAGGTTTACATTGGGTATTAGGAAAAATTCCTTCACCGAAAGGGCTGTCAAGCACTGGAACAGGCTGCCTGGAAAAGTGGTTGAGTCACCTTCCCTGGAGGTATTTTAAAGACATGTAGATGTGGTGCTCAGGGACGTGGTTTAGTGGTGGACTTGGCAGTGCTAGGTTTATGGTTGGACTTGATGATCTTAAAGGTCTTTCCAACCTAAACAATTTTATGATTCTATGCTGTTTGCTTGGTCTGTGCTTTGGTCAGCAGTGAAGTAGTTAACAGCCATCGGCTCACTGCCCCATCCCTGGAGTATCTCCTGACTCAGGGCTTGCTGCTGTCAACTCACAGCCCACTGATCTTCTCCAGACCCCTAGAAAGTTGGACCCTGCTCAGTTTGCTGCTTCTGAACTGTCAGCAGGAAGGAGTGTCTGTGTGCCAAGGGAATGAGTCCTTGCTCATAGTAACTGCTCATAAAATGCTCATTAGAAAAACCTTTAAAATCTCTTCATATACCCACAGTTTTGCCACTGTTAGGGCTGCGTGCCATCCTGGTATCAATCTTTTATTGTATTCTGTTTTCTTGGCCAAGATTTTCTCCTTAGCTATAAAGCCCCTCACTTCAAAAGTGGTGGGTTTTTTTCAAATTCAGAGCCCCCACGTTGAATACAGAGTGAGGTTTCCAGGTCTGAGAAACAAGACATCCTAAAGGTCACTGTGCGTTTTTCAAAATCTAGGAGGGGTTTGTTTTGTTTCTTTTTAGCAGAAGTTTATATCTAAAGGAAATACTCATCTGCTGAGCTGGGCCAGGTCATCTCTAGCCTGTAGCAGGACTTGGGAAAGATGAATGACCAGATTTAGGGGATTCATGGGCAAATAACACCAGAAACCTGCTTTTGCCATGGAAAGCATGAGAAGATAAGAAAGAACAGACTATGTGCTGGCACTTTGCTTACCTCTGGCGATATGTGAGAGGAGCAAGTCAGCTGATCCAACTGAGATGAGTTTTTACTCAAAGCCAGGAGCAATAGTCCTTGCAGGCATCGAGGATGGAGCTGGTACCTTCCACTGCAGTTCACTGGTAATTTAGGGACAGAGTAAATTTGACTTCTGCCTTGAGAGAGGGGATTTCCAGCACAGCACTGACTCTGTGACTATCAGGCAGGTCTTGACTGATCCTTCCCCTAGGAATGCTTTTGAGTGCATTTTACAAGATCGCTGGCAGGTCACCACTTGCAGAAGGAAGAGGTGTAGGTGCCAGTTATTTTCAGGAAGGAAGGTATGGCTGAAAGTGTGATCCCTCTGGAGTTCAGCCCATCCAGGCTAAGCCACAGTGTCCCACAGCTCCAGTGCTGAACCAAGGATCAGTGCATTTGGTTTTTATTCTGGCATGGAGAGCAGTAGCCTCTGTTCAGGGGACTCTGAATACTCCAGGTTTTTCCATGTGACACTGTATGAAGATGGAGGCTGCTCTTGTTTTGATTCTCGCCTGATTTAATTATATTTGCTTTTTCTCTTTTTATTTCAGTTGTGATTCCAAAGAGCCCTTTACCTGCCTCCGAAGTAAACTCGGAGAAACCTAGCATGCACAGTAGCACAAAGACTGTTTTGGGGCATCAACAAGGGCAAAGGCGTCGCAAAACAGGGAAGAAGCGTGGTCGAACGACCAAAGCGCTAATCCATCACCCCATGCCTACACCCTCCAAGTCAGTGGAGCCTTTGAAATTCCCCAGAAAGAGAGGCCCCAAGCCTGGCAGTAAGGTAAAAGCTGATGCTGATGCAGGCGGGTGAAAAGCAGGTGCTGCAAGTTCTGCCATGGGATGGTGCATGCGTGTGTTTGTGCACGTTTGTCTCAACCTCTGGCTGTATGACTGCAGCAAGTAGGAGACAAAAGGGGTTTGTGGGCTGGGAATATCCATCAGAGTCCAGCCCCGGAGCTGTAGAGAATGTCTGTGTCCTAAAGATCATTTCCATCAAGAAACTGTCTTTGGAGCTGCAAAGCTCATTAGCGGTGAAGTAGCATGGCAGATGCTGTGATCATGACAGGATGGCCAAACAGTGGAATAAGCTCTTCCATCCATCATTTTTAGCTAGTCTAAATCAAGCAGAGGTGGCAGATCTCAGGCTTGTTATTTTTTCAGGATTGTGGTTTATAAAATACACACGTATTGATTACTAGGTTCTTTGAGACTCCCCGTCATCACCATCAGAAGTGTGTCATGTTCCACAGTGCCTTGTCTGTTGGATGCAGAGGAGAGAGAGAGTGTAGTGATCGTGGGTCGTAAAGGAGAGCAGGGATAAAAGGAGAAATATCTCCTCTTTTTCTGCAGAGGAAACCTAGGACATTGCTGAACCCAGCACCCACCTCTCCAACAACCAGTACCCCAGAACCAGACACAAGCACTGTGCCCCAGGATGCTGCTACAATCCCCAGCTCTGCCATGCAGGCTCCCACAGGTAAGGGTCTTGAACTGCATTCTTGACAAGATTGCACAGTTAGGAGCTGCATCAGTCAGAAAGTGACACACCAAGATACTCCCATTTCTTCCTAAACCTGTAAACCAGCAAGCATTACAATTCCAGAAAGGCTGGCCTAATAGAGAGTGTGTCAGGAGGAAAAGAGAGGCACACGAGTTCAGATCAACTGTTCATTTATATCTCTGTCCATTTTGGAAATAACGCAGTCTAGGAAGATTGCGAGTCCATCTGTTCAGTGTGGGGACCCCTTTCCCTGAGTTACCACGTGCATGCTAGTGACTCTGCAGCTCTCAAAGGGCAATTCTTGTGGCTCATCATGCCCAGAGGCAGTACGGTGTGTGGCACCTCTCATGAGTTCAGAGTATGAGCTCTCCCAAACCATGCCAGGCACAGCTGCTGAACCTACAGCAAGATGCAGAACTGCTGAATGACAGTGTCAATGATCTGTTCAGCTTCAGCCAGGATGTCAAGGCAAACAGGGACAAGAGGGAGCGAGGGAGTAGTAGGAGCAGCAGTGCAGACTATATGCTCTGCTACAGCTGTGAGATGTAGCTGAAGATTAATCTGGGCAGGAAAGTCTAATGCAAAACTGCTTTTTATATGTTCAGTCAAGCACTGGATATGGTCTGAGCCCTCTGTTTCCCTAGAACATAATGGCCAGTTTTCAGAGGAACCTAAAGAACCCAGTTTCCCTAAAAAGTGGGGGCTGTGTGCCTTCGTCTCCTTTGAACATCGCAGCCACCTTACCTGGCAGGCATGGGAACCACTTTGCAGCCTGCTTTTGGGAGCCTGAGTGCTGGAGAAAGCATAGGAGAAACAGCAGCCGCTTGGAAGGTGAGTGTTGAGGCAGGAAGATTTTGGAGGTGATTCCCCTCTATAAGTGGTTCTGCTGTTAGGATGCAGACAGGCAGTCATGGTGGATTCCCCTTTGTGAGTGACTTGGCAGTCTTAAAATCTCAGCATCTCTCAGGTTGGCTTTTAGGCATCTGTTTCTTGCTTTCTTGAGTGGGTTAATGGCAAACACATTTCTCATCTTGGCAGTTTGCATTTACTTGAACAAGAATGGCAGCACTGGGCCCCACCTAGACAAGAAGAAGGTTCAGCAGCTGCCGGACCATTTTGGACCAGCTCGAGCTTCTGTTGTCCTGCAGCAAGCAGTACAGGCCTGCATTGATTGCGCTTATCATCAGAAAACAGTCTTCTCCTTCTTAAAACAAGGCCACGGGGGAGAGGTCATCTCAGGTGAGAACTGGCCTGCAGCACTTTGCCTTCAGAGATGTCATTGCAAGAATTCACTTGTTGGAAGATGTCTCTCCTGAAGCTTGGTGCAATCATGGGCCAGGGGCAGACAGAAGATTTCTGTCTTCTCTTTCTTGCCAAACATCTGTGTCAGTGATGCAACAGCTAGCAGCTGATTCAGAGCAGAGCAGTTAAGTGTGGCCTCCAGGCACAGCTGCTGGAGAAGGCAGCATGCAGCCCTGGTATCAGCCTGGGCAGCGTTATGCTTCACCTATCATCCCCCAGCACTGCCCGAGCCCCCAGGAGGAGGCAGATCGGGTGGGATTTTCTGAACTCCTGACGGAAAGAAAAGAAACATCCCGGTTTTTAATTTTGCTTTTAAGTCCGTGTTTACCCGGATGCTGGGAGTGCAGGCCCCTCCTTGAATGCCTTTCCATTCCCTCAAACGCAGCTTCTCAGGCACTGCAGCCCCGTACCTGGTGCTGGGTGCAGCAGACTGGTTTTAGCCTGTCCCGGGGAAGTGAGCTCGCCAGCGCTCAGCCAGCGGAAGGCAGTGGCTTTTGTTTGCTCTAGTCTAGACCAGTGATGCTGAGATACAGAAGCTGGCTGTGCAGCCCTGGGCGTAGTCTCCTGCCTTTGCTGGGGGTTTACGTGTTGGGCTCTGTTTGTTTCTGTCTCCAGCTGTGTTTGATCGGGAACAGCACACTCTGAACCTGCCAGCAGTAAACAGTATCACCTACGTCCTCCGCTTCCTGGAGAAGCTCTGCCACAATCTTCGCAGTGACAACCTCTTTGGGAACCAGCCTTTCACTCAGAACAGCCACATGCAGCGCTCACACGAGTACGACCACGACAGGTATCTACCAGGTAGGAGCTGGGGCGGGGGCGGCATTGTAGGGACCCCAGGTGCTCTTAACCCAGATTTTATCTGTATCTCAGGAGGCAGGCGTGTGTTTCAGAGCCCTCTCTGCAGAGTTCATTGCATCACACCCAGTGTCATGCACATGCCCGCCGGGCTCTTTTTGCGCAGGATTCAAGTTGCCGTATTTTCTGCCTGTCGGTCTGATTTCCATCTCTGCCTGTAGGTTTCCGCTCATCCGTGCTGTCTCCTTGTCTTCCCTCCTCTCCTTGTTCCCCAGTCCTTCCCACTTCCTGTAATCTGATTATAGTGACTTCATCCAGTTAGGAATTAAGGTGAAAGACTTGCATGAGAAGTAGAAGAGTGATAATGTGCAGCAGGTAAACTGTAATTAGAAATGGAATTAAAATCTAGCAGAGTGGTTTACACACTGGCCATGAATCTGCTGCCAGCAGAGAGCACATCCAGCCCTTGGTGAAAGCGTAGCCTGTTCAGGGATGAGGTACACTACAGCAATCTGAGGCATAGGTGGCTTTGTTTTTCTTGGCATGGCTAACACTCCTTTGCATTGAAGCAACACACCCCTGGCAAGACAGTTCATGTCATAATGCAAATTGTCAGGTTGCAAAGTTGATCGTAAATGAAAGCGGTAGAAAACAAGACCACCAATAGTTTTCCCCGCAGTGCTGTGTAGTGGCAGAAACCCTTCGGGTGATAGCTGCCTCCCCACGCTGGCTGTGAGCCTCTGGAGGAACTACTGCTGCAGGAATGCCAGTCGTGGAGAGGATGAAAGCTATCTGCACCCTCTCTAGGTAGTTGACAAGTGTCTTGTGCTGATCTGCTCTCCTGACTTACTTCCTTCACTATCTTTCTGCCCCCCGAGTCAGCAAATAGCTGTTGTACTGTTTGAGGTCTTTCCAAAGTTAATCCTTTGGATAATTACAGCTCTGACGAGAAAAGCAAGAATTTCTAATGTAAAAGGATAAGCACTTAGGAAGAACTGTTTAAGAAAAAGTTACTAAGCATGAAGCTTAGGGGCAGCAACTTAATGCCACGGTGCTTCATTGCATCTTGCAAAGCACCTGTACTCAGGGGAAGAGGACTAGCAAGAGTCTAAAGAGCCTGAGTATCTTGGAGTGACTGTCCCCTGCTTCCTCCACGGCTGGTCAGCTGCCTGCTGGAGACAGCTGCCTGGAGCTGTGCAGTGCCATGCTGGAGCCAGCAATACTAGGAGCAGGGAGCTGTGCTATGCTGTAAGAAGAGGAGCTGTAGGAAGTGCTTTGGCTGCTGTGGCAAGTAAAGAGCAGCATGTCTAGGTAGTGGGCCTAGAGGTTACCCCTCTAAGGAATCCTCAATTAGAAGAAATCCTCATATTTCAGTGTGGAAGTACCCTGTTGTCATGAGATAGAGCAAAACCAGAATGGGAAGAAGAGGACCCAGGGTCTGGGCATGGTAGCAGGCTTGGATGGAGAGGGTCCTGTAGCTCACTCACATGGTTTCTAGCCACCATGAGATGTCAGTGGTGTCTGTGCTAAGAGCTGGGTTGCCTGGTAGGGTGGAAAAGTATATAGAGCAAAGTCAGAATTCAGGGAATCTCAGGCAGAGCACCAGATATGACACGATGCTGAGACTTGCTCATCCTGAACTCTTCTTTAGAGTATTTTCAGGGATTAAAGAAAGATTAACAACAGTCAAGAGAAGTGATAACACCTAGTCCTGTAGTCCATACTGATATCTCAGGGATTGTTGGGCATCTGGTCATCTAACAGCTTTCTCAAGTGCCTTAAAGAAGATGATAAACATTGTTATCTATGCATTACAGTGGCTTTTGGTGAGGGCAAAGAAACAGTACCGGCGATTTTGAGAGGTTAAGGCTGGTCATGGAATAATGAGGATGCAGTTGTACATCAGCTTAAATCACACCAAGCGTCAAGGCTGCCCTGTTCTCACCCTGAGCTTTGTGTGTCCCGCCTTGTTTCCTCTACAGTACAGGTGCTTGTGTGCCTGAATGGGTCTGGTTCTTAGAAAAAATGATCACTGGTTAGGACTGGGAGCTGGTCTCAGTTTCCAGAACAAACTCACTTTACAGGAGCACCAGTGTGGATGCTGTGGAGAATTTGTGTGTGTGCTTGGGGCAGAAGAAGGAAGGCCTGCAGCAGGCCTTAGGTCAGCTGCATCCTAGCATTTTCTCTTGCTAAGTAAGGCATAATCATGGAATTAAGGGGAAATAGATCAAGTTGTACATAAGGAAACAGCAGAGTTGCAAGAAAATGGGAAGATAATTGCTGCTAATAGGAACAGGGATGGACTGTGAAATGTTGTGAACAGGTAGGTCTGATCTGAAGCCATCTGAAAACATAAAACTGGAGGGACCTTCTGGACCATTGAGCCTTGGGTCCTGTTATTATGGGCACAACAGCATACAGCGTTGCTAACTCTGGTTTGGGGGATTTTGCTTTTCTGCTGGAGCCTGCTCCAAGGTTTTTTGCTGAATTTTTAGTAACTATGTTGTAGTTTCTAGCCCAGATTTGTTCTTGGGCAGCTTGGTATCTGTGTCTCCTTGTCTTAACATTATCTTTTAGTTTAACTCAGTTCTCCTTCTTCTGGAAGTAGTTAGAGAGCAGTCGCATCCTCCAGGGGAGCTCATCTTTTGGCTGCTCTGGTAAGAAAGGCTCTGCGCTCTCCTCATCTCGTGTTGGTTTGAATTAAACTTCATGAGGTGACCAGAATGCCACCCAGCACTCTGGAGAAGAGCTCGTGGAGACCTGGTGCCACAGCACTGGCACTACCATGTTCACAAGAAATGTCTCTGGAAGCCTCTTTTTGTCACTGTATCCTTGTAGCAGGTGATGATCAACCCGTCCTGGTTGCATACTCTGTTCTTCTCATCCATTATTTTCAACTGCAAGTTCCCAGCTCATGGGACAATGTTTCAAGTGCACATCTGTGTTTTGCTGCTGGATTTACCTCCTTTCTGTTACTCCATTCTATATATATTTTTTCTGCATAATTTCTAATGCTACTTTATCTGGCCTGACCTGGGAAGATTTCAATGGTGAATCTCTAAAGTTCGTGCCAAAGTTGTTAATAAAAATGTTAAATGACACTGGGCTTGAGAATGATCTCAAGAAAATTCATTAGCAATTGCTTTCCAGCCTCATGTTCTGGCTCAGTGCTCTGCTGACTGCTTTTTCCCTCAAATCAGATCTTTGTGCATATAACAAGGCTTCTGGTAGTCCTCATGTTCTCAGCTACTGGTTCTCCATATCAAACGCCTTGCTGAATTCCAGATAAATGAGATTGACTGTTCTTCCTTTGTCTGATAGATTTTATTAGATTTTATTTTCCCATGATTAGGAAGCTATTGGGTGAGTCTCTTTTGATGAATGCCTACCACAGTATGTGCCATGTACAATTGCAATATTTTCCCTACCCTTTCCTTCTTATAACCCTTGCAATACTGCTGAGGACAGACATGAGCATTTTGTTGCCAAAATCATTTTTTCACCTTCTTTTCTAAATGTTAGCGCCATGTTTCCAGTCACTGAGTTTTGTTACAATTTGCTGCAGCAGACCCAGGGTTTCATGTGCGCCTTCTTTCGTAAGTTACGTTTTGGCTTCCTGTGCACCCTCACATCCCCAGTTTGAGTACATTCGGTTATTTGACTTCCACTGCTTAGTCAGCAGTGTATATTTTTGTTCCCGTCCTGTTTCTTTTATCCCTTGAGCCTTGCCCTGGTGTTCAGCATGGCTGCAACTGGAAGTGAAGGGTGGGATTTGATTTACTGCACGCACGTGGATGTCACAGGGGTATCAACACCTGAGCTAGTTGTGTAGGCATACTCTGCAATCGGGGAGAAGGTACCAGTGGAATCAGTGAAAGTTACAACATCCTAAAGTAGGAGCCTTGACTTTGACTTGATGAGATGAGGTGAGCAGACTCTCACTGACTGTAAAGGCATCTGTCTGAACTGCCTTGGGATGGCCAACAGCACAAACCCAGGCATGGGCAGATGTGCTTCTCTTCCTCCCCACCAACCTCCCAAGGCAGGTGAGGTGAAATATCCCTCAAAGCTGTCCCATCATTTGCAGGCAAGG
This sequence comes from Elanus axillaris, assembly GCA_026212715.1. Taxonomy (NCBI): domain Eukaryota; kingdom Metazoa; phylum Chordata; class Aves; order Accipitriformes; family Accipitridae; genus Elanus; species Elanus axillaris. Next base: position 7,682,703 of record JANZLQ010000022.1, read on the forward strand.
ACAACCTTTTTGTCCTTTTTCTCAAACCTTACCTTTCTGCACAGTATCCTCTCACTCTGTACCCATGTACTTGTTACTTCTGTAGCTGAAAATGGAGTCCTGTCTTTTCCTTTGCACTGTGTCAAAAGACAGAATGAGTTTAAAAGTTCATTTTGTCCCTGTACTCGCCATCCTCTGAGGTATACAACTCCATGCTGGGCAGGTCCTTCTCATGTCCAGTAAATGATCTGCTTGATCTCAGCATCATTCTCAAAGTGAACATTTATCCATTTAGATTTGGGGTCCTTTCCTCCCAGATTATTTCTTCACTGATGATACACATTCATGATGTTTATGGCATCTTTTGAACTGAAGATATTTTCTTTTTTTCCTGATGACCTGCATTGTGACTGCTGAGCGCAGCTCTATATATTACTCCATTTCTTTATTTTCTTAAAATTAGTCCTTTAAAATTGGAGACCCTAACTACAGACCTACTTTTGGTTTATCTTTCCATTAATTTACACTGACCTAACTTCTGATTCCCTGGGTTATCTTCTACAACCTGACCTTCTGTGTTTGCATTACTTTTAAAATCAACCAATTTAAAAAAAATAACCCAAACCAAAACCTGATAAAACCTTTAAAAAGCATCCCCTTTTGTTGTGGTTCTGTGACTGTTTGGTGAAGAAAGCCATGTAGTTTTACATTTAGAGGTACCCAGAGGCATGACTAAGAGCATTTGTTTCCCATCTCTGTCTGGGCAATGAATGTTTCTTACAGGGACTTGTCCTGAGGACAGTATTGTCTTTTCTAATAATGTTACAGTGATTTTGGATCATACTTTTATGGAGTCCCAGGACCTCAGTATAAGCAGCTTATCTTTCATTTCCCCAAAGGATTTTGATAGAACAGATACTTTTCTCTACCTTTTTATTTCTCTTCAGTCAACTAAATTGTGACTGTCTGATGCTTCCCAGCCATCTGTACCTTTGTTTCTTTGTTTGCCGTGATGCATCTCCCTTGTTGTCCAGTCTCAATTGCTCCCCACTTTATTTCTGTCACCCCTCCAGCACCCATTCCCACCCTGCACCGGCAGCTGGGGCTGCTCCATGGTGTTGTCCAGCTCCCAACATTTGTCTACAAGCATTTCACCCCTCTGTCCCCACACACCTCGAACGTTGCAGGCTCACACGTGTCACCCGTACTCAGGGCAGCTGGAAGGGGCCAGCTGGGAGCACTGGTGGCCTGCATGGGCAGGCAGTGGCTGGTGGGTAACCTCTTCACTGCTTCTCAATTGGCCATGCTTTGTCCAGATGGGGCATGGTCTGCCACCCACTGTATCTCTTGCCTGGCTGCTGTTCCCATTCCATTCTCTGTGTTCATCCACCCACTGACACTTTGTGCTCAGCCTTTAGCTGTCTGCAAAGAGACATCTCACAGCCCAGCCTGATGTCTCATCTGCTGCGTACAATATGGAGAACCCCGTTGTTGGGAAGCATTTGGAGAAAAGCAGCAGCAATAGCTGGGGCACTTGAGGGATTCATTTTGGGAATGATTGAAAATTTGAGTACAGTTTAATCAAGCCCTGTGTGTGGCACAGAGTGTTTGCAAATCATCCAAGGGTTGTTTGCAAATTGTCCAAGGGTTATGTGCGTCTGAAAGGTGAAGAGTGGGGAGAAGCAGGAATCATGCGGGATGAGCCAAGGGGTAGAATGAGGAGAAATGGAATTAAGTCAGTCAGAGGTGATATTTGGGGTGAAATACAGCAAAACATGGGTAAGGTTCTTTGTTAGGTTTCTCACCACCCTTTTTCTCTGACAAAACTTGCAAAGCATAATATAAAATGTTAAGCACTGAAAGATGTGCCGGATTGTAGTTTTAACAGGCTGTTACCAGGCTGGCAATGCATGCGAGTCTGAATTGACTCTGGCAAGACTGAATTTTCCAGAAAGTCTCCACTCCTAAATAGGGCTTGTTCTCTTTTCCTAGACAGAAGCAGTTCGTTAGACGGCACTCTGCAGGGACCAGGCCGGGGTACAAAGCGATATTCCCAAGATTCCCCTCCATACAGTGCTCCTCTCTCCCCCAAGTTACCAAAGAATGACCGTCACCCTTTGGAAGGTGAGCACTGCGTCTCTTCCCAAAGCAGGCTGTTTATAGCAACTTGTAACGGATACAGCAGGATTAGATTTGCCTTGCCAAATCAAGCCGTGGGTTTAGGAAGTCTGTTTTGCTTTGTCTGTGGCATGGGTCGGTGCTTGGTGTTTCAGAGAGAGGTGAAGAAACCACTCTATGCCAAGGCAGGTTCCCCAAGCAGTTGTGTAAGGCATGTGGAATGCAGGGAGAATTCCTTCTAACCCTGATAAGTCATCATCTAATACCATATAATCTGGGATATAATTACCCATATTTTAGCTTCCATTGCTCTGCATGGTATTAACGGTCATAAAACTGCCCAGTTGTTTCAGTCAATCTTCCCCCAAATTTTTCTGTGATGGTTTGCTGCAGTGTATTGTACAGATGCTGATGTGCAGCTGTACAGCCAGGAACATTATGCCCTTTCCCAGGATCCCATTTTGTTCCTCACAATCCTCCCTAAATAGCAGGGAGCATCTCACTAGTGTGTACTCCACCAGCTGAACCAGATCAGATTGCATCCAGCAGCACTGCTGCTTCCTGCAGTGTCTGTTGGGTAATGTTGGTACAGATGTGCTGTGCCATGTTCTTAAAAGCAATTGCAGAAATAACTTCTTTGGTATGTGGTCCATAGGTGTCCCTTGCATGTGCAGGTGGGAGATTTCCAGGGGGTCCAGGTAGCTGAAGGACTACCTGAACCTGAGCAGGAGTCTTCAATAAATACACTCCCACCTCCCCTTTTGTGTTGAACTGCAAACACTCCATAATGCAGACTGGAGATTTAACCTTCCTGAAGCTTTTTAATTAATTAATGGTGAAATCTGCTAAGGTGTTAGTCTCAATTCTTTGTAATATGTCCCTGAAAAATTGCTGGAGACTCTTGGCTGGGATTATAGTTCAGTGGGTTTGTGCTCTGTTGCTGTCCCTTTAGAATCCCCATTTCCCTGGTTCTTGCTGAGTTTGCTGGACTTGGGTTGTTGATCCCAGATTTGAGAGTGCACAGCCGCCCAACGCTGTGGTGTAATTTTAGTCTCCATCCTTTACTGTGCCCTGTGCTCTTCAGGGTTATTGACCCCGTATCTAAGCACAGCTGATCTGAACTTGCACCCTATGATGGACAGTTTCTAGTGGCCTTAGTATCTGTATTGATTAAAATTTTAAGTTTGTCACATAGCTGAAGCGAAGAACAGGGTGACGTGTGGGACTGTCTCACCTATTCCAGCATATTGGCAAGTCAAAAATTGTTCCCTGAGACCCAGTCTGTTTCTCACTTCTAGATACATGTCCTTGCTGGTGTCCTTGGCATTCTCCTTTAATACATCAACTGCTGCACTTAGGTAACCATTAGCAAAGCCTGTCTGCTCCTCCTCTGTCAGCAGGTGGAACATGCACTGTTTGGCCTGTTCTTGAAGTGCAGTCATGTGCTCTAAAGATTAAGTAAGGTGCCTTGGTTAGGTGGTGAATATTGTACACTCTCTGTATTGCCAGTGAAGAGAGAAGGCTTCCGTAATGTCTAATTCCAAGGAGGAACCTATGTTAGGTTGTCTACAAGATTGATTCTTAGTCTACTTCAAAGTCTATTCAGTTATCTCTTGGCCTTTGAATGGGTCATGCCACCTAGATACCCAGAATACTCCAGCCTCTTCTGTAAAAGTAGAGACAAGTGGGTAGAAGGTGTGCCTTCATGTGAGGGTGATGATCCTGTTGGCATGTGAACTTCCTACAGCAGCTTGGTCTTGTTCTGATCTTGGTCCAAGCTGGGCAAAATACAGTACAGGGCAGGGGGAAATGAGGTGCAGTTCCAAATTCCATCTGGAAATTAATTTTTATCACACAGTTAAAAGCCTATTCATCCTTCTCCACCATGAAATTTAAGTACAGGCAGGAATATTGGCATTTCAGAGGATATATTTTAAGAATATGAGCCTGAAATACTCAGATACTGAATATCTCTCGAGCAAGGAGGTATATCTTCTCATGGTGATGAACTCCCCCAGCAGAGCACATTCTGGCTTCAGCAGTGTGACAGACAACAGTACCCGAACAGTTTCCAGTTTGCCAAATGGAAGGCAGTGAATAGCAGTGGGAAGTCTTTGTTCATCGTGCCTTTGGCAAGAAGTCAGAGAGATGAGGAGGGGACCTCACTTCTTACATTGTTTTTTCTCTTGCATCCAGTGGCATTTATGTAGCTTTCTGCTAAAAAGCTGCAGTTCCAGCACAGTGGGGACCTGCCTTTCAAAGACTATCATTTGCTGGAAACAGTAGGTGTTTAGTAGTTGTGCAAATCAGATTTATGCTTGTGGCCAAACTCCCATGTTTTAGCAGTAAAATAACACTCTTGAATCTATAGCATTATTTGTTTAATTAAACTTTAATTATCTGCTCCCTGCCTCTCTGCCACTAATCGTGGCATGTTTTCTTACAATGCTCTAAATGCAAGCCTTTATTTAAAACTAGCAGTTTGTATAAGAAAATCTGCCTAAGAATTAGCTACCTCCTCCTCACTCTGAAGCTAGTTACCAAGAGTGAAAGGATTCTGGATAGGGTATATGCCTGAACACAGTCTGTGCCCTGCCACTTGCAGAAGCGTGTTGTCTTCTGCTACAGATGATTCACAAGGCTAGTAATCATTCCTCTCTTGCCTTGTTTCCCTCTCCTCTTTCTGGAGGTATGATTCATCTAAGCAGTTCTCTGTGTGTTTGCATTTTTAAGAAAATCCTAAATCTCTCTTGCATTGACCCTGCCAAGAAGCTTCCAGCTCTGCTGCAATATTTACAGCACAACCAAGCACTTACCAGTCCAGAGATCGGTAACCCAAGGATGAGCATGCAGCTTCAATTCTACCTCTTGGGCAAAACAAAGTAGTGCTCCCCAGTTGCATGGCCTCATCCTCTTCTTTGGATGTATGATCATAAGCACGTGTGCGAACATAATCACATACTTGAAGAATGCATCACAGTGCATTTACATCAGAATAACAACAGTGTATTAATTGTCGAGTTAAATACTTTCTGAGAGTGAGTTTTGGATCCTTAGCATTGCATTGACATGAACCTGTGAACATGGTCTCCCAGCCTCCCAAGCTGTAGTCTTTTCTAGCTGAGCCCAGAAATTCCTTCTGCTGACATGAACCCCCTCTGTGTGAGCTTTGGGGTCTTTGCAAGCCGTTAGATGCACATGTTTCTTGACCTGGCACATCTGGGGTGAGTGTCCCCGGGACTTCCTGGCAAGTTGAAGATGTGCATCACCTCTCCGGGGGTGTTGGGTTTCCTTGGAGGATGGAGTTTCCAGCACAGACCTGTTCCCATGCTCACAGCCACCGTCCTGTTACAGAGCATCCAGACCAGTGCAGAGGGCTCTGCCCATTGACCCCCTCATGCCTCTGCACTTTCCTGTGAGTCAGACATCACCCTTTTGCACAGATCTTTAATGGGAAGTGGTTTGGGTTTTAAGCAAAACTGTCCTGTTGGAGAGGAGACCAAATGTGAAGAGGCTCCTATGGAGTGCCACTAGTGTAAGTCGTATCCACTGTGCCAGTCTGTCTGGGCCTGGGCCATGGAATCTCTATGCACCCCTGGACCAAAGCAGCCACCTCAGTGCTGGGTTTGCATCTGGTCTTGTGCTGAAATGGGTTGGTGGGAAAGTGGTGCGAGAGTGAAGGAGGGGTCCAAAGTTACTCAGGAATAGTCATGAGTCAGACAGCCTTCGTTCATGCATAGAGAACAGGTGAAAACACATCTACCCATGTGGGAAGCTAGTGACCTGTGGGCTAGCACACAGCACAGGTCACATAACAGTCTTCACACCAGTACTGTTTCTACACGAGACTTTAAGGATGTGCTTCTGGTTTCCGAGGGCCTCCCAGAGACCTTAAAAGCAAAGAAAGGCAGAAATTCCTGAAGTGCAGAGTGACAAAGCCCATGAGATAGAGAGTTGCAGTTACACAGATGATAACCTCATATCTGCTGCACTGAATTGCCAAACAGCTAGACAAGAGGGATGTTTCCATTTTGTAGCCTTACGAGATGAAGACAGGGAAGGTAAGGGCTGGCTGCCTCCAGCTGAACTCACCTCTAGGATCTTCACTCAAACACAGACAGCAGAAGCACTGAAACCAGAGGATCCCAGTTCACAGAACGGTCCTGTAGTTGATAGAAACCAGAGGAAAATAACATGCCTCTAAGAGAGTTTGCCCCAGTTGGTGGGGTCTCACCTCTGCAATGCTCAGGTACCACTTCAGGCTCCAGCAAGCTGCATCTCCCTTCACTGGAGCATGGCAGCATCAGCTTAGCAGGAAAGTTTGGGAAGATCTCAATAGCTTTTGTGTCTCATGGGCTGCAGTATCAACTCTGCACCCTCAGCACCATCCCGGGTCAGCACTATGTCACTGTGCTGGCTTCTTGCCTGCTGTTGCTGTGGTCTGGGAAGTCCCAGGGAAGAAACCCAGGGCCTGGCTGGGGCAGTTGCTCAGGTTTCTTCATCCTTTTCACCTACCATGGTGTTTGAGTGGCAGCAGCTCAGGACTCTGAGCTGCTCTCAGGGTCAGCTCTATGGATGCTGGTAGAGGAGCTGCAGCTCCCAGTCAGATGCAGTGGCCCAGCCTAGAGTGCACAAGCAATACCCCTTGTTGTAGGAGCTGCTTTCCTCTTTGGCTGTACGAACTTGCCAGGTATTTCATAATAAGTAATGCAGGTATTTGAGGATGGCTCATGAGGCATCAGGTCCACCTGGACTCAGACTAGGTTATGCATGCCATAGTAAAATCTACAAACACATGGTCCTAGGATGAAGCTGTCACAGTGTAACAGCAAAGGGAGATCTTGCTGGCTCAGCCAATACAATGTATCACCCTCAATAGTTTCCTCAGCCTATCCATCCTAATACTGCCACAGACAGCTGAAAATTAAATGTGTTTCTGCAAGAGAAGTTGAGGAAGCCAGTCTCATACTGGGACCCCTGCTCAGGGAGAGCCCTCTGCCTTGTCCCTTCTGTGCATGTCCCAGCAAAGGGTGTTGGTCACCATCTTGGTTAGGCAATGAAAAAGGGCCCAGCAGGAGGTCAGGAGGGGTGAGCAGCTAGTCACTAGCACCTTTCTTTTGGGGCTGGAGGATCAACACGGTGTGAGAGTGTTGCAAGGCCATGATGGTGCAGCTGAGCTGCTCAGAGGAGCTTGCTGCTCCGTCTTGCTCTGCATGTGTGCTGCTATCCAGGCTACAGCATGAGTCTTACTAAATATCTCCCACAATCCCAAATGCCTGGTCCGTTACCTTGCACACTAAAGTGGGTGATGTGCAGTGCTTGACCCCTCATGGAGCCTCCTCTCCCCAGTCAGGGCTGTTGTCTGAGTCCTGTGTCTGTTAGCATCCAGAACAGGCAGCCCTCCACCGCCTGCTACTGTGGTGCCCTGCTGCCACAGAAAGGCCTCTGGAAGTAGTAAGGACATGGGACTGCAGCCAGAGCTGGTGGTAGCATTAACAGAGGAGGTGTTGCTCCAGTGTGGCTACCAACCATTATCACTACTAAGTGGATGGACTGCCATTTGCCAGGCAAACACCACGCTGCAGCTCGTTAGCAGTGCCTGTTTTAATTTCTGTGCTTTGGAGGAGATCATCAATGTGGTGGTTCGATCCTGCTCCTGCAGCTGTGCACAAGCACTGCCTTTACTGCGGTTCTGCTTTCTGCCGCCGAGCGGTAACTTCGGGCTGCGTGGCGTTCGGGTGCACTGACTGCAGCTTGGTGCGTTCTAGGTGAAACCTTTGTTCTGGGAGATGGCCTCCCAGGGCCCTTGGAGCCTCGCCTGGACCCCATGGACTCTGCCTTGAACTCTGTCAATTCATCCAGCCACAGCAGGAGCTCCAGAGACTATCGCCTGCAAGGATACAGGCACCTGCACCAACCCTCTAGCCTCACCCAGGGCAGTACCTCTGCCTTGCGTAGGCTTAGCTCTGGGGGTAAGAGAGTTAAGAAGCCAGCCCTCCCATTGTAAATTTGGCAATAAAGGGCTTTTCTAACTCCAGTTACACCTTTCTAACTTCAGCAAGTACCAGAGACTGGCCTCTACACTGTTAAACAGGTAGTCTGTTAGGTTTAACGGTAGCTCTAGAGACATGGCAGATGGGCGGGTGGAAATACGGAGAGGTGATGCTTGGAGGGTCACTCATTTGGCGTGGTGACTAGGTGGACCTGGAGGTCAGTGGAGAGGAAGGAGTAGGCAGGAGCTGAACTTGCAAGGATGGGCAGTGGGCTGTCAAAGTAATAAATGGGCATCTGAGTCCATGAGGATGGATTGGGAATGGCCAGGGAGTCGAGAACTGCCCGATGAGGCTGAGATCTGGGGCGGGTGGCCAGGATGATGGGCGGATGCACAAATGGCACTTGTCTGTCTGGAGGAATAGGGGCAGGAGAGCTGTTCACTGCAGTAAATCAGCACGTGTCAAATCTAGGTGCTTACAAAAAAAAGTTGTAATTTTAGGTGCATGGCATCAATAAAAGCCTCTAAAAAGGTCAGGCTACTGATGCCTTGATCTGTCTGCCCCCCCCCCACATCTGTGTATGCAGGCAGAGAGAGCTGACGCAACAGGCTGTGCCGATGCTGGCACATTGGGAGCAGGACTTCTGTTAGCTCAGGCAGTGCTTCAAGACAACAGAATTTCACATATGGGCTCAGTCCATCAGAAAACGCAGCCAATGAAAACAAAACAGCTTTGCCGTGTTAAATTTGCTAAAGGTGGTGTTCGGAGCAGGGGAGTGAGGGGAGAAACGGTGCGTGGGGAGAGAAGTGGGAATGGAGGATTGTTTTCTGTGAAGGTGGGAACTGTCAGCAGACGGGCAAGGAAGAGTGGGAATGGGGGGGCCAAACTCAGCTGAAGGGGGATAAGGGGAAATTGGGGTTTAGAGTGAGCAAAAAGGCTCAGTTTAGAAGTAACCTCAAAATGTAATGCCTAAGGAAAGAGAGTAAGGCTTTGGTGCTAGATGTGTGCCGCAGTAATCTCTGGGGCACAGTTGGAACGTGCCCTTCACGTTGTCTCTGCCATTGCTTTGAGAGAGGAGGGTGAGTGGTAGATCAAGGGTGAATAACTGTTGGAGTGATGCTGTGGGGATACTTGGAATAATGGCTGCTTTCTTACAATTCCCCCCCAGGCTCAGATAGATACCTTGGATCTCGAGACGTCTCGCGGCTGAGCAGCCGTGACCCCTCGTCCTGGACAGTGGAGGAGGTGATGCAGTTCATACGAGAATCGGATCCACAGCTGGGACCCCACGCTGACCTCTTTCGAAAACATGTAAGTATGTCTGTATATGTATATATACATATGTGTGTGTGTATATACATGTGTCTATTATATATGGGAGGGGGCAGATCATCACACAAGGAAAATCTCTAGGAGAGTCAGAAGAATGGCACCACTTTGTACCAGCTGGAGTTTTGTGCTAAGAAAAACATCCTCATAAATCTTGCTCATATCGTGTTCAGGCTTGGGATCCTCTTACTCAGAAATCGTCGAGGGGAAGACATCGCAGCCCACCTAACGCTCCAAGCACCGCCACCTTTGTGCATATGGAGAGCTCAGCTCTTAGTTGGATTTGAACCCTAGCACTGAAAACACAAAACCCTGTTCATCCTGGAGTCTTAATATTCACCTCATAGCAAATTTCTCCTGGCAAGAAACATGTTCCAAGTGGAATTCACTGAGTGTGTTGCTGCTAAACACCTCCCTCCCCTTCCCCGTTTCCTATAAAAAGGATTCTCCTAAGGCTTTAGTTCTTGTGCATGTCTTTAAGTGTAAAATAGCTGCAGACATACAGCATGGAGTTTGTACAATTAAAGCTACAAAAATTTTGGCAGCTCCATGTCCTGATTCCTGCCAGACAGTTCATCTTTCCTCTGCCTTTTGATTAAGTCCATGTTACACCTGGTGGTGCTCGTGAAGTCAGAAGAGCAGTAGGAGGAAATACCCGCCTTGCCCAGGCAGGAAAGACAGATGGGATGCTTCTTAATCTGTGCTGGGCTGAGACAACACTCTCTTCTTTTTTTTTCTTTTTTTTTTAATTAGTTCTATTTTAGAACCACCAGTAATTGAAAAATGTTTTGTTTTAATTATGCAAGAGAGTGCTCAGCTCTGCTAAGGGATGAAAGTCCTCTGTATTGGCAATCCTGAGGAAGAACTTCGCTTTCATCTGAAGAAGGGAAAAGCAGAACAAACCTGGTACTGGAGATCTTACCAAGTGTGAGACCTAACTGAGCATCGACATAGGACAGGATTTTCTGTTGTTCAAGGTTGTGACTTTTATTTTTCATTTGTAAGTCCATTAACGTTTTCTTCATGGAAAACTGTCCACTGCAAAGCTCTGGGCCAAGCCTGAACCAGGTCAAGGAAAGGAGTGCTGCAAGGGACTGAAAAACTTCCACTCACAGATGCTAAGTGCAAAGCTGCTGTCTATTTATTTTGAGCTTTGTGATCCCTGCCCTCCTGAGCCTCAGTGAGGGACTCACCTGGCTCAGCTGTAAAGCATCAGGTGCTTTTGAAAGCTGTGATGTTGAAATCAGCCCGGCTGGAGATGAGATGCTCCACCCTTGCTCTGCCAGCTGCTGGGATTTCGCTTAGGAACTCCAGAAATTTGCTTTGCACACAGTGGCAGTCTTTTGGGGTTTACAAGATTTGGTCCCTTGCCTCCTTCTTCAACCTTGACTTCAGGGCTGCGTGTGTCATGGCAGGACTGCTGTCAGGGTCAACGCATCCTCTGCTGGGAGATTTCTCCTGCAGTGGGATGACGATGCTCTTGAGTGAGAGACTGCTCCCCTGCACTGCTGCTGCCTCGACCGTTCCCCTGTCAGGGAAACCCCCCTTTTTTCCTTCCTCTACGCCTCCCTTCAGGATTTGCTGACCAGCTGGACGTGGCTTCTGGGTGTTTATCACCCAGCAGATTTCCCACTGCCACACAGAGGTCTGGGGCTGAACCCCTGTGCTGCAGGCAGGGCGGGATGCTGGAATGCCCATGCTGGGATGCTGCAGTTATGTGCAACCCACCTCCACTGTTGAGTGGTGTTCTCGCACCCAGCTGTGCTGCTTCAGCCCTCATCATTTTGGGCATGGCCTGGCTCAGCAGCCAGGGTTAGGGCTTACAGGTGTAGTCACCAGTGCTGCTGTTTCCCCTCCTTGCAGGAGATCGACGGGAAAGCCCTGCTTTTGCTGCGAAGTGACATGATGATGAAGTACATGGGGCTGAAGCTGGGGCCAGCCCTGAAGCTCACTTACCACATCGACAAGCTAAAGCAAGGCAAGTTCTGAGAGGACGCTTGGCAGGACGGATCCTGGAAGCTCCGCTCCTGGCCATCCATACCCGCGCTCGCCTGCTGACAGGTACGCATGCACACACACCCATTTACGCCGCAGACGGACACCTCGCCAACACCCCAGCCCTGCTGCAGGGGTCCAGCTGCCCGCCCGCCTCAGCACCAGCTGCCAGGCCCCGGTGGGCACTCGGGAGGAGGCTGGCACACAGTTGGCCCTGGGCCTTCGCACTGGACTTGAATCGTGGGCGTCCTGTCGCAAGTGGAGGGTCTCTCCCTGCTGCCCTGCCAGCGCTTCTCCACGGGCTCCTGGTCCTGCTTCCCTGGGATGGAGCAGCGGCTCCTGGCAGAGCCCATGGGGACAGGGCACTCGCGCCAGCTCCTCTCCCTCTCGCTGTGGCTCATGCACTCTTGGCCTCACCTGCTCAGGGCAGCCCTCAGCTCCCATCCCCTCAGAGAGGCGGTGGGCCGGGGAGGCTGGACGCTTTGCGCTTCACCAGGCAGCCCAGCTGAGAGGGGGACGATGCCCCTGACCCATGCTCGGCCCCTGCAGCACCATGCCGAGCTCAGAGCAACAACTGCCCCCATGCCCGCCTTCCACTCCTGGGGGAGCCCGTCCGCCTCCTGGGGACCACTCACCTCCCGAGCTCTGCCTGCCCCTCAGCTCCTGGCTTTCCTCCAGCTGGGGACGCCGGGCTGGGAATGGAGGCCTTTGTATTTATTTCTGACTGGGGAGGCCGTGGGGCTGCACACAGCACTGTCCAGGAGCGTGGAGCAAGCTGTGGGAGAGCTGAGGAGCATGGCTGGGTCTGGTGTACCTGTGGCAAGGATGGGCCTGGGTCAGCGTCAGAGACTGGCTGGATGCTGCAGGACTTGACTGATCCTTCTCTCCTTTTTTTTTTGGTTTTTTTTTTTCTTTTGGGGGGATTTTTTTTTTTTATAAGGAGTTGTCTGTTTAAAATGATGAAATGATTTTTCTACCTGTTGCTGAACTTACAGCTCTTGGTGATTTTTAGCCAGAGATGCAAACGTTCATCTTCCCAGGGGCCCTCCTGGTCCTCTGGTGTTTCGGTCCATCCCAGCTCAGCGTGTGCAAGAGGGTGTTGGGTTTGGCAAGTCAGAGGATCCCCGTGTGGTGACCTGCCCTTGCGTTGCTCTTCCTGCGAGGGCTTTGCCTTACCCGGGGGCACCTGCTGTTTCAGTCTTATGTATTTATTTTTGATGGCACTTGAGCAGTATCCCACTGTCCCACACGTTACTGCAGCTGCAAGAGGAGTATCAGAGCAGAGGCAGCCCAGCCGTGCTGCCCTATCCCCTGGGCAGCTGATGTCAGGCTCGGGGCTGCCCGTGGGGACAGGGGCTGTGCGGTCGGTCCCCTGGAGCATCGCCTGCCCTGGCCTGGGAGGAGCTGAGAAAGGGCTGGGGGGCAGAGGCACAAGCAGAGGCAAGGGCTGTCCCAGGCGTGTGCCCATGCATGCACCCACAGCGCGCTCCCGCACTTGCTTCCTTTCTGCATTGACCAAAGGGCTGGGATGGGGATCTCCACTGCAAGCACTTGTTTCTTCTCCTGCCTTTAGCTCACCTTCTGTGCATCCAGAGCAACGTCTCACACCCTCTTCCCGCCAGCCTCGAGGGCCCCGGCCAGCAGCAGAATGGGCACCCCGGTGAACAACCCTCCAGTCTCTTGCACTGGGTCAGGTTTACCCCTAAGGGGAAAAGTTGCAAAAAAAAAAACCCCAAAACCCAAACCCCAAAGTAATAAAAAGGCTTTTTGTTGTACAGCAAAGTCTGTGCTGCAGTCCCTGTTGCTGCCCCAGTGTGGTCAGAGGGTGGTGGGGCTCCAGCCACTTGCAGAGCTCTGTCACTCACAGCATCGGCCCCAGGACACCCCTAGTTTTTACCTGATGCTGATCCTGCTGGCCCACTGCAGACAGGTCCCTGTGCAGGGTCAGCCAGTGCTTTCCTCTGCACTTATTTTATGTTGATTTGTTTATAAATAAAAGGATAACTAAGTTGCTCCCTGCTGGTTGTGTGTGCACTGATGGGAGCACAGGCTGGGTCCCTGGCAGTGTCTCCTTGTGGGTGCCTGCCATGGGGGAGCCTGGAGAGCACAGGGACAGGGCGTAGGGTGTTGCTTCAGGTCAAACCCCTGGCTGCTCCTGCCCTGCTCCTCCAGTGCTGTTTGTGGAGGAACTGGGCCAGACCTGGGCTGAGAAAAGCAAAAGGACACAAGTGAATTGGTGATGCGATGAATGCGGGCTCATTAGTGACAACAGCGAGGTGCATTGGCTTCTGCCCCATCTCTGCTCAGCCCCTCTGACGCCCCCCCCAGGCTCCTGCTCTTTGCAGCTCTGCCTTTCAAAAGCCTCCAGCGTTGCTTCATCCTGCCCAAAGCAGCTGTTCGCTGCTCCCCAGGATGTTTTTGCCTAGGAGCATCCCCACTGCAGGGCCCTGCACTGCATCACACACACGGTGGAGGGGCTACACAAACATGGCCACCTTTCCAGTTCTGGCTTGGAGCCCTTCGGCATCGCCAGTTCCTGGTCCAGGAGCGCGGCTGCTCTTAGGGATGTGCGGGATTGGCAGTGGTGCAGGCAGAGGCTCTTGCAATTCTTTGTTCCTGCCTGGAACTCATGGGGTGTTGGGGCAGGGAACAGCCCCCAGCTGCAGTCCCTGAACCCATCACTGTGCAAACACACCTCAAATCTGCGCATCTGCCCTGCGATGGTGCCCTGAGGCAGGTAACAGGGGGTGGGCAAACACCACCCACAGCCAGACAGTGGGCAGGCACAAGACTGGGGCAGGGGGAGCAGAACAGCTGAGCCTCCCCAATTGCTCGCCAACACGGACCATTGCCATGACCACAGACCCCACACCTGGGTGGCTGCAGGACAGCCAGGAGCCCCTGTGAGCTCTTGGGGCCGCTCCATCCCACAGGGAGGGGGGCTGGTGGCAGCACAGAGGGGCCAGAGACCAAGGGGGCTCAGCTGGGCCCCACTCCGTGCTAAGGGCACCTGCACCCCACAGCACACTCCTGGGTGCTCTGCACATGTCCCTGGGCTCAGCAGGGCTGGCCCTCCAGCAGCACCATGATGAGGTGGTGACGAAGACAAGGTGAGCCTGGGGTTTGTGTCCTGGCTCGAGGTGTGCCTGGAGCACCTTGTGACATCTCAGGGGCTGGTGGTGAAGATGCTGGTGGTTGGAGAAGGCAGGTGAGAGGCACCCAGCCCCAGGGAGGCCAGTGAGGTGGGTGCTGCTGGGGAGAAGGGGTCTTGGCTGGTCCTGGAGGTCCAGCACCAGGTGAGGTGGGCCAGGCACCCCAGGTCTCTCCTGCAGCCCTGGCTTTGCTGCCTTGAGACATGCTAGGCTCCCACGGCTTCTTTTCAGGTGCCTCTGGCCCAAACCTGCCCCTTGGACAGTTTGTTGGCAGCATGGTGCTCCCAGCCCCAGCTGATGGGGACCTGGGGCTCTGCTGTGCCAGCCCTGCCCATCCCCAGTCAGTATCTCCTCCCAGAGCAGCCATGGGAGCGAGGGTGTCTCTGCCCCCAGCCCCACAGCGCCTGGGTGGCAGCCACAGCCCTCCAACTTTTGGACTGGAAGAGGTTGAGCTGTTGAGGCACAGTGGTGCCTGAGCTAGGTCCCACAGCAACCACACTCCCACACTGAGCCCCATGGAGGCTCATTCTATTTGCAAAATTTCACTGCATCAGCCTCCTTTTAAATGGCTCCTTTCTGTTCCAGCCCCAGCCCGGGAGGTAAAATGCAGCAGCTAAGGGTGGGCGTCAAAGCGGAGAACCGTTGGCACCCTGGGGTGCCTGCCCCAGCCCTGCCTGGGCATGGGGGGGCAGCTGTCTCCTCCCTGTCCCCACCACAGCAGGAGCCCAGCTCAGGGAGGGATGGCTTGGGGCAGGGGGCTTTACCAACAGGGCCACGATTTGGGCTGCGGAGGCGGCCACATCCTCCCTTAGGGTGAGAGGAGAGAGGTGTGCTGGCACCCAGTGCCCAGGGAGAGCTGTGGGGTTTGTCCCAGGGGGGGAGTCGAGCCCTCCCCACCGAGCAGCTCCCAGGGAGCAGCCACAGCTTGGGGCAATCAGCCCACTCCTGGTGACCCTGTAATTAACAGCAACGGAGGAAAACACACAGCCCTCCCTCTCAGGAGCAGAGCACCTAGGTCCCCACGGGCTGCAGTCAGGACACAGCTGGGGGAAGGCCAGGAGAACCTGGTCACACACAACAAGATGAGGAGCGAGGGGAGAAAGCGCTTCCCAGCTCCTCGCCAGACCCCAGGGCAGCAGTCAGCACCCGCAGGGTGCCCCAGGCCCCTCACCCATGCAAGGGCAGCCCCGGGACACTTGTCCCCAGGGCAGCTTTGGGCAGGAGGGAGCTGGTGATTTCACCCACAGCTGAGGCGAGGATCATGCTGCTCCTGAGGGCAGCGAGCACAGCACGGGGTGGCAGCAACGACCCCACGCCACTCCGGCCATCCCCATGTTCCTGCCAGCCCTCGGTGGGCACCAGGCACGCAGCCCTCCCTGCTGTGGAGGAAGAGGCAGCAAACCACGCAACAGGCAGCCTGCAGCATAAATCAATTAAAAACTCGTTTTTCTAGCCTGCGGAGGCTGTAGGGTCAGTCTGGGTTCCCCAGATTTCTCTGCTCTGCTGGGGGGAAGCCTCATAATTTCAGCCAGACTTTCGAAATACATGTCTAAAACCCACTGGAAGTATGGCTAACAAACTTCTTCTAGCTTACACTGGTTTGATTCAAAATTAGATACCATTATACTTCAGTCTTTTTCCTCCCTCTGAGCTATGGAAATAATACAGCAAGCCTTTGGCTAGTTACTCATTTTACTACAAATAAGCATTTAATGACCGAGTCAGTTGCACAGTTTTGGCCAAACCAAAAATATTTCAGGAGAAAGAAAACAAAGTTGTGCTACAGATAAGGAATGGTCTCACACAGCTGGAGGACCAGCCATTTCATGGCTGGTGTTTGTTCAGTACAGAGAGCATCTCGACTCAGTTGCTCATTTTAGCAGAACTGTTGTAACCGGCACACACGAAGAATATGCTCAAAGCTTTCCGGACTAAAAGTAGCTTTACAGCGTGTGTTTAAAATAATTGAGGAACAGAGCAAGAAGGGCTGTGGAAAAGATCACTTAAGATGAGACAGGACAGTGTTTAATCAAGTTTGGCATTAGACAACACAGGAGTTAGTACTCAGCCAGGCTCAAGACATACAGCTTTCTCCAAACTTTAATGAAGAGATCTGAACATATAACGCTTCAGAAACTGAGACACTTTCTTCCTTTCTTCTAAATTACCAAAAACCCAAAAACTCTGTTGCTTATACTGCAGCAGGAGGCAGGGGAATAAAAAAGAAAAAAAAGAAGCGAGTGCATTTCCCACCCCATAACTGCAAAGCTGAGCTCGTCATCATCACAGGACAGCACACATCTACAAACTGAACTGAGTAACAAATGGCAAAGCCCCTCCCTCAGGAAACAGCACTTCTGTATTGCATCGAGTGCGGGACACGCGGCTCCGCTGTATAAAAAAAGGCAACGGAAGGCTCCACTTCCAATCAACAAAAAAAAGCACCATGAACTGTTCAGTCCAAGGCAAATCGCACGGGAGCTGTTAAAGGCAGCATCTGAAAGTAGTTCACTTTCTTTTTCTGTACCTCCCCCTTGATGCAAGGAGTTGAAAGTTCCCAGCCCAAGAAGCAGCACCAGCAAACACTGGCATAGGAAGGGCTAACAGTTACGCCTCGTTTCAGGCAACAATGGGCTTTCCTGACAGTTTTGCTTTTTTTTTTTCTTTTTTTTCCCACATGATCCAAGTTAATTGCATCCCTGCAGAGTGACGTATCACAGTTAGAGCTGATCATGTTCCAGATTAACTCTATTCCAGGAAGATTTTCCTGGTTAAAAGTTCATTGCCGGCAATGAATGCAGCAAGACCACCAGTGCCAAACATTTTTAAATACTACTGAAAACAAAAACCCAAAAGAACAAAATATTCCCCCCCCCCCAAAAAAAGACTGCATAAAGCTGAACAGACCCATCCTCTGCAACACAGCACAGCTCAAAGAACTGAGCGAGCCCCCAAAATCTATTCTCATCCACACAATTTCACCAGTAAGTAATAAAGACTGCTGAGGGAGCAGAAAGGCTGGAGAAAGCAACTGAACTGTCAGTGTCCAAGATACAAACTCATGCCAGCATTACCATGCATTAAGAAGGAAGTGTGCAGCTGGATTCTCCCCAACAGATCAAATCCCATACCCAAATTTGCTTTTTATCTCCAAGATGGTGCTAACTGAAGAAAGTCTAGAGGTGCACGTGCTGTGATGAGCTCTCCTCCAGAAATAAACAATCTATGCAGAAGATAAACCAAGGACAGAAGAGTTGAAGAAATAAAAGGGACATGATTTCATAACAAAAAAATAATAAAACCATAACTTAAGAAAGCCCAAAGCTGACAGTGTTCAAGCTATTGCTATAAGAATGCCTGGAAAACCTAATGAAGACTCTTCTCTTCAGCGAAGACACATCTGGAGAAAGAGAAAAAAAAAAGGAACAGGAAATTACTGACAGTGAAGAGCAACAGGCTGGAACTGCCCAGCACACTGAAGTCCGAGTCTTACGTACATCACCCCAGAAAAAGGTTAACACATGGGACAACACTCCTCCTCCCACGGCAAGAGATGTCTATTAGTTTTAGAGGGGCACTACAACAACATTAAGACCAGTGTATTACACCCCTAAGAAAGCAAGCTCCTTCTCGAAGTTGACATTTAAATAAATTGTAGGGAGTGAGCACTGTTAAGCTAAGAATTAACTTCCTGCCCTTCCCAGCACTGCCCATGGCCAGTACCAAAGGAAGAGCTTCATTATAATACAGCTATTAAGAGAGTCGAGCCATGATGTGTACCAGCAGGCCAGTCAGCCAGACAGGGGACACACCACATATGCAACGTCACTTTCCCTAGAATTTCTTCATCTGAGGACAGCCTCCAAGCAGTTGGGTATCAATGCAGCACCCAGACTGGTCACATTAGGGAGCACACCGGATACTGTCAGTGAGCCAGAGGTTCAGAATATCTTCAGGAGGATAAAAATTTACAAAGAGGATTCTTCAGCTTTTTAGTTTGCCACTGTACCAACCCAACAGCAAGCGATGCCAGCTATCTTCAGCACCACAAAGGCCCAGTCCCATGACTCAGGCTAACCCTCGTTTTCACTCTGCTGCTAACTTTGGAAGTATCTGTTATATGAAGGAAAGCGGGAGGAGGGAAGAGTTGGACATCCTTGGTCCCCTGGCATTCAGCAATAAATCCCTGCTCTCACCTGACACGAGTGTGCACAAATGCTGCTTAACTTCTCCAAAAACACAGCACAAAACCAGCTAGAGCACTGGGGGAAAAAAAATGTTGCATCCACAATCCCCTACCACACAAATGGAGAACTCATTTAAGAATTAAGTCTACCTTTTTTTGCTGGTGAAGCCTGAATGCTAGGTTATAGTGTCCCCTCCAAGACTGGATTATATACATCTGATTTTCACATCCACCTAACATCTGCAGTGGCTATTACAATTCAGAGCTTAGGCACACTGGTTTGACAGAGAAACTTGCTGTCTCAAGAGATGGAGGAGAATGGCAATTTCAAAAAAGTTCTTTAGCAAAGGTGAGAGATTGCTCCCAAAATACCAAACTTTCTAAATCCAGTAACCCCTTGCTCAGCTTTGCCTCCATTTTCAGGAATGTGCACTATATTTGTGCTTTGTTTCTTTATTTGAATTTAATCTCAAATTCCCATATGTATTTTTATACTTTAGTATGTGTCAATTTGCTAAGGAAACACCCACCCACATCTGTTACACAGACATGAAGTATTATGTACCCCGCAGCACAGCTGGAACACGTGTATGAGCACCAGGACTTCTCATGGTGTGCTAGTTTCCTACTAACTGATACGAAACATTCAGAAGCCAGGAAGAAAGACTGAGCAAGGAATTTTTTCCATAAGGAAAGGAGGTTGAAGTCATAAGTTACCAGGAATCAGTCATGATTTACTGACGGAAACTTCAGCTCTGTTATCTCCAAGTCAGGCGAGCTGCTGCCACTTCTGTCACTGTAGGTGTCTCTGCAAAATTCAGAAAGATTTTGTTTTACGGAGCATAAGTGCTTTATAGACCTAGATTTGCATCAGTAGTTAGTGGGGTTTAGTAGTAAGTACTGCTAGCTGAGGTTGAAAAGCAGAGCACACAAAATTCCTACTGTAGCTCTCCCTTTGAAAATAGGGCCGAGTCATCATCAACTCTAAGGTTTGTAATTAAAATCATTATACGTATAATAGGTATTTTATAAGGCAAAGTTATTCTAAAAGAAATTAATTAAACAGGAAATAGGAGACTGGTTAACCACCCAGAAGCCATTCTATTTCAGATTCCCAGTAACAGGTGATTGCCTTTAATCCATTAAACAGCTTTTTCAGAATCGCAAAATAATTCAGATCAGAAGGGACCTCAGGAAAGTTACACTGCAGGGACAGCTATCAGATCAGACACAGCTGCTCAGGGCTTTATCCAGTCATGTTCTGAAATTCTCCAACAATGGAGACTGCACAGCCTTTCTGGGCAACTTGCACCAATACATGACTGATGTAATGGTGAAAAAGATTTTCCTTATATCCAGTGGGACCTCTTATTTCCATTTATGTCCATTGTGTCTCGTCCTCCCACCATGCACTTCTGTAAAGATCCTGTTTTCATCTTCTTGATAAGATTTTTGTAGGTGTTGGCAGGCTGCTCTTAGGTGTCCCGTGAAGTCTTCCCTTCTCCAGGCTGAACAAGCCCAGCTCCTTTGCCCTCTACTCACTGGGCAAGTACTCCAACCTCCTGGCCTTCTTAGTAGCCCTCACTAACCTCTCTCCAATTTATCCATGTTTTACTTTTACTGGGCGACCCCAAATTGCACAGAATATTCTAGATGTGGTCTAACAAATGCCAAGTAAAGAGACATAATCACTTCTCTCCATCTACTGGCTGTACTTTTACTCGTACAGCCCAGAATGCCGTTTGTCCTTCCTTGACTGCCAGCACACACTGCTGGTTCATGTTCAGTTTATTGTTCACCAAGACCTTGTCAGCAGAGCTGCTGCCCAGCTGCTCAGTCCCCAGCCTGTGTGACTGCAAGGGATTCCTAAGTGCAGGACTCCGCTTTTGTCCTTGTTAAGCCTCATCAGGTTCCTGCCCACTCCTCCACAGCCAGGTCCCTCAGAACAGCGGCCCCATCCTCAAGTGTATAGTCTGTTCCCCCAAGTTTGGTGTCACATGCAAACCTCATTAGAGTGCAATGATCGAGACTTACCTGAAAACATGACAGGAGTTACAAAAGCACAGGAATATGTACAGGCTGGGCTATAACGGTCACCAATATTTTTAGATAATACGCCAACCATGAAACAATTTGTGACCACA
This sequence comes from Elanus axillaris, assembly GCA_026212715.1. Classification (NCBI taxonomy): domain Eukaryota; kingdom Metazoa; phylum Chordata; class Aves; order Accipitriformes; family Accipitridae; genus Elanus; species Elanus axillaris. The sequence goes on from JANZLQ010000022.1 coordinate 7,703,599, forward strand.
ATCACAAAAGACTCCAAGAGCAGATAAAACTAACTTAGGATGCTGCAGTACAGCGGAAACTTCAGCTCCTCTACTGTGAGAACCAAATTCAAACTCAAATGTGCAAAAGCAGGAAATTAAAATATCCCTCAACCCTTGGAAGCAGGGAAATGAGGCACCTTCACAGAGAAACTCTCTTCACAGCAGATCAGTCAGAGTACAACTGACAGCCATTCTCCAGACACTGACTCAGGAATTCCTGTGGTGCAGCTGTATTGCAGCTCAACCCAGAAAGGCCAATACTTTCCTTTTTGCATTGCTTTAGTTTAATACATTCAGTGCTACTTCTCTTTTGCATTTAGTTTGGGTTTTTTTGTTTAGTGCATGTTAGCACTTCAAGCTACACAAGCAAATCCTCTGTGTTCTCCATAAGGAGGAAAATGGGTGACTACCAAAGTGATGTTTATTTGTTGCATATTGCCACAACTGCTGAGCAGAGATGCAAGGCATCAGGGAGTAGCAGAAGAAAGTAAATGCACCATTAAGTCTACCCAAAACATCAGTTGCTTTGCAAACTGAGAAAAAAGACAGCTTAAGTCAGCAGAAAAAAATAATGAAGCTGCTACCACCAGGGCCCATTCTTTAAACCAGCAACAGGAACAAGTTTCTTAAGGACCAACCTGTACCTAGAACTTGTACAGGAAATATTGGGAAAACCCCATGAGGTCTCCAATCATCTAAACGAGCAGGCCCAGCTGCAGTTTCCCCAAACACAAGACTGCAGAGTTACTCTCCCTGAAGTCAGGACCTCACTGTGGGACAGTTCTATGGCACTATAGTCAATCTTAAAATGCAAGACAAGAGGTTTCAAAGAAAGAGTGGAAAGAAGAGGTGCTGCAAATATCCCCTAGTTACCGCACAGTAACTTGGTGCCAAGAAGATTCTCTGGTTAATCCTATAGGAAGAAGCACTGCCCTGTGAAAGGTTTGACTGGTGTCTTTCTTCAACCTACCTGGGTGAGAGCCTACAGCCCTTTTGTAGATAATGTGTGAGTCTTCCTGCAGATGCCAAGAGGAGGCCAAAGTATGGGGGAGATGGCTTAATTGGTCTAGAGAGGAATTCAGGGTGGTACTGAACACCAACGAAAAAAGGATGGTCTAAGAGAAAGAAACAGAAAATACTAATGTCACATCACTTAAGCCTGTGGCTGAACTGCAGCTGAAAGCACTGATCACACTGAAGCCCCGATGATGGGGAAGAAGTGTCATTCCTTTTCTGCCTTTTGTCCCTAAATGGACAGGCACATGGGATTCTTCTTTTAGTGTCCCACACAAAAATCTGCTCAATTACTCTCCAAATGTTTTCCCTTGTAAATACCAACACCCACAAACTAACTGCTTAAGTACTCACCTTCCAACTCAACTACTTCCATTCGCTCTCCCTCCTCATCCTGGCCTACAAACTTCAAACCTTGCTCTTCGAAACACTTCTTCAATTCTGGATTGACCTAGAAGACCAGAAGCAAGAAAAGCCATGATCTCTTGTATTTGGATTACACAGAAAAGCTCAATACCTACAACAGCATTTTTACCTCAAATCTGTGTCTATGTCTCTCTTCCAAGAAATCATGATCTCCGTACAGCTTCCCTACACCAAAAGGAAGACATTTCTTAGAGCAAATGCTGAACAGTTCACATGATGCCAAGTTTTAACAAGTTCATATGAATAGCATCACCAGAATCTGCCACTTCTAGAGGGAACCAGATTCATTCATCTCCATTTCACTACCAGAACAAAATCTGCAAACACCCACCATTCAAGGATGCTTTAAAATTGCCAGGTCTCACTTTCCCATGCCCACCACACATGCACATCATTCCCAGGAAACACTTCCAAAAGAGGTAAGAAATGCCTTACTCATGACTGAATTCTTGGTTTGGAAGAGTGTCCGTCTCTTGCCAAGCCTCATGGTCCCGCCCATTTGCCCAGGATTATGTTCTGGCATGTCTATGACCTGCAAAAAGCATTCAGAGAGGAAGGTGAGACTGAGGGAGGGATAACAGTCCCAGGCAGACTCTGAAACATTAACAAGGTGAAAAAAACCAACATCCACACAGAAAACAGGCAAACTAACCCAAGCAACATTGTCTTGACAAGGTAGACCAACAGAACTAGATTAGTTAGCTGAATTATCCTAGTAAAGGCTGTACAGAATATACAGAAGGTTTGCAGGTATTCAGAAGCCTTTAGCGTAGGAAACGGTCTCAGTCAAAGCCTACACAGATCATATGCGCTAATAAATACTGTGCTATTTACTGAACCAAATGTTAAAGAAAACAAAACCAAAAACAAATTACAGAAACAAACCCCCCAAATCAGAATCACTTATAATTTGATAAATAACTTCTTAAGCTGTTGGGTTTTTTTTAAAAACTTCTTCCTTCTCAGTAGCATTTTAAATTACAGCAGAAGCAAATCATTATGGTGGACCCTGGACGAGGCACATAGAGCCTGCAGTTTTAGAAAGGCAGATACAGAAGTCTGTCCACAAATGTTCCAAGGAATTTATGTCTGTCTATGTTAATTTCCGCTATCATAATTAAACAGTTATGCAGTGGAATCTGGATATCACCAAATGTTTAACATTTATCTGTGAAATCAGTTAGCTTTCAAACTGCCTTTTAAGAATTTTTTACCTCCTAGAAAACACCTTGTTTTATGAAAAAGTGCAATTAAAAATAAAATTAAAAATACCAGTGTTTTACCTACAATAAGCACTGCAATCTTCTATGAAGCAGCAACTGCCACACAGTTAACGAGGCAAAGGCATTCTCTTTTCAGATTAGTAAATGATGGAAGACAGACTTAAAAGCCAAAAGACATGATAATCCAAGCTCTTAACTGTACCAGCAGCTATGTGCAGAGAAGTCTAGCAAGTAAGGGTATTACAAGCAAGTCACCATAAACTCACCACTGGATGAGCAGTTCTGGGGTCAAATTCTGTCGAGTTAGCATCTGCAATGTAATGTTCATCAGTTAGAAACACAAAGTCCCTCACACCACGACATGCACGTACAGGACCTCCCCCATGTACAGCTGTGGCTCATCCCCATGCTTCTGGCAAGCGGCGACCTTAACTGTGCTAAGCCATTCACCTGCACAGAGCTGCCAGCTCAGCTCTAGACAACAGAAACAGAACTCTGTCAGCACTATTTGATATGAATTTCTGAGACTGCCTGGAGGTTACAATCTTAGGGCAACCAGTTTAGTGCTATTGGTGATGAAAGTGAGGGTCATTCAGGAAAAGCACATATTCAACAGCTTAGAATATTTTAAATAAAGTCAGGGAGCAAGAAGGGAGCAGAAGTACTCTGAGAAACACATTTTTCCCCTATTTTCAGTACTAGTGAGACTCAGAATCAGGTTAAGAAACTAAATTTAGCACTCTGTAAGGGGAGTTTTGACAAGAGGGACTTAGTCGATCCAAGCAGTGGAGCCCAGAAAGCAATTCAATTTGGTGCAGTAGGTGCAACTGCCTGGTTAGCTGAATTGCTTTTTGATCTTCATTCCCACTGGCTATATAATGGGAATTTACAATGTCCAGCATACACAAGCACAACTCCACTGAGGTGTTTTATTCAGGAGCTGAACCTCACTCTAAGCAACACAAAGTTTTCTGCCATAAGCATACCTTACTCCATTGATTTTTATCTGAACAGGATACTTAAACTGTTCTTTTTCCTTTGAATTAGCAAAGGAGGTGGGGAATTTTACAGGCCTAGAAAAAAAATTTAATTCTACCTACCAATGAAAAATTTAAAGTTACAGGTATTTAAAAAATTACAAGCAATCAAAGAAATGACCAAAACCCAGGATGGGTTTTATGCAATTACCTTGCCAACCAAGAACACTGCGTGCAAACTCCACAACTGCTAACTGCATTCCCAAACAAACTCCTGCAGAAGGCAAGGCAGAACACAGATCAAGTCAAGACAAGGACCACTGAGCCCATATTGCAAAGCACACACACCTTCACAGAGCAGTCATGAGTCAGAGGAAAACATGGATGAGACAGACCTTTGACTTGGATTTAGGGATCTGTTCACTCTGTACCAAGTAGTTCTGACAAGTTTTACTCTACCCCTTCCTTCCCTATCCACTGCTCACACAACATTTCCAGTCTCTCACTGTGTTCATTTTGTTTAAATGCAGTCACATATTTATTTGTGCCAAGATCACCAGAGCCTCCTCTGAAATTTCCTCAGAGACTCCTACCCCCTCATTATAGAGATTCCTTGTCATCACATCCCAGCCAATTCCAACCACTTCAGAGCTAACTACAGATGATGGCTGTATTACCCGGTTGGCCTTCCTCTGCCAATTATCTTCAGAATTGTACATTCTAGATACTAACAAAAATCAGTAAAGCTCTTGCTACAGACCAGTTAGGCTGTTATTCAACCTCCTCCTTCTTATAGATGAAACATGTTTCTCACCTAAGAATGGTTTTTTCTGTTTTCTTGCCCAGGAAATAGCTTGAATTTTGCCTTCCGTCCCTCGAACACCAAATCCACCAGGAACCAGAACTCCACTGTACGAGAATGAAAAGATTCTATTCACATGGGGCTCACCAGTGTAGTTCCCCCCAACCACATACCATCCCTCTCCTGTAAAATCTTGGACTTGTAAGACCTTGCTCCTGAAAAGGGCTTTAAAGTGCCCTGTGTGGCAAAGCCTGTCTGCAGCACAGTTTCCATATGACTTCACATGAGCCATCATATAAAATGTCACAGAATTTTCAGGAAAACATTTTAGAAATGCAAATTTTACCTTTCCAAGAAATCTCAAATACAGTGCAGGTATACTAGAATGGTTCGTGTTGCACGATTCACACGCTCTGCACCGAACTTGTTTGCAAACATATCATCCAGTCAGGCCCATGCTGTGGAAGCCACTGGCTGCAGTGTCAAGTTGTCCTAACCACAGGCACAAGGACACCAAATTCTGCAGGAGGTTCTTTGTTCTCCTGGTAGCACCCAAAGCCTGCCTCCCTGAGGGCTAACAAGCCCTACTTGTTCTTGTTTTCTGGGCTAACTCATGGCATTCTTCTGCATCCTAACACTTGGTCTGTTCTCACACTTTCTTCCTAAAGAGCTTTATACTACATTTACACCTTCTGTCCTCTCTCTTTGGCTTTAATAGCCTTTGCCATTACCTATCCTTTCCCCTTATTTCCTTTCACCCTGTTTCCCCACTAAGTCTGTGCACATCCTCATCTGCATGACCATCTCCCCTACTGCTGCCTTTCACAAACTCCCTCACTTATTTAACAATTCTCCATTTTACATCTCATCCTAAATTTCATTGAGAGGTATCTGGGGCAATGTCAGAGTGTGCTGGTACAATGCCTAAGAAAATAGCCTCCAGTGAGGCTCTTAATTCCAAAACTGTCAATAACAGCAAGTTTATCAGACATGCTCCAAAGAAATAGCCAGAGTATTGGTCTTACTCAGCACCACATAGTTTCTGCCAAGCTTCGTGGTATCGGACAGGTTCTTCCTGCAGAGTATCTGGCTCCAAGTCAGCCGAGTCAATATACTGGGAAGAAATCCAAAAAAGGATGATGAGATACTGCCACAAGAGTGTACAGGGTCTCCTTAATTCTCGTTAAATTAAGATGTCATCATTCTTCCTGGATAGCTCTAGAATTGTTTCCTACTGGATACCTGCTTATGTTTTTTTCTGGGCTGATTTCCTGCCTGCTAGTCAACAAAACTGCTTTCCCCCACCATCCAACTACTGATGCACAAACAGACTCCGTGTTTTTTCTGTCTTCCCCTCTCTTCAGCTCTGCTGTGACATTCATGAAGTCCATGAGACCCAGACTCATTAAAAGTGAAGCCTTAATGGAGCACAGCAAGATAGGAACACACAGCTATGCAGACAGAAACAACCACACGGCAGGAAAAAATTGAATCAGTATCTCATCAAATCTACATCATTTAATCTTCAAGAGGGGCTCAAGAACAAATAGGATATGGTGAAACACAGGCTGTTATAATTAAAGGATATTATGACCAATGCTCCATATGGAAAAAACCTGCAAATTTTCCAGCTTCTCATCTCCAGTATTCCAGTATCTCTGAACTTCTGAATGTTCTGGCAGTCTGCTAACCCTTTTAAACAACCATTTTTGTTCTTTGGGTTTTTTTAAGGTTAGAATACTGCTAAACAGTTCTTTTAACCCAAGATGAGAACTCCATGCACAGGGCTCACAAAATCCATTCTCCTTCTGAACTATGCAAATACAGCTATGTCAGGAAGTACCCATAGATGCATGCACAGGGTTTACCCTTCAGCAGTCTTACTTGTTTTTCTTCTTTTCTCCTCTACTGATTTTCTAAGTTGAAGGGTAAGCCAAACATAGAACAGTGCTGTTATAAAGCAAGCACCTATTTCCATGACTCACTGGCATCATGAAATGGCTGGACATTTAAAAAGTACATTTAAATGAAAGTAAAATATCTGAAAACAGATACATATTCCATCTCTTCAGAGCATCTAGCTACAACCAAGACCCTTAGAAGCACCTGTGCAGCCAAACCACCATTAAAACCTTAATAAAGCATGAGGCAGAAGCATCATAAAACCCGTGAATACCACAAGGCTAACAGCAACAACCCTAAAAAAGGATCACTTCCAACAACTGTCAGAGAAATTAAAGCAAACAGTGCCCTCCTCAAATACATCTACCAGTCTATCACAGTTCAGCACACAACACTGAGCACTGAAGAGTTCCCATCCATTATACAGACACCTTGTATATCTTACAGGATGAAAGGCTGGTTTCCTTTGAAGCCATTTTATGCCTGACAACAGATGTTTTCATGCTGTAATCCAAGGACAATTTTAAAGTTCACTGGCTGAATCAACTCCCCCTTACTGTCTATGGGTTTGTGAAAAACTTAATTAAGATGGGTAGCACTGTATATGGAAGGAGTATGGGGGAGAAATTTTAACACGCATGCGCCCACCCCTACCTTAATGTCAAGTTTGTGGTTGATAGCCAGTGCAGAATGTTCCAGTGCTTTAATGACAGATGCATAGGAATCTGAAAACTTGGTGTATTTGCCAACAAGCGCAATGGAACATGTTTCAAGGAGACGGTCATACCTACACAAAATCAAAACACAACGGTTATTTCATCATTAACAGGAAATGGGGGCAAGAATCACATTCTATGCAGCTTTTCAAGTAATATCAACAATTGGGCTCTTAAAAGTTCATCCGGCTAGAGAGAAGATGACTTTGGAAGAGAAGACCTTTTATAGTAATTATGACTTAAAAACATCAAAGCAAGATTAAAAGAAAGAGAAAAAAACAGTGACAGAGAAAAACAGTTGCAGAAAGTCATGTATAAATTAACTCATCTCTCCTTATGCTGAAAAGCCATTTTGAGTAGATCCAAACTTTTCAGGAAGCTGTATTAGATTCAAAGTCTGCAGTAAACTATTAGAAGAGAGGATCAAAGCACAACTCTGCATATGTTTATACTGTACAGCATCTTCCCACGCTGCTTCTGACTGAGTTCACTTCAGCAGCTAGAAATACAGAAATTACTTTTGTCGTGGTTTAACCCCAGCCAGCAACTAAGCACTATGCAGCCGCTCACTCACCTCCCCTCATAGTGGGACTGGGAGGAGAATCAGAAGGGTAAAAGTGAGAAAACCCAAGGGTTGAGATAAAGACAGTTTAATTGGTAAAGCAAAAGCCACGCACCCAAGCAAAGCAAAACAAGGAATTCATTCACCACTCCCCATTGGCAGGCAGGTATTCAGCTATCTCCAGGAAAGCAGGGCTCCATCACGCATTAAGGGTTACTTGGGAAGACAAACATCATCACTCCGAACATCCCCCCCTCTCCTCCTTCTTCCCCCATCTTTATATACTGAGCATGATGTCATATGCTATGGAATATCCCTTGTGTCAGTTGGGGTCAGCTGTCCCAGCTGTGTCTCCTCCTGATTTCTTGTGCCCCCCCCAGCCTACTTGCTGGTGGGGTGGGCTAAGAAGCAGAAAAGGCCTTGACCCTGTGTAAGCACTGCTCAGCAGTAATGAAAACATGTCTCTATATAATCAACACTGTTTTCAGCACAAATCCAAAACATAGCCCCACAATGTCTACTATGAAGAAAATTAACTCTATTCCAGCCAAAACCAGCAGAGACTTCTAGAGTACTAAGGCTGTACTGCCTACACTTTCAATCTTCAGCACCTGACAGCGTGGGATTTACACAGCATTCTTGGCTACAGCTAAGAGATTGTTTGAAGTTTATTTCAGAATTGCTAAGTACTTTCAACCAAGATGGTTATGGAGGGCTTTCCCCATCCAAAGAAAATGTTATTGACAGTGTGGCTTATGTTGGGCATATAAAGGAAAACATTTAGATCTTGAAAATTAATTTCATATAAGGATGTTGTGGTTTAGCCCCAGCCAGCAGCTAAGCTGCTCACTCACTTCCCCCCACCCAGTGGGACAGGGGAGAGAATCGGGGGAAAAAAAAAGTAAAACTCAAGGATTGGGATAAGAACAGTTTAATAGAACAGAAAGGAAGAAAATAATAATTATAATATTCACAATAATAAAAGAATTGGAATATACAAAACAAGTGATGCGCAATGCAATTGCTCACCACTCGCTGACCAATGCCCAGTTAGTTCCTGAGCAGTGATCCGCACCTCCCTAGGGCCAACTCCCCCCAGTTTGGGTCAGCTGCCCTGGCTGTGTCCCCTCCCAGCTTCTTGTGCCCCTCCAGCCTTCTCGCTGACTAGGCATGAGAAGCTGAAAAATCCTTGACTTCAGACTAAACATTACTTAGAAACAACTGAAAACATCAGTGTTACCAACATTCTTCTCATACTGAATTCAAAACATAACACTATACCAGCTACTAGAAAGAAAGTTAACACTATCCCAGCCAAAACCAGGACAAAGGACAAACATATTTAAGGCTTCAGAAAGGGCCAGAATGCCAACTGAAAAGACTCAATTCACTATTTCACCATGAACATGGAGTCTATTCCCCACAAGAAAAAAAATCACTGTCCTACGAGTCTCAGAACAGTTACAAACCAGTTGTTTCACTTGCTTGAAAGCATACTCAAAAGGTATGTTTTTATTGACACTCCTGATGACTCCTACATATGCCTACAAAAGGATTTCAACACTTTGTAATGTCACTGGCAGTTTTTTGTGTAAAAAGGGAGGGCAGAGCTGTTCAAATTTTAATTACTTCAAATTGATTTTGACATAGACAGTACACTAACAACACAAGATATGGAACTCGGTAACATTATCTTACAGGATTTTGTGAAGAAAGGCTGAGAGAGTTGGGGTTGTTCAGCCCTGGAGAACAGAAGGCTCCAGGGAGACCTTCTTTCAGCCTTTCAATATTTAAAGGGGGTTTTATAGAAGGATGGGGACAAACTTCTTAGTAGGGCCTGTAGTGATAGGACATAGGGGTAATGGTTTTAAACTAAAAGGGAGTAGATTTAGACTAGATATAAAGAAGAGATCTTTTACAATGAGAGTGGTGAAACAGTGGAACAGGTTGCCCAGAGAGGTGGTAGATGCCCCATCCCTGGAAACATTCAAGGTCAGGTTGGATGGGGCTCTGAGCAACCTGATCTATTTGAAGATGTCCCTGTTCATTGCAGGGAGGTTTCACTAGATAGCTGTTAAAGGTCTCTTCCAACTCAAACCATTCTGTGATTCTATGATTCTCATGTTGAAGAATTTATTTTTCAAACAGTTAAACATCTAGGAAGAAAATACATTGGGGGGGGCAGAAGAAAGAAATTTGAGCACATAAGAACGCTTGAGGAACATGAAGTAACACTCATCACCTAATAACCAATGACCAAGAAGAGAAACTAATCTGAAGCCTTAACTTGAACTATGCCCCGCAGTGCAGCTCACCTGTCAGCCATTTCCTTCCACTTCATGAGCATCCTCCTGGGCTGCCTCTCAATGGGAAGGTCAAGCCTATGTCTGAAGTAGTCAACAACTCCCTGCTCCTCTAACAACAGAGGAACCCGATAGATAGAAGAGACATCATGAACACAGATGACCTGTTCATACAAAATGAATGTCATTAAAACAGATCTAAGTGCCTGTGCAATTATTTTAAGACAGATATTCAGAGTGCTTCTGTCTCTAGCAGACAATCATATGACCACCTAAACTTCCAAGAAATAATATATGTTGAACAACATATGAATAGCTTAATACTAGTTTCCACATGCCTGAAAAGGTCACCCTTCAACACTTCCCAGGTATTACTGCTCACTGTAACTCCTTGGGAAGGGCTATAACATGATAACCTAGCAGTAAGAAAGTCAGCTACTACACAAGTTATGTGAGCGCATAGCAAAGTTCAAAGAACACTTCAAAGAGACTTCTCCCATGATACAGCCTTCTTAGCAACCTTAATTGAAACTACAGTTAAACTGCCCACAAGCCCAGCTTCCCTGTTTCCCACCATTGTTGCTCTTAACCAGGGCTCCTAGTTTGATTAAAGCCCAGGGAAATCCGCAATCTCAATATAGCAATAAATTTTACAAGGCATCCTTCATCAAACTTCAGACTGAACAACTATGAACAAAGAATTCTTAGGTCAATGAGGAATATCTATGTCAACAGTTCTAGTTCACTGAAATGAGCTTCCTCAGAAAAGTAAAGATGGCTCTGGACAACTGTTACCTGTCTGTCACGAATGAGACTGTACTTTAAGGATCAAAAATATACTGGCACAACTATTTTTAAATCCTCATTTCTCTGGACTCAAATTGAAAGCAGAGTTCAACACTGCACCAGTAAACCCCTTAGGCTGCAAATTTTCCTCCTTTATAGTCAACAGCATTTACTTCTTGATTCAAGTGCAACTGCAGTCAGAAAAACAACCATGTAAAATTGCATTAAACTTCCTGGAAGAGGACTGACAAGAGCCAACTTACTTTCAACTCCTGGCCAACAAGAGGTAGGTATTGTACTGCTAACACATCAATATTATTGCCAGCTAATTCTGAACATAATACTTGAAACTGCAAGACTCAGTTTGATCTCATTGTAGAGAAAATTAATGAAAATTACTTGACAGAGACTGGAATTGTGAAGTGATACTCAGTCTTTCACAAAAAGACAGAATTTTTCAAGCTCCAACTGGACTGGAAAGTGCTAATATTTAGCCTACAGACCGTTTGGTTATTTTTCCAAGGTCTACCTCAGATTATGCTATGCAGAGTACTCTCAGTATTAAGAGAATCATGCTCACATGGAATTTTTGCATGTCACGTAACATTCAAGTGAAGCAATGCTTCTCTCAAATACCATTTCAACTTTTCTGTGCAATCTCTCCTCATGAAATCTTGGGCAGAAGAATAATACCATGAAAAGAGCAGTGTACGAAATACATTCATGTATCCTCTAAACCTAATTTGGGGCAACTACTCTTTGGCCTCTAAATACTGAAAAATCTCATTCTTCTGTATTCACAGAAGGAATGTGGAAGGATAACTAAGGTCAAAAACAGCTATTCAGAAAATACCTTGGATTCCATAGAATTCTCTAAGCCTACACTAACTACCTTGGAAGAAAACCTGGGTGCTGGCATAAAAAGGACTATTTTTACAGCCATTACATGTGTTAAGGAACGTAGGTACGACAAAGCAGCAAATGAATTATGCAGCTAACAAAAGACACAGCTAGAACACAAAAATGCTACACTCAGATAAAACTCCACTCAGCATTTGACAAACAACTAGAATATTTATTGCAAGGAAGTGCAGACAGCAATCTTTACCTGTTCTGGTTCAACATGACAGAACATGGAAATCTTTTCTTTTACTGAGGTATCCAATGGAGTGGAGCACCTGCAAACAATCTAACAGAACAGCAACATCAAGGTTGTGAAGCAAAACAGAAGTACTCAGACTCATATAACAAACCTCCAAAAAGCTGCCTTTGCAGTCTCTGCAGCTTGGGAAAAAAACCCAACTCAGTTACTCTTACTTGTTCATTACCAATATACAAGAGCTCTCAATCTAAGCATTATTTAGACTAGGATGTTGTTGCAGCATGCCTCTACTGCATTTTTAAATTCAAAGCCATGCAGCAAACCTTACCAGATCTGGTGAGAGACCAAGACCTCTGAGTTCACGAACACTGTTTTGGGTGGGTTTAGTCTTCTGCTCTCCTGTAGAGCTTGGCTGGTCAGAGAAAAACACAAGTTAGTATATCAAATTGCGATGATATGTAGCAGTGATTCGTCAGTCTAATTAGGACTCTCCACCCTATTCATCTTGTAAAAACTTTGACCCAGTTCTTAGACAATTCACATGAACTTTAAATACCCCCGTACACTATCATTTTAATCTCCAAGGCTGAAAGCAACTGGCAGAAACCAGAGTTCAAGTTTGTACATTAAGTAGGTATGCATTATAGTGAGGGAAGGAGAGAGCAGAGATCCTAAGGATATTATCCACTGCTCCCTCCAAATACCTAGTATTTCATATTTCTGATTTTTTTCTCTGTAAATTACCTAGCCTGGACAGAAGGGGAAAGGAAGAGAGAGAGAGAGAGAGGAGAAGAAGAGAACAAAGATTGATCTGCACTCAGGTAACTATCAAGCTGCTCTGTCAAATCCAGTTTCGAGACAAGGAACACTCTCTGCTACTGTTAACATAACCATGGAAGAACTTTTTCAGCAGTGACTCTTGCAGTAGAGATTTGTTTGTTTGGTTAATACCATAAATTGTCTCCAGAACCAGAGCAGACAATACAGATGAAGTTATATCATACATTATATGGCATAAAACACCTTCATATGCTTTTGATATTAACTGGAGTTCACCCCATCTACTTGGCACATAACGAGATTTTGTTTTTCTTTGTGATTCCTAATTAACTGATTCTTATCATAGCACTGCTTCATAATACCTCTTCTTAGTTGAATCTCTGAACCAAGGGCAACTGCCACTCAAATTGTTATGGCTTACATAGCATCAGATGTGAGAGTCTATGAAATTACTGTTAAAGATCAAAACACACACTAAAAATATTGACTCGGGGTGGAAAAAAACAAAAACAGATTATGTTTCAAAACACAGCATCATGTTTTGAAATTACAAAAGTAACCTGACCTATTTCATGAAGGACAGCTAATGTAAATCTGGGGCGGGGGGGGGGGGAAGCACACGGCAANNNNACCGCAACAGAAATATTTAGGAACTCCAGAAAAAGCTTGGAATACGATCTTATTAATAAGTCCAAATGGCTGTGAAGTCTGGCTATTTCACTGACTTTTATATTAGCTTTGCAGAAATGAAAGGCTATGCAAATGAAAGCAAACTGAAAGTTTCCAGCCCTAGAAAGCAAATTTCCATAGGGAAGAACAGCAGCTAAAGATGCAAAATTGCATTTGCTGCAACTCCCAACTATTTATTACACATTTACATACTTTGAAAAGTTTCTGTTCGCTTCTTGCGAACCTTTTTAAATACATAACCATATATTCTCTGCGTGTCTTCCAGAAGTTTTTATATATAGAAATACAAATATAGCAGTGCCTATAAATATAGCATTTCAGAAACACATATTTAGGAAGCAAGTGTCAGACTGGGGAAGCCTCTGACCACCACAGCATTTTGGGTCCTTACCTGGGGAACTAGACTGACATGAATGTTACAAAAATTCTCTCTTTTGGCTTTGAACTGGAACTGGCGGAAAGCTTCAATAAAAGGCATGCTTTCAATATCGCCTACTGTCCCACCAAGCTAAAAGACAAAGACATTTAGAATTAAAGTTAGTATCAAAACATCACCTACTGAATTTGTACACTAAACCATACTAAAATACACATAAAAGAACACTAAAACATCTCCCCATCACCCCCCTCCAACTCCCTAAAGGAGCATCAACACTCAGTACGAAAAGCACCAGGATTTGCCAGTTGTATGTACTACTTCCACAGCCTCCAATCTACCCCAACTATTATTTTACCTTCATGATTTCCCCCAAAATCAAAAAGCCACAAGAAAAACAGCTTCTCATATGGGCAGCACCTCTCCAGGGACATTAGCTTTACCTCTATTCTCTCTTCAGGGAAAAGATTTAGATGTTAAAATTATCATTTATGAACATTAGGTGGAACTGAGAAGCAAAATTTCTGTTAAGTTTTAATAACTATGTAGAGTGGGTTTAGACTCATGCAGGAACAGAGACAAGGCATTCTTTGGAGCACTGACAATCTCCTGTGTGTTGTCAGATAGTGCCTCCTAGGTACTTCAGGATCCAGGCTTGTAAATCCTGGAACAGAAATTGGCACTCAAGCTGCAGGGACAGTCCTATGTCACTATGACCCGGGCACTCTGACAAGCTCCCTCTCTCCCATATTAGCATACCCCACCAGCCAACTCAGCAGTCTCAGAGCCTTCACACCCCACTCTGTCTCCTCTGGCAGCAGGATGTCCCATACAATGCACAGGAAACTGCACAGGCTTTGTCACCTCTGACTTGTGCCATTTGCTTTTCTAGGTCTATGCTTGAACTATGCTTGAAACGCTAAGGAGGAAAAACAACTCTTTCCAGGGGATTTACCTACCCTCCCTCTATTCACCACAGAGGAAATGGGCACACATTATGATTAACTCATCAACTTTAGCATATAAAGTTACAAGAGCTAAAATTCACTCTGTAGACTAATTCACGTTACACTAGAGAGCAAAGCATCTCAAAAATATAACAGTCTGTCCTGGTTTCAGCTGGGATAGAGTTAAGTGTCTTCCTAGTAGCTGGTACAGTGCTGTGTTTTGAGTTCA
>JANZLQ010000022.1:7733879-7757233 GCA_026212715.1 Elanus axillaris
TTTTTGCCGTTTTTCTCCCCCATCCCCCGGGGGGGGGGGGGGGAGTGAGTGAGCGACTGCGTGGTGCTTAGTTGCTGGCTGGGGTTAAACCACGACAGGGGGATTCTTGGATGGACTTCTGCAGAGGTGAAGCTGAGCTGGCAAGGAAACCTCACAGAGGCAGCTGAGCTTATGTTCTGTCCAAATCATCTGTGGGTCTGCTGTCCTACACAGAGATGGCTGCTCCATGGGCACATCCATGGTCATCCATGGTCAGCATCAAGTGGGGTATTTTTGGTCAGTGCCCAAAGTCAAAGAAACTTTGAGTGTCAACAAAAGGCTTTGCCTCTAACAATCAGCCTCTCTGGCTGCAGCAGGTAACAGAAGTAGGATATCAGCAGAACTGGTGTGGTTGTTTCAGGAGCTGGATGGTCTTTGAGCCACCAGACCTAACATACTCTTAATAAAATCCTGAGTCTCTGCTAAACATTTGGTTGTGTGAATAGCAGGTATAGGACAACATGTTTTATGTCTGAGCAGAAGCCCCCATGAAGAGCTTATCACCCTTTGCGACATCCCTGTACCCACCCTAAAGGGTGGCAACAGCTCCACAATGCAGTCATTTAAGGACCACTAGCCAGTCTGAAATGTCTTTCACTCTCTTACACTGATTTTTTTGGACTCCTACACTTTGAACCTGACTCTGCAGGTGACCTCTTCCTCCTTCTCTGTCATTTAGTGTCTGATTTTGAAGCGGCAAAAAAAGTTGGGGGATTTCAATTGCTTTCTGAATGCATACATGCTACTTTGTTGGTTGGTATTGAGTGTATCACATGAACAGTGTAGGATCTCTCAGAATGGACTGCATGGAAAAGGGCAAACCACTCATAGTTCATACAGTCTTAAAGGCAGCAAAACTCTGCTGTAAGTGGTCTTTAAAATCTTACATGATTGGATTATTCATCTTTATGAAATGTGTGAGAAATACAGTAACTTTCAGTTAATTCAATTGCAGGATAATTTGAAACTCTATTTAATTCAATCAAAATGCCCAAAATAAAACCATTTGCATTCTCAAAACAAATCCATTTGCAGTCTTTCTGCTGGGCTGATGTAGCCCTAATGGGTTTTTCATTTAGAGGCCACCTCACAGCTAATTTTTATACTGGTTTTGCTTAACTATCAATGAAGTTATATTCACACACTTGTGCTACTAATTTCTGCCTAAATTTATAACATTTCCCTGCACAAAGTGAGTCATTATAGAAGAAAACCTCAAGTGCAGTCAAAGGATTTTGGTGCACTTTCCTGCTGAGCTGCAGTCAAGCTAATGCTTCCAGCTCATTTTGTTAAGCATTCCTGCAAACTCCACTCCATGCCTGCAGATAAGATGGGTTGTTAAATAGAAGCAGGTTATAAACTAGAATCCTTGCTGAGAAGAGACCAACATTATGAAAGACACGAAAGAATAAAGAGCTCAAAGGGAATGAAGGTGTGAAAAGACAGGTAACACCTGCGTGCTGAGCTACCCGCACCTTGGTAGGGATACTGCAAGAGCAGCTGTGAGCTATACAACCTGTGATATACTGGCTGAGTACATAGGGGTAACAAGATTTATTTGTTTCAGTCAGAAGGAGTAGAAGAAACTGGGTCAGGAACAGAGGAAAGCTCTGCGCAAGCACACCTGGGCTGTTTTCAGGTATAAATGAGTGTTATTCATTGCCTTTGTTTTAGGAGAAAGGGAACAGCAAGCGGTCCTGCAAATGGCCCAACCAGGTGGTGGGAGCATTGGGAGTGTAAACTCAGCAATATTCATCCCATGGTGAAACAGTTGGCATTTTTATTTGATCTCTCCCTCTTGATCTCTCTAGCATAAGCCTGAGCATGGTCTTAAAAGTCCAGTAGCGAGAAGGAGATGTGCCGCAATAGCAGATCAGAGAGCCGGCTTTTGTCCCTGCCGTCACCCCAGGGCTGCAGTCCTGCTGTGTTTGCAGAGGGGCAATCTGGATAGTCCGGAGGAATTTTAATCCTGAATGATTTCCACATTCCTTCCAGCCTGGCAAAGGATTCTGCTGAGGCATCAACTGCCTTGTCCAGCTCAGCCTGTCCTACATCTGATAAGTTAATTGAGGGTTTAATTGAGGAATTAATTGAGGCATTCTGCTGGTTACCACAACATAATCAGTCAGCTTCCCAGAGTCAGAGCTTTCCAGTCCGTTTGGCCTCAGTCCTGTAAACAACTAAATACCATCAGCCTCCTCCAAAATCCCTGGAGTGGTAGCTTCTGGAAACTTCAGAGGTCAGTATCCTTTTTGCAGGCCTTTGAGTGCTCTTTTACTCTCACGGTGCTTGCCTAATGGCTCAACTGTGTTGCGTTGCCTGCAGCTCAAGGGAGAAAGTTCACTTCAGAAGCAGAACTCCTGAAAAGTGTTTTTTCCCTTCATGTACTCGTTCTGCAGCTGCAGCCGATTGTGCTGTTTATTAGATCTGATTCTGGCTTTTGTCTTAGCATCCCAGGAAGATGTTTAGCTTTTGTACTCAAAATGATACAATACCCAGAGAGGTTTCTATCTTCATTCAGTACATTTGTGCAAATTGTAGCTGTAATATGTAATACAGCTGCAAGGTAATAACTGCACTTTGATTAAATTTGAGTTCCTGAACTGTAACATCTAAAACCAAAAACTTGAAGGAATTACCTCTAAGCCTTAGGGGCTCATTCCAGTCTTACTCAAATTGGTGTGAATGGGAATAAGGTAATGGGATAATCATGGGACAAGGGGGCTGAAGCAAGTCTGCACTTTCTTCCCTTTATCAGACTTCTGTAGCCAACTGCAGAATTGTGTTCAAAGCAATTTTAAAATCTTTGTTTTCCTTTTCTTTCCTCATCGTTGAATTACAAGTAGTCTGCTTCAAGGAACCTGAAACAAGGAGCGGGCACTTGGAACTTACCAGGTCTCTGCCATGGTAATCTGCCTGTTTAAGATGAAGATTTCTACAAGCTGATACTATGGGTGTTTTGTTATCATTAAGAAAAAAAAAACCATGTCCTTGTAGATAGTACATTATTTGGGTTGCTAACAGGCTTTTCGTACCTAAAGCTGTGTTGTCCTTCTAGCAGCATGAAGGTCTTGCTTCTCTTGCCATGGGTTCAGACACCATCCCCAGCTATATGAATTTGAATGATACAAAACCATTTTGTCTCCCAGAAAGTGATAAATTAAAACCTCAGAAGAATGTTTGTGGGCTCTTGCTGTGAGCCTCAGCTCAGGTTTTGGCCTTGATGATTTCTGACATCAGGCCTTGGCTTTTAGCTATCAAGAGTGAGACCAAGCTTCTCACCAAGTCTCAAAGCTGAGGCTCTGCATCTTTGTCTCCACTACTGTGGAGACAAATGCACTGTTGTGCATGTTGGCACAGTCCCTGAGTGATGGGAACATGAGATTGCATGAGGCCCCTAAGCATCACTGGAGCTTAATCAAAATACTGCTTTTTCTGTCTCCCTATCTCAAGACAAATCAGGATTTTTCAGGATTACAGGAACTGAAAAGCCTGATTCTTCCAGGTTTCTGTGCTATGGCCCTGAGTCCACTTCACTGAAATAACACCCCTTTTCCTCCATGACCACATGGTGCTGGCACTGCGTACCAGCTGGCCCTTCCCATGACCTCAGACCATGCCACAGTGTTCCTGTCCCTCTGGGTGCCCAAACACAATTCCCTCAGCTCCCTGCCCTGTCTCCTGTACCACTGTAGTACCACCATGCCCCATCCAAGGCCCTTGAGCCTGCACACTGTGCTACGACCACTCCTTACATACCATACTTCCCTTCTGAGAAGGTCAGTGGGCTCATGCTGTGGCTGTCCCAAGACTACACGTGTGACAATGGACTGGCTATGACATGTGTGTTCGTTGACCTGCTGGCTGCTGCCCAGCAGAATGCAAAGTCTTCAAGATGGGATGCTTGTGTTCTAGCCAGCTGTTGGCTTTTGTATTTACAGAAAGTTCAGATCTTTGAGACCTCTAGATCTCTGACAAAATCTATAGAAATGTCTTGTCAGACCAGTTAGGACTGACAGACATCCCCTTCAATAGGCTTTACTGGGCTGCTCCCATGATTCCACATACATCTTGGTATTACAAAGTTTTTGCTCTATTTCTGCCTTTCCAAAGGTGGCCTACAAAGGGAGACAGGGAACAGGGAGCTTATTTTCCTGTTCTTGCAGTGGTCCTTGAGGTCCCAGTGTACAGTATCACACACCCAGCTGTCCTCCCTGATGGTGAGGGAGGGGAGATGCTGGCTCACATTCTCTGCAGTGGGGTGTCCAGGAATTGGTGATCATAAGCAGAAAGGCAACCTCAGGTTGGGAAATGTGATGCCCAGAGAGATGTGTGCCAGTCTCACCTGTACTTGACAAGAAGATAAGCTTGATTAGCTTTGATATAAGGACTGCTTATTTGTGTTTGATGGTCAGACAACAATGTAGTTCTGAAGGATTTCAACCCAGGTATCTCCAAGCTCTTTCTGAGCTGTTGACTAGACCAAATCCACATACGTTGTCCTTTTCTCCTCCCATATATTGACATGAAGGAGTGATCCCTCCATCCTGCTCTGTGGGCTGCCATAGCACTTTACTTCTCTCAACACTGGCAGGGTGCCCTAGTTTTCTACAACTCTTGGCTGGCAAAACCATATGCCAGGGAAGTATGTGCCTGCTACTAAGACCATCAACATCAACAGAGTCATTGTGTCAGTCTTCCAGCAGCAGTTACCTCCTGAATATAAGCATTAGATACGTCATCCAAGACACATCATCACAAAGATACCATTGTGTCTGATCTCAGTATAGAGCTGCACTTATAATCTCAGTCACCTTGTTGTATCAGATGTGTTTGCCAATTTACAAGTCAATTTAAATATAAGATGTAGTGAATGATACCTCTTTCCTCCTGAAATGTGGGCACTCACTTGCTGGATGGGCTGTTTCTCTTCTCAAGGGGCATGCCAGTGGTATACTAGGGTGTATCACCCAAGAGGTGTGCAGTCCATCTCCAGTGTGGTGAGATACTCCATAATTTAGTGTAAAAAGATCAAAACTACACAAATCAGAGGTGGAGCCTTGATGGATGGACAGTGAATCTGAATGGAGTCCCTGAAGGAGTTCAGGAAGGAAATTCTCCAAAAGGGAATCATATACATCAGGAAAGTTATCCTCAGCAAATACAGGATGAGATGACACATTTGCAGAAAGACAGTGCCCCAAGCCTTCTACATGGCTGAATTTCATGAGAGAAAGACATTTCAGGTTGACTCTTGCTGTCAATATTTTCTTTCATTTCTTCACTTACAACTAACATCAATGTATTTGTAATTATGGTGTAACGTGTACTTGTTGCTCTGAAAACATAGAAGCATCACTACACATACCTCTGCTCCAGGAGTGTGCTCTCTCCACAGCTCACCCCCAATACTTTCAGGGCAGACCCTGAACACAAGCTGCTGGGTCCTTTGCTCTAAGGCTTTATCCTCTGTAATTTCTAGCTTTGCCATGCAGGAGCTTTGCTCTGGCACCCAGATTTTGGGGTTTTCCCCATAAATATGAATGAAAAGTTTTCTGGCCACCTGAGGAAAGTACTAGACTTTATGAAAAGTGTAGTCCATAAAATGAGGCCACACAGTTAATCTATTTACAAGGAACAAATATACCTCACCTCTTACATATATTTGCAGTGATACAAAGGTTTGAAACAAAGATTTGAAACCAGGATTGTGGGTTCTCAAGAGAAGCTCTGTGCTGAGCTATAAAGTTCTTCCTGCACTCTGCAGGAGGAGGGCAGGGATGTCTGCAAGAGCTGTGGGAGATGGGAGGTGTCTTCTTGTACAGAGTGATGGAGTGGCTGTGGTAGAAAATGGGCTGTTGGACTGGGCTCATGGAGCTGAGCAAGGCAGGGAGCATTGCTGGCATAAACTCTTTTCATGTTCACTGGTGGCTGCCTTTGCTCTCTACAGGTCTGCATAATTTCTGCTGTGCGTTAAGCTTCCCTTAGCTGGCTTCACCCCATGGGAATATATGTGAACATCACTATGTTACTGCTCAGTGCAGATCTTCCTCCCCAAGTCCCTACATGTCACCAATTTTTCAAGGTGTGGCACACAACCAGGTCCCTGGTTATCACTGCATTCATGGGTGGCCAGATAATAACAAGGAAAAATACCCCAGAACTAGAAAAGGTGCAGAGAAGTGCAAGAAAAATGATAAAAGGTCTGGAGTGTCTTCCATCTGAGAAGCCCAGAGCAGACCAGCACCCATCCTCCTTGAAAAGATGTATTGAAAAGGGTAGGAAAGATTTCTAAACTGATAAGCCACCTGGAGAAGATGAGTAGGGAATGACCATCCATTGTCCCTTGTGATACACCAAATAAGAAAAATGCCATTGAATTATGGCAGGTTCAGATCCAACAGAAGTGGTGTTTCCTTACTATTCTGTACTTAAACTGGAGAAACTTGTCAGACCAATCTGTTGCAGCTCTTTCACAAGCCCAATCTCCCAAGAAAACTGGACTAACAGTATTGTAGAAGCAGAGCAAAAGTAACAGAAATGTATGTGACTGTTTACAAGCCCAATCACTTAACATAGCAATTATGGGCATCATAACTTTTATCTTGCCAAATAATAAACAATCACATTATCCTTATCAACATCAACCCTCACAACAACCTACAACAGCCTCTGGACTGTAGTTCTCTTCCCTGTTTCTGTTATTTCTTGTCAAGAGATCCAAGACAGGGGCAAATGGGACCAGACAGACTGGATCTGCTCTGTCAGGTTTTTAAGGCTCAAAAGCAGCTATGAACCTACTGAAACAGAGAAGCTGGGACCTCAATATTTCACACTGTAATGAGCTGGCTTTGTTATCTATAATGCATTTAATATGTGCACAATGTACTGTTGGATAGGTTGATAAATAGTGCTTTCTGAGAACAATTTTAATGACAGTTAGAAAGAAAAATTGTGTAGTTTTCAAGGTTTGCCCATTCTCATATCTTCAGAAAATAAATAACAAATCTTGACATGATGTTTTTAAATTAAAGAACTGGTGCTGGCAAGAAAACTCTTACAGAGCTATCTTTCCATACACAGTTGACAAAAAATGCCTTCCACTCCCCAGCAAATACCAAGTACCCATAAATTCCTAGGAGGGTCAACTCCAAGCAGAGGCAGAGATCTAGATTGCTATTCACCATGCAGATTTGGATACAAGGGTCCCACTGGCCCAGAAGTCAAAACACTTGGATCTGTCCCATTTTGATAGATGACTCTGTGTCATTTCCCTTCTCTGACTTTTCCAGTGGCAAAATAGGGGGGGGTTAAGAAGCACCTGTGTAAAAGACCTTGGGATCCATTGATGAAAGGCTGTGCCTAGTGCATTACTATTAACATAGGCCATTACTGGCAGGGATATTACACATAGTCCCTACCTGAGTCATGTAGGGAGGGGTACAGGCCCTCCAAGAGGAACAGAGAAGAGGGTCAAGGGAATGTGTCAGCGAAAACAATGAACTTGGGCGATGTTATCAGGAGGTCTCTAGTTCAAACTCCTGCTCAGAGCATGGTCAGCTACAAGATGGAACAAAATGTCCCCAGGTGCCCGTGTGTGACAGAAAGTGGACAGCCAAGGAAGAGACCAGTGATCCCAGTCACGTACCCAACCAGCAGTGAGCAAGTCTGGATTTATGGTGTCTTTGAGATACACAGGATGTCTCTGCCCATGGTCCCTGACTGAGCAGATGCTTCGTTATACCCATGGAGTTGTGCTGAGCCTAACCAAAAATTCATCTTAAGAACCTCTCTCCCATAGCAGAGAACAGAAGATACCCAGGAAAGTGTGTAAAGACACACAACCCCAGAATGCTCCAGCCTCCCACAGTTCATAGTTCAGAAAGGTCCTAAGACTAAGTAAAGTATTAGATTTCTCTGGTAGCAATGACTTTATCACCACTTCAGTTGAAAAGTTAAACTACGTGGATTATTTCCTCTGAAAGGAAGTGAGACAAGTGGTGGCATGCCAGAGAATCCAGGCTTACACTGTGAATGCTCCAGCCACGGTAAAATTTCACAATCCTACTATATAAGACATTAGAGAATCCAGAAGTTAACCACACTGGTTTAGAAAGCAGGTGTTCCTGCAACAGTGTGAGTTAGGCAGTCAGAGTCCAACATGTAGCCATGGATCCTCAGCAATTTTAGCTGGATACCGCCTGCTGGTTTTCCTGTTGCCCCTTGTAATGTCATCTGCCACTAGCAAAAAGATTTTGGCTCTGTTGTTTTTGTAACTGCAGTTTGACTCTGTCCAGACTGCCATCACACTGTCCCTTCCCCTCTCTGCTGGACCAATGTAGCCCAGCCTCCTTGGCCTGTACTTGTGTGCCCCAGGCCCCTAATCATTTTGGTGTCCCTTTACTGGCCCTTCTCTGGTTTCCCCACATCCCTCTCAATGTGGGAGTCCAACGCCAGATGCAATGTTTCAGGTGTGGCTTCAGCAGTGCTGAGGAAGGGGGGTGGTTACTGGGCTCCATCTGATGTGTTGGCCATTTTGCCACCAGGGTAGCACAGTGGTTCCCTCATCTGCAGCGAGAGGGCACTCCTGTGGGCTCACCCTGAACCTCGCGCCCACTGTAACACCTGGATCCTTCCCAGCCAGGCTACTGCTCAGACAGTTGGGTCCAGACTGGACTGATGCATGGGATTATTCTGCTCCATCTGTAGGACTTTTGCACCTCTCCTTAGTGAACTCATGAGGTTTCTGTTGACCCACCCCAAGATCCAGTTTCCAAGGTTCCTATAGATTGATGTCGTCTCATTTGACACAACAGCCACTCCCCCTGATTTTGTATCATGCATTTGCTGAGGGTAAACTCTGTCATTATCCAGATGTTGAATGATGTGAACCCCAGTATCACCCTGGGGACACACACTCATTATTGCCCACCAGCCAGCTGTCAGTCTGTTGCTGATGACTGTTAAGTCCTGTGGTCTGGCTGGTTTTCAACCACTGAAATGTAGTTTTTTTCCAGACTCTGCTGTCATAGAAGGCAATGAATTTGCCTGAGCATGATTTGCCCTTGGTAAACCCATTCTGACTCTGGTTGCTTCCACATGCTTCACAGGTTTAGATAAGGACTCCAAGAAGACATGCTCCATGACCTGTCTAGGCGTTGACATCTGACTGACTGGCCCATAGTTCCCAGTCCTCCTCTTGCTCCAGCTGACACAAATTCAACAGGAATGTAAAATCCTGCCTAACTGCCTGTCCCTCGGTATTTCTTCTGTCTTCAAATGATAAAGTAAAGCCACTCTGATGAATGCAAGCAAAGTAAGGCACCAAGTTTGCAAAGCTCTTCTCGGCTGGAGGTGCTTTTCAAACTAACAGTCCTGTTGTTCTTGTCTCTCTTTTCAGCTGAGCAGCTGCTTTAGCTGTGCTTGTTCCAAATTGCAGCATGATGTTAATTTTCTAAGATCTGTCTATCGAGGAGGATTTCATTTCAGTTGGCAAAAGACAATGCACTGAAACAGCTACAGCTGAGACAAAGACGGAAATTAACATTTGTAAAGGGAGAAAGGGACAAAAGAAATGTTGGTGACAAGGAAGAAAGTGAAACAAAAATGAAATCATTGTCATTATCTGACTACAAAGGAGAAGGATGCTGTTCCAGAGATGAAGACTCCTGCCATGCCAGCCTGCTGCCTGGGACCCACTCCAGCGGGGGAGGCAGCTTGTCCACATCCATCTAGAAGCTGGGAATGGCTGTGAGCGCAGAGGGCCGAGTCACTCACGTCAGTTCTGGGGAAGTGCTTGCTTAAATGGTCCATTCCCATGGTATTTGCCATCAGAGCTGTGCATACCCATTTGTTAGGCAAGTTGTTTTAAAATGTTCCCCCAAGAAGAGGGAAGATCCCCCAAATGACTGCCCAAGTTGGGTTGCAAACTGCTGACTGATCCTTAATCTTCACTTGTTGCTGGGAGGCAGTGAATTAGTCCTAACCCAATGGCTGGGAGAAGGTTACTCCTACCTTACAATGCTGTCTAGTGAAAAGACATATTCCTCCTTTTCTTTCCAGGAGCTCTCAGAGGGGACTGTGGTCCCAGCTGATGTCCCTACAGTCATATCCATGGCAGCCAGCCATGATGGTACACACATGAGGCACTCTGTTGACATCCTGGCACGATGAATGCTCTCTTGCAGGTTGGCAGTTATGGCCCTTGTATTGGTGCAACTGAGAGCCTCTGTCTGGAATCAGAAAACAGTCAATTTGGGCAAGTTTTAGCAAAAATGCAGGAACCAAACCTGGGAGCATGTGAGTCTCTACATATACAGCCATTAGCTTGAGTGACTCCTGACTGTGCATTGACACATGGGCTAACACCCTGTGAGCAATGTTATCTGACTGTGAAGGCTGTAGACACATAACACACTTGCTGAGCACCTGCCCTGAAATGGCAAATGCTCTTCTGGAAGGATTCAACTCTTTCCTAAATGCTTGCACGGCTCAGTTCACACCATCCCAGGGCAGGTACTACCCTGTCTTCACAATCCCAGTGACTGGCTGGCTCAGGTGGTACCCTGCCAGTGCTGGACATGCCCCATGCTCACGCTTTCTGTAGGATCCATTTGCTTGTGAGGACCTTCCATAAGGTGATTCGCTCTGCATTTATGCCTCAAACTTCACCTCTGTGAAGACTGAGATGAGCCCAGGGAAGCTGATCCAAGGAGTCCTGCTTTGTGCTGGTTTGTGTCTTGTGTATGATCTCTCTGCAGTGTTCAAAATTGCTGTAAGGAGTATGTGCTCCTTATCCTAACTGCCTCATTCTCCAGAAAATTAAACTGTGGTACTTGAGGGCAATAGGACACCAGCCACTGTCACAGTTGGAGGGGTTCATCCTGACTGCAGCTTTTGCCATAGCAATGTCCTCCCCAAGGAGCAGGGAAAGGGGTGTCAGGTGGGAGGACTGTGTCCTGGGATTGAGCCCTAGAGACCAGGAGCAGCAATGGTCTGGGACCTGCCCACAGCCACATGGGTTCCCAGGACAGGATTTTGAGGCATATGGGGTAGGCTGTTCCTGTCCTGCCATGGATGAGTCACATAAATCCTGGAGAGGCTTTTCCCACTCAGAATGTGGTGACCAGTCAGAAAAAGCCAATTCTTGGTGGCTTGCCCCATTGCAGCCTGTTCTGCTGTCCTGGGTGGCAGGAGCTTCCCATACCCACAGTCCTGGAGCAGGTGCTTCATCTGTTCCAGGAGAAACACTCTGAAATTTGGGGGTTTCATTGCAAACTGCAACAAAATTCATTTTTCCAGTCTGGGATGGTTATTCTCTGTCCATCTCAGGTGATAACAAATCATTGCTCTAGTTCTGAGGTGATGCTTAAGTAGCACTCTTAAATGACTGTTCCCAGAGACATGATCAGGCTGTCTCTGGGAACTGGTGGTGTTTTGGTCAAGGGGAATGGTTCTGGGCCAGGATCCACACTGGACATGAATGGGCTGCTGTGGAGATCGTGGTGAAGTACAATTGCCCTGTCTATCTACAGGTCTTATTCCCATGGTCCCCATATGGACATGACTTGTGGCCCTGCCCTGGAGCTGTTGCACAGAGGGGGGAAATCACTTCACAGTCCTAAAGTCAATAGAAATTTGGGGACTTCCAAAAAGAAGTCTTTTTTTCAAGAAGATGAAACAATTCTTTAAATCACAGCTACTACCTGTAACTCAGTGACAGTTTCCCCAGTAGCAGGCGCACATGTTAACAGTGAAAGCTCAGCCAAAGGACTGATCTGAGGATTTTTGTGTAGCTGAGAATCAGCTTCGCCTGGGAACCACAGGGACTCATTTACAAGTAATGAATCATGAAACAGCAGGAAGCTAGCTAGCCAAGAAAAAGTGTGAGCTCTGCAATTAACTATGGAGTGCTTAGGTGAATAACAAAGGGATGTGATACTAAGGCAGAAAGCAGGTCTCAGAGCAGTCAGAGCTAGGAGTGTTGCAAGACTAATTTCTCTAAGCCACAGTTTTTCCAAACAACTTTTAGTCAAAGAAATTGCTACTTTCTCTTGAACTGAAACAAATCCCATGTGCATGTAATTATCAGGCAAAACAGCTGACAGCTTTTAACTCATGTTTAAATTTATGAGTGACCCAGATCAGCAAAAACTAGGAAACCATCTCCTTGAAGAGGTCTGTTCCTAACTCCAGCTGCTGAGCCAAGGTAAGGCAGCAGGTATCAGATAAGGCCAAAGGAGCAGGTGAAGGATGGGTTTCCACTACGTAAGAGACACTTGTTGTGGGTTATTGGTTTACAATGCAGATGAGAGTGGGACAAAGGAAAGCACATGTTATTAACTATTCCCTGGATATGGGGAGTGGTTGGACATTCAGGCAAGACAGTGGGAGACCCACAGCAGCACAATGTGCGTATGGCAGAACCACCACAAACAGGACCCAGAGCTGGTGCACAGGATGGCGTGTGCTATTCCCAGCTCTATTATGGACACGCAGGGTTAAATGCTGCCCTGGGAGACGAGAGCTCTCTTTGTATGGAGTTTGGAGATAGAGACAAAACTGCTATTTCAGGACAACTATCTTGTTAATGTCACCCAGGTCCCAGTAAATCCATCCTCCTCTTTGTCCAAGGCACCGTGCCAGGAGCAGCTATGTCACAGCAGCCAGCTCCCCTGTAATTCCAGATACAGTCATAGGGAAGTGAGGAGACTTCTTCAGAAAACACTAATTTCAGCTGATAGGCCTAGGTTTTGTATCCTTTTCTCCCATTTAATGTAACCCCAGAGATGCTAATTAGCATAAACCAAGCTGATACCTCTCCTGAGCAGGGGACTCCGTCTTAAAGCTCAGTGTTAACGAAAGCTGTCTCTGGGAGGATGCAGCAGAAACCATCACTCTCTGGACAAAGGGATGGAGACCAGTTGGGACCCCACAGCCTCACTGGATCCAATGAAAACTTGGTGGAAGTAAGCATTCAAGAGACCAGAGCAGAAACCCTGAGTGGACTCAGCCCTTGTGGTCTTGACTGTACAGGGAAAGCAGAATTGTCACACCAAGTTCATCATACTGGCTTGTGATGCTCTTTCACTCTCTCTCTGGCCCTAGTGATCCCACCATGCTCGCTCCTCATCCAGTGACTTTAGCTCCTATAGGACAAGCACTGGGGGTAAGAGATGCCTCTCTTCCTTCTTGTTTCAGATCACTTCCAAAGTGGCATTTATGGAAGGCAGTGATGTCCCATGTCTGGCATACAAGAGACCCTCTCGTTCCTTTGTGTTTGTTTTCCCTCTGCTTTTTCTCTGACCTCTTTTTGTTTTCTTTGCACCCTTTGCTGGTTTCCCAGGCCCATGAGGTGAGCAGATCAAACAGATGGATGCTCTGGGCTTGTTTCCTGAGGGTTGGGAAAGCTGAGTTAGGCAAAGGGGGGAAGGTAGTGCCTGTCAGTGTAAGTCACCAAACCTCTTTGCAGATGCTGTCACTGAGAAGTAAAGCAGCCCTCACTCCCTGTAGCTTAATCCTCTGACCTCAGACCTGTATCACTCCAGCCAGAGGAGTAATTCTTAGTGTTTACATGGGTCAGCAGCTAGACAAGGACTTGACTTAGATTTTCCCAGCAGGTCACACGGCTATTTGCTAATCAGCAGTAGCATAAACACTGCCAGGATCCTTATGGGTCACTTGCTAGGGACAGGCTAAACAAACCATCACCAGATGAAAAGCGGCATGGGTGAGTGGATGAGATTTGAAACAACTGTATTGGAGTCCTGAGTCTGTGCCTGGAGGGCTTTCAGGACTTGTGAAATGGAGACATAGTTCGCTGGGAGGCTGGGATCTCAGCCTTCATCCTAGCACAGACAGGAAAGTGCACATGGGATGGACCCTATGCTTGAACGTGAGTTTCAACATGCTGGGGATGGGGGAGAGCCTCCTCTTCTCTCTGGCTCATTGTCTCTTGCAGTGCTGTAGGGATATCTGTGACAGCTTCATTACAACAACTGGTCTTGTTTTCCCCTATTGCATGTCTGTTTACCTGGAGATATGAACCTTCCCTAGAAATTCCACCTCTGCTGCCCTGGCAGTAGGCAGCAGTTGTAGAGGTGTGAACTAAACACAGAGAAACACAGAGGAGACCTGACCTCCCGGCTGGAAGCTGCAGGAGGTAATGTTTTCTTGAAGCATCGCTTCCTTCCATCCATGTCCTCAACCATGGTGCAGCTAAATAGGGGAGTTAATCTGGCACAGAGCCACCAAGCAATGCAGAAAGCATGACAACTGTTGAGACAGGGTGACCCTACTGACTCATCTTGCTATCCTGGTAATAAGCACATGGAAAGCAAGACAAAGGGCACAGCCTGGGGCCGGGAGCCTGTAAGATTTCTTGCTAAAGGGTCTAGAAAGGTGAGACACCAGCAAAGTTTGTGTTGTCCATTCCAGCATCATGTGAGCAAGACTTTTATGGAATCAAAGTTTTAAACTGTTATTCGCACTTACTAATCAGCAGAATAAAGAGCTCCGGCTCTGTTAGTAATGTTACCTCACTCTGTCAGCACATCCAGCACCTGCTCTGCTTGGAGGCAGGCACAAATTCCTGTGTTTCTTCCCGTGGGATTCCTGGGGAGAAGTACTCATGGACCAAAGTGGGGAGGCTTGGCCCCAAACTGTCCACAGCAAGAGCTGTGTAACAGCCTAATTATGATCTGTTTTTCTCCATGCAGCTGGCATGCAAGTTTCCAAGGAGATTTAAGAATACTTAAATCTCGACGGCACAATAAAAATCATTTTTGCACTACAGACTAGAGCAACAGCATCTATATTTTAGACCAGGATTTATTTTTAATAATCCAGCCTCCAAAAGAAGTGGCATGATTTTTCCTCAATTTTTGCAGACACTTTGCCATCAAATTGTCCGGCTTTTTTCAAAACAAAAATGCTCACCAAGCTGTGCTCATTGTAACCCGTAGCCCAAGACAGAAGTTCATAGCCACTGCAGCCATTGCTCTCTCCAGCTCATGGGGGTTAATCCGCATTGGTGTGGTATGTGCTGATTCACTGCCAGCACAATCAAGTGGGGCTGCTGGGGTGCTGCAGGGCTGCTTGCTGATGGCATCAGGGCCAGATATGTCAGTGCTGGAGGGATCAGCAACCATCTCATTAGGGTCTCGTAGGGTCTCTGGGTTGTCCCTTCTCCCTCTCCTGCCATGCCAGGGCAGGAGCAAAGAAGAGGGAAGGGTGGAGAGAGAGTGGTGAGAGGATTATTTTCAGTGGGGAGGTAGAAGTGAAGGAGGATGCTCCCTGCAGGTTGACTTGCTGGGTATTGTTGGAGAGACATCTGTGGGTCCTGTGTGGAGCAAAGAGGGGAGAGAGCATCAGTGCAAGCACCCAAGGTGCCAGCCTTTCCCATGGGCATCCTGCTCCAACCAGGAGGGAACCAGACATCCCCCAATGATGGGGGCAAGGCACGGCAGCAAAGGTCTGGCACGCTTTCCTCACCCAGGAGCTGAGTCCTATGGGTTGTGCTGCAGGCTGTCTGCAGGCAGGGGCAGAGCAGTGGGGTGTAGAGGGAGGAATCTGCCTTCCCATCACCACTCCCCACTGTCAGCCCAGAGAGAAAGGGAATAAAAATGAAGAACCCAGTGAAGAAAGGACTGTCTGGTAAAGTAAGTCCTGCCTTCCCTCTCTCACCTCTCACTTTTCATGGAAGGAGTAAGACGCTGTTGCCATTAGCCCTGGGGCAATGTGCAGAGTGGCAGAAAGCAAGAAGCAGAACCATGCATGAAATTGTCCTAGAGGAGAGGGATGGCAGAGAAGGCATTGCATTATGATGCCACCTGCCATCACTTCAGGGTGACAGAGATGACAAGAGGACACGTGCTCCCGCCCAAACAGAAGTCAACCTGCCCACAGGCTGAGCCAACGTGTCTTGGTGGGAGCCAAAGGGCTCCTGCCTCCCGCCTTGATTCCCACAAGCTTTGACAGCACCTGTGCTCTGTTTCTCACCAACAACTGACACAGCCAAGCTGGGAAGAAAACCAGTTTCTGATTTCCAAAGCAAGCACCTTTGAACAAGAAAAGTCAAAGGGATGTTGCCATCTTCCCAGGATGTCATTTGCACGGAGACGCTGTGACAGCACTTGGCAAACCTGGTAAAGGAGTGAGCCTCTTGCAGGAATCAATGTCCATTTGTCCCCAGGTTAGATGCCACAGAGGCTGACCTGAAAAAGCAGGAGATAAAGACAGCACAACCCAAACATAGCATGGGAGATGCTGCAGGACTGTTGTGTTTCTACAGGAATAGCTGTCACATGGAAGAACCTTTCTGGTGCTGCAAGGTCACCCACTTTACCAGCGACTGCTGAAATGGGAGGAGAGGATAGGGGTGTGTGCATGCATGCACATGTGTGTGCGAGAGGGGCGCAAAGAGGAGGCAGATGACTGGGATTCAATCCCTGCTGTGATTTATCTGGATGGTGTCAGCATTTGGTTCCTTTATCCCCCATGAAAGCAGGTTTGTGCTGCACTTGCCCAAGGGGTTGTCACCTTCTGGGTCATAGAGCTTCCTAAATGGACTGCTTGGAGCTGCCTGTCTGTCATGAACTTGTCCCTCACCAAGACAGATCTGGGAGCCGCTGTGATCCCAATTGTTTAATATGGTGCTATTACGGTAGAAACCAACAGATTTTATGAAAGCTGTGTGCAGTAATGGACCAGTTCTGCTCTCCACTGTGATCCAGAGGAGCCAGGAAGGATTTCACAGTGGTCAGAAATGTAATAATCTCTGTAAGAAAGAATTTCCTCTCTTCTTCCTTCTGCAAGCTGCTTTACACCTTGGTACCCAAGGATTTAGGGCTTATGTTTGTATATTGCTGTCAAATAAAATTATGAATGATGTTCAGGAAATGTTACATCTTGATTTCATCTTTTTCTTTCTGCAGAAGTCCTGGGACCAGTGGTGGTGAGCGGATCTTTTTTGCTCTCTTCCATGCTTACCCCTTTCTGGCCTGTCCTTGTTTTGCTGCATTTCTTTGCACACTGTTTTACGCTGTAGCTCAGTGTTTCACAACTGAGAGCAAACACAGAAGCAAAATGTCCCAAAAGTTCAGGTTTTTGGAGATGATCCCTAAGAACTTTCCCAGAATATCTGTGCTATGAAAGAAACACAGATCAATGAAAAACTCATAGGTGAAAGATGCTGTAGCTTAAAACAGCCTTGTGAGCTCTGGACACCGCTGGCAGCAAGGTGGGAAAAACAGTCGGTGTTACATGCAGCATTAGTTACACTTGTAAATGGCTGCAATGTGGGTTTTTTAAAGTCGTACCTGTTTTGCCTTCCAGTCAGTTTGCAAGTGTGGGGCTGAGGAATTGGTGGCATTGTTCTGCCACAAGATTAGGGGTGAAAAGCCATTTAAATCAAGCAAGTATCAAAGGGAAGAGTGTACTGAGCACCATGGACAAAGCCACAAACCGGCTGTCCCTCTCCTGCGGTCCAGCCCGCTCCCTCCCCATCTGCCAGGACCCTGAGATCTGGAGCACAGGCAGACCTCAGGTTTCCAGGCTGACTCTACAAGGGCAACATTGACCTAATTACTCTCTGAAACAAATGGGAGAGAAAGACGTGCCGCTGTATGTTACAATAAGAAATCCTCTCCCTCTCCTTTTGCTCTCCTGGCCCCAGGGATTTATCCCAGGCAGGTGCTTCTTTGATTGCAGCAGGTTTTGAATCCTCTTCCCTCTCCTTGCGGGGATGCCACATGCTGTCTTCTGACCTCGTTAGCTTCTCCTCCTGTTCCACTTCCCCGCTCTGCACTCCCAGCCCCACCAATGTGCTAATTACTACAAAGCAATCTGCAGGAATGCACTCCTCTGAGCGGGGTGAGGGGAGCAGGGAGAGGGGGGAGAGATGCTGTCAGAGCATTGTGGGGGATGGAGCAAACTGGGTGAGCAGTGAGCTTGGTTAAGCATTGCTGATGTCTGAGCTCACACCAGGCTCTTCCCCTGCACAGGTCGGTGCCAAGCATGGCACACAGGTGTGCAAGAGGCGAGGTGCTCCCACATGGTGGGTCTAGAGAGCAGACTGTGCTGCCTGCACACAGAGCTAGCTAATGTGGAGTCCCCATGTCACCGCAGTGGCTTGCATGGTCATGGGACCTGGTGTGCCTCAGCTGCATCCAGGGCATTGATGTACTGTGCAGAAATAATGTGAATCTCCAAGGTTGATCCTCATTGATTAACCATCTTCAGTCAGCTCCACATTCCCTTGGACTGATTCATGCAGGCAGACAAGGCAGGTCTACATGTCTGTCCATAGGCAGGCCTCATAGGCGAGGTCCCTTTGCCCATTCTCTGGACAGGGCAGACACAAGCTGGCTCTATAGGAGAGCTGTGGAGCCCTGGTCAGTGCACTGCTGCTCCCACAGTCGTGCTGTGATGGAAAGGCAAGGTATTTTCTCCAAGACTGCATTCCTTGCAAATACAGTTAATGGAGTTTCAGTTTGCAGCTGACCTGTGTTCAAAAAGGCAGAGCTGGCACGTTCTCAGAGCATGAGCAGAGGTCCATGCAGAGGTCCTCTCCTCCAGCACTGGTTGAAAATGAGGAAACTGGAGGAGGCTGGAGTTTCGGTGAATTTTGCCTGGCTGGAATGACAAGATTTTCCTCTTCTTCCTTAATCAGTGAGACAGTTGAAAATAGAGAGAAGAAAAACAATAACTAAGGAGAGAAAAGCCAGACCCTCTAACTATGGATGATGGGTGAATCCAGGAAGAGGGACAGTAGGGTGACTGTCAGGAAGGGCACCTTCATTGTGAAGTCTGGGAGTGAGAGAAGCGATAAAGTGTCACCTCACCCAAGTACAAGGCCATGCTGTCAGTGAGGATGTTGCCCTTGGGGTCTGACCATTCCTGCACATTCCCATGACCTGTATGATCCCAGCTGATGCTCCTGAGTGTCTTCTTCCTGATTTCAGGTATCATCAGGATCCAGGTTACAAGCAAGGCATCAAGTGCCTGAAGAGAAACCACAAGACTCGGGGGCTTATGTATTCCTGGTGCTCCTTGGGTTTAATGCTCATGTCATTTTGACTGCAGAAGCTCTCAGATTAACCCAGCCTCTCCTGCAGTTCCTCTGAATTCATCTGATGGTGTATTTTGATGCAGAGACTCATCAGACCTGGGGGCCTGTGTTTGCCCTTCAGGAGTGAACCACCTTTTGGTAGCATTTGAAGAAAGTGCCCTTTCTCTCTGCTGTTATTCAGTATCCTTGTCTTTCAAAACTTTCCATTGTTCTCTTTCTTCCCTTTTTGCTTCTATTTTAATTGCTTGGTTAATGGGCCCCCCTACCAGCCTCTACCCTCCTTAGACTTTTTTGCATGTCACATTACATGAAAAGCAAAGGTTGCTCTATCTGCTGGCATGTACTCACATTCACTTCTCATGTCATTTATTTCAGATCTTGTTTTCTTTCTGTTCATCTTACATTCTCTTCTGTAACTTCAGAATTGTGGGCCACATCCAATGGTGACAGAAACCAGGCATGATTCACTCGTGTGCAGTTGCTGGAAACCTGGCGCTGTGTACTGGTTTTTAGGCTTTGCATTTCTTGCATCATTTATATTCTGCAAAATAGTCTATCATTTGTGTCAGCCTGCTTGCCTGGGATCTAGGCCTAAGACTACTGGCAACAATTCACAGGGGAGGCTTAAAAGGGCTTAAGTGACTGTTATACCCTTGACTCTTTCTGCTCCTCCCAAGAGCCATTCAGCTACATCTTCTCCCAGAGACATGCTCAGAGGTCACTGAGGACATCGAGCCTCTTCATCATGGTATTTTGTGCCCATTCTTAGCAATGTCAGTACACAAAGGCAACCAAGAAAATACTACAGGTTGTAGTACCAGAATAGTGCGGGAGGCCAAGTTGAGTATCACATCTCTCTGGTCATCATAAAGAAAAGCCTACCTGAGTCATTAAAAACATCTTCATGTGCTTCCAGGAAGGAGGACATCATCAGTGTGTCTTTGGATCCATCAGTACACTCATTTGCTCAGGTGGGGCATGCTCTTTCCTGTAGGCCATGTAGGCTGCTTCTAGTCTGGGCCCTACCTGATGGCACAGGCATTGCTGCCTTTTGTTCCAGGCTGGGATTTCTCTCATGTTCCTGAATATGCTTCTGGCAGAGGCATCCTGGCAGGGCTGCTAAATTCAGTGTCAGTGTATTTTCCACTGCAAACCTACAGACCACTTCTAAGGGTATTGTCCAAGATGCTTCCAATAACATGCCTGCATAGTGGAAGCTTTTCCTGGAAAAGAAGTTCAAGCTCTTCGAAAAGCCTTGAAAAATGTGTGCCTACAGAGCAGAGCCATCAGGAAGGTGAGTTGGAAGCATCTCTGCAGATGCAGCAGTGGAAATGCACAGACTATTTAAACCTTGGGGAACATCTCCATGTCCTTGTGTCCTGGTTTCAGCTGGGATAGAGTTAATTGTCTTCCTTGTAGCTGATATAGTGCTATGTTTTTTAGTTCGGTGTGAGAAGAATGGTGATAACACTGATGTTTTCAGTTGTTGCTAAGTAATGTTTAGTCTAAAGGATTTTTCAGCATCTTGTGCCCAGCCAGCAAAAAGGCTGGAGGGGCACAAGAAGTTGGGAGGGAACACAGCCAGGGCAGCTGACCCAGAACTGGCTAAAGGGATACTCCATACCATGTGATGTCATGTCTAGTATATAAACTGGGGGAGTGGGAGTGGGGGGAATCACCGCTCAGGACTAACTGGGCGCCAATTGGCAGGTGGTGAGCAGTTGCATTGTGCATCACTTGCATATTCCAATCCTTTTATTATTACTATTGTCATTTTATTAGTGTTATCATTATCATTAAGAGT
Source organism: Elanus axillaris (assembly GCA_026212715.1). Taxonomy (NCBI): domain Eukaryota; kingdom Metazoa; phylum Chordata; class Aves; order Accipitriformes; family Accipitridae; genus Elanus; species Elanus axillaris. Next base: position 7,754,792 of record JANZLQ010000022.1, read on the forward strand.
TTCTTCTTTTCTATTAAACTGTTCTTATCTCAACCCATGAGTTTTACTTCTTTTCCCGATTTTATCCTCCATCCCACTGCAGGGGTGGGGGGGGTGGGTGGGAATTGAGTGAGCGGCTGCATGGTGCTTAGTTGCTGGCTGAGGTTAAAGCACAACACCTTGCCAGACAGCATCTTCATCTCTGAGCTGTGTCTTCTTCATCTCGGGGCATTTACTCTCTCCCCAGACACTGGGACTCCCCTGCCACTGCAGCAGGAGATGGGTTTGCTCCTGAGGTGTCTCTGACCAAGTGGTTGGTGCTTCTGGCAGTCTTTGGTCCTTCCTCTAGAGGCCGGGGCTGCTGAGAAAGGTGAGAAGGCAGGGCTGTTGTTAGTCTGAACCAGCCCTGGTGTTCAGCTGACTGCTGCCTCACAGGGCATGTCAAACATCCTAGGGACAACTGCTGACATGGAACTGGTCTCAACAGCACTGGCTCCATGTTAATTTTAGTCTTGCTGCTTACCTGGTGCTTGAAGAACCTCTATTAACCCTTTCAGACTGAGAGTGTCTGAGATTCTGCATGTCTGCTTTCCATGGCCACCCATGCCAATCTGAGACCATGCAGAGCGGTGGCTGCCCACCTCCATGCTGGCTCTGCCACCCAAAGCTGCTGGGAAGGTGCATGGAGACCCCTGGCCAGTGGTGCTGGAGCGGAGCAGAGCTGTCCTGGGGAGCACCAGCCCGAGCTCCGAGACATGCCTGCAGCCTGACTCATCCCCCTAAAGCACAGCCAGGTAGAAATAACTTCTGGAGGGGGCACTGGATGCAAAACGCACTTACGTGGAAGGTGTAAAAATGTCTCACTTTCTCGTGATGTTTGAGGAGGAGGTGCTGCTGCAACATTTATATTTTTGGCATGGTATAGATTTCATCTTTGTTCCTACCAGCTCATAATGACTCAATTTTGAAGTCCACACTGTGCTGTTCCTTTGTGAGGCTTACAACTGCCCTGGAAGAGGAAGGGGAGTGTGAGAGCTCCCCAAGGTGCTTTTTGTGCTCTCCCCTCTGAAGACAGCAGTACAGAGTGCGATTGCACTACTACTGATCATCACCGCTCCATCCTGCAGTAGGGATAGTGCCTATCTCTCTCCTTACAGGCTCTAGAAGGGACACAAGCTCCAAACTATATGATCACTAGTTAGGTGGGACAAATGCCACCTACACTTCAGTTTTGCTCCTACCAAAATGTTTATCTAATAGACAGCTCTGGAGCTGTTTCATAGACATTTTGGTATTTGGATGCGTGTGAATGGGAGGTAAGCCAGCTCTTCCTCCCCAGTCTGTTTGCAAAGGGCACATCTACGGTGTGATCGAATTGTGCGTTGACAAGTTGATGATAAACCCTCCAGGCCTCTGTGGGACGTGATGCTTCTAAATGCTTCTAAAGCATGTCCACATGTCAAAGCAAGGGCAGGAGGCTCATGAATGGGTATCTAAGTGAACTGTCAAGACCAGGTGGCAGATACCTTCAGGGAGACATTTACATGCTCTGTGATGTAAAAGTCCACATGGTGATGCTCTGTGCCACCCAGCAGGTCCTGTTCCAGAAAGCTAGCACCTCAGTGGGCTTATTTGAAGAGACCTGCCCACTTGTGACAAACAGAAATGAGCCCTTTCATTTCTAAGATGCTACCTTCCCATTGGGAGGCCAAAGTCACCTGTGGTGGTATGTCAGAGCCAGAGCCAGCAGCCTCTGTAGATGCTGGAGGACTCTTCTGCTTCAAGGGCTTTAGGTGCAAATATCTGATGCTGACCCCCAGTTAAGAACTCCAGGCCTTCCTGGAGGTCTAGAAGTGTCCACAGAACATCACTGCAAGACAGAGAGCCAAGGCCATGGCACAGTAGGTCTGTGAACCTTTGTCAGCATGCAAAATGTCCTGACCCACAGGATGAGGTGCTGCCAACCAGAGCTCAGCCATCACAAAATGGCAGAGCTCTGTGGGCATCGTGGCCTCCACTCTCAGGTGGCTGCTGCATGTAGGTATATGGTCACATACCTGGCCACGCTGACAACACCGAAAACCACACCTGTAGATATCAGCTGGCACAGAGCTCATGTGGAGTGTCTCATCACACTGACCACTCTGCATGTCCCTTTTGGGACAGGCTATTTTGCCGACTGGCCCAGACTCCCTGTCCCAGCCATGGAGCAAGCCCAGCAGATTGTTTGGTTCACCATTGGCCTGACCTTTGTGAAAATGCTCCCATTAATGCACACACAAATATGTGAAGCAGCTTCTTGTCCTCCCTCCCACACTGGCCAAAACAGTCATCCCAAGATACATGTATTGGGTTTGACTGGCATAGAGTTAAATTTCTTCATAATAGCTTGTATGGTGCTGTGGTTTGGATTTGTGGCCAAACCAGTATTGATAACACACCCATGTTTTAGCTATTGCTGAG
>JANZLQ010000022.1:7767381-7807964 GCA_026212715.1 Elanus axillaris
TGCTCTCTACAACTACCTGAAAGGAGGTTGTAGTGAGGTGGGTGTTGGTCTCTTTTCCAAAGCAACCATTGATAGGACGAGAGGAAATGGCCTCAAGTTGCACTAGGGGAGGTTTACATTGGGTATTAGGAAAAATTCCTTCACTGGCTGTCAAGCACTGGAACAGGCTGCCTGGAAAAGTGGTTGAGTCACCTTCCCTGGAGGTATTTTAAAGACATGTGGATGTGGTGCTCAGGGACATGGTTTAGTGGTGGACTTGGCAGTGCTAGGTTTATCGTTGGAGTCAATGGTCTTAAAGGTCTTTTCCAACCTAAATGATTCTATGAAGTCCACAGAGTCTGGAGAGGTTTCATTTGAAGTTTGTCAGAAAACTAATGGAGCCAAATCAGAGTGAAATCTCATTTCCAGGGTAGACGGGGCCATTTGGCTGGAGGCAGTACGGTACAGTGCATTTCAGCTACATCAACAGGTCTATACAAGCAAAAAAAAAATTTTCTTCAGAACAGGTTTCTAGCTGTGTAGTCTGGACCAAAGTCTCCTAAAAGGGACCATGAGCATTTCCTGGCATGTCCTTGTTAGCTCTTTGCTTTTACACAATCGTTTAAATAGATAGACATGTACATAATCATAATTACTCTGGCTTATCAATACTAAATTCAGTCATTGTTGAATTCTGGCAGAAAAACTGCTGTCATAGTTAAGAAGTGAATTTTAGGGATGTTGGAAAAACAATTGTATTTAAATAAGATAATAGAAACTATATGCTGTTAAGGAAAATGTGACTGAAAAGCACCGGTACAGAGCCCTGTTTTGCTGGGTGTTGCACAGACATATGGCTAAGGAAGTCCTGCCTGCAGACTTCTTAGTAAGACAGCAAAAAAATGGCCATTTGTCAGACACAAAAAGTGAAGGGAAGTTCAAGGGGCCAGGTCATGACCACAGGGAAAGACTGAGCAGCATCTGCACCTGAGTGTGAGTCTAAAGGACAGATCAGTGTCCTGCTTATTCCATTGATTTTCAAAATTAAAATATGAAATAGCTGTGGGTTGTTAAAATAATGGGAAATAAACTTATGGTCAGTACCACTTACTCAGTGGCTGCAGTGGAAATCAACTAGTCTTACTGGGTGAGCAGGTCTTCCTGGCCTTGTGTTTGTCCACTACTTCCACATAATGTCATTTGGCATCAGTCTGAATTTGTATAGACCACATGCCTCTGGACTGGAGGATGGAGATCTGGATGCCAGGTGCCCACCAAAGCCACTCTACTGCTCCCCTCCTCAACTGGACAAGGGAGAGAAAATATGATTAAAAGCTCGTGGGTCTAGATAAGGACAGGGAGAGATCATTCACTAATTGCCATCACCGGCAAAACAGACTTGACTTTGGGAAAATTAACTTAATTTATTGCCAATCAACCAAAGTTGGGTAATGAGAAATAAAATCAAATCTTAAAAATATCTTTGCCCCACCCATCCCTCCTTCCTGGGCACAGCTTCACTCCCAATTTCTCTCCCTCCTCCCCCCCAGCAGCACAGGGGGGATGGGGAATAGGGGTTGGGGTCAGTTCATCTCACATTGTCTCTGCCGCTTCATCCTCCTCAGGGGCAGGATTCATCACACTCTTCCCCCGCTCCAGCGTGGTGTCCCTCCCATGTGAGACAGTCCTCCATGAACTTTTCCAACGTGGGTCCTTCCCACAGGCTGCAGTTCTTCACAAACTGCTCTAGCGTGGGTCTGTTCCACAGGCTGCAGTCCTTCAGGCACAGACTGCTCCAGCGTGGGTCCCCCACAGCGTCACAAGTCCTGCCAGAAAACCTGCTCCAGCCTGGGCTCCTCTCTCCACGGGTCCTGCCAGGAGCCTGCTCCAGCATGGGCTTCCCACGGGGTCACAGCCTCCTTCAGGGACCCACCTGCTCTGGCCTGGGGTCCTCCCCGGGATGCAGGTGGAGATCTGCTCCCCCGTGGACCTCCCTGGGCTGCAGGGGCACAGCCTGCCTCACCATGGTCTTCCCCATGGGCTGCAGGAGAATCTCTGCTCCAGTGCCTGGAGCACTTCCCCCTCCTTCTTCACTGACCTGGGGGTCTGCAGAGTCGTTTCTCTCACTCAGTCTCACTTCTCTCCAGCTGCAATCACAGATATCTGTTTCTGACTCTGTGGACCTTCTCTGTGGGTCTGGAAGGAGACCTGTTCTCCATCAAATTCTTCCCAACCTCAGCAGTTCAGGTGGAGGGGCAGGATTTCCATGCAGCCCAAAAGGGCTTTGTGTTCCATCCCATTGGGAGGGGATTTTGTGGAAGCTGTGTGGAAAAGGAGCTGAGCTGTCCAGGTCCTAGAATCAGAGTGGGTCTGCACGAATGGCAAAGACATATGGAGGTCTCCAGTACAACCTACCACTTGGAACAGGACAACCACAACACTAAATCAGATTGGCTATGGCTTTGCTGAGCTGAACTTAAAAAAACTCCAAGAATGGAGACCTGCCTCTCCCACGACTTCACCCAGGGCTGTCCCATCCTCCTGGGGAGAAAAGTTTTCCTAATGACCATCCTGAATCTCCTGAGCCTGAATCTGTGGCTCCTGCTCCAGTTATTTCACCTCACACTATTGAGAAGGGTTTGGCTCCAATGTCTTTGTAATTCCCCTTCAGGTATAGAATCATTTAGGTTGGAAAAGACCTTGAATATCATCAAGTCCAACCATAAACCAAACCACAAAGTAATTGTAGGCTGCTACCATATCACATCTTCACCAGGTGAATCCAGTCCAGGTCCCTCAAACTCTCCTTGTTGGTCACATACCTCAGGTTTCTGATCATCTTGGTCACTCTTTACTGGCCCCTCTCTGGTTTTCCCACATCCCTCTCAACGTAGGATTTGAATACCAGAAGCAGTGTTTCATGTGCAGCCTCTGTTGACCCACTCCAAGGATCCAGTTTCCAAGGTCTCCATGGATTGATGTCCCATCATTTTGCATATTGTCTGCCCCCTCCCCCCCCAATTTTGTATCATGTGTGAATTTGATGAGGGTGACCTCCGTCTCATTGTCCAGATGTGGAACAATGTGATCCCATATATCACCCTGGGGTGGGCACTTATTACCAGTCCCAAAGCAGATATCAGTCCATTGCTCTCTGCCACTGGAGCCTTTCATTCACCAAAGAGCCATGTTGCCCAGCCTGTTCTGCCTCAGCTTCCAAATGAAAATGCTCTGAGACATCATCTTGATAACAAATCTTCACCAGAACTGCAAACACACTTATACCTACAAATGTGCTCTGTCATTGCAGTCATCCCATAGGTTCCCCAGGAATATCATTTTAGCTCCTGAAAATGGATTTGTGATGCTTTTCATTGCGAATAACTAGTATCATATTCTTATTTTCCCAGGTAAAACTACCCACTGATTTTACTCCAGATGTGCACAATCATTTTTCTTTCCCTGCAATCCTGTTCTTGGGGGTGAATTTGATATTTGTAGAATGCAGGATTTGTAATTTGATTGAATGTTTTCAACTCGGTACTTGTGAACCCAGCTTTAAGCACAAAGGAGATGCACAGCTCACTTTCTGCTCCCTTACTAAGCCAACAGAAAACACTCAGAAGTTTTTTTCACCTTATGTGTTTTCTCATGAAAATACATATTCATCATAGTTTGATATACAAGCTCATGTGGGTAAATATATTTGCATAAATATTCAGATGAGAATATTTGCACAAGTAATTAGGACATGTTTGTTTTTCACAAGTGTTTATTTGGAAGGAAGTGTTTTTCTACCAAATATTCATGAATAAAAGAGGTCACGAATGCAAACAAAACGATTCCTGGGGATTAGTCTGCAGGAAGATTTTCCTGTGTGTCTGTAATATTTCCACTCACCTCTGGTTGCTATGTCGCCAGTCATCTGCGAAACCTGATGAGCTCTGACAAGGCTTTTCCAAGTATGTGGGATCATCTGGAGCACTGATGGAGGCATTACTATAGGTTCCCTAAAGCACTGAGCTTCAGACAGTAATTAACAATAATAAGAAATAAGAATATTAATTATAATAAAATAATCCTTGCTGGGCGTGAGACCCTGAGTCTGAGCTGACACCTGTTCTTTATCCTCAAGATGCCATTCCCAGTTAATGCTGCCTGAGCCCATTAAATTGAATCCAAAGGACAGGGCACTATTGTGTTTATAAGAAACCCAGGAGACTCACTGCAAAGACATTGCTTAAGTCTTTTCATCCACTTAAGAGCATGCCTTGATTTCAGAGCTTCTTCACATGCTTTTCCCACTTCATGTAGGAGTATGACTTGACCTCCACAGTACGGCACTGTGCTGATGGAGACAGGTGCTCAAGGTGGTGGGGCTGGTTCCAGGGTGGTCATGGCACTGCATGTTCTCACCCATGAGAGGTCTCATATGCAGTATCAGGGTGTCAGCTGGGTTCTGCTGTGCTGATTCCACCCTGTTCCAGTTGAAAGAGGTCATTTTCACTTGCATTTTCTTCTTCCTTCAAGGTGATAAGGAGAAGTGTGAAAGAATCTTTGTCCAGGATTTAACAATCATGAGCCTTCTACCACTGTGAGTTTTTGAATCATTCAAGCTGGATTTCCAAAGCAGATCAAAGAAAGACATTGGCCAGGTATCTGTGGGAGCTGGGTTCTACAGTCTTCTGGGGTCTTTCAAAAACCCAAAGTAAAGCCAGAATTACTAAATATTGGTGCTGTAGGTTTAACCCCTTAAGACTGCATGAGACCATCGTTGACTTCCTCCTGGCCTTCTCCCCCAAGAGCCACACTCCACCTCCCGTTACCACCTACCAGGCTAGTGCAGGAGCTCCTGAGCATGCAGGAGGGGAACTCTAGCCTGCAGCTGAAGTTGCTAAATATTGGCACAAACATAGCAGGTTACTCCAACAATTATGAAGAGCTCTTAGCAATGACGCAAGGACCTTGAGCATGCAAAGAAGATTCAGCATGGGTCTTGCAGCTGGGATATGTGAAGAAGGAATGGGACAGTCTGACCTGAGGATGAAATGAGGACTAATCTGGTCTGCAAGTATTCCAGCACTGTCCTCCACCAAGCAAAGTGGTTTTGATCAGGATTGGGGAAGAGGCTCTTGCTTTGTTGGCTGAAGGAGAGATCAGAGCTGGGGTCTGTGGGACTACAGTTTGCTGGCAGCAGTAGGGGAAGAGCACAAATGGGAGAGACCATCACAGTGTTGGCTTTCCAAGAAGGGGAATATCAGCTATTTTTTACTCTGATGGTATTCATGGAAGTCTTACCAGGCACTGGCTCCAAATGGAAAGTGACCAGGTAAGGTTTTCTAGAGTGATCCAAGGTCTGGTCCAGGAAAGCTGTCTTGCAGTGGTGTTACAACTGCTCAACTAAATCATTTTAATAAAGAAATGAGAAAGGTACAGCTCATAACAAATGTAAGTGGATAAATGGCAAATTGATTTCTGCTGGGTTGTTAATCTAGTAGTAAAATACATAATAGCATCCACTGAATGGGAGCTGCGGCAAGGCAAATTCAACCTGGACATAACTGTTAAAGCAACTAAACCCTGGTCAATTTATCATGTCCGAGGTCAGTCTCATGGCATGGTTCTCCAGTCTACTTTGAAGTCTCTTTCCCAAATATCTGGTTGGATTCAAAGGGAACAGAGGTTTCTGCCCAGGTGGAGAATATTTTGCTGGTTCAGAAATATTCCTAAAGCATCATAGCCTTGGTACACCAGGGAAGCTCCTGGTGTGGCTGTGGCCTCGCTGTTCCCTCCCAGTCCCTCCTGCCCTTGGCATTCATGGGTCAGTGGGTGCTACAGCCCCCCTCCCGCTGTGCCACCTCCACACACCGCCACTCTCCTGAATCACCTGGAGCAGCTCAACATGGTAGAAATCACAGGCAATCGACTCAAATGGCAACCTCAAATGAAAGCAAACCTCAGCCAGAACACATGCCTGATGGCCAGGAGAGATGGAGGCAGCCCGGTGTGACCTGTGCCTGCTGTCGCCCCTGCTGCCCCTTCCCAAGGAGCTTGGCTGGCGTACCAAAAGGTCCTCCTGAGAGGTAAAGTCCTTGTGCTGTTCCTGCAGCCAAAGGTCATGGATTAATGGGAGTTACTGCAGTTTGCTTGACCTGGTGCCTGTTTCCAAAGGAAACCTCATTTGCACAACAGGGAATTGTACCTTTGGGGCCATTACTTGTTTTAGGAATTGGCAATATACTCTGCTGGTACCATCGGCAGCTCAAAGCTCATCTGAAAGCAGCTCCAGAATGATCTGAGCTCAGGCAGGGTGAACTGGAGATCTGTGCCCTACTTAACTGGTGTATATATTTGTCAGTAAGTGGGACACTCAATAACCTGAGATCTGACAGCCTTCAGATCCTGTATGGAGAGATGTCAATCATTCTGACTTACATTAAACACCTTCCCAGGCATCTGGACCATATTATAATATCCCAGCAGTGCCAAATTATGAATGTGAACCACACATGCTAATCTCTTGATCCTGTCTGATTTCCCCTTTGGACAGTCCCTGAGGGTAGGAAAAAATGTCTTTTGTGAGCATAAGAAAATTATAAGCCATGTGTGGAGGAGGGTGGAGTGAGCAGACATCACCCAGTGTCTCTCCCAAGCCAACTGGATTTTTGCAGTTAATTTGAGAGCATGTTTATGGCTGTTTTCACTCTCTGCCCCGGTAATAATAGTAATGGAGACATCCAGTAACCAGTAAATGGCATTGCAGCAGAGGAAATCCTCTGATGTTTTATGTGCTTCTCAGTTTGCACTATGGCATGGTCCCACCTCCCCAGATGAGGTGGGCCTGAGCTGGACCTGCTGGCCAAGAGTCACAGGGGTAGTGATTGCAGAGAGGGCACTGACCATCAGCATGTCCTGCTCTGGGGTAGCATGTGGGAGCTCCTCAGGAGACACATGGAAACCACTGCATAGCTCAGACCAGCTCAGAGATGAATTTTCAGCTTAGAGTAGCTTCTCATTTATTTTTCTTCTGAGAGTGAATTTAGTGATGGTAGAGGACATTTTCTTGACACTCCTGGGATGGGATTCTTTGCATGCAAAACATGCTGGTATAACTCAGGCACACCATGCACCTTATACCCATGCAGGTCTCCTCCATGGCCAGGAGCTCAGATTAATACAGAGCTATGAACGTACTTGGAGACACCCACAGCTCCAGCTGGTTTTAGACAAGGGCGCAGTTACTTGAGCAAAGAATACAAACAGAAGCTTCTTGTACATCTTAAGGACATGGAGATGGTAGAGCTTGGCAGCACTTTCTGAGAGATGCTCAGCATCCGTAGGGGCTTGGACAAACCCAGCTGTCTCTTTGGAAAGCTTCTCCTCCAAGAAGCTATTTCTATCTCATGGAGCACCAGAAATTCCACAGTGCAACACACAGGTTCTTTCAGTCTAGGTGGGATCCAACAGGAGGAGCTGGAAAGGCCCTTCCCAAGCAGAATTTTAGAAAATCAGCCTATGTTTGAGCCCTGCTACAACTCCCTTGCCACAATGACCTTCAGGTGACTTTTCTTCCCAGTGTGAGAGTAGCAGCAGAAGTGGTTTCAGTCCACTGCAACTGGAATGGACTGGGCAGTTTGCCAAGTGAATATCTGCTCAGTTAATCACTGTGCAAATCTAATCAGGAACTGGAATGTGCCAGGCTCATTACTGAAATTAAATTCACCTCCAATTAAAAAGAGAGCTACAAGCTTCCATCATGTAGAGGTGCCCCTAGGCTGCCCCTCCCCAAAACAACATCAAATCCAGTCCTGCTGAACTGCAGGTTTGCTGAGCACTGGAGGGATTTCCAGGTGCAAGGAAGTGAATTGCTGCTTGTACTTACCCCTGAGGCTGTGTAAGGAGTTTGCTGATGCCCTTAATAAGCCACCTTGCGAGTCAGAAGTAACTTCAATGGCAGGATTTCCAAGGAGCATTTGCCAAGAGAAATCTGGGGACACAGTAACTGGAATGTCTCCCATGACAGGACTGTTCCTGGGATCTGTGGGCACCTTTACAAATTCTCACCTTCACACACTGAATCTTTCCTTGGGACCTATGTGCCTTATGTCTGAGGCATCTGACTTCAGAGTCCAAAAATAAAAGTGAACTTTGTGATGAGAACAGCAAAGCTGCAAAGTCAAGCAGGTAAAAATGCAGATATGCTGACTTAAAAGTTGTTCAAGCTTCATTTGCCCCTTTGGTTTCTACAATTAGACTTGCACAGCCTAATCGCATCATCACCACACTCAACATCATCTCTTCCTCTATCTGTGCTTCACCTGGGCATTATCAGATTTCAGGGAAGAACTTTTAATATTTTAGGTCAAAATATGTCTCTGTAACTGAAATCCAGCTCTGGGGACTTGGCAGAACTGCAGATGTAATTCTGAACCTCCTTCTTCTCTTTTCCAATATTCACAGAAGAAACAATCCACAAAGATTTAGGCTTGGCTTTCATCTGGAGATGGTCAACATGGATGGAAACTTTGAAGGCTTCCCGTACACACGTCCTTGTTCCTCTCACACTTCCACTGCCTACTCTAAAATCACAAAATTCCCAGAAGTATAGCTAGGATCTGAGCTCCTCCAGCCAGGAACCAGCACTAGATAACACTGAGAAAGAAGCCAGTGCTGGGATAACTGAGTAGCTCCAGACTGTGGCCCTAGGATAAACTGTCTGACCTGTGGATTGCAGTAGGATCCCCCAATGTGTGCAGCCAGGTCCGTACCTCGCATGGTGATGACACCTCCTCAATGCAGGCAACAGACCCTGCAGTCAGTTCAGTGACTATTCAGCAGTTCAGGAGTAAAAGGCCCAAGACCTGGGGCACCACAGGCCTGGTGAAAGTCATGCCCCGTACTATGATCCAGGCTGGATGATGGGAGTTCAAGCAAACCAGAGCACTTGCTCCAAATTATACACCAACAAAGGCCTTTTAGAACCCATTCATAAGAAAAACAAAGGAAACTTGCACATGAAGACCTGGGTTGAACAGGGCAAGAGGGGGATCCCCTTTGCAGCACAGTGACAGCACAGCTGGGATTTTGGGGGATCCACTTGCACTGCAGATTCATCGTCTCACCCCAGGCTCTCAGAAGCAGCCACGCCTCCAGGGCTCTCAGGAAGGTGCTCTGCCTTCCTCCAACATCTGTTCCTCCCTCTTTAACAAAAAGCAATTAAAAATTATTTAGGCTTCTGGTGCCCCCTCTGCTAGGTGAATGCCCAGCGGGAGAGCTGGGGGCACAACTGCCCAGCACACCCTTGCTCTCCTCAGGTACCACGTCCTCCAGAGACAGCTGTCATAAGTCCAAATCCCTGTCCTAAAGCAAGCAGGAAAGGTGTTTAAGTGGACATCTCCCACATTTTGACTGAGTTGAGGGTATTCAGAAGAGAATCACCTCTCTGTTCATTTTATAAATAGTACTTACAGATTTGTCTCCAAAGAGAAAAAAGGTCTTTTAGAAATTATCAAAATTAAATATTTGTATTTAATCTCATTTTTATATGTGTTTATGGGACTGTCAGGTCTATCTGTAGGAGTTCTTTAGAATTAAAAACTTTTTTTGCTCTCAGAGGTTGATGAACTGCCAAATTCAACATGGCTCTGCCCCAAGCCATAGTCTGGCTTAACTAAAGGGGGAGTTTACAGCCCTGCCAAGGTCAGGGTCAGTAAATCAATTGCTGTTCTCTGTTCTCATGGAGCTCAGCGAGCTGAATTTTTTTTTTCACTGGCATTAGCAAGGCATTTAGAAACAATGTTTCATTTGTTTCCAGTATATAGGAAATTAAATATATATATTAAAGAAAATATTTCTGTCCTAGCAAAAGGATTTCATATGGTGTCATTGCAAACTGGAGTATTCAAGCATTTCATTTTAGAAATTCTGACACAAAATATTGTCCATTTGGGGGATTTTTGTTAATATAAACAACTGAGTGAATGCTACACATTTGCAGTAGGAATGGTTCAGCCTCAAGACACATTTTATTGGCACCCAAAGTATCGCCTTTCTGGATGTCTGGGTGTTCTGGATCTCTGCAAAAGCCACAGGTGCTAAGCAGAGCTCAATGCCAGCAGAAGACTTCATCTTCAAACAAAACCTATTTCACTCCCTCAGGCTCATAAGCCCCAAGATGGTTGTTTCCAAATGGTCTGCCCAGTACTCAGGCACTGGGTGGGTATTCAGGTGGTCTGTGCTTGCTCTGATGTGAAGGAGCAGGGACACTGGTTGTCAGGTCCTCATGAGGTCTGGGCTCCTTCTGCCTGACCCACTCCCCTACAGCCATGAGTGCTGGAAGCCAGAAGGGTTATTGTGCCATCTTGTTGCAGGCATTTTTAGACCACTATAATTGCTTTGGCATTGTCATCTCCATCTGATCTGGCAAAGTATATCGTGCCTGTGATTTACACGTGCCTGGTGTGATAGATACGGTACAAGCAAGACAGAAGGTGCTTGTTGCTGGCAGTATTTTGATCAATGAAATCTTTGTGTCAGCCTTGAAACTTGGCTCCTTGAGGAACTGGCTCATGACACTATTCATTTGGAAGCTCAGGTATAGACAGCATCTCTGGATTAGCTTCCAGATGGCTGAAGAAATGTATTTGTCTGACCAGAGAAGAGTTGGTGGCAGGTTGAAGTCCGAGTCTTGTTCCCTTCTGATGACTTTTTTGCCTGCAATGTCCTGCATCCTATTTCAAGAGTTAAGGGTAAGGGACAGGAAAAGGCTCCCAGGCAGACACCCAGCTGGGGTTGCAACCACCTCCCTGCCTGCTGCACCTCTCTCCTTCATCTGTGAATAAAACCGGTGAGGAATATCCTGGAGGACTTTTATACAAAGTCCCTGACTGGTACTTACTGTGGTGAGAAATTGCACCCATGACGGACCACACAGCATGTGCTTGCTCTCAGCATCACTTGCTCCTAGTCTGCTTTCTTCAGCATGCCCCTGCTCTCAGCCCAGGTCCATGCCCTGACCTCCCAGACAAGTGGGCCAGGGGCTTTGTTTTGCCTGCTTCAGAAGGCTCTGCAATGCTAATTTCATGTATGAATTCTGCAGAAGAAGAAGTTTTCAGATGCCTTGAAGGTTCCTGCAAAATCCCTCCCTCCTTCCCTCTCTTCTTTGTTCCTCTGCAGAGAACTCTCCTGGTTGACTCTGGAACGAGGATGGACCTCAGAGCAGAATTTCTCCTCTGACCTGTGTCCCTGCAGGAGTACTACTGGGAGCCATACTGTGCCACCTGCAGCCACCTTTCACTCTCCAAAGGACCACCTTGGAGAGCTGCCGGTTCTGAGGCTACAGGAGCTCCTGAGATCCAGCTGCCACATGAAATAACCTCCCCATCACCTCCAGGGCCTCCTGGTGTGCCTTCTGCTCCAGGTCACTGCAAGAGTGTCTGACTGGTAAAAGACACTGAAACCATCTGCTTTGCCTCCAGAGCTGCCCTGAAGAGCATGAACAATCCCAGCACCATGGAGCTCATGTATCTGAGTGGCATTAGCTTCCAGAATGAAGTCTGTCCCAGTTTAGGATGCAGACAGCTCTTCTCAGTCCTGTAAAGCACTCTGCCAGCTCCATTAAGTTCTGGATCATACTCCATTGTAGGACCCACTCTGGCCACGTGAAAGCAATAACATGCATTTTTCTATGTGTTGCCAGCAGCTATCTAATGCATGGAAGTTGCCCTCACAAAATATTCACCAAACACAGCTCCAGGGTGCACAGCTGGGATGTCAGATTGTCCTTCCCAGCGTCCTCATCGCATCTGGCTTAGTCTCAGGGTCTGGTTCTGCTCTCAATATTCACACCAAGGCCTTTTGCCTAAGTTCATGCAGGGAATTCAGAAGATGGGCAAGTTCATGTGCAGGTGTAATTATCCCATTGGGTGCATCGCACATGGTATTTGTCAGAACCACATTTAGTCTGCTGAAATGTTACTGGGTTTTGCAGCATGGTCAAGCCTTCATGGAGTCTCCTCTGAGACTTTCGATCAAACTCAGTAGGACTGAGCCCTGGTATCCTTATTCTTGTGGAGTTACACCCCATTTCATAAGCACCCTATCAAGATCAGTTGGAGTCACAATGTAAAATACTTCAAAGCCAGAGCTGGAAGATAGATCTGTCCTTTAAATAGTTTTTATGTGAGTGGTATAAAGATTTAATTCCTGTTTGCCATTCTAGGGTCTATTTGACAGCCTTCCATCCATCCATGTGTCCAGCCTTTCATCCATCCATCCATCCATCCTTGTTCCTTTTCTCTGCTCTACTGAATTTGAACATCACTCTGATGGATTTTAGGCCCTTTGCTATGTGAGTGGTGTTCCCATCAGCATGTGAGTCTCTCGCTGGCGTACTCATGCTGCCTTTTCCAACCTATGCTTGCTGTCTGACTGACGGATTTAGCTGAGGATCTCTTTGCAGGGGGTGTTAAGAGGCAGATACCCACAGGATCTATTCACAGCTCCCAAGTTAATTACCTTAAATGCCTCTCTTGAACCCCCCTAGATCTCAGTGCCTGTTTTCCCATAGCCACATTCCTCTGGGTTACTTAGCACTAAGCTATCAGTAGCCTCTGCCCTTGTGTGCTCTGGGGCAACTTTTCCACTGTGGAGACAATAATTCCCTCTGTCCTCTGGAAATTTGGAGATCCCCATCCTGACTGCTTATTGCACCTGGTTGCCTGTTTGATCCTCTCCAGGTTTCAATCCTAAATCCAAGCCCTGCACAGCTACTGTTCACATCAGACCACATGGGGACTAGTGGTCATCTGCTTCATTAGTTGCTGTCTCAGTTGCCCTGTAGAGCTCTGGAGGAAGGCTTGTTCATGGGGTGGCTGGCTGCCGAGGGTCAGAGGCTGTTCCTGTTCCCTGCCTGCCAAAGGGACAGTCCTGCCTGCAGTAGGTTATGCCTACATTCTGTTCCTGTTGCCACTTGCACTGACAACTTGACGTGAAATTTCTGCAAATGCTGGAACTGTTCAGGAGCTGCAAGTACAAAGAGGAGCAACGAGGGCTCAGGTGAACTCCTGCCACATGTTAGCAAATAACCATTCAAAGAGCAAAGCTGCACTGTTTGCCAGGCCTGCTACAGGGCTGCAAGGGGAATATGGAGTGCAGGTATGAGGTAGAGCCCAAAGAGCCTTCCAGCGGGCTGCAAGGGATGCAAAGACCTTGTTATGGAGCAGAGAGCTTAGCGCTGCCCCAAGGGTTAATTAGCAGCATCCTTTGCCTTTGGAGGTGTTCATCTAAGTGCTTCCTCAAGGAGGGTTGTTGCCTAGATACAGTCTTGCTGGGGCTTTGAGGAAGGTACCTGGAGCTTCATTAGAAGAGGATGTTAGTGGGATTTTCAGATTTAGCTGCACTATGTAAATTATTACCCAGGGCAGCCCTGAGGCGAAGCGGCTGCCGGTTACTATCAGCCACACATCACATCCAAGCACTGACAAGACAAATAAGGGTAATTGTCTCTCTCTCCTTTATCAGGGGGACATGATTAGCTGGTGGAGGCCTTGGCCAGGTGCTCACCAGCACTACCCAGCTCAGAAAGTGAGCATCCCTGTGGACACAGGCTGAGGAGCAAGGACCAGCCAGATCCAACACCCTTCAGCTGTTGGAAGTGAGCAGTAAGCAAACAGCCATTCTTCATGGCTTGGAGGAAGGTTGTGGGGAGTATAAACATTAGAAAACAAAGAAGACCTGAGGAAATGGTCGTTTGTTGCTGGATTTTTCCATGTTACATGGGCCACACCTATGCTGGGAGGCTGCAAAGCCAGCTCATGGAGCAGGGACCTTTGGCACTGAACCGGGGGCAGTGAAAGTTGAACTCTTGAATTGTTAAGCCAAATGCTAATCAGACACTTTGTGGGACCATCTCCTCTGCTCTGATACCTGACAAATATCTGAAGGAATTATTTCAGCCAACCTTGGCTGGTGATGGTATAAGCAATGATCCTGGTTTACACTCTTTGCAGCTCCCAGCAGGACCAGCATAGCCCAAGGGACATCCCAACATCTCTGCATGAAGACATGGAGAAAGGAAAGACAAACTTTGATGGCTGTGTACTCATAGCTTTATAAAAGCAAGTGTAACTGCTCTTTAAAGTGCTGAATAAGGGACTGGCCCTACACGTAGAGCAGTAATCCCTGGTCAGTGGAGCTGTAAGAGCCAGACATAAAGGACTTGTTCCCATATGTCCACCTGCCCTTGCTAGTGCCTGAATTCATGTTTGACCCTCAAAACCTCCCTTAGCTGGTGGACCCAAGGATGCTGAATGCCCTTACAGCAGCAGCAGCATGGGTGCAGCTCCTTGGCACCGAAGGCTGTGCTCTGGCATGCCTGGCTGGTGTCCGTGTACACATCTGTCCCCATGGGGTCCACATCTGGGAACACCTTCCTCATCCCAACTATGGGTGCACCAAGGGAGTAGCAGCTGCTTTGGCCATGGCAATGCCTGTATCAGAGGCTGGAGCATGCCCAGGGCATGGGCAACCACGGGAAACAGGAGCATCTAATGCATTTCTTCTGAGGATTGTTTGGGAAGGAGGATGCCTGGAGTTGCAGATCCCCTCGCTTGGTGAGTACCTTAGCCTGAGGCTTTGAAGTTGTCTTGCAGCTCACTTTTCCCAGTCAGAGGTGTGTCTGATATTGCTAATGCAAAGTGAGGGGTCCCAACAGGATTGCTACAAGGCACTGAGAAGGACTTCTACCCAGCTTGGGTAACTGAGCTCAGAAACAGCTCTGGGGAAATACAGAATTTTTGGGGGAAAAACAGATTTTCTGAAGTAGGAGATACATGTCCTTGATGACTCTGCCCCTCTGTCATGCTCTCTGTACCCATGGTGAATGAGATGCCCTGGGAGATTTTCCCTAAGCTGTGGAGCAGCAAGACATCCTCCTCCTCTTCCTCCTCCTCTTTAAAGGATAAAGTTCCAGTGAAACACAGCCTGGATTCCCCTGCACTCTCCAGTCCCTGCTCCTGATCACCATATGACCTAAAATCAGACAAAATGACATTAAGCAGAACCATCAGCAAAGTAAATAACAAACCACCCTTGCTCTCTGCTTGTACCTTGTCTCAGGCAGGAAGTTGCCTGCTGAAGTCTGACTCCTGTTGTAGGCTTGAGAAGGGGGGTGGGCAGGAAATAACGGCAGATAGAGCAACAGCCTTTTAATTAGAAGGCAGTGCAGATAATTGTCATGGTGATATATGTTTTCATTAGAAAAGAGGATGTTGTGCAGCAGCTGTGTCAGAGCCTTTGGAAGCTCCTGGCCTGGGAGTAAGAAGTGGTCTGCCCTGACTTCAAGGAACACTTCCTTGGGCACACTGGGGTGAGGAATGAGTCCCTGCTGGGTGTGGGATCACCTCAAAGTCAGCTCTGATGGCCTAAAATCACATCCCAGGGCAGATGCTGGTGGAAGGGTTTGCTGTGTGCTCCTGCTGTGGACATGACCTCAGAGCTCTGTACCCCACCTGCATGTGAGTGCAAATGAGCAAACCTGCACACCCATCTCTGTCATAGTGACAGTGTACGTCAACGTGAGACTTAGCTCTACATGTCTGAACCTTACTCGAGTGCCTTCCAAAGACGCAAAAGATTTCTAAGTGTAAAGAAAAAGTGCAAATCCTGCTGGGCACTAGTGAGACACTGAGACGTCTTTCCATGCTGGTGCCTTCCCTGCTACCCTGAGCACACATGGCCACAAGTGCTTGTGCTGTCTAGCGGTGATGGTGACAATGTAGGTCAAGTTGTGATGGCTTTCAGTGTGAAAGCGTGAGATACTCACCCAGAGATTATGGAACTTCTGAGCACTGATTTAACAAGGAAAATATCAATCATTTGAACATGGTTTGGTTTAGAAATGGATTATCTTGGTGACAGATTTAACATTTTCAAATTTATTTCCTTTCCCTTGTTGTAGTGTATCTCATTAATTAAGTACTACAGATAGTGTATCTCATTAATTAAGTAGTACAAGTTCCCCAAACTCCAGCATACTTATGTTTATTTACATCTCAGTCACTGGCTTCATTTGAATATTTTGATGCAATTAGAGGTCTTAATCTCATTTCTTTGCCTTTCCCCTGGAAAGAACTTAACACAGAGTGATTCCTAGCAAAATGGGTAGGCAGCTCAAGGTGGTTTCAGCAGACACTGACACTGCAACTCATCCTTCACAGATGTGGTTTATGGGTCCATTTGCAGCTTCCACCCACTGCTTTCCTCCACCTGTTGCCCTGACAGACGTTTGACCTCTTGCACTAAAGGTTGCGCAAGAGTTTTGTAATTTGTTCTTATGAATTAAAGGGAACAACTGCAGCTGTGTCTCCTCCATGCTGTGAGCAGAGTTTTTCTTTTTTTTTTTTTTTTTGGAATGATGATGTCCTGACACCTTCCTTACTGTTTAGAGACACCATTTTGTAGTAGGGTCTTGAACTCCTGAATCAGAGGTGTCAGACTCATGAGCCGGACAGGCCAGCTTACACCAGGATTGATGACAAAGTTACTGCTCCCTAAGCATCCTCTCACCTGCTGCATATAAATCAGTTTATTTCATTTTGCCTTAAAATGTAACTGTACAACACGCATAATGTATGATACAATGACTCACCACCAGCCCAGCAATTCATGTGCTGGGAGATCAGCAGAGCAGTAACCTTGTCCATCACTCCATGAGAACCAGGCTACCTCTGGTCTGGAGCCTGGAAAACAGTCTGCTTAATCAGTGGCCCTGAGTGCAACACACTTAACTGAGTTCATATAAATTCTTCTCAAAATCCCACCACGCAGTCAGAGATGCCAGCCTGGGTGACTTTCTGATTCAAGGAAAGATTTCAGAATGAGTAGAGACAAAACATAAAAAAACAAGTTAAAAAGAAAGACCCCAGGAAAACAGTAAGTTGGAGAGTTGGCTATGTGAGAAAGAAAGATGACCTGGTATCCAAAAATTATCCAGCTTCACTATCTAGATGACCCAGGACTGGTACCTCCAACTGTCCCAGGTGCAAACCATGCTGCCACATTACAACACTGTTTTGCAGCAGGGCTGCAGCTTCGCCAGCCCAGCACACAGGGCAGAGAGGGCAGGGGGAGCGCTGGTCGCCCCAGGAGCTGCCAGCAATGGTGGGCAGAGCTGCCTGCAGCCCCCGTGCTGAGCTGCGCTCGTGTGTTCACTGCATACAGCCTATGTTCAAGTAGCAAAATCAGAGGCTGGAGGAGGTGAGGCTGGTTATTTTGGCACATGTCCTGTCCTCAGGGCAGAAAAAAACTTTGGACAAGTGTCCTCTAATTTTTAGAGCCTGGCACAGCAACACAAAATTCCTTTCAGCACCTGCTGGAAATGGTTGTGATTAATTCCCTGTGATGAGCAGGAGACTTCCAGTTCTGGTCTTCTACTGAACAAAACCAAGTTTCGGCCTCGCAGCAGCTGAGCCAGGAGATACAAGATGCAGTGTGGCTGTTGTCCTGCAGCCCCTTGCGCTAGCAATGCTGCCTGTCTTACCCCAACACCTGTCCTCTTGCTCTTCCCCTCCGCCAGCTCCAGGGCAGTGGTACCCTGATGTTTTGAGTAAGTGCTAACTGGGATGAGCCTCCTTTCCCACCTCCCTGAGCGCTTTGCCCCGGCCCCTGGTGCTGATGATCTGCGGCACGGTCCCAGGTGGAGCATCACAAATCAGGACACAGCAACCACCTCCATGCTGAAAAACAGCATCGCAGGGCTGGGTGTCATCTGTCTGTCCGCAGGACCGGGTGTGCAGCACCGGTGTAGTAAATTGCCTCCCTCTTGCGGTGGCTGAACCGCTTCGTAAGGTCACACAGACTTCAAACACAGGATTTGCATGCTTGGCCTTCCACATAGCATGAGAGGTGCAGAGCAGTGACCCCGGGCAGGTGGAAATCTCAGGAGCTGTTGCTGATAAATAGCCTAAGTCCTTCGGTGACCCCTGCTCTGCTGCTGCCAGTGATGGCACTGGTGAGCTCCGGGAGGCGATGCACAGGAGGGCTAAACCCCCGCTGGAACAAGCAGGTGAGAGGAGCTGAGCTTAAATGCTGACAGCAAAAAAATAGATCAGAGAGAAAAAAAAAAATAGATTGGAGATGAAATGTGCACCTTTGGGGTGATGATGTTCTCCAGAAGTCAAACGAGACTGAGTCTGAACATCACCTTCAACTGCAGATCCTTGTGGAAATGCAGGAGCCATTAAATAACAAAACAAAAGCAAATACACCAAGAAGGAAATGCTGACCCATCTGACAGGGGTGGCACTGAGAGCAGCGATGTTTAAGGGTGTGGTTCAGAGGAGATCACAGAACTAGGCAAGCAAAATTGGCAAAGGTTTGGCTAAAAAATCAAGCCAGAGCTGGACTATATTAAATGTGGAGCTGAATGTCCCTGAAATCAATGTCCTGCAGACAAGGAATTCTGCAATAACTGCCACAGAAAGAAGCATTATGCAAATATATGCAAAGTTATCAAGGCATATGTAATCACAGAAAGTGACATAGCGGGTGAATTGTTCACTGTAACAATGTCCTAAACAAAGGAAAGAAAATAGTGGAGGAATTAAATGGAGACCCACACACTGCTAAACTCAATCAAGGCACTCAGGTGATGTGTGGGCTGACCAGGAAAGTGAGAACGCAAGTCAGAAAGTAAAACAAAACACTGAAAAACAAAGTCAGAGGGAAAACAAAGAGAGAAGTTACCAGTGACAGGGATATAGTTTGCAAAATGTGTGTTTAAAAGGGGTGGGCCCACTTGGATGCAGGCTAACTTTGGGGATTGCAGAGATTTAGGGCCAACCAACTCTAAGACATTTGTTTAATCAATGAGGCAGCTGGTTGTGCTCCACCCTTTTGCACTGAAGAGATCAGGTTTTGCAGGAACTAAACACAGAGGGGACTGCATTGTTCCAGAAAATTGCTGCTTTATGGTGGCTGGGTACGTGCAGTGATGGCATCAGGAAAGGGTTGTGTCCCTGGGGTGCAACCTTATATAAGTATCAGAAGATGCCAACTCTGGAAGCGTAAAGTCCGGAAATAGCTGCAGAACAGTAGCTCAGTGCATCAGGTATCCAGAAAATATCTTTTTCTTATCAAAGTACCAGTTACCCTACATTTAATGGGTTTCACATCTTGAAATGGCCCCCAGTGTGTCCCATCACCTGTGCTTCAAAAACAAACACCTGAGATGTCCTCAAGAAGTAAGAATACATTGGAAAAAATGGAAAAATAGTGAAAAGCAATACCACAGTATAGCCAGTCAGCCAAGGTCCTTGGGGATTGCATTGTACAGGAAGGATAATTATGAATTTGTGTATTGCTATATGAAGATTAATTAATGAACGAATAGCCTAGAGACTGGTAGCCCTAATCATAGGCACAGTGCCATCTCATAAAGCTCTCTGTAAACAACAAAATAGAGCACAAAATACACTTTGCTCAGAAGACCTCAGCCTACACAGGAGAGAGGAGAAGGGAGATCCCTGCAGATCAGCATCCAGTTAAGGAGGTCAGGTGGGAATGTCACTCCCTGAGCAGGGCAGAGATGTGCAGGAGAGTGTGTTTTTGTGCTGCCTGCCTTGCTTTGAAGACTAGAGCCTGGAGTGGGCTGTTGGGGTAAAACACAATGCTATGGGAATTATTAACTGATGCTTCAGTATTACAAGAGCAGTTGAAAGCTGATCTGACGCCAGCCAAGCTGGGCTGGTGGCTGAAGAGGGAATATTCCAGTTGCTTCCAGGGCTGTGATTCAGATGGAGGAGTAGAAAGGACGTGCAAAACTACAGAAGGAATTTCCTGCTGTGATATCATGGAAGCAATTAAAGATGAAACTTATGCATGGAAAAAACCAGGAACAGGGTAGGAAAGGGAAGGATGCAGTGTGGGTGCTGAATTCCTGTAGGCACTCAGAAAAGGGCCTGCCTTGAGGCCTCAGCAGCAGGCCCATAGTTGTAGACATCCCCAACCTCCTCCTCTGTCTCTCGGTGCTTGGGTGGTTCTGGCTGGCTGTTCGTGGGTTGTCTGGTTCAGGTGTAAATGCCCCACATGCTGAGCATCCACTATGTCTGTTAAGAGTGTCTCTAGACCAGGTTGCCAGTAATGCTCCTTTGATCAAAGATATCCAAACTGAAATTTCCTTCTCTATATTCTGTCCTACCTCTTCCATTTGCAAGTTCAAATATGCACACCCAGCAAACCGATTGCCCTCAGTTGTGTTTGTGGGGCAAAACAGACAGAACTGAAGCAGCAGAGGCAAATGAGTTCCATTACTTCATTGGCAGCAACATGGACAATAATATCTCCCTCGCTGCTGCTGCAGCAGTGGAGGAGAGGGAAGAACTGGGTGTGACATGAAATATTCCTGTGCAGGAAAGGGAGTGTGCTCTGAGCAATCCCACCACACATCCTGGCACCTTCTCCTGCAATGTGAAACACCTCCTATCCCCACCACAGTGTGGTCACCCTGGAGCTTCTTGTAGTCTCCCTGTTTCATGCAGAAGAGGTATTACTGGAGACTTTCTGAGGACACTTCCAGCAAGACAGAAGTGCTGTTCCCCTTGATAAGCTGAGAGTATCTGGAATCAGAGACATCATCCAGATAGTGTGTCAGTGGGGGGTTGTCAGATATCATTCCAAGAGCAGTTCAGCTAAAATGACTCTAGAGTTCAGCAAGGAGCAGTATGTTGATGTGACGAAGCAGCTATGTTCATGAAGGACCTGGCTATCATCCCAGGGAGCACCTCATGATTACCTTTTTAAAGCCACATTGATCTTTCTGTTTCATTCATTTAGCCTGACCATTTCCTTGAGGATAACACAGCCAACTGGGGCCAGATCAAATTAGACAGTCTTTGCCCGTGTCCAGGTGCTTCTCGGAGGTAAGGACTGCTTGCTCACTTGTTGGCTACCACAGCAGCCAATAGTCCAGGAGTCTCAAACAGATGATGAAAACTAAGGATTTTTGCAATACTTGTTGGCAATGAGGCCAAGGTCACCACAGACCATTTCAAGTAAATGTCTGGCACAACTGGAAAGCTGTTTCCATGGAGGACTCGGCAGTAACAATATGGATTGTGGACATGGCTTGTTGAATACTTCCCATGAAAACACTGGGCACGTTTCAGGCAGGTGATGAGCCTCTTCACATCTCCCTGTGGTGAGGTCGGTTATGGGCCATCAGGAATGACTTCATATACACAATTCCTAGATGTGTCGTCAGTAAGGACCCAGAAACTTTCATCAATTGTAATAATAGAGCTTCCTTTTAAAGCAGCCTTTATGGACAGAGCACTCATTCGTATTTGTGAGTCAAATGATATGAACCATACAGGCAATTTCTCCAGGGGTCAGCCCCACCACTTTCAGTTGAAACACACACCAGACTAGGGCCAGGGTGGTCAATTTCACAACTTGATAAATGAAGATAGGCAAGTTAGGGAGAAGTTATCCTGCAAAAACTTCATCTGGAGGTGGAAAGATGTGATCTCACATTCTTAGCATCAGCCAGCACAGTGTGTCAGCATTGGCAATCAGTTATCCTGGCTTGTAAACAAGTGTGTAATCACAGCCTTCCACTGCAGCATTCATGGGAACACACCTGGAAAGGTAGGCTTGTTTTTAAAGAGAAATCCAAGAAATAGCTTTTAGCCTGGCAGATTTTGATTGCACCTCCACAGATGTAATTCCTGAATGCCTTGATTTGATCCGTGGTTCCTCACCCATTTGTCCATAGTTTCATTCAATGGATGGCATAGTGCTTGCACAGATCCCTCCATCCCACCTGGCAGTGCATGACTCAGAATGGCTTCAGAGCCATGAAGTGATGCAAACATGTAGCCGGCTATTATCTCTTTTCACCCAGATGAATGAACCCTGAATCAGATGTCAATAACTGCTTGACATTCTTGGAGGTCTCTGCATGCTGCTGAGTTTATCTCCATACAATTTCCCTGTTGAGAAAGCAACAAAGGGCTTCAGCGCCTGCTGCTCTGTGCAATAGGAAGCTGTGGTAGAGGTTGAGCAATCCAAGGAATGCTTGAAACGCCCACTTGAGTTTTGGCTCTGGAGCCTCATGTTTTGCCTTTTCTCTGTGTTCTTTTGGGTAGATATCTCTGTTTCTCAATTCCTGCCACTTGGCCTTAGTTTTTGGCAGGATCGTCCTCTCCTTGCCAGAAGCCCAGCTCTGTGTTTGTGGAGCAGAGTGCACAGGATGGAAGCAGAGGAACAAGCATGGGAATGCACATGAATACATCACCAGCTCTTGCTACAGCAGGACAAAGGCAGGGAGGGGACTAGCCATGACATGAAGTTGTCAGGACAAACAGAACAACATCCTCTATGTGACACAGCCTCTTGGGTCAGCATTTGCATCGCTTAAACCTTTTATCTGCACAGCTCCCTTTTTGTTTCTGCTGAGCCCTAGGAACCATGTCCACGGTTGTCTCATTACTGTATTTCACTCATGAGCAGCTGCCTCAGCTCACCCAGAGCTCTGGCGGCTGCATACCCTGACAGTAACCAGGTGGTAAGCGTCTCATCTTTTGAAACCAAGATCTCTGTGGAAATCATAATTTTAGATAGTTAAGCATCTCCCTTCTCTAGCCTACCATGGGGAGCTGGCTCTCCAGCAAGGCTGTGTGTGTGGCTCTGGATGCTGCAGGTATCTCAGCCCAGAAACCTCCACATACAGAGACTACACCTGCAGCTGGCATTAAGGGGGGGAGGCAGTGGCTTGCAGTGATTCACATCATTGCCACCCTGTTGGGCTGTTGTGCCAGCTCTGTGCTAGTCACACCAACACACCTTTCAATGGGAAATGGACAAGTGATGAGAGACAGCCTTGTGATGTCTCCCAACAGTTATGTTTTGAAATCCACATGTCAGAGCCTAACCTGAAATATTAGGAGTCTTGATGTCTAGTTCTGCTTTTCTAAACCATAGCCTCAGCATCAGACCATAGGTGGGTGGAGGGCTGCATGATACTGGCTCAAATCATCTCTCTCCAGCACTCTGCAGGGGCAGGACAGGACATGCTCTGTGTTGTACTGGGTCTGTCACAACTCTGTCTTTGGTGCTGTGAAAAGGGGACATGTTCCTGCTGGAGACACCGGAGGGGAAGTGTCTAGTGCTATAATTCCATCTGGGAGCTTTGTAAAGTCCTTTCTACCAGTCTGGTGGGAGCTGAGCTATTGCTCTAAGTCCTGTACATCCTTCCTTCTGTGTTGCTTTTCCAGACAACACATTTGACTGCCCGTGACCAGACCATGACCATAGCTGGCACCGGCAGTGACTGAAACACCATCCACAGAGGGAATGGGAGACCTCAGCCCTGTGCAGGGTCTGCCCTTGGGGAAGGCTGGAGGTGATGGACATGTACTACAAGCTCCCGGATCACTTTCCTGCTCCCCAAACTGAAAATATCTCCTAGTTCCTGGTTTGGATGAGATGGAGGAGCTTTCTGCCCCTTTCTCACCTGCCTGTGAACTAAAGGAGCCGCGGCTGTGGCTGTATTCCTGATCTGACTAGCCCAGAGGAAACCCAGCCCTGCATCTCCCTTCACACCAAGGGGCTGCCCTTGGAAGAGACCCCTGGGAGCTGGCAGAGATGGGGACCGTTGCACTGACACGCACCACAGGCAGAAAACCCTTCAGAAGAGCACGTTTTGCAGCACAAATGACTTTTTTCCTTCTTTCCCAGAGCTACGCAGGGGCTATCTCCAGTGTGCTGAGTGCCTGCAGCCTCTCCACTGTTTCCTGTTTTCATTCCAGTATCTGCAGTACTAACATACCGCATGCCTCGAATTCCAGCCCTGACGCACCAGGAAAAGGGGCCAAGGGTAGATTCATGGGAGTCTCAGAGCCTTTCATGCCCTTTCCCCAGCCAGGCTGTGGATACTGATAACTCACTGACTCCTTCCTTCATCCTTTTTCTTCCTTTCTCTCCTCTAATTCCCAGAGTTGCTGTGTTATCCCTCAGCACATCAGTGCTGCAGTATTCTTCTGACAGAGAAGGGCACAGATTTGCCCTGCTTTACTAAGGGCAGCAGCTGGAAAGAGCTCCCTCGTTGAATGAGTGCTGTTAGTCTAGTGAGAAAGCGTGTACAAAAGATTGCTCTGAGGCCCAAGAGCTTTTGCAAAAATGTGGCATAGCCAACATAATACCATTTCCCCATTGCAGTGATAACTTCCTAATTCCTCTCTCTCAATGGTATAAATCAGGAGTTAAACCCTTAAGCAAGTGGAAGGGCTGTCTTGGCAAATATTTAATAACACTGCTTTGAGTGCAGTGTCAGCTAGATCCATCCCTTCTGTGCCTTCCCTCAACTCCCAGCCAGCGTTGATGCACAGTACCCAAAACACACGAAACATGCAGACTTAGTAATTCATGACTTAAGGGACAAATTCTGCTCCTTTTAATTCTGGTGGTTAGTTGAGGCCAGATGTTGACAGCAGAAACAGTAAGCTGTGGCCAATCTGAAACCCAAGCAATGTGCAACAGCACAGGAACATATTTCCAGCCCCATGTACAGCATCTGCTGTTGGCAGGACCCGCTATCATCCCACCCGCTGCACCTGTGGGGGACCATGGTGATAGCATATGTCCATACATCAGGCTGTGAATTTCGGCATCAGTGGCTAAGCCATGGCTCTGCCCATGGATGAGCAGGACATGTATTTGCAACTGAAAGTACTGATGGTATCACCCAATGTATTTCTTCCAGAAGCTATGCTGTCCTGGAGGTAGCTGCTTTTCCCACTGAGGAAGATGACAGGGGTGCAAGAGCAAGCAATGGAGCAGCAGCAAATTTCTACCCCAGGTAGAGCTTTCTCCACAACCCTGCCCTTGGCTTTGAGCTTGCAGCTCTTCTGGTCCCAAAAAACGTACCTACTGCCTGCTCTTCTGTGACTCCCTGCCTGTCCCCTCTCCCAGCATGGAGAGGAGCAGGGTGGAGAAAGGAGGGGGACCCCAGCTCAGGCTGGTGAGCACATCGGGAGAGAGGATTATCACTGGCAGGTGGCACAGTTGGGAAGCCAGAGGAGCAGCAGTGAAAGCCCACCAGGCTGCACAGGCTCCAGCATGCCGGCAGACCTTAGCCCAGCCCACAGCGTTTAGATTTCCAGCCTGGGATCAGCTGGCGTCCAAGGGTGGCTTCTAAGGTGTCTCCACAAGATAAGATAACCCATGACAGCAGGCTTCAGTCCCAGGGCAAAGCCCACACTCCTCCTAGAAGTGCTTTAAGGGTGTGTAAATTGAAAACCTCCTCTGCAGCAGATGAGGGGCAGAGCAGTGGCAGCTCCTGCTCAGGGAGGAGGTTCTGCAGCCACTGCCCGTCACCTGGGGACGATCCTGGACACAGTGGCCAGAGGCTTTATGGGTTCCTCTGAATTTCTCCAAGCATTTCAGAGCCCATTTTAGCTGCACTTCTGTGGTGGATTCCTTTGCTTTGGGCTTTTGATGAAAACTTTTTTTTTTCTTGTTTTAAAATCGTATTCTCTTGCCACTGAAACAGCAGCTTGAACTGAGAAGTTTAAAAGACAAACACTGTCTCTCACCAAATTTTCATTATTTAATCAGGAAAAGGGCTCTACTTTGTCTTACTTTTACTCACTTAGAGACACAGGTATTTTAAAGTGAACACATGATTATTTAAAATTGAAAATGCTACTCTTCCAGGAAGCATTATATTTTTAAAATACTGCTTTTGTTAATAATTTTTTTTACTCCCTTCACCTCCCCCCCTCCTTATTTTTTATACCTTCAACGCACCCTAGTTACACATTTTTCTTGTGAGAAAAACAGGACAGTTTTTGAAAAATACAAAACTATGTGAGAGACAAAAAAAGACAATCAAATTGCCTATTTTTTCTAGGTTGAAAGCACACTTTGCCCTGTGCAAAGTTCTCCAGCATTCTTGCACAGCTCTAGGAAAGAGGCTTGTTCTGAAAAGGCTGTTCTGATGAAATCACATTTTCCATGACAAAAAAGTCTTTGTCAAAGACATCTTGACAGCTTGCTCTTGGCTTTGCCTGCTGGCTGGAGATGGAGCTCTTTCAGTTATTTATGTAAATGTTGTCAGGGGCTAAAGTGCAGAATGGGGGGCTGCTCCTGTGCCTCTCTGAGCTGTTAGCCCAGTTGGCAACCAGGTTCTCCCAGGTTATAATACCAGACAGGACAAAGTGGTGCCTATAGGCCTCCTAGCCTGCAAGGACCTGAAGTCTCAGCATCCATGGAGAACAGTCTCTCCTTTCTCCAGATGAAGCTTCTCTGGTACAAGAGACACATGGGCGGGAGTGGGACACCTGCTGAACTGGGACAAGCCATGGATCCATGAGGTCCATCCATCCTTCTCACAGCCTGGAAATACAGCCACAGCTGGAGGAGCAAAGGCCAGTTGGAAGTTACCAGCTTTTCTTGCTGCACATCCCTCAGCATTGTCTAAGGCAGATCCACCTGACTGCCAGAGGCAACTTTTACATCAGGTACTGGTGGCTGAGCCCTGCTTGGCAGCGCCTTCATGCAGAAATGAGGAACAAGTGGTGAAGGGTTTAAAATAGATCCTCTGATGCCTTCTTTGTGTGTGTCTTTCCAAGTGACCTTTCCCACCACATTTTTTAACATCACTCACAAAAGAGGCATGCCTTACATTTTCTGTGCCTGATCATAAGAAAGATCCCATCCTGAGAAGTCAGTTAATTCTGATCTTCTGCCGTTTTCTGGAAGCCATTAAAAGTCCCATCTTCTTCTGAATTCTACTTAATCTTTAAGGACAATAATTTGGGAAGATTCATAAAAAGAAGTGAAAATTTTTGTGCACATAAGGAATACCCTGTTGTCATAATAGACAGCAATGAGAAATACAGAAGGAGTGTTCAGGATTTAAGCCAATCTCATTTAAGCTGATCTTCAGAGATTGGATTGAGGCTTAACATAGAAGGAAATGTCCTGCATCTGCTACCACAGGGCTCTTGCACCTTCTTACCATTGTCACCTGGAGGAGCCAGGGCCATGTGCACGGCACTTGCTCTTTGTGAGCAGATCCAGTGTCCTCACAGCCCTAAGGGAAAGGCTGAGGGACTGCATGACTCCATTTCCTAGACACACTGGTGCTTGTTGGCCAGGACCATGGTTTTAATAGCACAACATGGATAGAGGACTGAAATTATTTAGGTGGCTTTCTAAGCCCGCTGTGCTGGAGAATCTGAAGTTTTTCCTTGCAGGATCTAGCCCCCATGGGCAGCTCATCACCCCACTGGCATGCTCACCATGCTCCCATCGCTTCTCAGCTCAAAGAGTCCATGAGCATAAGCGAACACAGGAGTGAGTCCCCAGGTGGGTATGGGACATGCTCAGCTGCTGAGCACACACTCCTAGACATCCCAGTGTGCCAAATGGCAGGATTGTAGTGTGCAGCACCTTCAGAAAGTTTTTTTTCCGCAATGGTTCATCATGCAGTGTGGCTTTCCCACTGGTTTAAACAGGGCAGACACCGTGTAGTGTGAGCCACTGGTCTCCTTAGTCCCATAAAGCTTCCTCCATCCCAGCTTTGGTCTCACATGGGTCCTGCCCTCCCATTGCTGCCTCTCCTGCAGGCCAAAATCAGTGTCCTGGGGAGAAAGGTGGGTAGTGCTGCGGTTTGTAAGTAAAATGAATCAGGATCCTGGAGCTCCTGAACCATCTGTCTCTCCCTGAATGCTACGCAAGGCAGAAGCCCAGCCATCCTATTAGCCCCTCTGCTGCTGGCAGGACTCCCAGATCCCTCCATTTGTGACCAGCCAACATGCCCTTCATTTTTTTGTCTCAACCTTCATTTAATGCATTTGGGAGTCCAACGTGAGCACTGCTTCTAGATAAAAGCATCTGCTCCAGATAAAAGTATCAGCTGGAGGCGTCAATGTGATTTCTAAGTACACGAAGAACAGAAGGTGCCCTCAGAGTCGTCCTGACCTTCGCAAGCAGGAGCCAACAGGACCATCCGTGGGTATGGCGTGGGGCAAGGCTAGAGGAGGGGGCTGGTGAACCATGCTGGAGGAAGGGGAGGGCCTTCCCTTTTGTCTGACTGGGTCTGCCAGGGTTTGAGAGGGCTTGCTGAGGAGCAGGTCACTGGAGCAGCCTGGGGGCGAGAGGAGGCACAGAGCCAGAGTAGGGAGGAGGTGAAGGGGATGAGGCTGGGAAAGGCCAGTGGAGTCTGTGATGTCAGCTTTGGGAGTCAGTGATGAGTGTGGAGGTGTGGGAGGGGAGGAAGGCTGCCCCTGACTTCCCAGGGATGTGACTTCTCATTGGCATTGTGGATGTGTCCAGCCCTGCTGACTCCAATGGGAAAGAAGAGTTCCCAGCCCTGGGGCACCCTTCTTGTATGGTCTTGAGAAAGAAGCACTGCTTGTCTCTGCCTCAGTTTCCCTACCCATAAAACAGGACCTCCGCTGAGACCTTATCAGCATGCTGCACTGTGAGCTCCATGGATGAGAGCAGCATCAGGTGTGATGCCCCATCCCATAGGTAGTTGGTGCTGTGCACCAAGCATGGCCAGTTAGGGTTTCTCCTCAACAGCCCATCCCTGGGCCAGCTGCCAGCCTGGCCCATTACAGAGCTGTTTGGGGTCAGTAAAGGAGGCAATGATGCCGCACAACAGAAGACCCCTGCTTTTTGAAAGAAGGTGAGGTCTGGATTTGTCATTTAGGTGTGGGAAGGGGCCAATTCCCTGGTACCTGCTGGTTCATTAGAGCAATGAGACTCAGCCCTGCCTCTTGCTTCTGGCAGCACCAGGGTCCTGCAGCAGAGTGGGGCAGGGTAGCTCTTTTTTTTCTTTAAGCTCTTTCAAATCAATCCCACTCCTCTGTTTCTCTCCCAGCACTACGCAAATTCAGTTCAGGGAGTGAAAAAAGCAAAATCCAGATTCTCCCTCCCGGGACAGTGTGTCTTTAACAGTCCAGAGCCTTTGCTGGGATTCAGGAGGTGACAGTTGTCCCTGAGAAGTGACAGGTCTCCCAAAGTGACAGTGCTGCCATCACACTAGACACTGCTGCTCTGTGGAGGAGGCTGGACACTGGCACAGAGTGGTGATACAGACTGGCTGGGATCTCTCGCTCACTGCCAGCCACAGATTGACCCTAGAAAGTGGAGGAAAACAGCAGGCAGTAGAGCAAGGAAATGCCACTGCAGGTGAGTGACCGTGAATCATCCCCATGCTCACATTTTCTTCTGCATTATTATCCTTTTTAAAAATTAAAGATGGTAATAGGTTACTGTAGTTGAAACTGAGATAATGGGAGATTTTAGGGAGATAAAATCATAATGGTATCCAGGGAGAGAAGGGGATAGGGAGAGAAAATTGAAAGGGATTCATTATGAACTTATCCTTACTTATAAATATTCCCCCAGGTTAGGACCTTATGGTGTTAATAATTAACCAGAATCTTATGAAGGCTAAAATAACTACAACACACATGATCATCACTTCAGTATTCACCATGTGCACAAACCTTGCCCGCCACTCGTCTCAGTTACTGTGGCAACAGTACATCTGCTTTCTACAATATCCTTCATTAATCATTTACACCCAGGGAAAAAAAAAAATCTTGGAGAAATGATACCACAGGAGCTATTTCTGCTCGCCTCCTGCCAGTGAGTGGGACCAGCTTTGAACGCAGCCTTTCAACCGCTATTTACAGCCGAACCCCTACATGATGCAAGGTAGGGGCTGGCTGCTCCACAGCTCTTAGTCCCTTCACAGCCTTGGTGGGTTTGGTTTATTCCCTCATTTTGGTGATGAGAGCGGTGTGACCCCTGGCAGAAGGGAGCAGGATCTTCAGAGGGAAGGGTAACTGGAGGAGGCATGCACTTCCAAAAAGTTTACTTTTCCGGTGTAATTTCTTTTTCTTGCCCATTGCAAGAAAGGAGCTTTTGGGAGGTACCTTACACTCAGACAGGACCCTTGGAGAGGCTGGGTGGGTAGGAGGAGGACTTGATCTCTTCCCCTGTCTCTGCCCCATCTCATCCTTTAGCAGTCGAGGTGAGATGCAGCACCCCCAGCTGAGCTGTACAGCTCACCCCCTGATGCCTCCCATGCCCAGGAGGAGGAAGGAAGCATCACTCTTTGCCCTAGGAGACCACCCAGCAGCGGCATTAGCAAGGCAAGCATCTGCTAGCATAGCAGGACACCCCTCTTCCAGCTGCATCTCCATCTAGGGACAGCCCTGGCCCTGCCAAGGGGACAGCAATCACCTTCCCCATCCCTTCCCAGACTCTCACCTTGAGTCTGCAACTTGCCACTTTACACAGCTCCTTCTCAGACTGAAGCAGGGCATTTAAAGAGTGCAAATAAACTGGGTATAAAATAACTTCTTTTATAATCTTTCCTGGAGTATCCAACATAACTGCATATTCAGCATGTAATTGGTACCTGACCCGCATATTATACTTTCTGTGGAAGCGTATGGTGATGCTTTACCCATCAAATCTCCTGGATCTGGGTAACTTTTATCTCCAATTTACTGATGTACAAAGTGAGGAATGGACAGGCTAAGTAACTCTCCCTGATACAGGCCACACAATTGAAGGCCAAAAAAATCTCTGTTTTCTCCTGCTGAGGGCTCATGCATGTCATAACCAAGTCACCTCTAGACTTCCCTAAAAAACTAAGCAAATTCAGCTTTTTCATTTTCTTCAGCTATCAAATAGCTTAGATATCTTTTCTACACTCTCCTCCTGGCTAACCAACATCAATGTAGAAGCATGGCCTGCAGGTTTACACATACATCCTAGATGGGCTCACTGCCATACAGGTGTGACATCTCCCCTCTTAATGCTTCCCCCAGCCATTTGGAACCACTCTGTGCCACCACCCTGCTCTCCTCATGACTTGTTTGCCCATGGTGCTCCCACACCTTTTCTGGCCCTTGCTTTCCAGGAGAGCAAGCCTGGATGGAGATCAGAGCAAAGTGGCAGGGGGGAAGCACAAGTAATGGAGCACAGCTCTTTCCCAAAGGCTCTCCTGCCCACACCTTGTCCCTCCAGCCAAAGCAGCATCTTCATTTCGTGGCAGAGGAACCAAGTCAAGCCAGCACCAGCTTTAAGCTTCTGGTGCTTCCCTGGACACCATTGCCCTGAATGTGCTGTGAGTAAGTTCTGGTGGGCCCAGACCTTGTTAACCCAGGTGTAAGAGCCACCCCTGTATCTCCTCTTCCCAGGATTCCCTTATCCTGGGATTTTCAGGATAGTTTATTGCCGTTAGCTGGTAGTCACTGACTCTGAGAGTCTTAGTCTTGCTGCAGCCCAACATGCCTTAAAGACGAGAAGCAAGCCAGCTACTGAGAGTACAACTGGGCATATTAGAATATATTAGAATATTAGAAACACTGTAGGAGCAACATCAGGCACCAGCCATTTGTCATAGCACTTTGATTTTACTGATTCAGAAATTCCAGTGTGAAACTGGTGTTTACAACCTGCTTGACCACAAATCCAACCATTGTCAGTAAGTAGCTCCAACCAAAGGGACCCTGCACTGAAAATGCACTTCTCCAGCTGTGTGCTCTGCCCACCAGACTCTCCCCTGACTCGCTTGATTCACCTTCCACAAGCTGTCTCCATCTGTGAGCTGATCTTATCTAAGCACCCAGCCCCTGTTGGTGTCAGGGGCCTGGCTAGATGCTGCCTGCCATCAGCACATGCCCAGCACTTGGGAGCACCCTGTCTTTATGGTTCCCTGGCAGGTATTGAGCAGGACTAAGGAAGGACTGGTATTTGTGGGACTCTGCCTTGAATTGCTTCTCTATGGGATGCACATGGCTGCAGAAGAATCTTGGACCTTGCTTCCCACTCTGGCTGGTTCAGCAGGTCCTCACAGGTCACAGTCCCAGGTACTGCAGAGATGTTTAAAGGAAGTGAATAGACATGAATCTTATCAATTCACAGCACCTCTCCAGTGTCCCCATCAGCCTGTAGCAGAAGAGACAGAACTCCTCTTCCCCATAATGAACTTCTGTACTCTATGCCCTGGACAATACAGAGGTGGGTTGAGGGAATCCAACCAAAGCTTCCTAATAAACAAGATATGCCTCTGAATTTCTTAGCCCTGAGAAGAGTGAACCCATCTCTGCAGCCAAGTGCAGAAGGTGTCAGTACTGAGTCACTTACTTGCTCACAAATTCTGTGCCATGAGGAAGTGAGATGAGGAGGGGTTGCTGCAGAGGAAGCAGCAAAAGAGAGTTACTTGCACCTTGCAGGATATCTCCAGAAGATTTTCCATTCTCAGTGTGCCTGGAGAGAGGATATTGTCAGGAACTGGGTGTCTAACTCTGGGAGCCAACAACTTCAGTGCTCCTTTTGGAGAAACGAGGTTGCTGAGACTGGTGCAGAGGTACCAGAGAAAAGGCAGCAGCACACTGCCATTCCAGGAAAGCCTTGTCTTCCCGACAGCATCCAAGGAGCATCATTCAGCCATGTGTACCCAGATCCCAGCAGGGAGTTTTGGAGTTTGTGGTGACACATGGTAGAGTGGTTCAAGGTTTCTCTGCAGCACAGGCAGAGCCAGCCCTTCGTCTTCCTTTTTGTTCCTGTCCTTTGGGTAAAATCTCGGTGACAGAATAGGATAATGGGAAAAAGGTGTTCAGGGCTACCTGCCCTGCATCCCAGCAGGGTTACCTGCTCCTTGCTACAGGCAAACAGTCTTGCTAGAATTTTGGAAGCGATTCAACAGCCAGCCCAGAGGAACCCCTTCTTTACCATGGCCGCAGGTGCAGGGAGTGTTGGTCCCAGCTCTGGACAGGTCACCCTGGGCTGAGGGAGGAGAGGACAGGTACACAGAGCAGCTCCAGCCCCAGGAGGTCAGCCTGGGCTCTGTGCATTGTCACCCAGCCCTGGTAATGAGGACAGCAAATTAGACTTCTTTAAATAACCAGGACCTCTTCAGGAAAGAGAGTAAGATCCTCAGACAGCCTGATCTCTGCTTAATCCCTGCAAACAGACACCTGATTAGGAGGATTGGTTTCTTCTGACAGTGGGGGCAGATTGAGGGCTTTGCCTGGCAGGAGCAAAGAAGTGACATCTGGTGCTGTGTTTCCTAACCCAGAGAGCCCCTGGCTTCTGTCCCCAATTTAATTCTCAGCCTTCTAGCTTTTCCTCCTCATCCCAGCAGCAAACCCCCTTCATTAGCATGTGACCTAGAGCACCAGCATCTGTATCTCCCCATCAGTAAGTGCAGCCCTAGTGCACATTGTGCTGGGGATCAGAGAGGAGCGCTGAGCCTCTGGAAGGGTCAGGCGAGGTGGGCAGAGGTGGGCAGGAGTTGCCCTTGAGGATGTGGCGAGTTTTGTCTGCAAGGCAGGCAGCAGGGCTGCTCCGCACCCCCCTGCACCACTGACACAAATTAGAGGAGCCACATCACTGATGCAGAGGTGCCGGTTAATGAGCAGGGGCACTAATGAATCTTTATGTTATCTCAATGTATCCTCTGCCTCTAGGACAGCCCCAGGGTGCTTCAAGCAAACAAATGAAGAAAACGTCTATTAGGGCTTGCCATGCACCTGGGCTGGCCCCGCAGCCTGGGAACTGGCTGGATTCAGGGCAAATGTACATTCACAGGAGCAATCTATACAGACTCACAACAAATATTTTTGCTGAAGATTTCCTAGAAGGTTTGCCAGGGTTTTTATCAATACCAAAAATGAGATTTCTCTTACTGTTTGGGTTGGGTTGTTTTTTTTTCCAGGCTCATTTTCTTAATGAGACTGAAATTTCCACCCTCCCCCAAAATACGCTGTTTTCTGTGTTGATGAAGATCACTTTTGGCTGAAAATAATTTTGATGGAAAATGTTCAGCTGTCTCTCCAGCAGGGTAAAGCCCTAACGGAGCCCTGCAATGCAAAAGTGCTGGCATGACTGAATGCCTCTGCTTTAAGAGGCAGCAAAGAGAACAGCCCCTGGCAGAAAGAAAAGCCCTTTAAATCCTGCTGCATTCTTGGAGCAGCCTTGGAGAGGTAGGGGACCCACTGAAGTATCTCAAAACACCAGCCTGTCGTGGTGAGGAATGCATTGTTTTCTGGCTGTTTTCTTTCCATCCTAACCCAGTTGGATGGCTCTGCCCACACCTTCCAGACTGGGCAATGAGAAATGCATGAGGCAAAGAGAGAAAAGCATGGGACAGGGGGAGGATGCTGATGAGACTCAGGGCTGAGCTGGGTACAGAGATGTTTGGCACTGGGACAGGCTTTAGTGGACACCTAGGCACTCAGGTGTGCCCAAGAAGAAGAAAGGGGCATCAGGGTCTATATTACGCTAACCCAAGTCTAGTATGACAGCTTTGTAGTGCTTCAGACCCAAGAGTTTTTATGGATAGCAGTAGCCCCAAAGTAGGGTACCACCAGGGAATTATGCCACTGACAGGGATTGTGAGTGGGACGCTGGACTGATGTGGGATGGGGTCTGCAGAAGAGGTGATGTGATGTGTATACTGGAACTGCCACAGCCCCCTGCAGGGAAAGACCTCCTAAAGGTGTCAGGGAAGTCTCACCACCCTGCACTTTCGTCATCTGGAGAGAACAGAGAGGTGAGAATTACAGCTGCTGGGAGTGTGAGAGCATTGTACAGAGCAGCATCAGCAGAGCAGCACACCTACAGGAACCAAAGGTGGAAGAGCAGCAGAGCAAAAACAGGATAGTTTTGTGGGAAACACTGGTCTGAAACAACTGGAGGCATGGTGTGGTATCTGCCAACAGGCAGGATATCACAAATGCCAACATCACCTCAGGCCTACGCCTGAACAGTGAATTAAATAGGTCTGGAAATACACCTAGGCACTGGGACCAAGCAGCATGAGCAGCCCACGCTATGTCATGAACTTTCCCAGTTCCTGAAGCAGGATGGATGCATCCCAAACTGTCCCAGGAATGCTCCAGCTGCTGACTGTGTCCAGGAATTGCTTTGGAGAGAGCTATCTGGCACAGTCCAAACTCAGGGCCCTTTCTGACAATTTAGCAGCGGAGGCAATTGCATTTCTAACCCTGGCAAGCACTGCCAAGCTCTGTTTAATGTGTCTGCCATGGTCTGCTGCTCTGTAGTAGAAGTGAGGACTGCGGGTTTGGTGCCTGGCATTGGTTCATCTCAAAGAGGAAGCAACAACTCATTTTCTACCATTAGATCCTGTAAGAATACTTTTAAAATGAGAGTTATGGGCTAAAATATCCTTTCTTCATGGAGTAGGTAAACAGATCAATTAATCAATCAACTGATTGCTTAGACACACAAGCAGACGATGGTCACCCAAGGCTGAGCGGAGATCAGTGGCATGCAGAGTTGTAGCAATTTCACATTTTCTGCCATGCCATGGGGCTCTCATTTGCCATTTTTATGATCATTTATGCCACATTTGTCAATTTGTTGGCATCACATTCAATAGCATTATCAGCTTGTTGAAGTAATTTTGAACACAGTTTCAATAAAAATACATTGTATGTGTCCCAGGGTCACAGAGCACTCACAGGAATGCCAGCTTCTGTAGCCCCACACATGGCATTGCTGGATGAGGCTCTTCATGCTTTCCACCAGGGAAAGACAGGGACAGGGACAGCAAAAGTCCCTGCAACAACAGGTTGAGGACTGCAACACATGGAAGTACCAAAAGGCTGGTGGAGACATCTTCCCTTTGGCTAATGTCCTGGACCTTTTCCCATGGAGAAGGACCCTTGTCACCAAGCATGGAGGTGTATTTGTACCCCAGGCTGGACAAACAGTCCTTCCCATCTCACCATCCTGTTCTCAGGGACACAGGGTTGCAACCACCCCCAGTCCCTCCACTTCCAGTCAATTATCCCAATCAGCCTAGAAAAGGATTTATGGGGCATGGTGCTGTTTCAGCGACTCAGCCACCCAGGAGTCTTTTCCAGATCTGGATTCCTAATTAAACCCTTGTTGATTCTAACACCTTCCAAATGGAAAGACACATCTGCTTTGTCCACTCACGTATCCAGCACACCAGATAATAAGGTGGACAAATTTTAGCAATCAGGAATCCCAACATGTGAGTTATTTTATTATATGTTTCCCAAAGCTTTTGCTTCAGGACAGATGAACTCAATGGTACATTAGAGAGTATAAAGTAAGTGAGCTAATTCAGTCCAAGCAACTTTTTAAACAAAGGGGTGCAGCCATTTATCTTCTTGCTTAGGCATACTAAAGAAGACACCACTGTAAAGGCAAATGTAGTTTGCCCAAGGCTTAGCATTGATCTGCCCCCAGGGCCAGTATCTATTAGTGAGAGGAGAAGAGGATGGTATTGTCTAAGTGTGCTGAAACGCATGGGTTGTGGGGAAGAAATAAGCAGAGCCGCTCTTCCAATTCCAGCTGCTCCCCAGTGAGGGAAAGGTCCATGATCCCCATCCAGGCTGGATGGTCCTGTAGCCTGGGGTCTGGTTTTGGAGGGGGACCTGTGCGGAGCAGGCTGCAGACCCCGCTCCGCAGGGCAGCCAGGCAGGCTTTGCCGTGCCTTCAGCATGGGCTGGCACCGCACCAGGCTTGTGCCGGGTTTTCACCCAACATCCCATCGCCCAAGGGAGGGGATGATTCAGGGGCAAATGGGGGCTTCAGGGAGTGGCAAAGGGCCCCTGCTCACCGGCTGCAACATGCCCACCTGGCAGGGCTGGATCCACAGTGATGCCGCTGCCTCCATCCCGATGTACCCAGCTGTCGGGAATGGGAGGGAGGAGGAAACTGTCTGTTTGTATATTTTACACTGTAACCTTTTAGGGTGGAAAATAGCTCTAAGCACCAAAGAGGAGAATTAAAGTGCTTTTAATGATATGTCTTATGTCTGAACGAGCATCTCAGACTACAGTACCTTTTGGGTCCATGGGATGAAATCCAGCCAGTGAAAAATCTCCCATCATCTCCTGCTACATTAATACACATATTTACATTTTAGAGCTTAAATTTAACTGTTACATTCTTTCAAAAGTAATTAAACTGTTTCAAATGAGGAAATAACCTCATGTACTCTCTGCCCGCCAACCACACATGAATATTAAAGAAAGTGGTCAGAAACAGATCTATTTGTGAAAAAAATTATAAATTAATTAAATGCAGTTTTCCTTCCCTGCAGCTTCATTCAACCTTTATATCAAAAATGACATGAAATGCATCTGTGTTCATTTGTTTAAAAAAACCCTTTGAACACATCTCCATCTCCATTTAAATTAAAAAATGACTTAGCACAAAGAATAACAAAAAGCCTTCTGTGCAGGAATACAATGAGTAATGAACTTCAAATCATATCTGCATGAAAGATTGTCAAGTTGGATATTGTTTTTCCATATGACCTGTTTTTTTCTAATTATTGTATTTTTCCTGGCTCTGATTTTATAAACAGTGGCACCTCTCCCCTTAGCTGGCTTTAAAAGAGGTTTGTTTAATCTTTGACATTTCCTATTTCACAGGCTTCTTTGCAAGTGTCACACAATAGAGCCTTGTTGGTCTCAGTTTAATTAAACACAATTACTTTGTTTTAAGCAGCAGAGGCAGTGACACTTTAAAAACTTCCAACTCAAACAGTTTCTTTTCTGCATGAAAAATAATACAGTGTCAGTGAATAATTAAAACATACAAATCATCAGAATTAATTAGCATCTTAACACTTCTAAGTGCTTAAGAGTCCATATTTCTGGACATTTCATTTAAAATGCTTTTTGGAGACTGCTAGAATTTGCAAGCAGCTTTTTGGTGATATTCTCCAGGGTCACAGACAGAGACCTTCACCTTTCTCAGCAGCCAGGCGAGGAGTTAAATCCCTGTAGCATGCCACAAGGTCACCTGAAATATGAAATCCTTGTCCCGTCTCCTCTGAATATGCAAAGCTGGTTTCTTCCCCAGCACAGCCCCCCCACGCCGGGGTGTTTAGCAATGTCTTGCAAACTGAGTCCTGTAGGAACCAGCCCTATTTCAGTGCAGTTCAGATCCTCACTGATTTTCTGGTTTCTCCGTGAAAAAAAGCAAAAGATGTGCGTCCATTTCCAGTGCTGTATCAGCCATAAGTGGGAAGGCCCAGAGAGGCTCTTCTCATCACCTCACCTTCCCTGGACAGACTGGAGACCTCCAGAACCACTCCAGCACCGGCTCTGCAGCATGTTGGGCTTCCAGTTGCTTATTTCTATGCAGTTCACATGAACTTGTATAGTAATCTGTCAATATTCAGTGCGGTCATTCCCATACACTGGCCCATCAATATTTATTGCAGTAATTTCCACCCATCTGAATAATAGAAATTGCAGATGAAAAAGCCAGTCAGTGCCAGCAACAGGAAGGAAATTGGGTGTCGCAGTTCTCAGTCAAGTGCCTGGAAGAGGCTGCTCTCAACTTGAAATGTAGCTTTGTGCCTTTCATCCCATTACACCTACTTGCTCCAAACCAGTTCTCCTTCCTCTTTCATGAGTACACTTTTCAAATGATAATGGGCTGGTGTCATGACCTTGCTGAAGCAGAGACTGCCGTGCTAAAAATATTAATGCATTTTCATCTTTGCTTCCGAGTCCCAAATGGTTTTGCTGGGTTTCTCTGAACATTTCAAACATATTGATATCATTATAGAAATGAACTTGCCCCTTTCTGGCCATAATACGATAATCCACTGCATATGCATGTGAATTTTGACTTCATAACAATTTTGGCTGTGTGGCACCCAGGAGGAGCCTCTCTGCCCATCAGACTGGTGTATCATGTTGCAGACAAGTGAATTATTTAGGACATTGTGGTAGAGCTGGGAACAGAGCCCCGGATGTCCAGAACCCAGTGTGGTCTTCAACACACACTTGCACTGAACACGTGGATGTAAGAATTACACCTCTTATCCTACTCCTGTTCAAGCTAGATCTTACCCCACTGCACTGGCCAGTCAGTGTGGTTGGGTCCTATCGTACCTACAATACCACCTTGGAAACCTGGCAGGGCCAAGAGCATGGTGCACAGCCAGCCACAGGAATCCTCTGCACTCCAGGGATGTTCAGGACCAGAAACATGGATGTTTGAGACCACCTGAGGAACCTGAACATTTCATAAGTTTATGGGACCCAACAGGCTGCATGCCAGAGCCCTGAGGGAATTGCCTGATGTAGTTGCCAAGCCACTCTCCATGATATTTGAAAAGTCATGGCATTCAGGTGAAGTTCCCAGTGACTGGAAAAACAAAACATTGCACCCATTTTTAAAAGGGTAGCAAGGACAGCCCTGGGAACTGCCAATGTATCAGCCTCACCTCTGTGCCTGGGAAGATCATGGAACAAATCCTCCTAGAAGCTATGCTAAGGCACATGGAGGACCGGGAGGTGATTCGAGACAGCCAGCATGGCTTCAACAAAGGGCAAGTCTTGCCTGACTAACCTAGTGACCTTCTATGATGGAAGAAGTACCATGACAGGGTATAGAGATGGTGGGTGGTGCAGAGCTCCCTTTGTGCATGACTACAGAGAGCTGCCAGCTGCCTGTAGAACCGTGATGGTGTATAGAGATCGTGGGTGGTGCAGATCTCCCTTTGTCCATGGCTACAGAGAGCTTCCAGCTGCCTACAGGACAATGACAGGGTACAGAGATGGTGAGTGGTGCAGAGCTCCCTTTGTGCACAGCTACAGGGAGCTTCCAGCTGCCTGTATGACCATAACAAGGTGCAGACTAGGGCTGTTATGTTTCTTATCTTTAGGTCAATATCCTTGTA
The DNA here is from genome assembly GCA_026212715.1 of Elanus axillaris. NCBI lineage: Eukaryota > Metazoa > Chordata > Aves > Accipitriformes > Accipitridae > Elanus > Elanus axillaris. Next base: position 7,807,094 of record JANZLQ010000022.1, read on the forward strand.
GAAAGTTGCAACACCCTCCAGCTGAGTAGTAGAGGAAGGAGAGGACAGGTACATGACATGATCCAGTCATGTCCCTGTCTGGGGACGTGGCTGTCAAAGACAAGAGCATCAGAGAATGGAGCAGCGACACCCCATTGCCATGGACAGCCCCTGCTGCCCTGCCCAGGTCTCTCTCAGCCTCATGTCAAGGCTGTCCATCCCATGTCTCCCTGACAGACAGGAGACACCTGTCCTGGGCCAACCATGTCACCAGCCCCACTGCAACATGGGCCACCACCAGTGGTTTTCCCACGCTAGGGCTGGTGCCAGGAGCTCCCGTGCATTCCTGCCTGGCTTTGCCACACCTGTACAGAGCTCCCAACTTCCTGTAGGCCTGTAAAGGGGATACGGGTGGGGGCTATCTTATCTGTCCTGCAGCACACCGGCAGCTTTCTGTCTGAGTTTTGGAGGAGGGAGAGGACAGGAATGTGCCATGGTCTGGTCAACTCCCTATTCAGGCACCCAGCTGTAACAGACAGGAGAAGCAACAAAGAAGGAGCAGCCACCCTCCACCACCATGGGTAGCCCCTGCCCATCCCTCCCCTGCCCTCCCCTCTCATCCCTTGCTCACCTGGCTACTTGTCTGCCAGCCTGGCCTGGCACAGCCCTTTTTATACCCATCCTGAGCCACCCACATCACCAACAACTCCCCTGGGATGCAGCCACCACCAATGTTCTGTCTGCTGTGACACAGCCACCACCAGTGTTCTTTCTGTCTGCTGTGACACAGCCACCACCAGTGTTCTTTCTGTCTGCTGTGACACAGCCATGACACTACCAGAGCTGGTGCCTGGAGTTAGTGCTGCATAGTGTTCTTATCTTCCACCATTCA
>JANZLQ010000022.1:7808064-7844109 GCA_026212715.1 Elanus axillaris
ATGACACTACCAGAGCTGGTGCCGGGCGTTAGTGCTGCATAGTGTTCTTATCTTCCACCATTCAGGCAAGAAGAAAAAATAAAATAAAATAAAATAAAATAAAATAAAATAAAATAAAATAAAATAAAATAAAATAAAATAAAAGTAACAGCTGGCAATACTGGGGTGGGAAATTAGGTAGCTGTAGCAACAATTTAAAGAACAGGACCTCAGCAAATCTTAGAAAAGAATTAAAAGCACCAAGTCCTACCCAGTTTTAAAGATTTGTGTAGTTCTTGCTGCTGAGATTTGTGGGTTTGAAGAATAAATTCAGTGGACAAGGGAAGAGCTACTGATGTCATCTATGTGGACTTCTGTAAGAACTTTGACATAGTCCCCCCCCAGCATCCTTCTCTCTAAATTGGAGAGATATGGATTTGATGGGTGGACTGGTCGGTGGATGAGGAATTGGCTGGATGGTTGCATCCAGAGAGTATTGGTCAACAGCTTAATGTCTGGCTGGAGATCAGTGATGAGTGGTGTCCCTCAGGGGTCTGTACTGGGACCAGTACTGTTTAATATCTTCATCAATGATATAGACAGTGGGATTGAGTGCACCCTCAGCAAGTTTGCAGATGACACCAAGCTGAGACGTGTGGTTAACACGCCTGAGGATGCCATTCAGAGAGACCTGGAGAAGCTCAAGAAGTGGGCCCATGTGAACCTCATGAGGTTCAACAAGGCCAAGTGCAAGGTCCCGCATCTGGGTTGGGTCAAGCTCCTGTATCAGTATGGACTGAGGGATGAATGGATTGAGAGCAGCCCTGTGTAGAAGGACTTGGGGGTACTGGTGGATTAAAAACTGGACAGGAGCCTGCAACATGGGCTCGCAGCCCAGAAAGCCAATCATATCCTGGGCTGCATCAAAAGAAGCGTGGCCAGCAGGTCGAGGGAGATGATTCTGCCCCTCTACTCTGCTCTCATGAGACCCCACCTGCAGTACTGTGTCCAGCTTTAGGGCCCCCAACATAAGGAAGACGTGGACCTGTTGGAGCAGGTCCAGAGGAGGGCGACAGATGATCAGAGGGATGGAACACCTCTCCTATGAGGACAGGCTGAGAGAGTTAGAGTTGTTCAGCCTGGAGAAGAGAAGGTTCCAGGGAGACCTTTGAGTAGCCTTTCAATACTTAAAGGGGACTGTCCTGGTTTCGGCTGGGATAGAGTTAATTGTCTTTCTAGTAGTTGGTATAGTGTTATGGTTTGGATTTAGTATGAGAATAATGTTGATAACACACTGATGGTTTTAGTTGTTGCTAAGTAATGTTTACACTAAATCAAGGATTTTTCAGCTTCTCATGCCCAGCCAGCAAGAAGGCTGGAGGGGCACAAGAAGTTGGGAGGAGACACAGCCAGGGCAGCTGACCCAAACTGGCCAAAGGGATATTCCATACCATATGACATCATGCCCAGATAGGTTTACCCCTGTGCTGCCAGTTGCTCTGCTTCCATTGCTGTAACCACCCCCACAGAGCATTTGCCCAGTATAAAAACAGGGGGAAGTTAGCCAGAGGGGTGGATCGCTGCTCTGGAACTAACTGAGCATCGGCTGGCGAGTGGTGAACAATTGCATTGTGCATCATTTGTTTAGTATATTCTAATTCTTTTACTATTATTGTCATTATTATTATTGTTATTGTTGTTTTCATTATTCATTATTCATTATTTTCTTCCTTTCTGTCCTACTAACCTGTCTTTATCTCAACCCATGAGTTCTACTTTTTTTTGAATCTCTCCCCCATCCCACTGCCGCAGGGTGGAGTGAGTGAGCGGTTGTGTGTCGGTGCTGCATGGCAAAGCTCTTCATGAGCTGGAATGGGGGTCAAGCTCCAGGACTTGCTTATGCACCCATCATCCTCAGGCCCTGGAGAAAAATGTTATACCTCTGCTAGAAAACTGACTGTGCATGCCTCATGAGACAGCAACAGAGCTCCCCTAGGAGCATCTCCTGTTCAACCAGTGGTTGGCCCCTGCAGCACGCTGCTCCAGGCTGACGACTGCCAAGCAGGGAAGGAGGCCATGGCTACCATCCTCCTCCTCACACAGTTGTCTTGGGTCACATCGCGTCAGTACCTCAGGCATGGTGGGATGCTGGGTGATAGAGATCCGGCAGCACTAAGCTCTTGCTTGCAGGGTTGTCTCTGTGAGATGCGCCCACAGCAATCAACCTGGGACAACATACACACCATAAGGGCATAGACTTGCCCTATTCTCTGCACAGGAACCCTCCACTCAGCTTTTTCTCTGCCAGTCCTGACACAGGAATAGGAAATCCCTCTGCCTTTTACACCAAAGATTGTTTTTTTTACGTTGAACAGGAAAGGCTCCTCAGAGGCAACAAAGCTTGTGTCAGAGCACATCCCGACGTACAGAAGCTCTGCAAACCTGCTTCCAAGACTTGTCCAGCTCTGACCTCTGAACAGGTTTTCCAGGAAGACTTCATCCCCTGGATGACAATGGCATGGGTGGTCTCACTATCAGAGGTAATCATAGCAAGGGTCCTTTTTGTGGTACTTTGGGGAAATCTTAGCTTTTCAGATAGGAAAGGTGGACATTAGCATCAGTCACTCGGGGTAAAACTAGTGGTACAGAACCAACAATAAAGTTCTTGTCTACCACGGACTCCAGCAAAAAGCTTTGAATAGGAAGCAATGTTTTCCTTAGATAACTGATAATAGTCTGGGTGTAATGTGCAGCCAATTTAATACTTAGCAGCTTTATGCCTATAACAGGTGTTTGTTTAAGAGAGATTTCACAGTACAGAGAGAGGTAAATAGCAGATTTCTTCCTTTAATGGGCCTCAGGCTCATTAAGCGACATTTCACTTTCTCTAGCACAAGGTTTTTATTCATTAAAGGGATTCACTCTATTTCCAAGGGTGTTCTTTTCTCCTTTATTGACAATTCACCTAAAGTGTTGAAAGTTGCACACCTGGGTAGGGGACAGGCAGTTGCTGTGTCTCTACTCCCAGCCTGGGTGTACTTTCTACCTCCACAAGTGGCTCCTCTCACACTGAAAACACACAACTTGACAATTTTCATGTTTTCCTGATTCATTCTTTTCTGAAAGACAAATTGTGTCTTCAAAAGACTGCATTTTTCAGGCGGAAAACAGGCATGTCATTGTAACTGGCAGACCCAAAACATCATGAAATATGCTTTTGACATGAACCAGCTTGTCAAATTCAAAAATCTCTGCAAAATCTTTGAATTCTGTTTAATTTCCACTCCCCCCTCTCCCCCATCATTTTGCTTCTCTCACCTCCAAAATCTTTGCATGAGCCTGTTTCTTTTGGATGGGGCTCTGTGTAATGGGGACAGCCTCCACTGGTAAGGTACACACAGTAGGAATTAACTCATCAAGAAAGAGCCGTGAAAAAAGAAACCATCAAACACTGGAGGAGTTAGTAAAGACTCTCAGTATGTCATCTGGGCTTTTTTATCTCTTAAACTGGCAGTTCTTTCACAGGAGTCTGCCCTTTCCCACACTTGGTCAAGTTGAACCTGTTTATCTGAACCAGCTCAGACCCACGGACATCCCACTTATTTATTTGCACACGCATGACTCGGGTGTCGAGATCAACAGAGGACAGTAGTGAAACTGCCTCTGATGTGTGGGACACTCCATATTGTTCCAGCAATCTCTCCTCACAGGTCTGGGACTTATGAAGACAAGATACTCCCATTCACAGCCCTTCTCCTTAATCGCACAGCCGATGGCACCCCACGCCACCTGAAAGCAGCTTTTGTGCTGACAGCTGGACCCAGCCTTGGCATAGATCAGATAACACCTCTCCAGCCTCGCCACAAGGCAGGGAGCCTGCACATCCATGGGATGGATCACAAGGTCCTTGACTTCCCCCACTAAACCATTTGCAGCCACACACTAAGGACCAGGCAGGGTTTGAAGCCAGCTGCCCTGGCAGGATTTGGCCATCAGAAAATCCAGATGTTGCCACTGCAAGCTGGAGGTCCTCTCCACTCCCCTCCCCTCTTCCATCACCTCTCTCTGACCAGCTTCTGCTGCTTCTGCTCCTTGAGGCTAATTTAAAGAGAGACCATGAAGGCTCCTTGTTCCTGATCTCCCAATTCTCTCATGTTCATAAGGTCTTGGTGGGAATTGATGCACCGGCAGGCAGCTGTAAGGTAGGAATTAAAAACAGCTAAAGGTCCACTAGTACAGACAGCTCCAGAGACATAATCTGGAGTAAACACAGGAGGCTGTTGGAAAATGTTGTATAATTCAAAAGTAATTTTACCTCTGAAGAGTTCAGCCCAAATGCCTTATTTCCCTGAGACCAGTATCATTATTTTTTTAACTGACTTGTGACCCAGTAATAGCTCCAGATACAAAACTCAAATCTAGTGTGTGAATGATGCAAGAGCTGAGGACAATTTGCACCCACCTGGGTTCAAAGGCACACCTACTGAACCTACTGAACCTTGAGCCACAATGTGAGTGTGGAAGCACAGATGTCCTGCTCAGAAGATGCACTTGCTGAAGTCTCTGGCTTCACACTGTAAGAAAAGATCAGATGTAGCAGTTCACCTATACCAACTCAATTCAGTGGGATAAAGGTGTCTTCTCTGAGAAAAAAAGCAGTGAACTAGAAAGAGAGCTTTGAATTAACAGCTATATAATTTGGCAATGGGATTTGAAAGTTCCTGATCAAAGAGAGACTAATAGACCAGATAAAAAAAAATACTAAAAGAAACAGATGCTTCATGTTTGCATACTTGGCAGAGATATGAAACAAGGCAAAACCAGCCCTGTATTAGCTCCAGTACATGGCCTTGAAAGAGGACTGGGTCTACCACAGTCTCCACCACCAGCAAATCAACTCAGTAATTTAATAAAAAGTTCAAGTAGCATTTCTTTGGTGTCCTTTATAACAGAATTTATGATTAGTCTGCTGTCTTAAATTAGTCATAACTTCAGGCCCATGGGAAGTAAATAAATACTAGAGAAGACAAACTGTGATGGCATTATCATTTTTGGTGGAATGCTCTGCTCTTTTCCACCAAATGCCAGGGTTTCCCAGACTCAGATTTCCTGCACTGAAGAGCTTTGCAGGTCCTTTGTGACAGGAAAAATTAATAAAAGTTTGTCCCATTCTTTCTTCCTGAATAAGAAGGGCCTGGAAAAAAGCCTTGTAAGAATGAAATCAAAAGATGAAAATTAAGAGGATGGCTGACTTAGCTCTTCCATCTAAAGCACTTTCTCATTTGAACACATTTGAAGGTTGGGGTTTTTTTCTTCAAAGCTAAACAGCAACAAAAAAAGGAAAAAGTTAATTATTTGGGGGGGTCAAATAAACCATTTCTTTCCATTGACCCCTGAGACTCTCAGTTTTGTGTCAAGCAATTGACAGTGATTCCAAATTGAGAAACACTTATCTCAAAATAACATACTCGCATTTTTTTAACACAGATAACCCCTGCAATAGCGCAAACTCTGGGCTAGCCTCTCCTTCACTCCCTTCTGTGACTTCTTGCTGAACGAGGCACCACTCATACTCAGTCACTGCCCGACCACCCGATGGAGCCCCACCAGCTGAGCACAGCCTGCCTCTCCGTGCATCCTAGTTCAAGGTGTCCATGGCTTGCAAACTCTGGGCCAGGCTTTCAGCCGCAGGAAAGGATGGAGCACACCAAGAACATGCCTGCACATATCTGCAGATTCATCAGTCTGCTTAGGTTGAAAAATCATGGGAAAACTAAAGAGAATAGAAAGATTTGTTAATTTTTAAATTAAATGCTTCCGCTTTTTTTTTCTTTATTTTTGGCTTTTTTGTTTCATATTCACTCAAAGCAAAAATATTTTCCCAAGTTTTGTAGCTCAGCCAAGCAAATTAATTCATAAAGCTCTAATTATTTGCATCCCACAAAAAGTCTTTGATCCAGAGCAGTCATCTCGAGCTGATGGATGCGCAGGGAGTCAGTAATCTACTCCTCTCAAGACAGTTCCCGTGAAATCCCCCTTGTTCACTGTGACCCCCTCATGTGATAAAGAACCTTCTCATTGTTGCCCAACTCAAACACTAGGAAACACAGATGTCTTTATGGAGGAAACTAAAAGAGACAGGAGCTCTCAACTTTGGAGATGCAAAGCCAGCCATGACACCAAGCTCCCTCAGTCAGGAGTCATGGCTATGGTAAGTCATGGCATCTTCAAGACCAGCAATGCTTATGGTAGCTTCAGAGGCTGAAAATGAGAAATATAGCAGCAAAATAATGAAATGGATTGTAAATTCCCTCTGTATTTTCCCATGCCTGCCCCTACTAACATCTGTGAGTATGGAAAGCACCATGAAGCTTTGGCTGCATCGAGGAAATGCCCACACCTACAGTGTGGTGACACAGCCAAGATGGTAATGTCACACTTGGAAGGATATTGCTTCACTGAGAAGTGCCTCTACATTGGAAGGATATTACTTCAGAGTTTCTTATGAAGTTAGACCCTTATTCTGGTTTTAAAAGATGAAGTAGGAACCAGAACTTTAAATAGACACAAAATATCTAAAGTGATGAAATCACAGGAGGAAACACAAAATCATCAACTTTAACCAGTGCTCCTGCACCCTCAGTCTGAGTCAGAAAACTCAAGGGGCGAAAATTACTTCATATGTCACGCTGTGCTCAGAGCACCAGGCATCTGCGGTAGCTTCTTCAGCTGTGTCGGCTGCAGCATGACCATTTCTGCACTTCTGTTTGAGTCACTGCTGGTGACACAGGGAAAGGCTGTGCCATGGCATCGGGTATCTCCCTTTATTCTTGACGTCAGTGGAGATATTTGCAGGATGAGCATGGCTTTCTCTTAATCTTTATGTAGTCATAGATTACAAGGCCAAAAGAGTCTGTCTTAGCCAGATAGCCTGACCTCCTGCTGGCACAATTTCACAGCACTGTCCTGGATTTATTTTTGATAATCTAAAGAACTGTCCACATTTGATTTACAACTAAGGACTAGAGGTTCAGGCGCCAGCTGTTCAGAGCAACAACTTTGAGTCTAAGTGGATGTGAATCAAATGCAAAACCTACTGCCGTCTTTAGGAGCCATACAAACAGCTAAACCAGACCATACTGTTTACAACCCTGTGATATTTTAGTCTAAACATGGTATTTCCAGTGCTTTTAGTTACATCAGGGATCCTAAACCTGCCTGGTATTCAATTTCAAAATGGTTGTATTAATATTTCGTGAATCAGCTTGTACTCCTGCAAAGGGCTGCTGCCTGTGTACTGTGCATACCTGTCTCAACCAAATGGTCAGGAGCTGGGGGAGCACAGCCAACTGCACACCACAGCTGTCACCTCAATAATCTGCATTTTATAGGCCATCTGATTAGTTGTCTGTGGAGTTTGCTAGCCTGCCACACCATATATTTGCTTCATCTTGGGGAAAGAAAAAAAAGAAGAAAAAAAGGAATTAAAGTGCAAAAAGTGCCTATGTCATGTCTTCTTGTGGAAGCAAAGCGATATTCTCAGCCTGACACAGAGAAATAAACATAGGCTTTTCTCTCTACCAAGGTCTCTGCAAGATGACCAAATCCCGGAGCGCTGCCCCATGCATGCAGGGGGATTTCACCCAGTAATAGCATTAGTGCCACAGCTCCCTCCCAGCACTGCTCAGCGGGAAAGGTCAGTCAAGTCAGTAATCCCAGGGCAAACAGTGGCAAAATGTGTCCTGGGCTAGTGAGTGGAGCTTATCTGTGTTTGTGAAGAGGTGTCACCTTGCCAGTCAGGGTGTGTATCTACAGTGAATACTAGATGTATTTGATGTTTTTTCCCTCCTTTCTCTTCCTTGTTCACAAATGCATTTGTTAATGCACAGGGCAAATGTCTCCCTCTGCAAAACTGACCACGTCACAGATGCCAGAGTTGCAGAGCCTTTCCCTTTCACGCCAGCTCTCTAGCAAGGGATCTCCTGGCCCCACAAGCCCAGGCTGCTATGTGCTCACACCAGCATGTTCCCAGACCTGCACTGGGAATGACTCCCCGCTGCCAGTCTGCCCAGTACGAGAAGAGCTCACTGCCACCTTCCCTGCACCTACCAACATGTCAGCTGGAGAGAAATAGAAAAAGAGCCTCTGGGTGCTGGACTGGGGCTGTGCAGAAAGCTCATACATCCTATCAGGAGTTTGATCCACATGGAAAAGGTGGACACAGGAGACATCTCCACAGAACAGGGGTTGGATCAAGCATCTCAGGCTGGCCCCAGTCCAGGGCCATGGTACCCCACAAACTAAGGTCACTCATTTTGGCACAAGGAGAGGACAGGACACGCTGTGCTGAAATCTGAAGAAGGAAGCTGGCAGCTGGAGAGGTGGGTGCTCAGCTGCACGTTCTCCAGTCATAGTATTTTCCTCCTTAGGGTGCATATTGGCCAAAAAGTGCCTATGCACCTTGCTATCCTTGGCAGAGGCAGCCCAGGTCAAGACTGTGTGCAGGTCTTCTGTGCACCCTGGGCACTGCAGCAGCCTAAAGAGGAGATGCTGGGAGACCTGAGCAGCTCCAAAAGACTTGCTGCTTCTGTAGAGCTGGAGGACACTGCCACTCAGCTGGGATCATGCACACCTATGGCCTGGGCAGGCTGCCTAGATAGGATGCTATTTATGTTAAGTATCTCTGCTTAGCTGATTAATGGGAATCCAGGAGGGGTAGATAGCTGGTGGGCTGCAGGATGCCTGGGACTTCTAGGGACATTCTGCTGTGACAGTAACTACCTCCCTTCAGGCTAGCTTCAGTGCAGAGACTTGCTGGATTGCAACAAGGCTTGCTCTGTCCCCTGGTCCCTGGAAACCCCTTTCCTGTCACCACCCAGCCAGGTACCTGCTCCCTGGTCTCCTCTGCATCTCCTGACAGAGCACAGGTAGGAGACACCCAGCATGACACTCACCCCGTGGTCGTGACCCCACATGCTTCTGCTTCTGCCTTCTGCCCTGAAAAGTAAGTCGGTGAGGTCTGAAGGACGGGTTTGTCCTGAGACAAGACCTGGGACAAAGTGACAAGCCAGGGAGTTCAGTGGGCAGATGAAAGATGAAGGCTCAGGGTAAACACTGGTCAGAGGAGCCTGGTGGTGTCAGGACCTGGCTGTGGCCCCAGGTCACTGTGTGTCCTCACAAGATATGGCCACTGCATGGTATTAGTTGGGGTCACTGTGCAGTGACTTGAGGTTGGACGAGTTCACGTAAGCGGGAGTGTTGGCTGTCTACCGAAGGTAAACTTTCGGTAGGTTTTAAATGTTTGCTTTACTTGATCAGGATTAAATTTAGCTTTGGTCAGGATTAAATTTGGCTGAATTTTAACAATCAAAATTTGAATGACCAAAGTTTATTTAAAAATCCAATTTTTAAGTCCTTTCATTGGTGAAGAAGGGCTTGTGCAAGCCCAGAAAAACTGGCCAAAAAATCACGTGTAAAATAAAAGTCCTTGGATTCCTGCCTTATCAGAAACAATCTCAGCTGACTGCTGGCTTTCAGCCTGGATATTGGTAACACCTTATGGGTATGGGACAGCATAGTGTGGACAGAAAATAAAAACCATGATAAGAATGCATTCAGCAGACTACAAAACAAATGAAGATGGAACAGCCACAAGGATAATGACAAAGACATGGAATTGCTGAAGCATATTTAAAGGAAACATACAGGCTGAAGATCCCACAGGTCCTTTGCTAGATGGACATGATCAGGCTGTCACTAGCAGTCTACTGGGCTTAACACAGCTTCATGGAATTCAGTAAACTGTTTTGTTAATATCTGGAAAGATAGTGGGAGATGCTTTCCCACCAAGCTGAGATAACACAGAAGTGTCTGCTCCACCTCTAAGAGAAGGAGGGTGTTAAACTGCAATTGAGAAAAACAAAGTTTAACTGATTGCTTAAAAACATCAAAGTTAAACTGCTCAAATAACCTCCAACCAAGGGTCTGGAAGTGGATGCTCTCATAGGATGATGATTTTTTTTTAATAAATCTAGGGATGCCATGAAAGATTCACATGGCTGGGAGAAAACAAATGTTACAGCAGCCTTCATGTAAGATCAGCAGGGAAGCACGAGGTAATTAGAGAGCTGTTACCCTGCTATAAACACTGGCAAAACTCAAGGAATGGCTGTCATATACTCAGAGATGGCTGTGGAGGTGGTCACATACCATCATTAACAACACTCGGTAATTAGGGTTTTCAAAAGAATGCAGTAAATTCTTGAAAATCTGCCTCATGGTAAAAAAAGTGAGATGTTCAGTGTATTTAATTTATCTATGAACAGGCTAAAGGGTGAATTGAGGGTGCTGCAAAGTGAGAGAATCCGTGAGACTTGAGAGAGACTGTGAGACATGAGCTAAAGCTGGAAAAGCTCAAAGTGGTTATAAGTTGCAATTAAGAGTGCAAATAAGCAACGTAGGAGTACTTGATTTTGGCATGTGATACATTTTCCAGCAGGTAATATCTGTGTACAAGGATTGCAAGGCTTTAAAAAGCGTGCCCGATGCATTTGGCTCAGGGAAAGAATTGGGGGAATCCATGAGCTGATATTCAGGCAGTCAGACTAGCAACTGGAGTCATCTCTTCTGGTCTTGATAACTATGGAGATCTTCCAGAAATGTCCTCCACTGAAAGATCAGCAGATCTTCAACAGATTCATTGCAATATTTGAGAAGTGAGTGTTTGTACTCCCTATCTTTGTATAGCATTATCTATAAAAAAACAGTTCAGTCTTCCTCAAAGAGTTACACTTATTGTAAGACTTCTTATCTTTAAACCTGACAAAAGACAGAGAAAATAAACTGACCAAAACAAGCTGATTACACAATATATTTCATAGAAAAATAAATAGTTTAAGCTGGCAAGAAACTAGAGAAACTAGAGAAGTTTCCTAAATCAGACAAAACCCATACCAACTATGAAAGTAAAAATTAATCCTATGGAAATTTTAATGCTTTTCAGAGCATATTTAATCAGTTTGGTTGTGGTGTCCATGGTGGCACCAACTGCCCAGGCTGCAGTGGGGGCTGCTGGAGCCATGTACAGGCAGGGGTGCTGGCTGGTCTTGGCTCCTCATTACTCTGAGCGGTGTTTTACGGCTTCTTAGCAAATGAAACTGCTGTTTGCTCTATTTGAGGGTGAGCCGGAAAATACCAATTCACAAAGCCCCACATTTCTTCTTGGAAGTGTCTTAGTTTGGGGAAAGCTGTCTAGTTCACATGTGGACCTGGGGCTGCCAAGGCTACAGGTCTGGTGGGCAGCGGCTGTCCAGCTCAGCCCCAGTGCAAAGCCCTGTCTCCTGGCCCCACCGCAACCAGCCAGCTAGGTGACCTCTGACTGGGGACACTGGGACTCCTCCAGGAACTGGGAAACTGGGCTTAGGCAGCCGTTGCTCTTAGCAGTGATGCTGATTGACAGCTGTCAATTTCACAACCCTGGAAACATCTGGAGTGTTCCCTGTTCAAAGGAAATCTAGAATAATTTCAGTTTCTGCCTGGTTCAAACTGAAACCAAATTTCAACTACCCCAAATATTCATTTTCTTGGAAATCACACTTTCCAACCAAGTTTCAATTCCTTTATTTTAGGAAGTGCCTAAAGCCGCCTAGTTTGTCTTGTCAGCTGTCAGCAAATACGATTCCCTCCATGGCTGGTGCCAACCACAGACCCACCTGGCTGCCCTGGAATGGGGACCATCGGGATTTCTCAGAGGGTGAAATTTAGAGATATGTTCAGGCCCCTACAAGCAAGAAACAAAATATTTGCATAAAATCCACTTCCCTTACACCTGTGTTATTACTGCCCTGAATGATGAAACACTGCCTTATTTCCATAACAATCAAAATGCCTAAAGAAATGGCCCAGAAGTACTCAGGACTCTGAACACTTGTGAGAACACTGATAGGATCAGCAGTACAGCTAAACCATGGAGACTCTGAGAAGAGAAGCAATGGAGTCTTTCTATACTTATTTATTTCTGTTATTCCTTATATCTTTTGCTGCATTTTTCCATGAGGACAGAGCTGTTAATCTTATTAAATCTTAAAATCTGAAAAGGGAATCTGAATCATACTAATTACCTACTATGCAAAAAAAAAAAATTGCAAAATCATGAGACAGTTAGTAACTGCATGGACTCCCTTCTGATGTTATTAAAGCTCCAGGCTGAAATGATTTTCAAGATCACATGACAAATACACAACAAGAGAAGGAGAAGAACTCAGGTTAAATCCATTTTCACTAAGGCCACACAGATGCTTGTAACTGCAGAGTAACTGCTGCAATCCATGATTTTGGGAACTGTTATTTTATTAGAGGTTGTATTATTTTATTAGCTATCATACCAGGCCTCAGACCAGTGGAGACACACAGTTGTGAATCTCAGGAGTGGGCTCTAGAGCTGCCGTCGCTTCTTCTGCCTGCACTCGTTGGTTTGCCAGCAGCAGGTTTCTCTGCCTGGGTGGCTGCTGGTTCCCAAATAACTTTTAAACTTTCTCCTCTTTCTTGTCTCCATAATGTTGGTGATAGAATAGTTGCGGTCAAGTTAAAAAAAAAAGGCACAAGAGCAACAGCAGACATGACAGAGGGTGAAGAAACTGTTTCAGTTCAGCTGTTAGTGTGCAACATGAACTTCCACTTGCCAAGAAGCTGGAAAATGTTTCTATATTGCCTCTCTAGAAAGGCATGAAAATGATGCTTCACCTCCTGAAGACCCCGTTTCCCTGGTTCTGAGTTGTCCCTGTCCCAAAAAAGTGAGAAACCAACTGCAAGAAGAACAACAGGAAAGAAAACAACACTTTGCTCTAGCTGCTGCATGGCGTGTGCCTGGCCAGCCTTGTAGATTGCAAACAAAATATGAATTAAATGCATTTACTGAGATACCTGCCGCTGAGCAGAGGAGCTGGCAAACAGGTCCATCTGCTGCAATGCTCCTTTGCCCGTGCTAATGACAGCAGGCTCCTTGGAAATGAGCTCTGCTTCAAGGCACACCCAAGGGTACCGTGGGTGAGAAGAGGAGGCACGGGTACATCTTGACCATCAGTACATCATCTGCAACACAGACCCTGGCAGAGCTATCATAGCTTGGCCAGGTCTAAGGGGTCTGCTCCCACAGGAGCTGCAGACCACGTGTCTGTCACCTCCACTGGTGTGGCAGGCACCAGTGTGGCACTCACCGGCATGGCATAAAACCATTGCACATGGACCAGCTCTACCTGTTTGTAGAGCAGAGACATGCAGGCACTGGGGATGAGGGGGAAACATGCTCCCTGGGACAGGGGACATCCAGGTAATGAGCAGGGAAAGGACAAGGAGTTCCAAATGTCAGGGCTGAAGGATGTCTGATGCTGACTCTGGATCTTCCTGATTTTTCTACTCTTACACAGTTCTCTGACCATGCACATTGGGGCTGTATTTGGCCCTGAGCATATGGGAAAGATGGGGATCAGAAAGACCACAGGAGCAGGAAGCAAAATCATGCAGAGGTCCCTGGTCGGGACACAGAAGATGCCAAGGGGGAGCTGGGAGCAGGAGGCGACAAAAGGTACTGGCAAAGGTGACAAGCACCCAAAGCGCACGAGGGGGCCAACCCACAGTCCTGGGACAGGGTTGCTGTGTGGCAGTGCACAGGGTGCAGTGCCCCTTGCAAAAGGGGGGTGCAAACTGTGCTGCAACACGGCGGCACAAGGGGGCACAGCTAAGGTTGCCTATGCCCTTAGCACTGGGGCTGCCAGCACACACATGCTTTGCATCTAACCTTGCTGTAGAAGCCAGACAGCCAAGCATTTTTCCTTATAATTATCTTTCCACCTTATCTCTCCGATGTCCCAACTAAACACATACTCTTGCTTTAACAGCTCTGTTAACAGAGTCTATCATAGTCTTTTGGGATGTCTTCCAAGGTCTAATTACCTTTATTATTAAAGACTGTGCCTTACTTTTGGTCTCAGAGTGTTTGATTCCCACTTTGCATTGTTGCACTTTGCTAATTTAGTATATATTACGTTGATTTCTGGTACCTCCTGGGTCTGCTGGACCCCTCTTGTGTATTCATCCCACTTTGAGCATGGTGGGCAGGACAAGTCCTGCAGCACTCTCATACCAGTGTGACCAGTCCTCCACCATCAGGTTATTCCTTTCCTTCTGGCATAAAGACAGCATCAGCAGAGTTGCTTGGGAACACCCTTTTATTCTGGTACAGGTTAATAAAACCTGATAATTGTTTGAGGACACCTGTGATACCCTTCGCAAGTACATCAGAGCATTCCCCTCAGCCCAGATGGAGCATCTTCTATGGCACATCACATGCTTAAGCTAGCCCCAGGGCCTGAGTGGGGTAGTGCTGGTCCTGTGGGGCCCTGGGCTGAAGTCTGGATGAAAGACGCATGTGAGCGGTTTGCAGCAGGTCTGTTGTATCCTCCTTTGCCAGGCACCATTGCTCCCCAGTGCTGCTCTCCAACTCCAAAGCAGGCACTCCTCACAGATAGCTGCTGCAACTCAGGTAGTGGGCACAGGGGACTGGATACTGCCAGCATGGCAGGTTGCAGTCCTGCTAAAACTGGCAAAATGTGCCATGCGAGGGTATATCAGAAGAAGACCTTGAACACCAAGTCTGATCACTGCAGTGTCTTATTATTTCTATTACCTACACAACCTCAGTGCAGGGTTATAGGAGCCAGCACCCATCTCACCTGATCTTAGCCTCTAAGAGCAGATGCCAGCTCTAAGCCAGTCACCTCAGCTTTCTCCTAGACCAGCATGATCTGAAAGCAATTTGTGCATCCTATAAGAGGAGGTATGAAGATCCATGAGGTTAGGTGCAATCCAAAAATCATGTTTTCTTTGTTTATGCTGCCAACTGTGTCCTCGGCTGTAAAACTGTGAAGACATCTCTTGCTTTTCCCAGCACACAGTAGTATCACAGATGAGCACGGCCAATGCTTGAACTCTTTAGGGATAGGTGAACATGGATATTGGATAGTTTATGTTGGATGGGACCACAGGAGCCTTTCATGAAAGGTGGTAGGACTGTAGGCAAAGCTCCTGGGCACCTCCAGCCTTCCCAGGTTTGGGACTTCAGATACTGGGTGTGCCCAAGGTAAACAGGTGGGAACAAGCAGTGATACTGAAGCTTTTGAAATCATTAAATAACACACTCAAAACAAGATAGGTGTAAGCTAGTGAGGGGTTTTAGCAGCACATCCAAGCCTGAAACACCGTCAGTGGAAAGATAGCTTATGCCCTGTAGTATGTCCCACTGCCAGCATACAACCTTCACTGCTTACCCAGGTCCTTTTGGTTTAAAGGAGGTGACAACCTGGTTTGGTACCTTGTAAATTAACTGGAAGGAAAAATAAATAGAACTCCAAAAGCATCTGCAAGGGACAATCTGATGGACACAGCTCCAGCTCATAGCTCCGGTCTCTGGAAAGAAAACATGCCACTGCTGTGCAAACTGGGAATATCATGGCTGGGAAGGACTGTGGGATGTGTAGCTTTTCTTAGGAGAAGGGCACTGAACTAGATCACGAGGCACCTGACATCCACAGCACATTCCCTGCAACCCAGGTAGGACACATTGATCTGCATTTTTCCTGAGGGAAAACAAACGTTTGCCAAAACTTGGGGCAAATGTGTATTTTGCATACAGCAGTGTGGGTTTATGCAACCAAGCTCCACTCCAGAACACTTCAGTAGAAGATTTCTGAAATAATACATGTGGAAAAATATTTATTTATCAGGGACAACCCTTCTGTGAGACAGGCACATCCCACCTAATGGTGGCCCCTGGTATGGACCCTCGTCTGGTTCTTGTAGCTCCAGGCACAAGTCAGGGCCATCAGACAGTCCTGAGAGTGTAGGTATCCTCAAAGCAGTTCACCCTCCCTCAACCCCTCCCTTTCCTTCCTTCTAACTAATCAATTTAGGAAATTTATGGTATTTACAGCTTGGCTGCAATCTCTTGTTTGTAAGAATGCAAATGAAACGTTGTTGAAGCTTGCCGGGTGCTGGAATACACAAAGCCTTTGTGATACGCTGATTTCTCACACCAGGCTCACCCTCCTGCCAGGCAGCTGATTGAGTTGCCACCTTCCCGACTGCTCTTTTCCCAGGCAGATGGAGGGTGTGGTGCCACCAACAATTTTTTAGCAGCAAAGCCAGTTGAAGAAATTCCTGCCCCCACCCCTTCAGTTGTGTCAATACAGCTGTCTGGGGAGCTGTGTGGCAATTTGGGTGGCTTACATGGTCACATAAAAAGAATATTTGGGAGGGAGTATTTTTATACACCTAGCTGATGTCAGTGGTCTGGTCAGAAAGGACCCTGCATAGCAGAGAAGACATCGAGCTACAGCAGGAATGAGCAGCCAGGGGGTGGAAAATCCTTAAACCAACTTTTCCACCAGTGAAAACATCATCAGCTGACACCCTAATGGCATCCCAACCCTCCATGGCTTCACAGGCACATACATGTTACATACTGGATGTTCATTACCTATGCAAGTGCCGGTATGTCTCATGGTTGGAGACTCACCCCCAGTTTCCACAGGCAGCCCACCTGAGACACGGCCAGCACAGCTTGGTGCCTTTCCCTTTTCACCAGTGGGCTGGATAAAGGCTTCTCACACGTGTGTGGAGACCTTGCACGCCTCCACAGCAGGCTGCCATTCTGTGGGATTTATAAAAAAGAGGCTCCTGGGGGATGTGAATCCCATGAGTAATTGAGAGATGGGGTCTGATGCACCTTTAGGAAGAGGGTCCAAGGAGACCTGCCCTCTGAAAATGCCTGGTTAGTGAAGCTACAGCTTGTGAGAAGCATGAGGCTTTGTATGACTCTAAACAGACTAAAGACTGTCCCTGGCAAACCCAGATGGCCCATGCCCTAGGTTGAAATGGATAACCCACATTGCTGACACAGCACAGTAACACTCAACTCTCTTGAAAATACTCTGGAGAATTTGGAAGTGGGGGATGGAAAAGTTCAGTGGGTGCTAAAGATGGCCAAAGCCAGAGGGTCCAGGAAAGGTATGGAGACCTCTCCAAAGAGCTGACCCTCCTGGAGAGCATGTGTTGACAAGTATAGTGGGGACCTGATCCTTCCTTGGGGGCACCAAGCAGAAAGGAGTGAGGTGGGTGCTCCCATCCAAAGAAGTCATTCACCCTCAGCCCTGAGCAGCTGGTTTGTTCTTATCTCAAAGGTGCTGAGATTTCCCCATGCAACACCAAGGAGGGAATCACGATACACAGATTAATGGATTTCCAAGGGAAGCAGGTGTTTTCAGAAGGGATGAGACTTAGAAGTGGCTTTTTATGCTGAGTCTTTGTGAGCTGGGGGAGGTGAGCGTGCAGCTGTGACAGACTTGGCTGCCACCAACATGACCATGCTTGCACTGGTGGCAGAGGTTAGCTCTTGCAGCTGAACCTGTTGCACAGGGTGACACACAGGCAGTCTTCAGTCGTCTTTTTGAGCTGGGCCTCCAACCTCACTGGGTTTCCTTATTCTTGAGGCAAGAATTTATTTCTGTTTCTGAAAGGTTTGGGAAACAGGGGAATTTTGTCTTTTAGTTTCTCCTGGATTTGCAGCAGTTCCTAATTATACTGGTAGAGACAATTGCCTCCGAACAGCTGCTGCTCCTAAGATAATGATCAGCACAGGGTGATGAAGACTGCCTGCCTCACGCCTCTAGGGGGGAGAAGTTGTAATAGTTGAAGGCTGGAAGTGTGCAGGGATGACAGCATATCAGCTTCAAAACAGTTTTGTAACCTTTGTAAGCCTTTGCTCTACAACGTCAGTCAGTAACACAAAGAACAGCTTTAGTCTTAAATGGGTGGTTTACAGGTATCATTTACTAGACCTGTTCTCCAGAGAGTAAGCTGAAAATAGATTGTAACAGAGAACAGGACGAGTTATCCACCTCTCAGACTTCACTGTAGGTGACAGCAAGCCTCTCCTCTCCCTCTCCCCTCTTGTCCTTTCCACCCAGCTGGCCAGAGGCATAGGAAGGGTCCTGAAACTCCAAGCATTTCCCAGCCTTGAGCACTCATCCAACGGGTCTCTGTGTCAGTGGCCCTGCTGGCCCATGTGGAAACAGTGTGAAAGCAATAGTAAACAGGTAAACAACAGGGAACAAGAAGAGCAGAGGAGTAGTTATCAACAGAGACATTTGGGAAACATGGACTAGTGTTGGCCCAGTTTGAGCAAGGGGCTGGTCTAGAGGTCTCCAGATATCCCTCCCAACCACACTGCCATGACTCTGAGTCACTGATTTAAAGAATTCAGAAAATTCCTGTTTCCTGAGACAGGACATCATCTGAGCCTGGTCCCCTGGACTCTCTCAAAAACTGGCACCAGTACAAAGAATGAAGGTCCATCAAAACTCCAGGAGCAAGTCAGTAAAACAAACCTCTGATCCTGTCATAAGTCATGTAGCCTGAAGCTGAAACCATGAGAACTATGTAGATGCATGAGAGGAATTCCCTAGTGCCATGGCAATAATTGGTCCTCAGCTGTCAGAGAAATATGGGAAATGAGAAAGACAAAATCACCAGCCTGGGTAACAGCAGTGGCTTCATAAGCAGTGAAGATGGCCAAGAGATTCAGGCCTGGCAAGACTACTGGCCAGCACGACAGCTGAGTCTTGTGGACTTTGTAAAAATGTACTTGTATTAAATTCTGCCTGTGAAAAGCCATTCTGCGAGAAAAATGCACTGAATTGGAGTGGGTTGCCTGTACCCGAGACGGAGCTGGAACTCTGGGATTGTAGCTCTGTCCTGAATTTGGGGGTTTTGTAGCAGAATTCATGAGAGGCAGCAGACTAAACAGATATCTAAGCAGCAGCATTGGGACTGATATCAAAACTGATCTCTGCTTTTTGTTGGCAAGGCTTAGGTACATCCTGATGGAGAACTGGGAAAGGAGCTTGAAATCAAGATACAACCAAAGAGTTCAGTGTCAAATGCATGCATCAAAAGGGAGAACCAGCTGGGATCTATACAGACCAATGGGTTAAAAAGCTAATTGGTTTCTCTAGGGACCAAGAAAATGGTGCCAGGAGTTTTGAAATTAGCATTGAAGATAAAAAAAGGAAAGATGAGTAAATATGAGAGGATACTGCAAGCATGAAATGAGCCTCTTCAAATGGGTCATCACAAGGAACAGATTAAAAAGTGAGTGTAACCAATGTATTTGTCGATGAACTTTGGGTTTCTGCTGCCCACTTAGAAAGTGTTTGATTAAGATTTGGCAGTAACAAGTACTTTGGCAGCAATTAATACCATTTTATTTCAGGGGAAGGCTGTGATTCATGCTCCTTGCACTTTGTTTCTTTTGAATATTGCCACTTTGGACTGTAGACATAGACACAAAGGAGGGTGCACAGGAATGTATTTCCAGCATGCAGCCTCAGAGCAGAGACCAGCAGCCGTTCTTTCTTGGCTACAGCTGAAAACGCCAAAAATCTGCCAAGCCATCCCTTGTTCAGATCTGGGGATGGCCCCTACCCATAAGCGAGGTTCATCACAAACTCATCCCACATGAAACAGCAACAAATTTCAGCTCTTAGCTGGATCTGAACAAGTTTATCTCAGTTTTGCACCATTCCTAAGGTGGGGGCTTTCTAAGTGAACACTCAGGTCATTGAAGTGTGTCCTGTTCTCCCTAGGGCACAACAAACCTTTCTGATTGTTATAGTATGTGCTGATAGCTTTGCTACCTATCCTCACTCACCATCAGACATGTTTTTGCACCTGAAAATTAATTTGAATGCCTATTTTGTTTCAACCCTTGACAGAAACTGAATGTTTGCAGTTCAGGTTTTTGAGACAGAAACACAATGACAATTTTAGATTGTATTTTTAGTTAAGATAAAAAGTATTTTAGTCCCTTGTCTTCCAGAATCTAACAGTGTCCACAACTGGTCTACATATAATTATAGAAACCAGGTCAGACTGGAAAACACAGACAAGCCTGGCAATTGCGGGGCCCTACAGAAATGTTACACAAACAGCCCCCTCTGCACAGTGACATTTGCTACCAGATTTATTTCCCATTAGTACTGGTGGCTGTGTTGATGGGGTATTGTCTCCATTGATTTTTTTTTTCCATTAAAACCACAAGTGCACGATCCTGCCTGGGGGAAGCACACGTAGCCTGGGTGCTTCCCAGGGGCTGGTCGCTCAGAGCATGGTCCTTGCTGCACCCCTCCTTGCTGGGCTGGACCACACAGACTATGGCCTTCATCCTGCATCACCTCCAGATCCTATTCCCCTTCTGGCTGCTGTGATGGTGACTCCGGAGAGTCCTGCATGGCCCTCACCCTGGTAGATGAAGGGAGAGAGTAAAAAATGAGGCTGGAGGTCCTGCTGCCATCCTCCTGCTGCCCTGCCTGCCACAGGCACAGCAGCAAGGGCTTCTAAAACTGCTGTCACACCATGCAGATCCCTAATGGCACAGTCCTCCAAGGGGATGCTCTGCCACCCCCAAAGTAAGAGGAGGGAACAGCCTCTTCCAGTCTACTGTGAACAGGGCACCTCGGGGGGAGCGTGGGGCTGTTCCCAACACTGATGGAGGTGGGCACTGTCAGCATCCTCAGGATGGCCAGCTCTTATCAACTGACCTATTGTTTCAGGGACTAATCTGATGGAGCAAAAGGCCACTGGTTTTGTCAGTACTGGATGTTTCTTTCTAGCAGAAAATGGTTTGCCATTCATCACTGAATGGTGACTGAAGGCCGAATGCACTAAAGAAAAATGGCCTTCCTTCTCCAAGTGTCTCCACCAAGCCTCTGCCCACATCTGCCAATCTCCACCCCAGCAGCCTCTGTCCCACAAGGCTGACCCAGGCTGATCTCAGGCTGCCCAGCTCTCTGCCCTGGGCTGGGACCAGCAGTGCCACCGGCTGCCAGCCTTTCACCACACTCTGACTGGCAGCAGAGGACTGTGGACGATTTTGCTGCTTGTCCTTCCCCAGTTGCCCACACACATTCAGCAGGTCATAGGACTGAGAAGGGTCAGCCCAGAGCAAGTAAAGCGCCAAGCTTTTCCCAGGTCAAACAAATTGTTTGATGAGACCCTGAAAATATTAGTTTTACTTATAGCTCTGTGGCAGCCTGAGAGATGGAAACATGCCCAAACCAGTGCCAGTCCATGGCTACCCACACAACCAGCTACCTGGGGCTGTTTGCAGCCCATGTCTGCATCCTCCCTAACCTATCTCACTTCCAAATCCGTCTTCCAGGAGCCCACACCACCAGCTCCAGGCACAGACAGAGCAACCTCAAACACCAACACGTTCAGTGCCAGCCCAACCCTATCTCTCCAAGGAGCCATCTCCATCTTTCTCTCCTGCCCTAACATGCTGCAAGTTGATCTCATGATTGGTGACCTGCTGAAGTCCTGTTAGAGGCTGAGGAGGCTCCACAGAAGCTATTTTGACTTGTTTATAGTGGTTAGAAGGTGCTGTCCTCTCCTAGTTCCCTGCTTTATACCCAGGACATCTCTGTCCTTCCCTGACCTTAGTGGCAAGGAAATTTCATGGTTCCACCCATATGGGAGCAGAGGAAGATGGGGTAAGAGTTGCCTATTTGCACACTTGAGAGCAGTATGATATGGTCCTCAGTCCAGCCAACTGTAAAGTGTTTTATGGTAGAGAACCAAATAAATGGTTGGAGAGTTTTCAAATGGGCACAGAGAGGACCTCAAGTTGTTCTGCTTCTTGTGGGCATTAGGAAGAACTCTGCTGATTCTCTGTTGGGTTCAGGGAAGTATTTCCTTACATCCCGAGCCATTTTCAAGATGGCATTAACCTCTACAGATGTCATATTTTGCAAACATTCACTGTGCATGCACCTGCTGTAGTTGGTAGCTTGTAGTTCTCCACGCATGTGTCCTCACAACACATATTACAGGTTAGACATTAAATATTAAGCATGATATTTAGAAATTACCTACAAATTATAAATTATGCTGCTGCCAATGTGCCCAGCAATGCTGAAGTTTAGGGAAATTGTCTTAGTTCTTCCCCTCACAGAGAATTATTGAGGCCTATCATTTCTAAGAGGCATCTCAAACACTCTTTGCCCTCTTCTGTGAGGTTACTCAGAAAGATGATGGAGTCTCCTTTCTGGGACACTTTCAAAACTCAGCTGGACAAGGCCCTGAGCAACTGAGGGTCCTAAATAATTTGAAATGAGCCCTGCTTGGAGCAGGATGTTGGATCAGAGACCTCCAGGCATGCCTCTGAACCAAATAATTCATGGCTTACAGAATCTGCTAATTGAGAGCTCTCTCCTAGAGGAGAACTTGAATGACTTCATCTTGGCCTGAATTTCACCCTACTAGGTGAAATGGGGAAGATAACTTGCTTCAGCCTGTCCTTCTCTCCAAGTATCATTGAGCAGAACAGACTCAGGCCAGTGACTGAGGCTCCAACAACTTGCTCCCGCTTTTGGCAGCACCTATATGGAGGCAAACACGTCAAAGTAGCTTACAACATAGTAGTCAGGGTATCGTCCCCCTTTCTTACAAGCGGTTGCTCCTCACACATGCAAAACTGGGTGATGCTCAGCTGCACTAAGGCCAAGTCAAGTGGTGGCAAAAACATTACCCAAGTCCTCATAAGCTGGAAATGCCTGAGATATGAGGTCTTTCAGAAATCCTGCACCCATCAGTATGACACAGCTAATGTGATCCCAATGTGTCAGCAGAGATATCTCCAGTGAAGAGAAAGAATTATGAAAGACATTGTATAAGACATCAGCAAGACCAGATCTGCTCAGTGAAACGTGAACTCTTAAGAGAACTGAGGCATGGGAGAACTGCAGTTGCAGTGATTGGAAAAGAAACCCTTTCTTGAGACCAGATGCTACATGGGCTTGGCCTGTTTAGCTGGTAAGATGAAAGCTGCAAGGGACTGAGCTTGTCTGGGGAACATTATGGTGTCTAGGAGGGAAGAGTTAAGGTCACATTTCAGCTGCCAACCAGAAGAAGGTTCTCAGATGGCTTGTGCAGCACCAGAGTCTTGCCAATGGATTTTCTGTGCCCATCTGCCTCACTAGGATTGCACCAAAAATTATCTGGGATAAGCTGATGATTGACATCAGTAAGGTGCTGTCCTTGGCAGTTTCTGTCTTTCTCCCTTGACTGCAAAGGGATGTGAGATAGCCATCTTAGACCAACTGCCTGGCATTGTCACAGCTGGAGTCAGGTGAGTCAAATTTCTCCAGCATGTGCTCAGTAGCACAGGTTGGTTTAACCCGTTTAACAAAACCACCCAGCACGTCAGTGTTGGAACATGCAGGTGCATCCAGGCTGATAACTATAACCATTTCCATTAAGCAGGCAGAGGAAGCCAGGCAATGAGCCTTAATGGGATGCTGGGTGCAACCACGCTGCAGCAGATCCCAGCCAGGCTGTGGAATCTGGCATGGGCAGTGCTACAGCTCTCCAGGACTGGGCCCTGGCATGTCTGGCAGCATATGAGGGGGCTTGTGGGCAAGCAATATTCTTAGGGGTGGCCTTCTTAGCGTGTAAGCATGAATGAGAAAGCACACATGCTTTTTAGTTGGCAGCCTGGTACTAAACAAAACACACCATCAGTATAATGTTGCACTGGTTGCTGAAGGAATCAAAACTATGGAGGCACTGTTGTTTTGGACTATATTTCTATGTCTTGCAAGAGTTGAATGTGAGTAACCCTAGGAATGTGTTGTTCCATCCATTAGCTGTGCTTTGCTACCCCGCTCTTGATGTTAGTATCTCTTAGCGTCAGGCTAAGCAGACATGCCTGCTCTTGTTTTACCAGGAATCCTTCTGGGGCTTTGGCTGAGCTGAGATTTTACAATGCACAGATCCTTGCCAGCTTTTAGCCTGAGAAGGCACTTTGCCCACCTAGCAAAGCTGAACAGCACACTAGGGTTTGCAATGTGAACCAGCTGTCAAGGATGAATTATATCTCCTGCCCTGAAGGGAATGGGAAGAGATGAGGCAGTGAATATCTATCCAAACAAGTCTGTACACACATATGATTTTGTAATATGCTGCCTAGAAGAGACTTGCAGCCGTGGTGTGGAAGAGTCTAGAGAGCACTGTAGGGATCACAGCCCTGCCCCTCCAAGGAGGATGGGACAGGCATGTACAATGCACTATACTAGCATCTGGCTACCCCAACCCAACTCTTCTGATGGTTTTGGGAGTAGCATAGCCATGCAGTGCTGTGAGGACACAGAACAGCTCAAACTCAGTGAGTTGCTGTCTCCTTCGTTTACCTGGCCCTGCAAGAAATTCCTAATGCGGTGACAATAAAGATGCCAGATGTCATTGACTGCACATGGAGGCTGTTTCACATGCATCCAGCAAGGCAGGAGGTGATTTCAGAGTGAAGATGTTTTATGGTTCTATGTTTGAAAAGCAACCCATGCTCTTTTGCCAAGAGAGAGACAGCAGGTTTTACTAGCACCAAGAATAAACAAAATATCAGTAATGATCGTGATTAGGCTCCAGGCAGATACTGCTCTAAGATATGCTGTCAGCTCCTGAATCATTCTGGGGAAAAATCTGTGAAGTGCTAGACACCTCACCAGAAATCAGTCTGTCTCAGGGCACAATTTCCCTGGAGCATCTCACTCTCCGCTGACCAAGCCACACTACTTCAACTAGCAGTGTGAGCAGAGAGACCACCTCTAAAAGAATACATTGGGGAATAATAAGATACCAAAGCAGATTCTACCATTGAAAAAATCTCCCTGGAGGAGGGACACACAGAAGCTGACTGATGGTGTTGACTCCCCAGGGCAGTTAAATTCACAATGGGCATGAGCCTGCGGACCAGAGAGAGTGGGCAAGCAGCCTTGCTGGGCATCAGCACCCACCCTGACAACACCTCCCCCACTTCCCTCACTCAGATGGAGCCTTGCTTTTGCACCCTGAGCCTGACAGGGAAACACCTGCACATAGTGGCATTCCAAGAACAAGCTTGCTACTCACTGCCAAAGGGTTCCCTAAGACAAAACAGGTTTATTTGTTGTCATGAGTTGTGTCTCCATCACCTGCTCTGCCCCAGAATGGCCATGGTCCACACTTCAGCAACACCTTTCCTTAATATCTTTGGTCTTTCCAGCTGATTTGCTGGCTGATGGGAAGCACACTGGCTCCCAGCACTCCCAGCCTTGTACATGCCATAAACTGCTCCTGGGAATGCCCATCATGTTACTAATGTTTAAAACAGGAGACAAATGCATTCAAGCTAAGCAATGAGTTGACTGTGTAATCAGAAACAAGTTATGGAAGAAAACACAGGCTTTGAAGGTACCTGCCACAGAGTCAGCTCTTGTCTCCTAGATGCCACCTTCTGCCAAATTTTGTCTGAGGGCAATAATGCAGGGGTTGCCCAGTCTGACAGTGATGCTCCCTCCACTGGGGAACTGAGTCAGAGCCTTGCTCTGTCTGAAAAAATCTGAAAAAAACCCACCTTGAATCCTGGACCAGTCCCTGCCTGACCCCACCGGACAGCCCAGGAGAGCTGCATACATCAAGCTGGTGGTTGGGAAGACATGGGCATCCCAAGGCTGATTATGTGCCACAGCCTCAGCCACAACTTCTCCCTGCCTTTTTTTCAAGGTAGGATCTCTTGCTCTGTGTTGTGTGTGATTTCTGAGCTCTCTTCCCACTCCTTTTTCCAACAGCAACAGGCTTCTTGATTTCTACCTGGGAGGCTGGGACGCCTTGCTTTCCTCTCCCCTGCTTTTCAGAGCTTCACATGAAGCTACCAAATGCAAGCATTTCCAATATATTTCCTTGCTCTGTTCCCCAACCCAAACACAGCCTCATGGATTTTCCAAGCTTTATCAGCACTTTCTGTATCACACAATTTGAGAAATGGTAACTCTACACACATCGCATGTTGTCACATGCTGGTAGCTCAGTCCTACTACTCTGGAGAAGGCAACTGGTAACAGGAATGAAAAGAGCTGAGCAGGGTGAGCATCCCATGCCTCCCCATCTCCCAGAAGAGTGTTACCATCCTGGGCTTCCCTGCAGGTGCCTGCCCCCGGTCCCATCCCACAGCCTGCATCTGACTCATTTGCTGTGCACGCTCTCCCAGGCAGGAACTGCTGCCTGCTCCTGCGACTGCAATGTCTGAGCATAACAGAGACTGTGCCTGCCCATGGACATTGGCTAAGAACAGCAACAGGAGGGGAAGAAGACACAAAGGCACCTGAATAAAGAGGATGTGGATCCAGCCATCCCTTTAGCTGATCCAGCACCATTTGTGGCACTGCAACTCTGACGCCCAGGAGGAATTAGCATGATCGGAAGCTCTCGCCTCTTAACGGCTGCTCCCGTGGGACTGGCTTCAGCACAAATGGCTGCTGCCAGATTAATTTCACTCCAGGCTGTGATCTGCTTGAGCTGCCCTGTCCAGGGCTGCAGAAAGGATTTGTTCTGCTGACAGGTAGCTCTGGCAGGGGGATGTTCCCGAGCAGCTTCTGGCACAGAGGAGTGCTCCCACTCTTTCCACACTAGTCTAGAGCAGAGTAAATCCTCTTTGATCAATGCAAAATCAGGTGTAAAACAGGAGTATCCAGCCCAGACCATTTAATTCTCTGAGAGCTAAGCAGGCTCATAATCTTCATCAGCATTGCTTCCTGCTTGAAATGCTTTTCATTAGCTGTTCATTCAGTGAACACAACCACTTCTGCTACCTCAGCAAAACACATGCCACACTTCTTGCTCAGCAGCAGAAGGCAAAGATTTTACTGCATTTTAATCACTGGCAGTTTGGGCAGTTGCTTTCTGGTCTCTGTGTTTCTTCTACTCGTCCTACTGAGAAGCACCTATAAACTTTGATTGTAGAGATGTGCTTGACCAAAAGCAATCCAGTACCTCCTCAGCCTCCAAGTACCTGCACAGCCTGATGCAGTTCCTGGGGAAGCTGGAGGCTCAATTCCTGGTTATCTCAGTGGCCTTTTGACCCAGTCCTGGAAGAAGTGATACAAGCCAAGCATAGCTGTTTGGCTGCCCTGCCAACACCTTTGCCATGTCATCAATCTTGCTGGGAAATTTCATACAAAATTTTTCTTCTGAAAGAATAATTTTTTTGGACCTTAAATGTTTCAGAGGAACATTTCAATTAAAAAGAAAAAAAAAGTTTTGAGTTGCAAAATGGAGAAAAGCCACTTGATGGGCTTTCCCAACCCAGCCATTGAGAAACCAGGCCAAGCAGAGCAGAAACCCTCTGTGAGAGCAGTGCAGCCCGCTGTCAGGACAGGGTTAATGCTTGCTCTCACACTGCAGTCTCAAGCCAAAACTGCTGAGTGACTAGAGAAGGGCACAGTCTCAGCCCTTCCTGATTCTATCCAGCCTAGCTACCCAGGATCTCTTTGCTAGTCAGCGTCCCTGATGGCTCTCCTTCGTGATGCTTGAGAGCAGGCTCTCCTAAGAGGTCACCTGCAGATTGCTCCCTTTCCCCCGGGCAGACCGTGCTCTGCAGCATGACCTGCTGCTCCTCTCCCAGTCCTAGTGTTCCTGTGCCTCTGAGTCACAGAACGTTTGAAGGAAAATTTTGGTGCCTCATTTCTTCATTTTCCTGTGTCTGGGGGTTTTCCAGCCTCTGATCCACACCCTTCACGCTGCTGCGGCAGAACTTGTTCTCCTCGCTTGGGCATGATCTTTAACGTGCCCATAATTCACTCACAGCTCCTGCACCAAGGTCAACAACCCTCTTCCTTTGTTCTGCTGACACTTCCATAGCAAGGCACAGGCAGGCAGAAGATGGGGCAGGGACTGTTTTAGAGCTCCCACCAGCTGCTGATGGGACACGGCCAGGCAGCCATGAACTGGCTGGATCAGGGCTGACAGAGCCCATCCCTGTCCAAGGGTGGGACTCACGACTGCCTGGGGCAGGGGCAGTGGGACCCCCAGCACCCCTCCAGCAGCATCAGCCTTTTTCCTACTGGGGCACCGCACTTGGTTTCAGCAGAGTCCTTCCCCATTTACCCCCCCGAAAATTAATGACAGGATCAGGCCCAGCGTGAATGTCAGCTTGTGGCTATCGGCTGTGACTCACCGGGTGCAATTCCCTAACGAAGAGGGTAAATGGAGCACACAGAAACCCCGGGGGAACAAGACCAAGGGCAGGTCCCTTCTTCCTGCAGCCTTATCTAGGATCGATCACTGCCTTCATGTAACACAATCCCCTCCGCTCTGCCGCCTGCCTCTCACCCTGCAGAGTCATGCTCAAGCGATTTTGTTTCAGGGTAACACCGAGTTAATTTGTCTGAAGCCCTGTGGGACTTCCCAGGCAGCACTTGCCCGCAGGGGGATTTTGCTGAGTCTGCAAAATAATTCAGCGCGGGGAGGGGGGCGTTCGTGAGCCCCAAGTTCTCCAGTTTTTCTCTTTCAGCTCTGACTCCCCCGAATCGCTGAGGTATCAGGTTGCTCCGGGACAGTGGCTTGCTGAAACTGTCCGAATTCAGTATTTTCTCTGCTGCGCAAATTTTGCCATGTTTTCCTCCCCCGCCCCCCCCAAGGTCACATTGGGAGGTTGTGTGATCTGATGAAAGGAAACAGAGAGGAAAAAAAACAAAGCCCGGCGAGATGAAAACTGATCCCAGGCTCCAGCTCCAGCCTGTTCCCTTTGGCCCCTCTTGGCTTGCTCCATGCTACCCCGGGACGTTCACTCCTTGCACCCGGGACGCACTTTTGAGATGGTTATGAAAGGAATTGTGCATTCAGGTATTCTAAGAACTGGACGAGTCTTTTGTCCAGAGAACGGATGGGAAAGCTTATGCCTTAGTGCCTGCTCCTTAAGTAAAGGATTGTGTAACCCTGGCATGCTGCAGTGCTCCTGCTGGCAGGTGATGAGAAACTGGGCAGAAAACTGCCTTTGAAATGCCCAGCTGGACAGAGAAGGGCCTCGCTGGGGAGCCCTGACCCTCCTTCACCCCACTCAACTTGACGGCTGCTTCTCTGCCCAGAAAGAGATGCTCAGAGATTTACCAGCAGCCAGAGTGCTTGCATCTGTACTAGTAATTTAAATATGCCTGGCACTGTTTCCTGGCCCTGAGGCCACTGACACAGAACAATCTATTAAACTTTCTTATCCTCCAAGCCAGAATGGATGCATCCAAGTGCACAGGGCAATATCAAGTCCATGCTGCCCTTAAACTTTTTCCAGGAATTGTTTCTGAAAGCACTAGTTGGCTTGACCCAAAATTATGCTAGGGACCTGTAATCACAGTAAGACCTGGGATTACTCTTGATGGCCAAGGAGGCCTTCCAGCTCAGGTCCCTTAGGTGCAAGCTCTGTCATCCCCAGATATACCCCAGCTGGCGCACCCTGTGCCAGGAGAGGCAGCCCCATCAGGAAGCAGTGCCTTGCACATACTTATCTGAATAGCACAGGGCAGCTGCAGCTGGCTGGAGCATTGTGCCAGTTTGCTCAGTCCTTGAGCTCCCACTGTCCTGAGCTAACAGGTGTTGTGCACTCCCAGCCCTCCAGCAGAGAACTGCAGCTTTCATTGCACAGTTCTTACCTGCAGTTCTTACCTGCAGCACCTTGCTAACGCCCCAGCCTGCCTTTGGGACATGAGGCAGCACAGGGTGTTTTCGCCTCCAATGCTGCTCTATACCCAGCTGCAGTCCAGCTGCTGCAGAGGATTTGGTTTTGGTGCATCCCTGTCTGGCCATATGCACCAGTGCTTGTGAGAGGGCTGTGCACAGCATGAGAGGGGAATAAAGATACGGGAGAAAACACCACTTTTGCTGAAATTATATGGGAGAGCAAGATGAAGCTGCACTGGGACACATGCTGAAAAGGATCTGAGAGCTGTCCCCTAAACCAGGGTTGGGACAGCAAACTGCTTCACAGGCAGCTCCTCGCCTCAGGCCAGTATGGGCAGAAGCAAACAGCATCCCTTGGCTCTGCCTGTTTGGGAAGCAGTCGCAGCAGATTTCACATGGGGGAAGGAATGAGGTTAGGACACCTGCAGCATGAAAGTCACTGGCAAGGCTGCACATGTCTCTGAAAATCCATGCTATTGTCTGAAGCTCTCCTCAGCACTAGTGGGATTTTTCTGCCTTGCTTCCTAAAATCCCCACCATGGTTTTCAGTGCTAATAAGGTGGAAAGACAGTGGGTTTGTGCCCATGTGGCAAATACAGGGCAGTGGGACTTAGGAAGCTTCAGGAGATCTACTTTCAGTGTTCTGCCTACTGCTAGTGGCAATGGAACTACAGTCTACAGCAAGGTCATTGGAAGGTTAATTTCTATTCCACCACAAAGCTGAGGAGCTCTTGGCCTGCCAGTGCACAGCAGGACTGAGCTGCACAAATGGGACAGCATGCCTAGCTCCCACCCCTGTGTGAAACAGCCCCAGAGAGAGCTCTGCCCTTTTGAGACATGCCCCTTCTAACACAAAGCATCTGGCAGGAGAGTCTTCACAGGGAGAAGCTCTCTCTTCCCAAGGAAACCTTTCTCCAGTGCCCTGTTCCCACGCAGGATGGCTGAGCTCCCCAGACGCTTGTGCAAACCAGGAGTCTTCGGAAGTTTGGATCAGGACCCTTAGTG
This sequence comes from Elanus axillaris, assembly GCA_026212715.1. Taxonomy (NCBI): domain Eukaryota; kingdom Metazoa; phylum Chordata; class Aves; order Accipitriformes; family Accipitridae; genus Elanus; species Elanus axillaris. Next base: position 7,838,644 of record JANZLQ010000022.1, read on the forward strand.
CAACCCCCCACCTCTCCCTGGAAGGCTAGGTAGGGGTTAACTTACACTAAGGCCCTCTTTGAGCCTGGGCAGGAGCATCCACAGCCTGAGTTTCACTTGCAGGCCTCTAGGTGCCCCTTTGCTCAGGAGTGTGCTGAGCAGCTCTTCCCCCTTCTCCTTCATTTTTGTCATTAATTTTTACCATTTGCATCCATTTTTTCTGATGCACCAAACACAAGTGTTTTGCACTGGTGCAATGTTCCTTGGCCTGACTGCTCAGATGAGCTACCTGATACGCTCGTACTCCTTTGCTGGGAGGGTGCCAATGTGCTTTCTGCAGAACTGCCGGACTCTTTTCCAGTAAAAATCCTGTCAGTAGCTGGATTGTTTGAATATCCAGGGAAATCAAGTGCAAACTGCAGATTGGCCAGGCGTGTTCCCAAGAAACAATTTTATCAAAACTTCTGGCAGAGAAAGTGCCTGGTTTGACAGAGTCTTTTCAGGGGTAGGCATGGAGAACAGAGATTCAAGCACCTTCTTTGTTTGAGTGGGGCTGGCAGCTTGGCTCTGCTACTCTTACTCCCAGTGCATGCCCAAGGAGCAGGGTGCAGAAACAACCATCTTCATCCGGAGTATGTAATTAAATGTTCATTTGGCCAGGAGAAGGCTGGTATACATGGTGCAGAAGACAGCCGTTCTGGTACCTGAGCTGTGTCTTTTCCCAGTGTAACTTACTAATCACAGGACTATCTCAGGGGATGAGGACCCATATCACATCTTCTCAAGCATGATTTCAGACATCCCAGGTTTCATTCTGCCTCATAAATCAAATATTTTGGGAAGCTCTATCTTTTTTTTTCCTTTTCAGAAAAACAAGCTTTCGTTTCCCTTAAGCAGGCAGCACAAGTTTGAGCCTCCTAAGAACATCTTCATATTTCTGGTTTGGGTTTTCAGCGAGACATCATCAACTATCAGGTGGAGCAACACACTCCAAAGTGGCCATCACACTCCACCCTAAGAAGCCAGCAAAGAGATGCGTAGCTCAACCAGCAGGATCAACAGCTGTATTTGCAGTGTGGGACATCACAACACCCAGCATCAGAAAAATCATGCTTCTTCCTGAATGTTTTATATGCTATTGTTAGCAGCAGTAATCCTACAGTACAAGAGCTGTAAGGGATTAGGAAGAGTATTCTCCCTGTGTTGCAGTGATTGCACAGTAGATTTCCACAGATTAGCATGCAGAGTTGAGGGTGTCTCAGATACAGCAGTCCTGTAATTGCTGCTACTTTTGTGGGCTTTTTAAACAATAAAGGATTGAAGAAAAAAGGCAGTACCGCTAGCATGTAACTGTGAAACCTCAAAAAATTGATGGTTTTTTTTTCCAGAACAGTGGTAGGGCCCAAATCTACTTTTATAATCATTTTGTTGCTGTTGCTTGGATTTCAGGCAAGCATGCACCTTCAAGTCTGCTTTCCTAGGAGCACAGGATGGCTGGTTTCTTTAGCAATGAGTTTCAATGTTGCCAGCCTCTGTCAAGACTCAAAAGTATGAAATCAGATTAAAATAAAGATATTTAAGCATTAAAAATGCATGTTGGATCCTATTTTGCCTACTGCCTTCTGACCTTGTCTGTAAGCTTTTCTCTGCTTCAACTAACCTGAAAAGAAATACGCAGCTCAGATGAGCCTCCGGAAGTGGGTTTGTGTTGGGAAACCTATGCATGCACTTGTAGGTCCTACCCTTTCCTACTGCACCGTGCTCTCTGTTCACCGTGCAGCCCCCTGCCCTCAGACGTCCACCTGCCCACTGGAAAGCCATAGCCCTGGCTTTCCCACAGGCCCCAGGCAGCCTTGGCCATCCACCTCTGCCACGCTGGTACCTGCAGGGAGAAGAGAAACATGCTCACTGTCTGTGTGCCTGGCTCCCATTTATTTGTGTTGTGTTGGTAAGCTGGGCTTTGTCAAAGAGCAGCTGTCTGCCCATCACCCGGAGTCCAGCTTAGGCTGAGCGTGCAGTTTCTTCATTTGGAAGCAAAATCCTAGCAGGAAGGATGGGTTTTGTTCTTTTTTTCTTACTTAAAAGACATTTAAACACTTACGGATATGGTAACTAGCTGGGGTTGATCTGTCTTCACACAAGCACAAAGGAGGGCACAGACTCAAGGAGATACATCATTTTTCATCCAGCCTGTGCCACAGTGCTTCTTCCCCATTTACATGGGTGTCAACAACAGCTTTGTCCAAGTTCCCCCTTGGCAGCATGACTGGAGCTATTTTCTATGGTCTGTAGCACTCTTATTTTCTGTGGGGCTATAACAGGAGATGGAGCGGTGACATGTGACAGACTGATTTAGGCCCTGTTGAGAGGATGTTTACAGAACTGGGACGCCGGCAATGTATCACAGACGAACAGGCTGTCTTTGCTCCTCTAACTCCATGGATCAGCAGAGCTTAACCTGTTTGCTCCTTCCATAAATGTCCTAAAGGGAACAGAGAGTATCTCCAGGCATTTCCCACCAATGTTCAATTAGTGTCGCTGCTGTCAGGGGTTTGCAGAAATGCTCTGCTACGGGCCAGTTCCATACCTGATACAACCATGATGGCAAAGAAGAAAATCCAGAGATTGAGGCAGGTGTAGCAGAAGCTGAATTCCCATTTCTCTGAGGAATTTCAGCAACAGCAATGGGAATGCCTCTCTTCAGAGCCAGAGACTGCTTGCAGCTGCAGGTGCTTCTCTCTCTTGCCTGAGCAGAATTACAGCCCCTCTGGTGAGAAATACACCCAAGTTATTGCAATGCCCTGGTCATCCTCATGTTACATCCTGAGACTCAGAAACTTTCCCTATAAGCATGTGTGTGAGTGCTCCAGCCAGTACTAATGGAAGCAGACAGAGAGGACACAAGGCAGCCAGTGAACCCAGAATAACTCTAGAAATGAGTGGCCTTTCCACGGAAAATTACCTGGTGCCTGATTGCCCCAACCGGAGCCCAGACGAAGGCATGCTGCTGGGTGGTCAGTGTGTGGCCTCTGCAGTGTGCCGGGGGTGTGGGGCTGCAGAGGTAGCAGCGCTCTCACCCAGTAAAGCACCACGGGAGGATTTGGAAGCTCCCAAAGTTAGTGCCGTGGTGGGGTCATTTGGCCAAGCCCTAAGTCAGGTACTTTGTCCCTGTAGTGAGCAGGGGGGCTCTCAGGTCAAGACATGCTATGGCGCTCTCACAGACAGCTGCTGTTATCTGTAGCAAAGATTGTATCTGTAAACCAGTTAGGGCCCTCTACCACAGTCTCCATGTGTCCTGAAAACCACCCTCCTGATGCGAGTCCTGTCCTGACATTCCCATGATATCTCATGTCTTGCAGATGCTAACTCCAGGTCATCTAGACTGTAAAGCTCCCATCACCCCCCTGCCCGATCTATCTGCTGCCTGTGAGCAGCACAAGGTGGGAAGGAAACAACTGGTTCCCCCCTCGCAGTCTTTAATGGTATGACTTCAGGTCAGCAGAAGTAGGCTGTTTGGCAACACCTGCTGTCTTCTAGACCTTGTTTCTTAACAAGGGAATTTGCTGATGTGAATACATAAAAGGCAGGAAATGGGAAAATTCAAGACCTATTAGTGAGAGGAACTGCCCTAACCTTGCCAATGCAGAGCATCTCAGCAATCCAGCCAGGAACTGAAGTCCAAGAACATCTACATGGCACAGGGCTTAGTGCACTGCAGTCGAGAATGAGAAATATTCACATGCTGCATACAGTGCACGACTTCACAGCCAGCTTGAGCCTGAGTACCAGGGTGCACATTGCATATAAATAAGCTGTTTCCTAAATGATCTGTGATGTCAGCATGCCTAGGTTTCACCACTGTACTGTCTGTTTTGAAAGAGCATAAGACACTGCAGGTCCCGCTCTGTCTTCAAGAATGCTGATATATGCTCGTGCACATATGCTGATGCATATGATGATGCTCAGCACCCACCATCAGCCTCTTCTTGGTCCCTAACCCAAGTGCTCAACTTGCACTGTTGAGCAAGGGAACACGAAATTTAACAGGTGTCCAACATTTTCCTTGGTGTTAACTATTGGGATTGTGGATATTCCTGTGTTCTAGAAATAGCTGATATGATTTCAAAGCTCCCTAAATTGCTAGCCCCAACCTTGTGAATGCTGCAGGCAAGTGACAGATGCTCAGTTCTTACTTCAGCACACTTTGAGTTGCATTGGTGACATCTTTGTTCTGCAAGATATGCCCCACAGTAACTCACAGAGGAGTTACTCACCAGGCTGCATTATAGGAGCTCACTGGCTGTGAGTGATGGAGAAGGAAGAAAATGGGGCTGTATTAGTTACAAAATGATTACAAGCTGCTTACACAGTGTGCCCATAAAAAGGTGAATGGATGATAAAAAAACAGGGCTGGAAGACACTGCAAGATGTCAGCTAATTCCCTTCCCAGCACAGTGGTGCTTCCTTATGACAGGAAAGTGTCTGACCTGGTTTTAAAATTCTGTCATGCTGAAGTCGCAAGATTTTCCCCAGACAATTTCCCCAGCATTTGCCCTTCCTGATGGTCAAAAGTTTTCCACTCATTAAGAAACTAAACATTCTTTGTTATAGTTTATTTTCACTATTTCTCTTCGCCCATGAACAGTTTGTTGCCTTCAGCTTTGTGCAGATCTTTCACTTGAAATTATTTGGTAGCTGTAGAAACTATGCCTACCATAGCAAAAACATGAATTTTATAGGAGGTACATAAATGGTTTTCCTAAGGCTCCACCTTTCATGAGCACACACACACATCCACATGCTAGGCTCTTACTGTTTTCGGAAGTCCTCTTGTTCCACCATGGAAGGAGAAGAAGAGATCTGCCTTCCCAGGCAACAGGACCTTCACCCAAAGTGAAGTGGGTTATGAAGTGGACATAATGAGCCAGAGTCCAAAAATGAAGTGGGATGCATCTCACCTCCCCTGTACCATGGCTAAAAGGCATGGAATCCCATATGCGCTAGCTGTAACCAGCTCCCTTTATAAGCACTGGAGAGAAAAAAATACAAGTGATTCATCTGGTCCTGACTTACCTGTCAAGCAGGTGAATCGTGCCCCAAAAGTGCCTCATTCCCTGTATTTACCCTGCAGCCAGTCTAGACGGCTCACTCCGAGGGACAGAATGACAGTGTCTCCCACATCTCTGGATACAAGGAAGAATGAGTGTGAAACCAAGCTGAGAAGCTCCAGCACCAGAGCCTATGTCTGGGAAATAAAAGGATCAGGATCTTTTAATCTTGCAACTTGGAAAACATTCCTCTGTCCCTAATTTTTGCTCCTTGATTTCTCTGTCAGTGTACTCTCTTTCTATGGAGTTCAACCACCGGCTCTCTGCAGTTTCCAGATGTCCTTAAACTTCAGGAAAGCATGAGGAATAGAATAGAATAGAATAGAATAGAATAGAATAGAATAGAATAGAATAGAATAGAATAGAATAGAATAGAATA
>JANZLQ010000022.1:7844209-7874889 GCA_026212715.1 Elanus axillaris
ATAGAATAGAATAGAATAGAATAGAATAGAATAGAATAGAATAGAATAGAATAGAATAGAATAGAATAGAATAGACCTACAACAATCAACTAGTCCAGCTGACTGACCACTTCAGGGCTGACCAAAAGCTGAAGCATGTTATTAAGGGCATTCTCCAAATGCCTCTTAAACACTGACAGGCTTGGGGCATTGACCACCTCTCTAGGAAGCCTGTTCCAGCATTGGACCACCCTCTCGGTAAATAAATGTTTCCTAATGTAAAGTCTGAACGTCCCATGTATCCTGAAACCACGTCTCTACTGATACCCTGAGTAAGACTCGTTCTTGGCCAGCTCTGCTGTGACGAGGGGTAGGCAGAGGAAAGCCTCATTTCTAAGCAACCCAGGAGGATACCTGGTGTTTCCAGACATACCTCAAGAGAAGGAAGTTGGTGAAAGGTGCATATGCGAGAGGTACCTTTGTGAGGTATGCTGCATTGTGGAAGTGGGATGGCTCCTTAGCTGGCAAACTCTTGCCCTCACTAATGTGCCAGCCAGGCTCTTGGGCGCTGGAACTGGTGCCAGCACAAATCCAGAATGACTGCTCTTTAAGAAGGCAGCTGTCCCTGATGGAGAATTTTTATGATACTCCTTGAGGCAAGTTAAACACACATTTGTGCTTAAATATAAAAAAAAATGTAATGAACAAAGCATTGGCCAGAGTCCTACCACAATGCACAGTTCTACATGTAGTCTGCAAAGATGCATCATAAGCAGATTCCTTATATACTCTTGCACTAGTGCACCAATCCCTTGCAAGGAGTCATTCTGTCTTTGGCATTCCTGCTTCCAGCCAGTTTAACTCCTTCTTGTAGTTGGGCCTTTTTGCCCTCTGGGACAGATCATTCCTCGGTCACAAATTACCACTAGTGAGCGGTTACAATTAGAATTTCCCCTTCACCCCAGACAAGACCCAGGAAGTAAGAGTTAAGTAAGAGTTAAGCCCTTATGGGTGTAAAAGCAAGGAGGCTGCAGTAATGTCCTTATCTCCTTATGGCTATGTTGGGCACGATATGACTGAAGCGCAGCTCCCACAGCAGTGAGACAAGTCTCCAGGAATCTGCCTTGTGAGGAAACATCTCCAGGTCTAAGCTGAGACCATGATCCAGCTGGAAAATCCCTTGGGCTCTGTGTCCCAACTTCTTGGCCACCCATGGTCTAGTGTTTAATCAACAGCCCATGGGGCTGGGTGTTTTCATTAGAACAGATGATTAAACCAGGAGTGCAGGGCAGGTCTACACAGTGGCCAGCAAACACCATTGCTGCTCTCAAACCAGGTCCCAACAAGAGTAGCACTGCCATGCCCTGAGCTAGTGAGATCTGCTCCCCATTTCATTTACTAATGAGCTGGCTTAATACCATCCTGACTGGCAAGAAAAGTTTAGAAATGTGGCTTAAATGAAGTGTCTTAGGAAGCATGTCCTGGACTCCAGCCAGGCAGGATTGTGCCTTTGGGAATGGGAAACACTCCAGCGCCATTTCAGCAAGACCTCTTTCAGTAGGTACTCTCACTGCCCAAAATCCAGCAGGATGCACTGGCCAGTGATGTCCCGGTGGTCCCTTCCCTCACACAAGGGACTCCTGGCAGTTCTTGAGGTGGAAAGTGTGTTTGCTCTGTGTGCTCCAGATCAAGGCTGTAGGTGCAGGTTAAGGAGCAGTGTGTAAGGCTGTGGCCAGCCAAGCTCCTGGTCATGCAGGAGTCATCTTCTGTAAGGACTCAGGAGGCTCTGGATGGTGGATAATTGGGTGCAGATGTACAGCTGATGTTTGGGCTGAGAGATAGATGGGGATCATACCTGGGGAGTAATCTGCAAGCCATGGGAACAGAGTGCATAGGATCTGCCAAGGAGGTGAGTGGGATCATTGGACAGCCAGGATTGCTTCTGAGCCTTGCAGAGCAGCACTCCAGAATGAGCATTTAAAGAGCAGATTTTGTGAATAGCCTGAGAGTCCAAATAACAGATCAACAAACACAGCCAGATGGACACTGCTGCCTTCTGGACCTCTGCATCATTTATTGATGCTATCAGGACTCAGCCATGCTGCCAAACTGGAGGCACAGGCCCTTTGCCAAGTCTATGCCCAGCACATCCTCCTGCTCTGCCACAAGGATGGAAAAAACTAACCAGGACTCATGTTGTGAACAGGAACCTGTCTCGGCTGTCCAGCTTTCCTGTGAAAAACTGTCTCAAAAGCCAAGTTTTAACGAAACACTGTCCTGCCAGTTGAATCATCTGTCTTGCTCCAGCTTACTAATAAGCCACAATCTTACCTTTGCTTATGGAGTTTTTCAGCTCTGCTAATTCTTTTCAAAGAGCTTATCTTTAGCTTTATATCAACAACAATACTATCCTTGAAATCTGTTAGTACAAAAGGTACCTTCATCCACAGTCTTTTCAGGTTGGTATGAGTGAATTAAACATTTCCCAAACCATTGGGATGAGATCAAGTGGCCCAGACCCTCCCAGAACCTTGCTATTAAACGATCTGAGCCTCCAGAACAACATGGTAGATCCAGCCTGTCTAAGGGTACTATTATCTGCTCTACAAGGGGTCCTGAACTATGCCCAGAAGTAATTTTGAAGAGCATCACTGGGCCCAGGCAAGCCATGCCCACAGCGGCATGGGCTGTTTCTTGACAATGTTTACTCAACCACTGTAATGGTGCAGAAGAGGTTTTGATTATTAACAGCAGCTCATCATTCACTATTATTTCATTCCACATAAGTCTGCTGCAGCAGCCATGAGTACTAGAGTCTGCTGCCTTCAGAAACCTTCTGGAGTGCTTGCTGGAGGCAGTGATCTTCAGTACTTATGTATTGTTAGTGATCTTATACAGCTCAATATAAAAAAAAAGGAAACCAAACAATTTTAAGCCTGTAGCACAAGAAGGCTGTTTCTATGCAAATGTAGCCAGAAAATCCTCAGACTGTATTCCTGGAGGCACTGCAAAAGGTGGCTGAACATTAAAAGCTGTGGCTGTCTTCTTCCCCCTTTTCAGGGGTTAGTTTTGTCTGGTTGGGATTAGCACAGCATTGAACGTGTCAGCTAGGTACAAAATTGTTGTCAGCACTAGAAGATTCACTTGCCCTGTGGACAAGCTTAATGCACAATAAGCTGCTCTGGTGAGGGCACAGATTCAGCGCGTCCAAACACGGAAAGCGAACAGAAGAGCTGTGTTCCTCGTCTCTGTGATGAATGAACTGTAATGGACAGACTCCTAGTTCAAATACCACAGAACACTTCATTTCCTAGTATGAATGGAGATCTGATTTATACAAATAAAAAACGTGGCGCTGAGTCTGCACAGAGCCCCGGGACAGTGTGCGAGCTAGTCTTTCCCAGTCCACGCTCAGCACCGTTACTGCCGCATTAGTGCTGCACACAAAGAAGTGGTAACCTGATTGAAAGGGAGAAAGGGCAGCAGCAAACAGATGCCATCTGCCAGGGAGCTGACCCTGAGCCACTCTGCCTTGAAACAGTGACTCTGGTGTCAGCAGCAAAGCTCTGCTTGCAGGGGTGAAACACAGAGCAATTGACCTTTAGGTAACAGTTTGCAGAGTGTCAGCTCGAATGACACTGTGGGGAGGGGTGTGAGTGTTATTAAGGTATATGATATCACCCTCAAGCAGGAAAAAAGCAAAATTTCCCCTGGGAAAAAAAAGCTTGTGATTTCTTCCGATGTTAGACTTCTTGGCTCACTGCTTCACAGATCCTCTATTGGAGACAAGAGCTTTTCACCAGGGTACCTGCATTTCTCATAAAAGGTAAATTGCCTTTTAACTTCTCTCCATTGCTTTATAACCATCCTACTTAAATCTAATGATGTGCAAAAGTTTACAAAGCATTTTCAGATGACCTGGAATACTTGCCAGCTTGTGAGTAGAGCAAATAGCTTAGCCAGGATAATAGAGAGGAAATCCACTGAATAGCTCAAGTCATTAAGATGTTTGCATTTGATGAGACAACCACTACCAAGGGCCAGAGAAAAAGAAATGAGCCAGTGCTGCTCATGCAAGGTGCTGTGAGGCATGCCTGCATCCATCGCTGACCCCCCGGCACCCGCCCACAGGAGCAAGCTGTTACGCTCATGTCTTTTCCCAGTGCACCAACTTGATTGCTTTCTGCCCAAGATCTTGAACAGCTACAGTGCACAATCCAGCAATTCCACACACAGCAAATAAATAACAAATTAAATCCCATAGTAACCACATCTGCATCACTCCAAAAAGCTGCAGGGAGAAGGGTTGAGCCAGCAGGTGAACCTCACTGGTGCTTACTTCAGGAAATATCATCAACCTGAAATTTCAAGGTGGAGTTAAAAACCTCTTCCAATCCATCTCCAGTCTTGTAGATTTCAACCATATTTTACAACTTCAAGGAAACTTTTTTTCCCACTTTATTGCTGAGTGAAATGCACCCTTCTTCCCAGGAGTACCTGGGTAGCCAGCTGCCCAGAGAATGGGGCTGACCATTGCAGGAGGAGTAAGTGCTGACCACTGTGAACTCTGAGGGGTCAGGGAGGAGGCAATGGCATGCAGACATAGGAGTCCTTGGGGTCCTTTTGTGTACATCCCTTCCCACCACACACACCTTGGAAAGGGAAGCTGAGACAATCACAAATACCTGAGGAGCAGCAGATGTAAAAGGAGAGTTTTATCTTTGTCATTTAGCCTCAGGGACAACTGCAAAGGGAAGACAGAAGGGATCAGGACTGCAAGCAAATAAAAAAAGCTGGTTTGCACTGATAGCTTCTGTGAAGAGGCCAGGAGTCAGACACCTTCAGGCAATGTGTTAAAAGGGCCCTTGTCCCTACCCAACTCTCAGCTCCACTGTGGGAGATCCTGTGATGCCATCAGGACTCTGTGCACTTGCTGCAGGACACTTGTCCTTCCTCCTCTCTCTCCTACTATTTTGCTTTCTCACCCTAGAGTCCAGTTCCTGGAGCAAAAAAAAGGAGGGTTGCTAGTGCTCAGGTGGGAGATACTGCACTGGGGCTTATGTTTTACCCAAACTGTCAGAACATCATTTGAGGATTAACACTGGATGGTTATAACAGAACAAATCCAGATTAACTCTGTTTTTTCTCTCCAACTGGCTGTGGCAGCTCAACATGACCAAGTGGATAGCTGGAAGAATAACAGAGAATGCATGCCCTTCCAGAGGGAGGTTAAAGGCATCCCTAATTGGGCTCATTATGTGCTAACTCCCTATGTGTCATTTCAACAGCTCAAGGGCCCCTTATGAGAAACTAATGACTTCAGAGCAATGTACATTACACACAGTTACATGGAATTCTTCCCCAAGCCTCATTTTCCTTTGTGGGAGTCACAACAACACTGGATATTTTATAACTAGATAAACACTGTGACAGCAGCAATTGTCTGCAGCAACAAAATCCCGGGGCAAATTAGATTAGTCATAGGTACAGTGCTGAAGTCTTCAAAATCCACTTCTGTACTGGGGAAGCTGCGTCCTTTGCAATGCCATTGCTTTCTGATGTGACCCTCTTGTGATGCAGCACAGGTGTTGTCCAAGGGCTATGGAGTTCCTCTTCCTGCAACAAGAAGACATGAAGTTGTCAGACAGGCGATTGCTGGGGTTCACTAAAAACCATGTTAGGAGCAGTTTCATGAGCAGTCAGTGGATGCTGGATTTGCACATATCCCCCTCCTCACCATTCATAAATACATGCACAAGCATAATTTTATTCACACAGATTTTGGCAAAAGGCCCATTGAATTCAGCAGTGAGAAGTCCATTGACTTTGGTAGACTTTGCACATTGTGGGTGAGAACAGATGGAGGCTCCATTCACCAGTTGCCACTCGTTATTTAAAGCTTATTATTGTTAAAGAGTTTTGTTGATACATTCACAAATGAGGCATGATCCAAGTGGTGTAACCACCTCTGAGTGCTGGTGAACAGCAGACACAGCCTCCCAACAAGGATGGAGTGAACAAAGGACAGCCCTGTATACACAGGGCTTACAAACAGGAGTTTTTTGGCTCACTTACCTCCCATCCTTCAGAAGGAGTAGGTTTGCAGCCAGTGCTTTCTGCCCACAAGAAAAAGGCAGTTTCCAACAGTCGCGTTGTGAGGCACCACAGACCTGACACAGGAGAAAGAGAAAGCAACCACGTGTGAGCACAGGTCCTCTCTGTTGCCAACAGGAAGGTCCCATCGGTTTTGGCAGGACTTGTACTGGACAGCTATAGTTATCCGGAGTGGAAACCCTCCTTGCATCATGAAGGAACAAGGAATCACATTTCCCGAGCACAGCCAGGGGAAGGGAAGTCTTCCAAAGCAAAAAAACTCCCTACACATGGCTACTGCAGCTTTGGTGAAGATCTTTCCTCTAGGGACCCACACCACTGTGTTTCTCAAAGCTAGATCTCATCTTACTCCAGTGGAGCTCCGTGACTCCACGTAGCAAAGAAAGTAATGTGGGGACTGCCCACTAGCTCATGGTCATGCAGTGCTCAGCAATCAGCTTTTGTAAAAGGCAGAAGTTTATATTGCCTATGGGCCCCAGGTTTATAACAGCCTTAAGAAATGTGCCAGTAGTTCAGGAATTTCTAGCATTAACAAAGCAGGAGGGCCAATGGCTGTCACAAACAAGCTACAAAGAGAAGTTAAAAATCCATCCTGAGTTTAAGCATTAAGATTAAAAATAAAAAAAACTTGTTGGGCTAATCTAGAGGAAGCACTAACAGCTCTGACATGGGAGTAGCAAGAGGGAGAGAAATGGCTTAGTCCAAAGTGAGAATGCAACCAGCAAAAATGGCTCACTGAAAACCAGAAAATTTTTCTTGCTGCAAGCCAGAGGCCTGAGCCCATGGGACTGCTTTTCCAGAAAGAGTGTGAGAAACACGCCTGGCCCACTCAACCTGAGCAACCTGAGCAGGTCTGAGCCATCACCAGACATAGCACCCTCTGAGACACATATAAATAATTAGCATTGATCGATGCAAATACCCCAAAAGATAGTACTGCGCACACATGTGGCAAGAGGTAATTAATTTCAGCTCCCAAATATTTGATAAAGATGGCATCAGTGCAGCCTCCTCAAACAGTGGTACATTCCCGGTCATTTATTGGGGTGCCACAGCTAGGGAACATCTTCTGCAGTTTGAACCTGGATTCCGGGCAGCCTCACATCTCTTGGGGCTGCTTCATGTTTTAACTAGACAGCACCAAAGATTAGCAACAGACAAGTTTGGGGACTAGCCCTGTCCCAGCTGCATCACCTACAACTGAAAACCAAATTTAGGTTTCCTGATTTTGTCTTCTTTTGTGTGTTCACAAATGTGGTAGTGGGACTGTGTTAAAGTGTCAAAGCTTTGGGGCTCTCACCACAGCAGGAAAGCACATTTCTGGTCCTGGGAAACAGAAATCCTCCCTAGAAACACAAAAATAACTTATCTGTGTCCTCAGTGGGCTTTCATTTCTTATGTCAGTCTCTGTGGCTTAGGGTTTCAGAGCTGGGCAGTTGCTCCTAGTATCAAGTGTTTCACAACCCTCAGGTATTCAGAGCTGTGTAGTGTGCAGTGTTCTGCTTTCCTTCAGAGAAAGGACCATCACAGAAAGGTCTTCTTGACCCTCTCACGCAGGCTCTACATCATCGCAAGCCATGTGAATGGAGCTGGGAGATCTCAGGGACACACTTGGTGCAACTCCCCTGAGAAGGGGGCCAGCGTAAGAGGCATCAGGGAAGTCAAGAGAAGCTCACTTTTGTTTTGGTGGGATGGCTACTCACTTTGGCACTACCAGGGCCAGGAAAGAACCAGCTGATCCTTGAGATGGGACAGAACAACCAGACCCATTGAGAAACAGGTATATGGAGAAATGGACCTCTCCCTCCTGCGCCATCAAACCATCTCAGTTGAGGCAGATGCAGCAGCCCCGTCAAGAGCATGACAAATGCTTCAGGTCCTCGTGCTGCTCCCAAAGACTCTGGATATGGTCTGCGCCCTGTCAGCTGTCTGGACGGCTTTTCTGTAGGAGCTGCATGGACAGTCCAGCAGTCTAAGCAGCACATGCAAAAAGGATGCCACATTCCTTCAATGGAGGTCTTTGCTTCCTTGGGGGACTTGCTTAGTGCCCAGGTGCTCACACCAGCTTTGTAATGGGAAAGAACCTGGGCCAGAGCTGCCAGAAAAGAGGTTCTGACCATGGAAATGGACTTGTATGAGATCCTCCCAAGAGAGACTCACAGGTGACAGTGAAGACAATATAGGAAATGCGAGTGTGTCCCCAGAGAAGACGAGACACCCACGGTTTCCAAGCAGACTGTCTGAGGGATTGTCTGTTTGCAAACTTCCTCATGAGATTTGTCACTGTGGCGTGGCTGCTGTGTATGCACTTGTCTTTGAGGTACTTTCTGCTTAATTGCAACCATTTTCAGCACCATAAAGAAAATGCTACGACTTACTCAAAATGAGCTGCACGCTGGAGGGATCCTGTTTGAGAAGAGTTGTCATCCAGCTACTTCATTTGGTTTTCAGTTACTCTGTGCACCGGGGGAGCATCACCTAAGCCAAACAGACAGGAAGCTGGCCCTTGTCATAGTGCAATATGTCACCAGGAGTAGGGAAAACATATTTGCCTAGGTGTGAGCACACATGATTTACCTACCATCAGAATCAGACAAGAACTTCCTTTTCATGTTTATTAGAGCACCGGTAGCCAATGGGCTTTTCCATTTGCTTGCAAAAATGGCATTTTGTTCTGTTTGAAATAAAAATGTCCAAATAAAAATATTGTTCCTGCACTTGGAAAAAAAAAATCCAGGTTTTATTCTAGATGTTCTGAAAAGATTTTTTCCCATTTTTTTCCAACTCCTCTCTAAATTTCACATTTTTTCTGATTTTTAATGAGCAACAGGAGACAGCAAAGGAGCAGGAGGAAGAGGCATTTCTGCACTCACGGGGAAATATTTTTCATATTTAAATTTCCCCAGGAAGCTGAAGATGGACACCTAGTCCAGTGAGAAGTTTTTCACATTGGTGCACATCTCAGCTGGCATTGCCTGAGGTTAGGCCATGTCCTCCTTGTAAGGCACAACAACTCTAAATCCCATGCAAGGTCACGTACCTGGGATCCAGTGTGGGCTCTGCCAGACATCCTTCTGCAGCTAGTGTGACAATGTGGACTCCTGGAGGCTGAACTGTGGCAGCTAATGTGCTCATTACGCGTTCTTGTTAGCATTTGTTTGGAAAGCAAATATGCTGCCCTCACTATTTAATTTTTCTTATGGTATAGGTAAGACAAAGCTGTATTAAGTGCTTGAGACACAAAGGTAAAGCCAGGGCTCTGCCCGTGGGTGTAAATGATGGCACCAACCAGCAACTAGGGACAGGGGCCCAGAGGGATCGTGGAGTCTCTGCCCTTTAAGATTTGCAAAACTTGCCTGGACAAGACCCTGCATGACCTGTGCCAACATTGCAGTGAGTCCTGTCTGAATTTTGCTATGATGTTACACTCCATATCCCAGTTGTGCTAGAGCACATCAGGAGTGAAGTCCTTGCACAGCGTTATGCCAGAGTCACGTAAGATGAACAAAGCCTGCTGTTTCTACACTTCTTAAAATGGTTCAGAGCAGAAAGTGAATGTATATGAGTTAGAGAGGAACTGAGTTCCTCCAGTCCCCGCTTTCTCTTTCTTCTTCAGGGCTTTTTGTCAAGACTACAGGAACAGCATCTCTTGGGTCAGAAAGTGCCTTGAAGGGCTTGTTTAGGGTTTTTCTTTTCATCGCACACATATCCTTCCAATATTCGAGTTGGCCTTGTGGTGGTTTCAGTTGTGGTTAATGAGCGCTCTGCCATGGAGCTGCTGTGTGTGCCGTGTCTTTCATATGACTGAGACGTGCATCTCAGGCAGACTGCAACTAAGCTCATCTTACAACAAAAGCTTTATGTCTTGGACAGGTTATCTACACCTCAAGTCTCTTCAGCAGTGAGCTATTTTTACAACACCTCTTCTTTAACCATTTGGGTTGGCCATGTACCTGCTGCCTTTCTCTCCATGCCAACCCACACATCACACAGCCCACAGACACACATCTACATGGTGTCCTGTTTCCCCGTACAGAACCACCCTGGTGGGTTGTGGAAGCCTCTCTCTTGCTTGTTTGACATCTGTGGGCATGCCCAAAGCTTTACAGAGAACACCATTTTTTTCCACTGGGAAATAATTGATATGCTCAAAAAAGGCCACTTCTTTGGTCTGCAAGGCCATGTCTGTCCCAAAGCAGGACACTTTCAATTTCCTGTCCCTATGCTCTTCTGCACCCAATGGAGCCACTTAAAAAACATGGGTGCCTTCTACTCAGCTCCTACAACAAAGGCAGAGGAAAGGGTATTTCAAAGCTGATCCTTCAAAAATAAAGCATCAAAAATTCTGACTCCAGCTGCAGTCCCACCACTGAAATCAGGACTGGCAGGAGAAGACCACGAGGCATTTCATTCCCAGAAGGCATCGCTGTGCCAAGCTAAAATCCAAATAGTTCTCAAGCTGTCAGGTTTGGGTGGTTGGACTTACTAAATAAAACTCGAAACTTTCTGCTACAGTTACCATAAAAAGCACAGAAAAATCAAACTCTTACATTTCCAGGGAAAAATGATGCAAGCCACACATGGCAGCTAACCCCTATGCAGAAGTGGCCCTCCTCACCCATTCACCCTCCTGCTCCAACAACGAGGGCATCACAGGGAGGGATGACTCCCTTGCACAGCCACAGTGGCTATCATCTGACAGAGCAGCTCTGCTGCCATGCTCCCAGGCTGGATGGGAGGGTCACATCTCTGTCCCCTCCTCCTGCTGCTCCTCCCCACAAAGGTGCCACTCTGTTCACCCAAGCTTGGACCCAAGGACCAACTCTGTGCCAGTGCCAAGGTTTTGCAACTGTAACCTAGTGCTGAAGAGCAGCTTGGCTCTGTAGCTGGTATCAGTTAGTGTGTGCAGAGGCTAAAAATAGAGACCCTCCACTCTCACAATGACTCAGAGATGCAGAAGGGAAACCCACAGGCTCTGTGTTTGGCTGTCCCCTGAGCTGATTGAAAAGTTTTCATCTAAAACTTTGTTTTGACACAAAACAGCTTTTTGAAAAACAAACCGAAAAAACCCAAAACCAAACCAAACCTCTTCTCTCACCACCAAAGCTGCTAGGAAGACTTCTCATTTTGCCTAAGTTTGGAAGAGGTCTTGGCCAGAAAAGTATGACATTTTGTACTTTTTTAATTCTAGTTGGCAAGCCCGCTGCAAGTGTTTACCTGCTAAGCTTTTTTTTAGCTTTCTAGGCTGTGAGAGCACATGAAATGGTAATGCGAGTGAAAGGTGTGCATGTCTTCTGAAAGTTTCATGGGAAATACAGTACACTTTCCAGACAGCTCTAATTCCAGCTCAGGAGGAAAACATATCCACCAGCTGGCCTCATTAAAACCCCACAGGGAGGTGATCCTTTAGTCTTTTAACTCTTTCTGTTCGGCCTCTGCGTTGGGGGCACCTGCCAGCACAACTCATGTTTTGGCCATGCCATGGGTGATGGTGGTCTGGAGGCTGAGAGTCCTGGTGGGAAAGCAGAAGAGAACTGGGATCCCATGGGGAGGTGCATTGCTGCTTCAGCATTATCTCACCCATGAGGAGAGCAGGTCCTTCCTCCCTGGCCCTCTGTCTGCCCCATGGTTACAGGTCATTTTAAGAGCGGTCGAGCACTGGGGGAGGCGCCCATAGGTGGTGAAGTCACCACCCTGGCGATTTTCAGAATGACTGGACAAGGCCAGGAGCAACCTGCCCCAGCTTTGACATGAGGAAGTTGGACTAGAGACCTCCAGGGATCCTTCCAGCCTTAATTTTTCCAGGCTTCTAGTGTAACCCCTCTGGGGCTCTCATGCCCAGTGGAATTGGGCAGGCACAACCTGTACTCTTGTGAGCAGTGATGAGCCCATCAGCAGAGGAGCAGAGCAGGCTATGGCAGCCAGGCACCCAGCCTGCTCTCCAAGCCTCCTCTGCTTCCTCTTCAGCTCCAGCTGGACTCATTTTGTCCTTCCCCCTTTGGAGGCAAGGGGAGGAGTGGCAGCACTGGGACACTATGCAGGAATCAGGTTCCAGGACAAAATCACCTTGTTCACAAGGCAAGCCCAGCATCTGTGCTGCCAGCTCCACCTCCACAGAGGACCTGGGCACCACACCAGGCTCTTCATTTCCCTACACAGTCCCCAGAGATGGGACAGACCAGGCTAGCTCTGTGGCGGTGCCTGTGTTGAACTGTGGCTCTCTGCAAGTGCTTCCCCATTGCATGCACAGGGCTGTGGAGGTGCAAACCAACCGACTCATGACAGTTGGGATGCTGAACAGTGAGAAAGCCAGGCTTCAGCTGAGAGAAAACAAAACTGCTGCTGAAGTTGGTTCATTCTGTGTTAGCAGTCAAGCATGCACTGCTGTAAGAGCTGTGTCATGGGTGTCTCATCCTGCACTTAACATATCCTGAGAGCATCCTCACTGCTCTCTCTCCACTCTGATGTAGATTGGTGCCCAAGCTCCATCACAGACAGCAAGCCTGGCCCTGCAGCAGGGTGACATGAGCAGACACACCTACAAGAGGTCTTCAAACCCTGCATTAAATCCTTGTAGTGTCAAAGACCTTAGGAAAGGGCTGATCCCTAAGGGTGACCACAGCAGGAGCCCAGCTCAGTCCCTGTCTTAGCCCTCTGGGGAGAGGCTGCATCAGAGCTTGTCTGACCCTGCAGATGGAGAGGACCTCAGCACAGCCCTCGTTTCTCAGCATAGAGCTGCCCCGGTGGGAGGCACAGCTGGACCCACAGCTGCAACATTCCCAGCTCCTGTGGGAACACCAGCATGTCTCTGTGTCTTTACTCCCTGTGAGGCAGGGCAAGGGGAGCCAGCGAAAATGAGATCAGCTGATAGCAATAGGATGCCAGTAATTCCCACAGACAGCTGGGATGAGAAAGACCTCAGAAAGCCACCCCCCACCTTCCCTGTCAGGTTCAGCCCTACCTAAACTAATAGACCATCTGCCTGCTGCCCTGGCCTGTGACCCCGGCAGGGCAGAGCTGCCTGGCAGCAGGACTGCAGGTGGAGATTGCTCCTCCAGCCCCATCCAGAGCTCCCACACTCAGCACTAGGAACTGACATCCCCCACCACTGTGCATTCCCGGCTGGGCCGTTCCCTTTCCAGAAACGCACCATCACTTCACCCACCCCTCACTCATGTCCAGGGAAAGGTCATGAAGGCAGCATGTTGTCCCTTTTCACCACATGTGAGTTACACGTGTCCCTTGTGTGGCAGAGGCCACTGCTCCCACAACCTTGGCATGGGCTTTGTCATGTCCTGCTGAACACCACCTGGAGCTTCAGCAAGTCCATCAGGAATTAGATGTCCTGAGCTTACCTGAGAGCTGACACTGCCACAAGCACCTGCCAAATGGGGCACGTGAAGAAAAGATATTTGTTGGCCCCTGCTTACAGAGGCAGCTGCTGGCCCTCAGACTGAGGAGCGGGTGCAGGACCCATGCCCACCTTTCAGCTCATTTCTGCCAATGCCTTGAAGACAGTCTGCAGTCAGGACAGGGTCCATCCCATGTTCTTATCAGTTTCTGACTCTGAAAAACCTGGATAACAATTTCTGCTGCAAGAACAACTGAATTTTCAATTAAATCATTGAACCAGAAAATTATTTTATAATCAATTCAGATCAAGCCACTTTTAATTTCCCTCTTTCTTACCAGCAAAGTGTTATGTTTTGGATTAGCCAGGAACATTTTGTTCCAGGTGAAACAAAATTTCTGCTTTTATTATAGGCCTTTGCAACAAACTCAGGTCCTTGGCCCTTGAGAGGGTCAATTCACTTCTAACTGAGACCCCAGGGCTGAGGCTTAGCTAGGACATTGGGTCCTGCCTCCACCTGTGGATGTCTCCCACACCAGCAGGTTAGATCTCTCTGAGCCCCTCATGCCTCTCTCCTGGGGAACCCCTATGGACTAACTGTCACACACAGGAGCAAGACACCCACGCCTACAGGAAGGACCATAATCCCCAGGCTGGCAAGATGTTCTCACTCTCCATGGACCAATAAATATTTCATTACTCTTCATAAAGCAAAGAAGACTGAGACAGTCTTCCACCTCCCAGCTCTGCACACCCACAGCAGGACAAAGGCACTCCACAGCTCAGCAGCTGTGGGAGTCCAGCCCCAAACATCTTATTCAGACCAAAAAGTCATGTCCAGTTTCCTATGACCATCACTGGCATTTCCCCGAATGCCATATTCACTGTGAGAAAAGTCACTCTCTGTTACTAATGATACTTGAGTTGGTGGAAAACACTGGGAGTTTTTCCCCCATGAGATGAAACATTATTCTGTTTTGTTCTGAATTTTCTTTTAATTTTAGTCTGCAACATTTTGGAATTGGTGGCTTTTTCCCTTTCCCCTCCCAACTTCTTGTA
Source organism: Elanus axillaris (assembly GCA_026212715.1). Lineage (NCBI taxonomy): Eukaryota > Metazoa > Chordata > Aves > Accipitriformes > Accipitridae > Elanus > Elanus axillaris. The sequence continues at coordinate 7,858,713 of JANZLQ010000022.1, forward strand.
TGATTTTTCCTCTGAAGCTGCCAACCCCCAAGATGTCCCGGTCAGGTTTCTGAAATTTGTCAATACAAGACAGGATTTGGATCCCCATGAAATTGCCAGCCACACTTGAAATGCAGCATTTTTGCTATGTTACAAATAACCAGAATAGATGTGTGAGAGTCTGCTCTGAAATAGGGCACTGGGACAAAGAAAGAATCATAGCACGCCCAAAATGCTCATGATGAATAGCAGCACAGAAATGTCACTGCTCCTACACACCAGCCCATCATTAAATACTTCCACTTTCTTTAGTGAAGTGACAAAAAACTAGTTGATGCTTTCAGCACAGCACAAAAAACTCTATCCATGTCTGCCTTAAAGTGTCAGATTCGTGCAGGAAGCAGAAGTGTTCCTGTGAGATTAGCATCTCTGTCTAAAATATGTTTGTGAAAGGTGAGAACACAATACTAGCACAGTACAATGTTCCTGATGCATCTGTGTGTTTTATTAATGATAACATTGTTAAAATGAGATTATATGCTCTTTAGTTCACTCTCTTTTTTAATCATAACTAACTCAAAGGAGTTTCTGGGCACTTGCTCAGAAATGTATTCTTCTTGGACCTTAAAATAACCCTTCTAATTCAGTCCTTTAAGACCACAGTGGAGCTCTGCTGTATAATGGCTAATGCTCTGTCCTTTGGTAGTACTGAATGGATTTAATTCTGCCACCACTGTTTATCTAAATTCCCATGAAGCAGTGGTAATTCCCAGCTCTGAGCATTGCAGAGTGTGAAAGCTGAAAGAATTGAAAAGTCTGCTTATTTTTAGTAGGAGCTGATCCAAATTTCCCAACTGCATGAAAAGGAATCAAAGATGCTGCTGAAGAGCAGCATTAAGGTAAGAAGTCCTTCTCTCCCTCTGACGAGGCCAGGGTGGCTGTTCTGCCTCTCCCACCTTCTCCACTGGCTGAGGGCAGGACTGGACCCTCTTGGGGCCAGAGATGTCCTTTTGAAGAGTGTAAGTCAGCTTCTCACCTTTCTACCATGGCTTGAGGAGAACTCTCCTCCACCTGAACTACATGGTTGAGAGGTTGAGTCGGGACACCAAGAATTTAGGACTACTGTAGTAACACTCATCTCTGAAGAGCTGCTCTAGCATTTTGGCAAGCTGGGTGCCCTGTGTCTCACAGCTCAGATCTTCCTCGTGGTGGTGCATGCGGCTATACCACAGCCAAGAATATCTTTGGTAGGTTTAGCTCCATCAACAATGGCCAGAAAGGTGGGCTGAAGATCAGATTAGCTGCTCACCCATGTTAGTGATCTACAGGAGTGCCCTGGAGACTGGGTCTGGGGATCCTTCTCTTGCATTCCCAGGGACACCTTTTTGCCTCCAGCATGGATTAGTGCTGCCTCAGCAGCATTCCAGGTATCCTCTAGATACATGGCCTGCCTGTCAATCCCAAGCCCAGCTCAGTCTTTGCAGATCCCCAGCACTAGGCATCAGGACAGACCTTGGATTCATAGTCAAACACGACTATAGATCTAGCACAGGAAAAGCCAAGGGAATGTTTCTGGACGTTCATTACCTCAAGCCATCATTTGTCTCCTTCCTCAGTTGTCTCATGGGACATAAAAGAGAGGAACGATGAGTAACGCCTATAGAAGGTATTCTGGGGTTGGTTTAGGAGCCACAGATATTTTTATCAACAGCTATCAAGTTAGTTTACAGAGGTATTTTAGTTTTGTAGGCAGCATTCATGGACTGCACTGCCAGTTACGGTGCCTGTACTTCACAACAAATGTGGACAAATTAGAATTTGTCTAGGATTGTTAGATTTCTTGGAAAACTTGCACCAAAATTCTGGAAAAAAAAAAAAAAAAACCAACCTACAGTCTTTATCTGGAAGAAGAAAACATAATTTGAGGTTACCACCTCTGACTCCTGCTGAGTGACAGATGACCTCACTCCTTCTTTTGGCTTTTCTTCAAATCTGCAACTGAGTCCAGTAGTCCCACACATGCCAGGAAGGATGGCTAGCTCTGAAGTCCCTTCTGTGTGTGGCTGCCCTCCTAGTCCACTGAGCTTACAGTGCTGGGAAAGGATTAATTTGGGAAGCCTTTGAGTGCTGCTCATCCAGCACCAAAGCAGTAGTGCTGGTCCCTCTGTTCTGCTCTTTCCATCCCAATGCCACAACCAGAGAGGAAATGTGATTGCATCAGCACAAAGAAGCTGAGATGATGTAGCTTGTGGCCACGCAAGCAGGACTGAACTGGCCTAGCAACAGTAGTATTTGGCAATGGTCACCTTCTGGCACGGAGTCTCACCAGCTCTGCCGTTTCCAAGACCTGTGCTTCCATCCATAGGCGGCTCCTATATTTAGTAATTGTGCTGGTGGCAAAGGCCCAGCCTCCAGGATGTTGATTCAGACACCCAGACACTCAGCCACTTCCTGTTTGGATGCACTAAAATTATTTGCATCATTTAAAAAGTGATGTTGGTTAAGGGAAACAAAGCATTATTGTCAGAGGAGGCTGAGAGCTGGTTTATGTACCCATGCACAATGGAAAAAAAGCAGAACAAATTATTTCCATCTCCCAACAGAAGCACACACATACTGTGCGTGCTGCTGTTGGGAGATGGAGACAATTTGTCCCATATTGTCCCCAGGAGCCACTTTCACCACTCCTCCCACACACTAGCACTTGTATTGCCACAACAATGCAGCAAAGCACTGTGATCCACTGCTAAGCCTCCTCCCAGAGCTGCTCTGCACGCCCAAGGGTGACCCAATATCATCTCTAGCTACAGATCAGGAGGAGAGACATACCCAGGAGATGTGGTCTGCTGGCTGGAACTGGCAATAGAAAGAAATACAGGCTGTAGCATCTAGCAACTCTGCTCTGCCACCCAAGCAGTTATGGCTGGGGACAAGTTTTTCACAGCAAAATGCAGCTTTCCACTGTCACACAGTCTTTGCAACCCCACTGTGGGCATAAATGTGGCACCTGAGATGTTCATTAACTTCTGGTGAGTAGAGGTCCACGGGCATGGATCTCTACCCTGAAGGCTTTGTGGGTGATGACTGTGTCTGTAAGTTGGACTCAGCTCTTGTCTCGTCACCTCTGTACCTAATGTTTTGCCTTTAATCTGCAAAAGCCAGTGCAGCTGCTGAATGAAAGGGCAGACATGATTCAGTTTGGGCTGGGGAGAGTGGTGATGGAGAGGACCTCTGCCCAGCACTGCCAGTATCTGTGTTTGTCATTCCGCAGAGTCACAACACCTGGTTGTGCCCCAGGGCCATCTGCTGTGGCTCACACCCAGAGGGGCAGTCAGGACACCTTGCCGAGGAGCTGTAGATATACAGAGACATCATCTGCCCGCTCAGGTGTCCTAGGCTGCGCATGCAGCCAACGGCTCTGTGGCTTCTCCACTTCCAGAAGAGAGGCCAAAAAAAAATTGTGAAATATTTTTGGGGAATCCTTGTGAGTGATCCCTTCCCCACTGTCTACAGCACCTGGATGTCTGATAAAGCCCAATTGCCCTATGCTCAGCTCTTCCCTATCTCCCAGATACACAAAAAACCACAGACCTTTACTTCAAATGTTCAAGCAGGGAGTTGTCCTAGATGCTTCACATCCCACCTCCAAATATGATCATTTTGGCTTTTCTTCTGTTTTTTCAAAGCCTTACTAATCTATTCCCAGTGTCTAGGAAGGATGATGACTCAGTAGGTTTTTCCCCACAGTCTGGACAAGCAATCTCTTGACAAGGGCTGTTTATGACTTAGCTGCAGATGGATTTACCTATCCCGCCTTCTTTTTAGCTAAGAATCAATTAGTCATGTGGACCAGGATCTTCAAAAGTGATTAGATATCTTAGAGCCTTGACTTTTCATGGCCACCTTGAAAACAAACAGCTGCGCACCTAAAAATGAAGGCAACCACGTTTCACTGTCCCTCTGAAAAGTCTTTGCCAAAGTGCATTATCCAAGCCCAAACTAGGTGAATGCACTGTTTAAGCTAAGGAGTAAAAGGCAAATTACAAATAACAAATCACAAGAAGTGGGTTCTGAGTCATCCTCAGTCAATGACAGAAGCTCTGCAATCAGAATTTAGCTCATAACTGCATTATTATTGTATGTGCAGGAATATAATCTGGCACTCACAGTGGTAGCTGTGTTGAGTCAGCAAGGCAAACAAGAATCAAAAATAGTTAAAATATTATTTTTGTCACTGTATTTAGCAACTGTTTCTGAATATCTGTCATGGCAGAGCAAACCTGCAAAGTCAAGGACAGGATTTCTCAGAATAAAGTTGCAATTTGATTGTTGCAATTTGATTGTTGCAATGTGTTTTAAACCTCAGGTCGAAAGTTCCCAGCTCATGGCTTCCCAGAGTTCTTTACGTTTGAATGTATTTTTTGATTTTATAATCTGATAATAATTTCTGAGGTAAGCAGTGATCATAAAAGAAACTACCAGTCTGAGAAGGCAAGGATGTCCCTCCAGCAGTCTAATTAACAGAGCACTCAGTGCATGCTCAGAGCCAGCTTGGAAACCTGGAGCAGGGTGCATAGTCCTCGTGCTACCCCATGCACCTTCAGCTGACCATGACGAGAAATGTTATTTAGCAATCCTAAGTAAATCTGATACAAATCATGGGTGATGGTAGAAGGAAGGATCCAAGGCCTTTTGCTCATAGAGAGGACCATGCTGCCATCTCCCTGAGATAAGATGAGCACTGCCTGCTCTTGCCACAAGGTCCAGCCAAGAGCGAACTTTCCCCATATCCCAGCACTCAGAATATCTGGCCTTTACAACGTGGCAAGACACAATGTCCAAACTCAGATTCCCAGATGCACCCTAAACTGCACACCCTGGGTGCTGCCTGCACATTTCCCTCTGCATTGATCCACTCCTTTTGAAGAAAGATGAGACTTTGTATTTTCAGCTTCATCTGCTTTCCCTTCTCCTACCACACACAGAATCTGAGAGCATGCAAGCTGGTCACAGTGTTGTACAAAGCTAAGCCTTTGATTACAGCATTGAAAACAAAGTTAAAAACATGGGAAAATGCAAATACAATGACACAAGGCAGGCACAGAGCCAAGATTGTTCCTGGTTACTGCCCAGACTGCTTTCTGGGGGATATCCCAGCCCATAGCTCTAGTAGCCACACACCTCCCAGACACTGCCTGCAGGAGCAGGATCCTTGAACATCTCTTCCCTTTTCCTGTCACTTCTCTTTCACTCATTTTCTTTCTCTGTTTGGCTCATGTTGGCATTTAATGCAAGTGTGCAAGGGACTTTTTCTTCCCCGCTCAAGTCTCCCTGCCCTTGCAGACCTCATGGCTTCTCTGTTGAGTTCACTCCTTCGAGCTTAAAACACCTTACTGTTGCTTGCAAGGATGGTCACACTATTTAGTAACTCTCAAGGAGCCTGCATCGCTCTCAACACACCTGCATTTTTCTTCACAGCTCTTATCCGCACCCACGTAATAATATCAAGGGCAGCTATGCCAGCTAAGAGTCTTTCTTCAAACAACTTCCCCTCTCCTTCTGTCAGTTTGAGGGCTGCACCATTACCCTGAGTGCTAACACATCACTACCTAGCATATTCAAAATTGAGGAGGTGGGGATATTGCTGGGGCTTTTGAGCAATGAAGCCATGCACTGGCTTTGTGGAACCCCTAGGCTCAAGGCAGCCCAGCATCAAGAGCAGAGAGAAGCCAACAGGGGCCACAGGTCCCCATGGGTTGCTGTCAGTTGCCATCCAGTGCCAAAACTTGTCTGTATGAAAGTGAACGGAAATCCAAGAACCAGGGCCAAGGCAAATTAGGTCTGGAAGCAACAGCTCACAAATAGCAAACTCTTCAAAAGCCATGCAACTTGTTCTCAGCTCTGCTTTAACACATAAGACCCACTGACACCAGGCAGTCCAGCAGCTCAGGCTGAGAAGAGCTGGAGGAAGGACCTGGGGTTGGACGGGGCAGGGTTGCACAGGGGTGGGGGGTGTACATGTGGATGTGACAGGCACTCATGGAGTTGTTTGCTGAAAGAATTTGCAAACGACTGTAACTGATTAAGAAATATGCTAATTATGCAATCTGCTGATTAAAGAGAAAGGTGTTATTAGTCCACCAGACAGGTCCAGCAAAAGCCCTGTCAAAGCATCAGGGGAGATGCTGTGGGGAAGAAGAAAGGCTGCACACATGACTGCCTTGGTATCCAGCAAGCCCAGTCCCCACTGGGGCAGAGCATCTCTGGGACTCGTTCGATCCTGCCTGCAGGACCAAGTGCCACTTGCAGTGTGTGCTGTGCTAATCAGACCACACCTGATTGCCAGCTGCGTTTGCTGCACCCCAGATTAAACTTATTTGGCCTTTGATTTTATCCAAACATCCCCTGGAGACCGTTTTTGTGGGATTCATCTCACTATGGGAGGACTGTGTCAGCTGAGGGTCCCTTTACAAACTGTAGCAGAATCCAACTCATCTGCTGGACCTGTTAAGACTGGGGTTCAGTCTGATATCAAGATGATTATGGGGTGTCTTCACCAGTCAGTGGAGTTTAGGGGGAGTCTGGAGGTGCCAGCTTTGGGGTGAACTGGCCTGCTCTTGTGTTTTTTTCTGACTCTGAATTAAACAGCTCTCCCATGCCAGTCTCTGAAGCCTGGACACCAGCTGATGGGAGACACCCACCCTGACCCCTGGATGCAGGTGTCTTGATCAAAAACCAAATCTGATCCCAGACATTACAGGAGAGGAAAGCACCTGCATGCACTGCCCCTCTTCCCAACCTGTGCCTCTCTTACCCTTTCGTCTTGCACAGACCCTAAGACATATTGTTGACAGAAAAGCTCCTGTTCACACCACAGGGCACAAGCTCAGAGCAGAGGTACAAGCCATCTGCTGCCTTCCCCCAAGCCTTTTGGCCATTTGACACCCTTCATTTGGCCAGCCTCTCCAGACAGGAGCAGGGATGCTCAGCTAGAGCCCCATATGCCCCAGGCTATCCAGGTGCAGACAGGGCATCCCCCATCACCCCTTCTGTCAGAAGGAGTTTCTACTCAAGGGTCACAGAGCACTGTCCGCTCACAGTGACCAAATGGCATGTGAAGATAAAAGGAAAACCCAGACCCACCATGGATGAATGAGTGGCTAAGGCATTTCCAAGTCTCAGCATGTATTGACTACAAGAAGCACTGGAGGATTAGCCCCACTTGCCCAGAACCATGCAAGCTGCAGAGCATGGGCTGATTACCTGGTACCAGGCCTGTCTAGTTAATCTGTGCTCAGTTTCTTTATCCTGTCTGTCTATATATAACCTCCCTCCTAGCCACCTGCAACCACCAGTGAGGGGGGAGCACACACCAAGGGGGTGGGAGGGCTGGTGAGACATGCAATGAGCACCTCGATGGCAGCTCAGCTGCTGCACCAGGTTTGGCATCCCTTGGGCAGCGAGTAGCCCCACGTGCCCAGTCATGCAAGGAGGGACCATGGTCTCCTCTGCACCCCTGGCACCAGGATGTTTTGAGCAGGGCTGCGTGGTCTTGCCTGCAACCATGGCCAAGCTGGACTCGGCATTTAGGACAGTGTCAGACCAGGCTGAAGGTGAAATGAGATATGCAGAGCACAGGGGAATGGGGGCTGGGTCACTTTCACTCATCGGGGTAAGAAATCAATACAAGCAAGGGGTTTGCCTTTCTATGAACAAGCTGGGGGTGACAGTTCTGGATAGAAATAGAGGAGGTGAAGACATGGCAGGGAGAAGTGATAGGACCTGTCTCATCATGGACTGCTGGGTGGGACAGAGGGACACAGGGGCTGTGTGAAGCAGACCAGCATGGCTGAGGTGGGATGGAGGAGCTGCTGGCAGGGACGTGCCTCCAGGCTGGTGCAGAGGAGGAATCTGGGTCCCGCAGCAGGCTATGAGTCTTCCTCACATTGGGAGGTCCAATGCAGACCAGTTTGCATCCCTCTGTCCCGCCCAAAACCCTGCATAATGCTACTCACCAGAGACATCATGTCACACACTGCCACTGTGGGAACGTGACACTGTGGGGTTGCTGAGCCTGCTGAGAAACAGCTGGAGAAAAGCCTCTGCTCACAGGGTGCTTTCTGCTGGAGGAAAAAGAGGAGAAATCCCAGTTCTCTGTGCTGTCAGGATGGCATTTTAGGAAATTCCCTTTCATCTTCCCAAATGTGTTGTCCATTTAAATATTGACCCTCCTCCTTCGCATGTGTTCTGTACCCATTTAGGCTTGCCATTTTTCAGCTTGCTCCTCTGATGAAGCTCAGACAATACACTCAAGTCTCACATCTTGATTTGCTTAAAAAAAACCCTCCATAGTGTCTCTTCCCCTGGATTCATCAGAGGAACCAAACACAGAGCAGCTCTGCACTGTGCAGCCGGGGGGGCACACTGTCCTATGGGGGTCCATCGCATCCTGCAAACCTCCCATTGCTGCAGACTGATGGGAAAGGCACCACACTAGGATCCAAAAACCCTTGTCACAGCCCTGCAACACACCACAGTGGCAGCAGTGCCAGCCCCAACAAATCCTTGGGGTTTTGCACCAGAATTCATGCAGGGTTTCTGCCACTGATTTAAATGAATTTCCAAATCCTGATAGCACCAGGTGAGCTAGCTGTGCCCACTCTGACAGCCCCATTTAAAGTGAAGAAGGTTGAAACTACCCTCAGAACAGGGGTAATCATTCAAATCACAGAAACCCCACCAAAACTAAAAATAAATAAATAAATAAATAAAAACCAACAAAAAAATGGGCATTCAGATGCTCTGGAAATCAAAATGTTGGAGCTTTCTCTATAAGAATTATTTCCTGGATTAACTTTCTGATGTCAGCAGGCATGTTCCCTCAAACAATAATAAAATTCCTGGGTATCAAATACAAAAGAATATAACACATTAAACTGAGCAAAACAAATCAAAATGCTGTAACCAAAATCTTGCAGTATCTCCAAAACATTATCTTCATTTCTTTGTCTTCTAGCTACAGAATTGTGATACTCTTGCAAAAAATTCCTGTCCACTCAAATCTACATTTTTGTCTTTGGTTAAATAATATATTTGACAAGAGGAAACAACACAGGTTTACAAGTTGTTTCTGAAGAATGTGCTTGTTGCAGTGATTTAATTAAAACCCATTTCACATGAGGGATTCACACTCCTCTGCACCCTCAGGAATATTTTACTTTTGTTCTTTCTTGCTCTTGTCTTCTCTGCTTGCAGAGCCAAGACCATCCAGCCTGATGGGACGCAGTTGGTCTTTGTATTAAGGTAAACCTGAGCAAAATCCCATTTAGCTTAGGCTTGGGGAAAATCAGAGCTCCTAGTGCCAGGGGCTTATTTCAGGGGGATTTGTGCAGTTTGACACAGATAGGAGTTCAATTTGAGCCACAAGAAATACATCAATTAGAGCAAGACAAACAAGGAAACAGCTGGATGTCCCAATCCCTGCCCCTATGCATCTGCTGGAAGACAAACCAGTGTGTGCATGGGATACACAGACCCTGCTCCTGCAGGAGTTCACATGTCCCAGACTCCTCTGGGGACAAGGCAGATGGAAGGAACATAAAGAGCTCTGGCAGGAAGGGTCAGGAGAGGCAAGTCTACTCCAGGGAGGAGAAACTAGAACAGCGGATGGAAGAAAACCAGGAGGACAAGAATAACCAGGACTTCCACACCAGCAGCTGAGCTTTGCAAGTGCACAGCAAGCACCAACTCCAGGGACTTACTGGAAATTACAAGGAAACTGGTGGCAGTGCTGTCTGCTCGCTGCCCCAGCAGTGTTGGGCATGCTTTGCTGGTGAGTCTGCTCTTGGGAATGCCTGGCAGAGAAGCCTGCTCCCTGCAAAGCAATGGGTACAGGCTCTGCCCTGAGTCTGAGGGCTCCCAAACATGCACAGCAGGTGCTGAACCTCTCTGAATGCTCCCCCACCAGCGTCACAGCCTAGTCAAAGAGGACTGGATCATCACCTAGTTCAAGAGATGAAGACCTGTCCTGGCCATCCCATCCCAAAGTGGAGCAATTGACCTGGTAACTCCTGGTCATGGCTGTAGATTTTTGATGAACTACCAATCATCTTTTAGAGAGACACCTCAAATCACCAGTAAGATGCAGTGGAGGTGAATAAGGGTCAGTGGTGGTTCACCACAAATCAAATACCTTATAGAAACCATAGGGCAAATGAGGAAGCCAAACTCTCCAGCTCAGGTAAACTGGCAGACTCACCTCCAACAATGAGCACTCTGCTCCCCAGGGTGGTGCTACAGGAGATCCCTGTGCTGGAGGCTAAACCAGGCTGTCCCTGATCTGGACACGGAGAGTGGAGTGCACCCTTGGGCTTAAAACACACCACTGGCCTCTGGCTGGGCCGTACGTCTGCTTTTGTCTGTAATGGGAAGAAAAGTGCATGTGTATGCCATTATTTTCTTGGTCCCTGCAGCAGGAGACAATGGTCTGGCTTCCTATCACCACCATGGAATGAGGCACTGCAGCAGCAGCGGGTGCAGGATGGATCAATGTGGTTCCCAGGGGATGGGCATTGGGTTTCTATCACAGCCAGATTCTGGGAAGGGACATCACAGGACTATCCGGTGCCTGCCTTCATGGCCAGCACAAGGGAAAATCAGAACAGGGCTTCAGCATCAGTGTAAGTGCACCACAAAGTGCAGGATAGGACGAAGGCAAGTTCTTTCATATTAAGTGCCCTGCAAGTGACTCTGCCCCCTCAGGGAAAGGAACAGGACAGCCAGGGAGGGAAATCTGTGTCCAATTGCTATACCAATCCCTACCGATGCTCTGCACCAGGCCATGTCCCTGTGTCCTCTCCACAATCATCCCTTCCCTTCAATGGTGGCTGGAGAAAGGGGAGAGAGAGTGATTTCTTATAGTGTGGCCCTTTTCCCTGGCCCTCTACCACCAACAGACTCCACTGATGCAACCAGGCAGAGCTGGACGTAGGTCACCGCCTCTGGCCCTTGTGCTCTGTGACATAAATGGCTTTGCTGACCCTAATGCTTTGGAGCTTACAGCTCCTGATCCAGGTAGCCCCAGGACAGCTGTCCTCCTCAGCTTCCTGCCAGCAAAATTAAGTTAGAAATGCAACTTGGGAGCTCAGAGAGCAAAATGTGGTCTTGCCCTCCCTCCATGACCAGGATTGAGCAGGGCAAACATGTGTCCCCACCCTCTCTTGAAAGCACTGGTTCTGCTTCCTCACAGAAGTCACACGCTGACGTATGAGCAAGTGCTGTGTGAGGGTTGAGCAAGAGGTGCTGATGATGTCTGGGAGCCAGCAGGTAAGTCAAGAATTTCCCCAGTACATGCCTCACACCTTGGAGTGGAGTGAGCCACAGTGTTGCCACACCTCCTACAAGCTCAGAAGACTCATTAAAGAAGTTCACTGGATGGAAGCACTTCTTCTAGGCCTGTTGCATAATCCAGATAAGTAGATAAGCCTGTAACATTTGCACAACACAGTGTCCCTTCATTGGCCTTGTTACTGGTCTCATTTTGTGGGGCTTAATTCAGGGGATCTGATGGATTGAGGACACCTTTCAGGTCATCTATTCCTTGGGAGGTGGCTGCGACCAAGCTCTAGTGTTGTGCTACTGGGAGCATTAAAGGGATGGGGACACCTTGCTGACAACTGTACTTTATGCTTTGCAACTCTGTCCCAAGATATTTTGGAAATGGCACTATGACACCTTGGGGAGTGCTTGGGCAGCTTCTCATGGAAGAACTGTGGCAGTGCAAAACCACCAGGGGAAGAGAATCATGACCTGCCAGAGATGGAATAACCTTTGCACTAACACACAGATACACACAGCTTGGGCACATGCCTGATCGAATATTTACTTGACTCAAAGGGTAGAGGATGTGAGGCTTGAGTAGTGGCAGGACTCAGGTGTCACGGAAAAGGATGAGACACAGGTGAATGCATTGATTGAGCATAGGCATGGTCCACAGTCTGCTAGGAACTGTCCTGCTTCTGTAACTCCCCTCTCTGCGATTTGCCAGGCAGCCCAAGGGGAGGGCAGGGTAGTATCTATCCAGCAAATGGATGACATCACCTTGTACTTTCCTTTGGGCCGTGGGTGCAGGAAGGATCCAGCTAGCAGGCTCCAGGGATGTACCCCAAGCATAAGGGCACAGAGTAGAGCAATCAGCGCTGTACTCTGAGCACTTGCAGAGCCCTTTGCTGAGCCAACAAGCAGGGAACAATGTTGTGCTGAAGGCCAGCCTTCCCTCCAGGAGCTTTCTGCAAGCAAGTCCCACACCTTGCACTGAAAGGGACCTGGGTGGTCAGAGCAGGAGGCTTGGGACTTGGCGGAATGGTGCTCATAGCTGCCCTAGCCTCACGTTGTCAACAATCCTGAACTAACAGGCTGGGGGGCAGAGGGGGTGAATGCAGGAACTTTTTGCCCCAATGACCCCAGCCTGGTTCCAGGTGACACCAGACAGGGGGAATTCCCCTACCAGGGGAATGCAAACCTCCTCCCCATTTCTTTGTTCAGAGCATGGGATGCCTTGTCCTTGGGTGCAGGTGCCTTCGGGGATCTGCACCATTTCTAAATTGGCGCAGAACCCCAGGAGGCACCAGAGCCCCAGGATGGACCACATCGCCCCTTACACTCTTTAAAGACATACAGATGTCCTATGCCTGTGGCTATTCAGAGGCTGTCAGTCCCAGCCCCACTCTCACATCATGGGGAAGATCCTAGAGCTTGCTGTGGCCCAAGTCCTCTGGTCAGCCCATGGTGTTTTAGCAGTGGAGTTATTCTCTCCCTCCTGCTTTGCTTTGACTTGCTCCCAGGCCATAGCCCTTTGGCAGTGTCCATCAGAAATCCCCTCTGGGTTGCTCACAGCCACTGTGTGGGACTTGCTGGGAAAACATGCCTCAGTCGTGGGAATATGGGGTCAGGAGACACAGGACAGGGCGAGCAGAGCCAGTGTGGCTGCAACTCACAGCCTTGCTCCTGGGGTGAGTCACTGCTGCACTATTTATACCAACATCAAGGGGAGGGTTTTCTATGCTCTGCTCCCTGACCCTGCCAGGGATGGGGACCTTATGACTACCTGTAAAGCCATCTGTCCTGTGCCTTCCTTGTACTTCTTAATTGTGAATCATCCCTTCTACTTGCCCTGTTCCCCACCTCGACCTCATCCACCCACTGTGGGCATGGCCCAGTCCTGGGGAGTTGTTTTGTCCTCTTCACCCAGCCTGGGGCATCATCTGCAGGAGCCCACAGAGATGGAGAAAGAAGCCATGGCAGCCTGACCCCATTTCTCCGGACAAGGGGAGGAAGCAGAACAGAGCTGCCTCATGGTGTGGGTACAGATAGCCCCCCATCTTTCCCAAAGTCTCTTCCTGGGGCAGTGCCAAGCAGCCAAGAAAGACTGGCCAGGGAAGAAGGAAAGGAGTTGGCATAAGTGATGGTAAAAGACTTTCCACTCATTGCTTTTCCTTCTTGGTAGGGACTGCAGTGCAATTGCAAGATTGCAAAATCCATGCTTGGGATTTTTTTAAAATGCTAATTCTGGATTTCCAATCTTGAGCTGGCCAGAGGGCCACTCTGAAATAACAAAAGACCATTTGTTTTCCTGAGGGGGAAACTAGAGTCTTGTTTGTTTTCTTTCAAAATCAAAAAGTCAGATCTTATATGTCTCACTTGCTGAATTTTTTGATGGAAAAGAGCAGGTGGTTTTGTAGCATCAGATGCATGAGGAAAACATAGTCCCATTGCCTGAGTTGTGTCAAAATGGTTAAACATGTCAGTCATCCTTGCTTGTTTCACTCCCTGACTAAATAAACAGCAAGGAGAAAAGGTTAGCTCTTTAAGTTTCAGTGCTCATCAGTGAGGGTCAGATGAAGCTCATCTTCTGTATGTGGGACCTCTAACAAGTCCTACAGGAAAACCAAGAAATGTCAGACGTGACCTTCCTGGCAAATCAAATGTGAAAAACAAGGAAGCTACACTAGGCAGGCTTTTTAAGGAAGCAAAAAAAGGGCACAGCCATTTATTTTTCCTCAACAGATCCTCTCTGAAGTCATTGTACTATTGTAAACTACATCTCAGTTTGGCTGATAACAGAGTTCAGTACTGGTGCTCTGCAGCTTTAATATTGTGTGGGTCTAAATTCATCCAGAGGAGGAGCAGAGCCTTGGAGAAAGGAATGAATCTGTGGTTGTCTGTGGTCAGCTGTGGTAGGGATCTGAGTATTTAATCACAGTCACCTGGTCCTAGCCTCATCCAGACCCAAAAGGCAAGAGTGTCTCTAGAAAACCCTGGGAGCTGGACCCAGAAAAATGTCCAAATCTGTGCTCAAAGGAGCCAGAGGTCTTTTATTGCTCTCTTCTATGAGAATCCAGTTTCCAACCAACAAGCACAGAGGGGTGCAAAAATATGTGTCCTGGTAACTGTTCACATTGTCTTCCCTCTTGGTTATGTTCCTTTTCAAAGCCCCTCCAACATGTCAAGGTGGTTTATGGTTTAAAGGTTTTCCTCTCTGCTAATCCAAGCTGTGGGAGTCCCATCACAGAGGAAAAAGGCAGGAGGGGCTGAGTGACCCAGACGAACCACAAAACACAGCCAAGAGTGGATAGGCACAGAGGTGATCTAGTAAGTACAAGAGTTTCCAAGGCTGATGTCTGCATCTCCAGGGTTACTTGAAGTCCTACAGTCACAAGAGAGTATGGGGTTTATGCACTGTTGGCCAGACCAAAAAGAGGTATCTGGCTAGGAAGAGATGGACTGTGTTATGGACTCCTTGTCGATAAAAGTCAGTGTGGGTAGGCTCACAGAAACTCAAAAAGAACCTCACTTTGCCAAATGAACCTTACGCTCTGTGTGACCTGCACTCAGCTTTTGCTGCCAGGATGCAGGGTGGCCGTGCTCTGCCTTTGCCTGCATTGCCACAGTTATCTTCATTTGCCCTCCTGATTTCTACAAGTGTTGGTCTCATTTTCTCCAGTTTTTGCTATTTAGTAAGAACATTTGTGAGGATGGAAAGTGAGACTCCTCCAGCTGGAGAGGCTATTGTGATGGACAAGCAATGGCAAAATTCACTGCCATGCTGGGCTCAGCCCAAGGGGACCAGAAAGCTGCAGTAGAGGCACTATGGGCATTACATTTCACCATGGAAAGGTTTAGATCCCCAATGGGAAACAGGCAACAGTGTCCTGCTTGCTGCCCAGGATGATCAGATACAACCAATGAATGACCAATAAATGAGAACCAATAAATGAGAAGGAAAAGATGCAATACACAAGACAAGACAGAAATGATGTGGCTCTGAGATCCAGTAGCCAATACCAAGGCTTGTTCTCAGACCCATGAGGAAAGCTTCTTCCTTCACCATGGCCATATTTTTCAGCAGGATCCAACCCGTCATAAGCCAAGCCAAGACTGGAGGCTGGTACAGTCATAGCTCCTGCACGACCACAGGAGACTTTGGGAGCTGCCTGCAGAAGCCCAACATAATTATCACTCCTGCTACAGTGCAGAGTGAAGAGTTAAATTCTCTCCCTCAGCAAGAGCCCAGAGGCAGCTCCCAGTCACCACCATCTGCTCTCATTCACATGTGAGATGTGTGCAGGCACCATTCAGTTCTACATTTATTCCCTTTGACAAAACCAGAACCACTGAGATCACATATAATGAAGGAGAAGAATGGCTGAGCCCCAGTGTGCACGGGAAGCTGGGCTGGCTGGGAGCTTGCGGGGAGGGGAAACATCTGGCCCCAGGAGAAGGTCCTTCCCTCTGTGCAGCCAGGAGGGTGCTGTCTCCTGGGAAATGTCTTACTCAACTGCAAGTGGCTGCTGGCATCAGCCAGCCAGGCCATGGTCTGTATGATAATAACTGTGCACAGAGCAGCCCTGCCTACAAATCTGGGTGCCCATGCAAGCACATCCCCTGTTTGCAGGGCATCAGTCTCTCCCCAACGAAGTTTCACTCTCCTCCAGAGCAGCAGCGACGCTGTAGTGCAGCAATCAATCCCATCACAAATGACAATAATCCAGGAGCAGTCCCAAGAAGCCAGGAGAGTCTGCACCAAACCTGGCCAGAAGTTGCCCAGCTGAAATGTGTTGTTGCAAATGGGTATGAACAGAAATTGCAACTGCTGGAGGGAAACAACTCAAGCCTCATTCAAAATAAAAGGAGGGGGGGG